>OW964833.1:34295149-34918996 GCA_943142095.1 Ophonus ardosiacus | reverse complement strand
ATGGGAAAACAGTTTTTCTTTGCGCTAAATTGCCCAATTAATTTTAGACAAAAATGTTTCAAATAAAAGTTGTAGATAATTGTTATATTCTACGCCCAAATCACTAAATAGACTTAATTTTGCACGTTTGGTAATCTACAAAATCGTATTTGAAATTGTACAAATATTGTTCATTTGTAGCGATAGCCACGGAATTGAAACCAAATTACATAGTAATTCATATTGTTTGAACTGTCAGAAATTTAATTTTATAGGGTATAAAATATCAAAATAATAATAATAGTAATAATAATAATAATAATAATAATAATAAAAAAATAATAGTTATTTAAATGTTAGATTTTAAAAATAATACTTGTGTAGTGATTCAGATGCAGAATTGAATTATCTGTAACTTATTTGAAAACCGAATTTCCCATTAAACGCCTATGGCCAGATTTTTAATTATCTCCCTGTATAAACCCAATCGATGTATTGGATTTTATTATTTATTCACCGTGTTCTAATTTATTTCTATTTCTAAAATAAGGATTCAAGAAGATTTCTTTAGATAACATTTTGGCAATATCTCGTGTCAAATTGGCATTTAACTAAATACTTTCAAATTGACATGCGTTTTTTTGTTCATAGCCTACTCCGAGTTAGGATTTTTTTAACACATTGTAGTTATTTATATTTAAACGCTATTTTCCTAGGCAAATAGTTTTTGCCAAACCGTTGTTGGGCAAATAGCATTCTGACTTTAACGACCTTCAAAATATAACTTAACATAAAACTCACGCCCATAAAACTCTGGCCGAGGATAGCTTTATGTTGTCCTGAGTTTTGCGGGCATGAATTTTGTGTTTGGTAAGGTTATGTTAATATATATTTAGAAAAGTGAAAGCGCCACTTTCAAATATATTGGATGTGAGATATTTACCAAGGCAAATATTTTCTCAGTAAAAAGTTATTTTCATAAAATAATTATTTGTCTGCGATACATACTTATTGAAAAGTATGTAAAAAAATAGATATTTATTTTTTATAATACAGGATGTATTAGGAATAGTGTAAAAAAATAATATATAGCTTATTCTTCATATTATTTCGAGTAAAAAATGTCACACAAGCATAGGTTCTATTCCTTTTAGTTACAAAATTACATTATAAATAGCAGCAATTAAAAAAAATATGATTAAGATTTCTACTTTTAAAACAAAATATGGAAACATTAAATATAATTTATTGTATTTCTTGAGCTCCAATGCAAGCTGACGTCGACAAATTGGAGAATTATGAATTCTATAAATTGTATTCCACAGCACTAAATCATAATAAATTTAAAAAAAACTGAGGTAAAATATGTCCATTTCAGATTAATTTTTCATTTTTGTTTGTTTATTCTTTTGTTTTGAAAGTAGGTATCTAGATTATTTTTTTTTTAAATTGCTGCTATTTATAAAACTTTGATCCCTTGTAATGCCGTAACCAAAATGAATAGAATCTATGTTTATATGAAATTTTTTACTCAAAATGATCTCAGAAATACGCTATTAATTTTTTCTACTCCCATGCGTGAAGTGAGTACTTCACGTATCAATTTTTATGTGTGAAGTTTGATTTTTTGCACACTGTGCGTGAAGTGTTACTTCACGCACCGTTCATTATTTTAAATATTACAAACTGAATTGTATTTTAATAAAACAAAGCTGTTAAACTCCCGTAACATTGGTAACCATGGTTACACAAGTCGTTAATACAGAGACTTTACGTTAAAAGAATGACAATGTGAAGAAAAAATATATTTTATTGCAAGGTCGTAGAAAAAGTATAGGATGTAACACGTGTGTGAAGCCTATTTTACAAATTTCAGCTTCACACACTTGCCACATAATATACTATTTTTACACTAGCCTTGATACATCTTGTATAATTAATACATGATGACTCTGGAAAGATGCGATGCACCCTCCTTTATCTTTTTTATTATAGGTAATAGAAAAAATCTTCTTTTCAGACTCGCCTGTATGTAATATTTATATATATATTTTTTGTAATTATTAGAAGCAAATTGTATTAATTTATTTTTTGATATATAATACACAAAAGTTTTTCTAATATAATTCTTCAAATGTGGAAATATTGAATATTGGTTGATAAATATGGGTAAATTTAGAGCTTTGGTGAGTAGCACAAATACAAAATGTACCTAATGTATCAACATTTATAGATATAGAAGCATTTAAATTTAAAGACATGTAAATACTTACCATTTTTTGTATGAAACAAAAATATAGTAGCAACTTTATCTTTTATTAATATTTTTATACATTTTGTTTACTAATGAATACCTTCAACTCTGAGGTTCAGAGTATGAATAAAAAAAATTTGACATTTGTAGTTATTTGACTGCACAACTATTTGTTCATAAACTTAATGTATTTTTTTTTACTCCCGTTGTTAAAATATGACAACGTAGGTACGTACTAGTTTCCATGACGTTATACAACATCTTAATCACAACTTAGCAGGCTTTGGCTTTGATCTTATTGGACTCGGCGTAAATCTAGCAGCTAATAACAGTTGATTTATTAAACTTGGGCTAATGTTAGCAGCTGTAGTTGTCATTTTGTAAAAATAAATAACAAAAAAATGAATTTGCAGTCTTAGAAAAAGTATACTGTACAGTTCGTTTTATAAACTCTGTAGATTACACTCCCGTCTTTTATACACTCGCATCGTTTGTGTCAAAATATCTCGTTACTGAAGCGATGTTCTGTTATAATTTGCAGTCGTAGAAAAATGTACAGCATACAATTCGTTTCATAAACTCATTAAGATTAGACCCTCGTCTTTCATACATTCGCTCGCTCGCTACAAAAAAAAAAAAAAAAAATCGTTTCTAAAGCGATATACTGTTTAACACTTAGATCGCTTTAAATTTAAATGCTTCAATTTTTTATAGTTTTGTTAACTTATTAGCATTAATGGTACACTTCATACTATAAGTATTTTTTTTACGTCTGTTGAAAAAAGTACACTTTTTTCATTAAAATGGGATTATAAGTATGTCTTGTAATTCAATAAAAGTGTGAAAGAAAGTGCACTTTTTTAAATCCAAATGTGTGAAATAATGGTACGTTATGGTACTTTTTTCACACTTTTATTACAGACGTAAAAAAAATGTGTGCAATTCGAGTAAAAAGGGTCTTATTTCACTCATAGGATTTGACGAACTCGCATACGACTCGTTAGGTTAAACTTTACTATTCGTGAAATAAGACTTTACTTTTTATTCTTGTTGCATAAATAACTATTTTAAGTTTTTTTTGTCCTGTAGTATATACAGGCTGTCTCACAACTCGCGCCCCAGACGAAACTGACACTTGCCGACGACAATTGGTTGCCATCTAATAGAAGAAAATAATTTGCGGCTGCTTGCATAACGGAGTTACAAGACTTTTTAATCCACCAATCCCGGAAGGATATCTTGAGGTGTGATGATATTATTACAAAATAAAACTGGTTGCTAGGTTTTAAAAATACTACTAGTGAGTTATAAAATTTGTTTGACTTACTGTAATTTTGACACTTTAGAGTTGACTTTTCACTGTCAACAAATTTAGGTTAGCGAAGGTGTCATCCGAGATCATCATTTATATCGTACAGTACAACGTGTTGTATCAGCTGTGTAAAGTGTGTTAAACGAAAATATTATTGTCCACATTCTCCGAAAATTATAATCATTTCTAAGTAATCATCGGCTGAATACATGGTAAGGATTTGCCTTTTTTTATTCACCTTGTCAAATTTAATTTGACACTGACATTTTTCGAAAACTACAGTCGCCCACACATTTTAAAGAAGATTTGATTTGTATAAAACCATAGTAACGTAAAATTACGGCAAACACACGTTAAAGGTGTAGGTCTCTGATTGGTCATTTTTAAGTCGTCTTTTCTCTAATATCTTTTAAGCTAATTTTTTTTTTCTTCGAAATTACACATCCGAGTGCAGTTTCAAGTTTCCTCATTCGCTCTGGGGCGCGAGTTGTGAGACATTCTGTATGTATATATAATGCATTTCAGAGTACTCAAATAAACTTTTTTTATTTTCCATATAATGTACTAACAAATAAAATACAAAATACTCATTTAATTAGTTTTATTCTAGAAATTTTTATTGTAGAGAAGCTTAGCGCTGATATCAAATTAAGGAATTTAAAAATAATAAACATAGTTGTAATTATTGTTTACGATATGTGATATATGAATGGAACAGGTGAAATAATAGTAAAGTATACAAATTAATCATTCATATGATTCATCGTTTTGCAAAATAAGGTGGCACTATTAAATACACACCTTACATGTTTCATCATTTTTAAAATATATTTTACAATTTCACTTATCATGGATTAATATATCTTAAAATGAATTCATTTAAAGAGCGACAAAGCAAAGTAACAGTAGTATTGATATAATCCAAATTAGTAAATGTTTACCGAAATGATTTTGTGTGTTCAGGATCATGATATAACAGAACATGAGAACAATTTCCTGGATCTGTCTGTGGGGACGGGGTCCAGTGGCGACTTAGGGGAGACCGAAGTTGGTTTGCAAGTGGGGCATAGCCGCAACTTCACCCTGTCGCCTGAAACGACAGACTGCGATTCCAACTGCGGGGATTTGGACAGTGAAGTCTCCTTGATGCTCATGGATGAACTTGGACCGTCGGTAGGGCTTTTAGGTGAGTCCAGATATCATAATTTGTATTGCATATCAATTTAATTTCCGCAGAGATGATACACGTGCAACGTAATAGAGTAACTAGTGAAATACAGGTGTCTCAATAAGCTTGCTCACTATTGGTAACTTTTTTATTTGAAGAGATACGAGGTTGGTTAAATGAGCAAAATTGTGCCATTTTATATTAGAAAATTGGTCATGTAGACAAAATAAAATTTGTGTCAGCGGTTCTCAAAATTTGTTACAATATATATATTTTTTAAATGGAACCATATATTTTTTATTATCTTATTGGAAAGAGTATTTTTTTCTCTTTCCAATAAGGTAATGCTATTTATGTACAATTTTTTCAAATAAACGAGTTATTAACGGTTAAAAATTTAAATTTGGAAACTATTTTATTAGTTTTTTAGTCAAGTAAGCCATGTAAACAATTGATTCTTTGTTTGTTTGACATTTAATAATTTCTCCCGTAAAGTTCTCTGTGTTTAATAATGTTTAATAACTGTACAAATGAAGAAAAGTTAGATATGATTGTGCTATATGAAAAGTTATATCTAGACACCAATTACGTAAAACGGTCGGCTCTCTTTCCAAAAGAGTTTAAATTTGCGAAAGAAATAATGGCTTTCAATTTGAATATTTTCTTTATTTTGTTGTTACTGTAAAATAAATTAATAAAATAATAATTTTATAAGACAATTGTTTCCATAATTTTTATCTTTAAACGTAAATAACTCGTTTATTTGAAAAAATTGTACATAAAGAACATTACCTTATTGGAAAGAGAAAAAAATACTCTTTCCAATAAGATAATAAAAAATATATAGTTCCATTTAAAAAAATATATATTCTGTCCCAAATTTTGGGAACCGCTGACACAAATTTTATTTTGTCTACATGACTAATTTTCTAATATAAAATGGCACAATTTTGCTAATTTAACCAACCTCGTATCTATTTATATAAAATAGTTACCAATAGTGAGCAAGCTTATTGAGACACTCTGTATAGTGGCGTGCAAAAATTTTGAGCTCAACATATTTTTAAACTGTATCATATATTGTCAAGGTGAAGCAAAAATCAAACCGTAATATTAATAAATATGCCGTGAGTTTCAGCTAAGATGCAATATTATTGTATTACTATGGATACTAGTTACACATACTGTATCGTTCCAGATAAAATGCAATATAGGTTGTCAGTGTTAAATGAACTTGTTATCATAAAAATACTGATTTATAAATAACGTAAGAAAGCAGTATGGTAATTTTGAAAATGACAAGAACGAAATTTGTCGCCTTTTAATAATTTAAAAACAGAAGTTTTGCTAATATTTAATCCATTACCAAAACTTTTGTAGACAGCTGATTTTTTTCTTCCAATGCACGTTGTAAATTATTTTTATTTTCTTCAGTTCACGCAGTTTTTGTTCTTACCCTTTTCGTATGATTCTTATCTAAACATCCCTCACTTTTAAATTTTGTTAATGTTCTCGAAACTGTAGAAGGATTTGGTCTGGGACGTTCAGGAGACAAAATAGCAAACATAACACAAACATTTCTTAAACTATAACCAGCATTGTAAAAGTAACCATTCGATTTTTTTTTCTTTAGTAAATATCTTTATACCGTATTGTCAAGTTCATTTGACATTGACAACTTTGACAATCTATGTTGCATTTTATCTGAAACGGTGCATTATGTATAATTAGTAGCCATAGTAATACATTAATAACAGAATAGTAAATATTGCATTTTACCTGAAACTCACGGTATGCATTTGTGTATAAAATATTTTCATATTATAAACCAGGAACTATGTAAATAAACTTATGTGGTAACAATATAATTTATCGTGCTGTTCAAAAATATTGCGCCAGAGATATATTCATTTCAAAACTACTAAAAAATCGGTTTAATCTTTTTTTTTGCTTGTGATGTACTCCATAATGGGGGCATTTACCATAAACGAATTTAGTGTTTGTATTAATAAAATTCATTAGTTCACATTTAAATAATGATAGAAAATACTAGAAATCCATTCAAATAAATTTCTTAATATATTTAATTAATTTCTGAAAAATGACGTCACAATCACGGACATTAGAGACAGAAGAGAGAGATAGCATGATTAGTTTTGACTTTTGGGAGACAGGTGTTCAGTAACTCCGTTGTAAAAGAGAGGTTAGTTTATTTATTTTGAAGAAATAGAACTGTGCTCTTCTCGCCAGTGTTTCATAAGGTCTGCAATATGTAATTGTTTTGTACTTGGTTGTTTTAATAAGTCTAAGGATCCATTTCGACACGATTTCAAGCAAACATGATAAGATGTGGTTGATTACTGTCATTCCGTGAATTCTACGTCATCAGAAAGGAATTCAAGTAACAGATACAACTTCAAACAATTAATTTCTCTGTTATTACAAATAATTTTTAAATCGGACAAAGACCAAATACTATATATGAAGTTGAACTTTCAGAAGAAAAAATAAAAAAATATGGTAAATGACCCCATTAATAGTTTTATCATTCCTTTTGATACAATCATTGCAAAACACGTATTGATTTAATTAAATTTGTAATACCGTCGTGCGGTACATTTTTCCATTCATTTTCTAAATGGTTTTATAATTCTGCCTTGTTTTTCTAGCTGCCGCGTACTTTTAACTTCTGTCATAAATTGTTTTATTGGATTTAAATCCGGAGATTGGGGTGGTCATACAAGGATTCGGATTTTTATTAACTTACAAATTATTTTACTACTTTCGAAGTATGTTTACGATCGCTATCCTGTTGAAAAACCTATCCCCGTGTTCTGGCATAAGGAAGTATATGTTTTGCTAAAATATGTCTATACATTAGAAATTTCACAGTACTATTTATCTCTACTAATGGACCTATACCGCCATGAAAACATGCACACCATAAAATTACATGTCCTAACTGTAGGGATTTGGTATCTAAAATTGTATCTTGCTCTTGTTGGTCTTCGAAAGCAAACAGTCAATTTGCTGTTTTTAAATCGCTATTACGATTAAAATGTTGCTTTTAGGTTCAACAGGAGATTTGGGTCTTCCAGCTGATTCTACTCGTCTATACTCCAGTATGCCTGTTTTGGAAGATGGTCTGAGTTCAGGCCACGCTAGCGACACGGACAACAACAACCCCACTGTCATGCTTATGAAGAAACAAATCACTGAAATAGAACGAGAAATAATTCACCGAACGCACACTGATAACAATAAGATAAACACGGAGAACGGGCTTCTAGATAATAAGGAATGTTTAAATGTTATTAAACTCACGTCGCCGATAGAATCATTTCATTCTTACAATAAATCCAATAGTTATAGTGAGAAGGATCAAGATCATAATTCTGACAGCAGAGCCGTTTCTGATATCACACCGCCACCACCCGCCCCCGCACCGCATAGAAGTCTACCTGATGAACACTCCGCGTACGATGTTGAAGCTGCTATTAAAGATATACGCTTAACATTGCAAAGAACTAAAATTCTTCCTATTAGATCGGCGAACGGAGTTGAAGAATGTGAAGAAAATACTTCTAGTCCTATCTGGGTCCCTAGACAGCGGGGCTTTTCTGGTACAAGCGGAGATTCGGATACTAGAAAGATTCATAGTGGAGAAGAAGGAGGAGATGAAGGTAAAACATTTATTTTATTTCATTTTTTTGTCCGAGTTTTGCGAATATGAGTGTTATGCGTTAGGTTATGTTATTGTAAGTTAAGCCTGATTCACCAAACCATTCCCATTCCCCCAGCTGTAGTCTTTGTCTTAATCATAAACATAAAAACAAACATAAAAGTTTGCAAACTTCAAACATTTGTCTTTTTTTGGCGCTGTCTTAACCTAAAATATTTAACATTAAAATATTTTACTATACTCGATACATTAAACAAAAATAGTAGCAAGCCATACCATCTACTAATATTCTACATTTTAAAAATGTATATTAAGTAATTTTGTTTACTGGTCTATGTAGGTAAGTGATCAAACATAAAACTGACACAATGTTTGTGTTAAGAAATCATTTACAGGTCCAATACTACACTACAAAGACAAAAACAAAAACAGTGACTATGTTAAGAGCTGTGAATGAGGCTATGCTTTAAGAAGTTGTAACCGATAAATTTCCACATACTGACGAAAACAGTCAGTGAAAATTAAAATCTTCATCATTTTGGCTCAAATTTCTTTATAGAAAAATCAATTATAATTATAGAGGGAAATATACAGATGGGCCATAAAGATGAGCGGTTTTCAACAACTTCTTAAAAAAAAATTACCGATTTTTAAAAAAAATTATGACATATTCGGGAAAATCATTTCTTAAAAATATTATCCAGGTGTGCGGTGTGCGCCATCGCGTTGCAAACACTCTTCAAATCTGGACCTCAAATTTGCGAAAACTCCTCGAATATTCTCATTCAATAGACACTTACATAATTGACGTCATATGCAAGAGAGAGAGAGATAGAAGATCATTCATCCAAACAAACCTCCCCTCCTGTCTTACATCCCGCTCCCTGATTCTATCTGTCATTATGTTTGCATCTGTTATTCAGTGTTAACCTAATTCTTTTTGTTTGTTAATATTGAAGATCACTCGATTACTCAACAAAAACGATGGCTGGAGTGTAGAATTCTATGGCTGATGACGGGTCTTTGTTTGGACGTGGTAACCATAGCAACCTTTAGTTCTATGCTTTCCCGCTAGATGCGCTCTTGCAAATTGCAATTGTGTAAGTGTCTATAGACCATATTACCAATTCAATTGCGCATGCTCACAATGGACGAATCAAATTTAGGAAGTACTTGAATTCAAATACCAATTCTAACTTATGAGAAAAAATCAATTTTCAACATGAAATATCTTTTTTATAAAATAAAATCAAATTACCAAATGAATTTTATAATAATTATTTAATTGTGTTTTAACTGTTTCTGACGAAATTTTACTTTAATCGTTGAAGTAAATATATGTAAATAATAATTTCATTTTGAAGAAAATGGCGGACTATTTAAAAATTGTGATTCTCCGCTTTCAAGCGTCACTCACATATACTCAACTATAACCTAAGTGCTATTTATAATCTGAGAGGTGTTGTAAGCGTGTTTTTCTAAAAAATATTATGCCTGGAAGTTATTGTTCCGTTCCAAATTGCAATTTAAATTCATTGCTATATAAAGGAATTTCATTTCATCTTTTCCCAAAAAATTTAAAAGAAAGAAAATATTTTGCAAGAACTATAAACCGAAAAGGCTGTAATACAATGAATTTATGGCAACCTGCAAAATATAGCAAATTATGTGGGCATCATTTTAAAAATTTAAAACGTGAATATAGAAAGTTTTTAATTAAAACTGGTAAGTTCAATATTATTCTAAATAATTTTATGATTTGATTATTAATTGTATACATAATGTATTTTAGAAACTGTAAATAAAAGGAGGAAGACACATATAAAGTGTACAACTAACAACACATTGTGAGATATTGAAGCCGAAGTTACTTTAGGAATTACAAATAATTACTAATTATAATAAATAAAAAAGAAACGGCCTTTAAAGATTTTTCCCACTCCATTCTAAAAATTAATTATACATTTAAACACATATTCACCATATTCAACTTAATAATACTCACTTTTAAATTATACTTTTCAAATTATGTAAACAAACGTCATTGTCTATTTCTCTTCTTTCGCTTCTTTTTGGTGTTGTGACTTGTCACATTTAAAGTTTTTATTGCCAACTTAAATTTAGAAATAAAAACAGTTGGCTACCGTGGCACTTAATTTTACAGTTGATATGACTGCCACTAGAGGCGCAAATATTGGTAATATGGTCTATTGGATTGTCGTGGCTGGTTTCGTGTTGTAAACCTGAGACTTTAAATATCCCCAGAGGAAAAGGTCGGGAGGGGTCAAGTGAGTCATGCGAAATGAGTTTTCCTGCAAATATTTTGTTTATGACAGCCAAAGATTGGTTAGACGTGTGGCATGTGGCGCCATCTTGTTGAAACCTTATCCTTTTGTTGTAGGTTTCAAAATCATGTAACATTATTGTATACGGGTCCGAAGTTACGGTTACAGCCTCACCTCGCTTATTTTCAAAGAAATAGGGACCTATAAGCCCCTTAGCTGAAATTGCTGCCCATCTGTAACTTTCAGAGAATGTATAGGCTTTTGATGTTTTGATTTAAGATTTTTCTGAGCCCAATACCGACAATTTTGTTTATGGACATGCCCATTTAAATGAAAATGAGCTTCGCCCGAAAAGTAAATATGTTAAAATTTGCAAAACGCTTCAACATTTTTGTAACAAAAAACACGGCGTAAATTCAGATCATTCAGTTTCAGTTCCTGGAGTATTTGAATTTTATAAGTGTGCAATTTAAGGCTTTTTTTAAATACGGTGCAAAGATGTTCGTGAAATTGCAAGCTTAGCTGATCTCTTGCGAGTTAATAATCCAGGATCTCGTCGCACAGAAGCTCCAACTTCTTTAACATGTTCCTCCGTTTTCATTGACCTTGGACGTCCCGTAGACTTCTGAATGATGGTGGATCCCGGAGCCTCGATTTTTCTGACCCATGTCCCAATCACACATTAACTGGGACACTGATTTAGGTCGTCATGCGGTTCGAACTCAGCGCGAAACAAACATCTAACAATCACCATTTTTGTAAAACTGTTTTATATAGAACGCGCGTGTGCTCCAGTACTCGAAACAAACGTCTAACAATCACCATTTTTGTAAAACTGTTTTATATAGAACGCGCGTGTGCTCCCGTGAAACGATCGAGTACGTAGCACGCCGTACAATTCTATAGCGTTCAAATGCTATTCCGTTCAAATCTTATGCCGTTCAATTCCCACGCCGTTCAAAGTTTCCTCCACCAGCTGTCCCATAGCTTACAAAGGGAACACACACACAGAGTACAATTTTTTTTTTAAATACTACCAAAACGTAACCTAATCGTAACTTATTTTATACTCCACAGTGTACTTGTCAGCCATCTTGCCTAACGGTGCACGTACGTTTTGTAGATTTGAACGTTATGAAACTGAACGAAGTGAGAATTGAACATGTTGATAAATGAACATTAGGACGATTCGTGTGTTCCCTTTGTAAGCTATGGGATAGCTGGTGGGGGAAACTTTGAACGGCGTGGGAATTGAACGTCATAAGATTTGAACGGCATAGCATTTGAACGCTATAGGATTGTACGGCGTGGAATGTTTCGAAACGATCCATCGTGGCTGAATTTCCTGTGTCCTAACTTACTATCCCCGCCATGCGCGTACCCTTTCTGCTACCGTTTACAAGCAATATTGATTTTAAAACTGCTCATCTTTATGGCCCAGCCTGTATAACAATGGACAATTAGTCTTGATTGTATGTTTATTTACTTAGTAGTAGTATCATTTTTTAAAATATAATTTCATTCCACAAGTATTTTGAAGTTTATGCATTTTTAAATGCATACTTCTCGATCCTGTTACTTTAGCGTAGCTATTTTTGTGTAAATTTGTAATTCTGAATACCATGTAGAAGAAGCGGACACCGATCTGGAAACCGATCGCCTTTTGGGCCAACAACGCACAGATGACCAGGGATTTTATGATGAAAAGGTAAACAAACTTTATTTTAAAATTAGCTTAATTTGTAGACATTGTTATAAAATACCACCGTTTATAATTTTTTTTTTTTTTATTTTTATTTTTTTTTTATTTTTATTTTTTTTTTAGTTTTTTTTTTTATAATTTTATTTATTTCTATGAATCTTTAAGATTTAAGACAGTCTGACCAGCGACTGGTGAGCTGTGGGGATGAGTCGTGCGCAGAGAGAGAACGCATTAGGCGGGAAAGAGACAGATAGTTACGCGCGAGAGTATAGCTTGCGCACACTCACGTGACGAAGTGAATTGGCCAATCAGAAGCTGGGGAGAAACTGTCAGATTGAAGGACGGGAAGCTGAAGTTTGTTTTGGTTTATAGCGTATTATGCGTTTTGTTTTCATAGTTTGGCAAAAAAATATAAAATAACTCAATAGGTACGCACTAAAAACTTCAATATGAAAACTGCCAAACTATGAAAACAAAACGCATAACCTCTGAACACGCTACCAAAACAAACTTCAGGGTTGCGTTCCAAAGCCTATTACAGAGTACGAAATTACTCAAAATCGTTCCAAAACTAATAACCTTACTTTCAGAGGGGGCTTGACATTAATGTTGTAATTATAAGTAGTTTTGTTAATTTTTTAAAATTATTTTAAATTTAATTTCAATTTTTTACTCCAACAAAATTCATTCTTCCAAAACATACTATACTCTTAAATTACGGTATTCTTGAATTTGGAAAGCTGCCCAGCTCTCTTACCTTCAATGTGACAGTTTCTCCCCAGCTTCTGATTGGCTAATTCGCTTCGTCACGTGAGTGTCCGCAAGCTATATCTTTGTTCATAGAACGATTTGCAAACGGTTGGAGTTTGAGATCGAATGCGCATGTCTGGTTTCAAACTAGTTGCAAATTAAACGGCTTGAATTTTTCTGTGAACACATAATGAAAACTCATTTATAAGCACCTCGTGTGCAGTTTTCTTCAGCTTGATAATGGAAATATTGTGAAACTGTAAATCTTATTGCAATATCATTTGCAGTTTGTTTGAAAGTGTTCAAAAAATCTGAATATTGGAGTATTGCCATTTTAACACAATTCTCACTTTTGGGTTTTTTTCTAATAGTCATTACTTCAAAATTGTTATCTTCACTTGAAGAATAATTTAAAAAGTGAAAATATTCTAGTGGACATGATACTATCCAATCAATTATCAAGGGAATTTTAATAGGTATCTTATTAGGTATTTTGCAATAATAACTCATCTTAAAATATTAAAATAATAAATATATATTTATTTTTAATGTATAAAACAGCAATTTCACAGATAACCTAATTTTCTGCAAACGAAAACAAACTCGAATATGTAGGAATGTCAGAACTTCTGAAAAATATAAATGCGCATGTCTCAAACTAAAAAATTCCAGTCGAGTTGGAAATTATTCTCACCGTTGCCAATCAATCGCTAACAAGTCAGAAAACTACTGTGAACATTCAACTAGTAGTCAAAGTTTGAAATTTGAGACTCTGTGAACTATTTTACGTAACTGCGCATACCTCTGACGGTAGCTGACGATTTCAAACCGTTCTATGAATAAAGCTTATACTAGGAGACATAAGTGATAATGGTTTCAATAACGTGTGATAAGATAATGGTATAAGTACTTCTCCACGTTCACTTTCATGATTTATAAATTCTAGAATTTTCCCAACATTTCCCGATTTTGGCTTGAAACTCCATATTCTGCCTCAAAATGTACTTTCCCGATGTTAATTTTACGGCTGCTAGCAAGCGAATGAAAATCCCCACCACAATTATTTTTACTACTGTGCATCCAAGCTAATCGCTGACGAGTCGCGGGTCGGACTGTAATATTTTTTGCTATTTAAAATGTTGAATTCGTGACGTCAAAAATGCCGTACGTACGTCAGCCTTTTTCTTTTAGTGCGCATGCCTTTTTAAACCTTATTATTGGTTACGGAATTATGTGAATAAAAAAGCAAATTTTACGTACTCAGTAATGGGTAATAAGCAGTGATTATTTTATTATGTATTTATATGTTATATTAATATTTTTTTGTAATGTAGGAAAAGGAATCGAAGAAGAAAATTCGCAACAAAGAAGGTAAGAAAGGTTAGTGAAAATGGATAAGTAAATATTTATGATTGAAGTTGTCAAAATTCATAATGAAATGTAATTTTCCTGAAATTCATTGTAACAGGCAGCAAAAGAATATTGCCATTCGTCGTTTTCTAATAAAGTTGATTTCTTTAGATAACATTTTTGACAATTTAATTAAATGCTTTCAAATTAAGACATACCTTTTTCTGTTCGAGTTAGGTATTTTTTTAACACACTGTATATTTGTATGTAAACGTTGATTTTAATTTAATTTTTGTTTAATTTACAATTAAATATTGGTGCAACCGACCATAAAGGATTCATTTTTTGAAATTAAAATAAATTATTGATTGTTAACGTGCTAAATTTATTCTTGAATAAGTGATAATGAAACATATTTTCAGAATTTTTTGTACAAACAACAAAATCTATATGACATATTTGATTTTAGGGCTGTGCAATTCATCGGTTCTGATCGAAGGGGTACTTTTTCGCGCAAGGTATTTGGGTTCCACTCAACTTGTATGCGAAGGACAGCCAACGAAAACAACTCGGATGATGCAGGCAGAGGAAGCTGTATCAAGAATAAAGGTACACTAAACGTGTATGTTATTATGTTGCTATTTTTCTAATTTGTTGTATATTTTTAATAATTTCTGCTTCATATATTTTT
The DNA here is from genome assembly GCA_943142095.1 of Ophonus ardosiacus. Taxonomy (NCBI): domain Eukaryota; kingdom Metazoa; phylum Arthropoda; class Insecta; order Coleoptera; family Carabidae; genus Ophonus; species Ophonus ardosiacus. The sequence goes on along the minus strand of OW964833.1, from coordinate 34,903,823 downwards.
TATATTATGAAACAAAATAATTTTAAACAGTAAAAATACGATTCAATATTTTGTTTCATAATTCGAAAACTTAACAATTAAGTACTCTTATTATTCTTACGCTTCTTGTAAAAACGTTGGATTATTTTTTGCACGACTAGTCTTGCTTTCTGTGATTGGAAATGATTTCGTATGTTAGCATGTTCTGATTAGTGTTAGTTGTATAGAAATAAATTTGATGAATAAGACGTTTACGTTATAGCACTTCAAATAAAAACTGCAATTTAGTGTAAGTCTGAGCTCTGTAGTACTACGTACTATGGTAGTGTACAGTGGACCCAATAAAATGTGGGAGACGAGATTTGTGGCCTTTATATTTTAGAGAAGAATTACACGTACGTCGAATGAAAGAAAAGTCAATTGCCCGTTTCATAATGATTTGTTCTGTAAAAAAGACGACGAAAATCTGTGTTTTGTTCATTATATAAAGACCATAAATTACGTGTCCCATATTTTGCTGTGCTTGCTGTACAGCTAGGCACCGTGGAATAGTATGCTATAGTGTACACTTACTGTCATTCAAACTATAATATCTAGATATATTTTTATGTAACATAATACAACCGACCAATTTCAAAGATGTCACATATTCTACCTATAGTATATTACCGGGAGTTTTTTTTTTTTTTATCACTAAACATATGCGTGTCATTACCACCATAGTTACATTTAAAATGATTGACAGCAATGTATTATCGCGTTTAATTTTAATTTTTTTTTATCGAACGGGTATTGTCATTTTCACTTAGTTGTATAATTTAATGTTTCTTATTATTAATTACTTTAATTAATTTATTCTATAATAATTATATATTTTTTTTAATAGTCGTTGGGCCGGGTCGCCTATTAAAAGTAACAGCAAATAAATCGGAAACCTGTATTAGACTAATATTGGAATTAAATAATGTTATGATTTATACTTTTTCTTCAATTGTATATGTACATTTTGAAAGATGACAACTATAATACATTTCCTATGCTCACTTATAAAAAACGCGATAATACATTGATGTCAATTATTTTAAATGTAACTATAGTAATGAAGTAATGGCATACTCCTATGTTTACTGATAAAAAAAAAAATACCCGGTAATTCATCCTTTTATAAACCCTGAGAATTTGCTTGTACCGAGTGACATTTTTGCACTTTATAAAACATTTTTCAGTGTTCAACTCTTCATTAATGATGGAACTGATCGTTATAAGATCGGAATTCCTACTTAAAATTTGCCGGATCGTCGGTCATTTTCTATAAAATCGGTTAATTTCGCGATGGGTCTGTGTTTATCTGCATTTTATTCCTGCAAGTTACGTGTTTTCTGTCACTTGTAAGTAGAAAGAAAGAAAACATGTGTTATGGCCTTTGCTACGAAGTAACAGAAATTTTAAAATCTCTTTTTAAAAATGTGAAAACATAATTAAAAAAATGTGTGTGCTTAAGACCGCACGCCCGGAGTGAAAACTTAAATGGTTGACATTTGGATCGTACAGCAATGCCATCTCTTGACTGCTCCCGGAAGCTGTATAAACTTAGATGTTTAAGTGCGCTGGGCTTACATTAATATTTTTTTAATAAAATGTCAAAATCCTGTGAGCATTCTAACCAAGTTCTAACAAAATTTCCAAGAAAGAATTTTAATTTTCATGGTAGAAGGCTGGGAAATAACTCAAAAATTTTTTTTTAAATCTGGTCAAAAACCCCATAAACTCTAGTTTTAAAACTGGTGATGAGTGCGCGATTTATTCCCGTTGTCATTTAAATGTCATTTTTACATTTTCAAAAAAAAAAAAAAACAATTTAGCGGTTGTAATCACGTTGTAACTCTGTTAATACGGTTTTTCAAAATCTACAACAAATACAAGTGTAATATTTTATTTACTTATACAGGGTTAGTTAAAAGTATGGAGACGGCGATTTATTGTCGTTAATATTCATTTTAGGAAATTATGTTCAATACAAAAGTTTTTTAAGAAACTTTGATCTACTTTTGAGAATACTTGAATTTTATTTTTCTTCAATTGTTTTCGAGTTACGCTTGTCCGCGTAATTTTTTTAAATGGGAACCTATTAATTTTACTCTACCATTCGATAGAGTGTTTTTTTCTCTTTACAACAGTATGTTTGTTTTTTTGTTTTTCAATTTATTTTAGTAACATTTTTACAAGGAAAAACACCGGTTCAAGTATTTACGAATAGTAGGTTCATCTAAGATAGACAAAATTATTTCCAATAAAGTTGTCGGTCACAATTTTATCATTAAAAAAAAAATAATAACTAAGTCGCTCGAGTTTGTTTATCGCTTCGCTTTTGTCTATCTTAGATGTACCTACTATTCGTAAATACTTGAACCAGTGTTTTTCCTTGTAAAAATGTTATTAAAATAAATTGAAAAACAAAAAAACAAACATACTGTTGTAAAGAGAAAAAAACACTCTATCGAATGGTAGAGTAAAATTAATAGGTTCCCTTTTAAAAAATTACGCGGACAAGCGTAACTCAAAAACAATTGAAGAAAAATAAAATTCAACTATTCTCAAATATAGATCAAAATTTCTTAAAAAACTTTTGTATTGAACATAATTTCCTAAAATGAATATTAACGACAATAAATCGCCGTCTCCATACTTTTAACTAATCCTGTATATAAATAAATAAATCGCAGCATATTACTCATTGCTGGGTGTGCTAATACATAGATATCGGTAATGGCAGCAGAAATAAGTCACGCTAAAACGGCGAGTTTGGAATTAGAGTTTCTTTTTGACAGATATTGTGGTGTTTCTCGGCCTTGTATTAATAACGTAACGTAGGCTATGACCCGAATTAAAGTTACGTCATGTTCGGCTCTCCCCGAGTTCACCCGAATGACCGTGACGCGTGATGAATCAGCCTTGTTCACTGTCCAGGAAAAAGTGTACAAGGTGCGCTTAAAGAAGTTTTCACTTCATAAATGTGAAAACAGTTTTATATGCAACTTTAAAATCTGAACCACTTTGCGTTCTACAGTTTTTGCCGCAAAATGGATAGGATTGTATAAAACTAAAATCCCATGTTAAAACCCTATGTTCACTCCTAACCGCCGCTACTTGGAGAGGTATACATCACTCTCGCCATGCAGAAAAAAATAGTATAGAACACTATTGAATTCAAATTTTTTTGCAGTGTGCGTGTTAATATCTTCAGGATTACATGGCTGAATTCAGAAAAATATATTCTATCGCATGGGCCTAAAAAATGTATATAATTCCATTTAAAAAAATATGACTTTGTGTTGTGACTTGAGAACCACTGGTTTAAACAAATATTTTTTATAAAGAATTAGAAAACACTCGCCATGTTTCACAAGATCACAGCATCTGAATCAACCTTTCGATGCCAGCCGTGCCCAACTAGTAACCACAGACGCATTTCGCTCTTGTTGGAGGTCGTCAGTGTGGTGTAACTGACTCCTATTTGCAGAGACAATTCATCAACTGGGCACGACGAGAGGTATACATCTCATACAAGATAGATGGCTTAAGAGGTAACTGTCCACATGTAGAGCCATCTATCGAAGAATCATCGTAAAACATTGGTAGTTATTGAAAAACAAAAGTACAGTAGCTGCCAGTGCTTTACGGCGATTCATCGATAGATGGATCTACATGTGGTTAGTTACCTCTTAAACCATCTATTTTGTATGAGATATACAGGGTGGTGGCGGTTAAGGGTGAACGTAGGGATTTAACATGGTATATCAATTTTATGCAATTACCTGCTCTCCTGTTCATTTTTCGGCAAAAACTGTAGAGTGTAAAGTTCTACAGAATTAAAATTTGCATACAAACTATTTTTACATGTTTCATTATGTGTTTTAAAAAGAATTTTAAAAAGTTTCGTCAATTAGTAGCAATAGCCATGACTTATGACATTATTCATGTCATTTTTTTGTAGAATAAATTAAATAATAATTATTATTCGAATGAGGAACGTGTTTTTATCATAATAGTTATTTATGTATTAAGAGCGTAAGGAGGCTTATGGCCTGCGGCGGGATAAAACACGTCAAAGGTCATAAAAGCAAGTTACGCTCGTGGTACATACAAAACTTTATGCACGGACGAAAATTTTCAAATTATGAGTGTTAGAAAAATTGTATCGAAAAGAATATGTCCTCGTACATCCAGTATCTAGTGTTGCTATGAAAGCGGAGAACAACAGTTTATTGTTTGTTTATTAGTTATGTCATTTGAGTTTTATTTTGCGTATCTCCGTGCTTTCCATATAAATATCACAAAATTAATTTTCATTTTTCATTAAAGAATATAAAAATTTTCGATTTGTAATAAAAACTTTTCATGTTGCCTGTTTAAATTGTTTATATTGTAAGTTATAATTTGGTTTGACGTTTCATTATAGCCCGGCGGTCTATAATGAGGTCCGCGGGCTATAAAATGACGTTTATGTCAAAGAAATTCGTGTATAATTCTCAAATTATAATACTTTCGTGCATAGACATTTTATGGTGGAAATTCAAAGTAATACGGGCTCTTTTTTCCATAAGTTAGGTCGACGTTCATAAATAATTTATAAAACAGAAAAAAGGAAATTCCATGGCTATTTGTGCTATTTGATAAAACTTTTTAATTTCTTTTTAAAATTGTGAAGAAACCAAATACGTAATAAAGCATGTAAAAACAGTTTTGTATGCAACTTTTAATTCTTTACAACTTTACACTCTACATTTTTTTACCGAAATATGATCTAGACAGCAGGAAATTGCGTAAAACTAAAATCCTATGTTAAATCCCTATGTTCACTCCTAACCGTCACCATCCTGTATATCTCTCTCCGTGCCCAGTTGGTGAATTGTCTCTGGTAAGAGGCGTCAGTTACACCACACTGATGAGCTCCAATAAGAGCTGGGCATCTGATAAATGACCGAGAGGTTGATTCAGATGCTGAAATATTGTGAAACATGGCGAGTGTTTTCTATTTATTAGACATTGTTTCATCTAGAGTTCGTTGTTGCGCTTTTGTTTTTTAAATATTTTCTTCTCTAATCGGATGTCTCTGTTGGTCTTCTATAAGATTGTTTTATAGTGCTTTATAGTATCTATAATAATATAGAAATGATTTGAGGTAGCTCGTTTCGCTGTTACACCCTGTATTTTTCATCTTAGTTTGAGAAAAATCGATAGGTGGCGATCAAAAAATCTACTGACAAGATAATTTAATATTAGAAGGGTTGCAATGACAGTAAGCGTAATATTATAGTATAGTATCCTCTGGCTGGGCTAGGGCATCAATGTTGTACACAGAAGTACTGGTGTATCTCGTATGTGGTCGTCAGTTCTGTTGTCAGTTGTCAGAGTGTTTCAGTTTGGTATGTGTTCCCTCGGCCCTCTTCCTCCACGCTCAACACGACGTGCCCCGCGCCCCGCCCTGCCTCCGGCCTCCGTGTCTCCGTGGAAACGCACGCTTCATTGTGCTCTTTGGTTGGTTGGTTGGTTGCCGTTGCCTGCTACTGCTCCATGTAACTAAATGTACATACTATACCTTCATTCTAAACTTATTTATCATTCACCGGTTTCTTGTCTCACAAAATTTTTGTAAATTGAAATTTAATTAAATTTAAAGAAGGCATCATTGTTGCGTGGTTTCTATTGTTAACTGCGTCGTGCGATGTAATCCTGACCAGAATGCTTCCCGATTCAAATTCATGTGAATTGTTACTTTTTATCTAGATATTTCTTTCACTTTAGTTGCATTCTATATTCTTGTTTTCTGTCGCATTAGACATTTTCAATCTTATATAACAAGCATTAGTATCGTGTGCAGAGGGTCACTTCTAGTTTTATTATTATTAGCATCTCTCGGTGTATGGGTGGGCTAGTATACGCACAGCATTAATGTACAGACGTCACCGAGATCTGCTTCACTCAGATATCTTTATGTATGTGAGGGGTTCTTTATAAAAATCGAACATGTCCAAATTTTCAGCAAACAAAATCAAAATCATTCATTGTATATGTACTAGGTAAATCATAGATGACTCGTTCACCATTTTGGAGCCAACATCAATCAATATCAGTGTTACTGTATTATTAATCATAGAAATTATTCACAATGACGGATTTTTCTGCTCCAAATGAGGTCATGCAAAAAAAGTAATTTCACCTTTTTTTATGTTTAAATCGAAGAAAGATAGTCTAATTTATCGTTCAGTATGATTAAATAATTTTTTATATACATTTTTAGTTGTATAAAATCGTTTTAAAGTATGATATTTTTAAAAAGTTGCAAAAACCAGCCATGTTGTGTCGTCACAACGTTCCGAGCCAAGTTCAGACTCATTTCAAACAGACACATAATTTCTAAAAGAAATATATAAACTATAAATTAAGGATTACATATCTAAATATGCTATAATATATTAATATAACATCGTTCTGGTCACTTTTATAAATATAATTTTCATTTGGCGTGAACTTATCTACACGTTACATGAAATGTTTCTTTCACTTTTGATTTGAGATTAAACGCTAGAAGGTTATAAACGCATGTGAGACATTGAATATATTGCAGAATACATAATATTTTATTCTTTATTTTGGCACGAAACAACGTTTCATTGACATGTTTACTTTCATAAATTTCAGGTTATCTTTAATTGTTACTTTGACGTTTAAAAACCAGTGTGAAAATCAAAATGGTCGTTCCTCTCTGTGACGTCATTTGACAAGGGACGAAGCGGGGGTCTAGCAGCCCCATTTTAAAAATGGCATTTTCAATTACATTTTTTTCATGATTAAAGATCGATTTGAGGAAAAATAAAAAATACGGGTTTATTATTTTTCACCACTCTATCGATTAAAGTTATAAAAAAGTCGTGTAAGACCTCATTGTGCAAATCATACGAGAAATGGTTATAAATTTCACAAGTAATTATTTTAATTTGTTTTATTACTTATGCAATACTTTTTCTTTCTCCAACTTTGAAAATTTATATTATTTTTTCTGTTTTCTGGAATATTTTAGTATACTGAATTATAATTATTGATATAACTTTGAACTATTTTATAATAACTAGTCGAGCTCCAGAAAATTCATTTAACATACAGCTATCACAATTAAATTCAACTTAAAATTAAGCTTGAATTATATAATCGGGCTTTAGTACAGCATCGCAAATACCATCCGTAATGTTTGTAATTATTTTAAATAAACAATATGCCAAATATGGAAGTTATTTTTAATAATGAAAAATTAATTACGTTCATTTTGGCTCCAAAATGGCGGACGAGCCAACTAGGTATTATCTTGTAGCTGTAATTCATTGTATGACGTGGCAGTTTATCTCCGTATGTTAGGTGGTTAATAAAAATATATTTTGTCGTCCTCTAAAATAGTAGTGATGTGCAACCCCGACTTAAAGGGAACTGGTCCTTATTGAAAAGAGAAGTTCAATATATTATTGTCAATCTGTTAATATATATACAGGGTGTTAATACTAAGTCGTTACACCCGAAAATGGTAGTTAGAACTCATTAAAACAAACAACTTTTCTTAGTTCCAATTTTTGATTTGGTGCCCCTCTTCGTAGTTATTGGAGTTCTTTTGTTTTTCGAAAAATCGTCATAACTCCATTATTTTAAGGACTATTGAAAAAAAAATTCTTCTCTATTTGTTCTAAACATTTTTTTCAATCTATCCAAAAAAAGTATTTATTCATTTAATTGACTTACATAAGTGCAGTGTGTTCAGAAAAAACCTAATTCGGAGTAGGCTATGAACACAGAAACGTATGTCTGATCATTATTCAATTCAAAAATCAAGTTGTCACAATTGATCGCGAAATGTAATTTTAAGGAGAAAAGATAATAAAGGAGGATACAGATTATTGCCATTCACCGTTTTCTAATTTATTTCTATTTCTAAAATAAAGATACAAGAATATTTCTTTAGATAACATTTTTGACAATATCTCTTGTCGAATTGACATTTAATTAAATACTTTCAAATTGATATACGTATTTTTGTTCACCGCCTACTCCAAGTTAGGATTATTTTTGAACACACTGCACTTATGTAAGCCAAGTAAATGAATAAATACTTTTTTTGGACTGAAAAAAATGTTTATGACAAATAATGTAGTAGATACTTTAAGGATTTTATAAATGTTTTACTTTCGAAAATCGATGGAGTGGTTATCAAAAAATTATGTATTGAAATTTTTGATCGATCGCCATTTTGTCATTTGAAAAAATAAAAAATAATTGTCAATGCCAGATGGTTTAAAGAGCCTAAATGTAAATTTGAAAGAAATTTTTTTTTCAATAACCTTTAAAATAAGGGAGTTATGACGATTTTTCAAAAAACAAAAGAACTCCAATAACTACGAACCGGGGCACCAAATCAAATATTGGAACTAAGAAAAGTTGTTTGTTTTAATGAGGTGTAACTACCATTTTCGGGTGTAACGACTTAGTATTAACACCCTGTATATATATTTTGTTTGAGCTGGTATATACCACTAAACTTTTTACACTAAAATCTCTTACCTACAAATTTAAATATTTCGTTAATTCACTATTATAACGGAGCTCAAATGACCTTGCCTTAAAAAGACTACTAAAATATATTTTTTAAAAAAAGTGGATCTCACCTTTTATATAAATTGACATTTCATACTCTTAAACAATTGAAAAAAAAAATATTTTAATTACATAAATCCTTATATTATAAATCCTATTTATAGTATTTTTTTTTTTCAAAATAAATCTTAATACTAACGATTAAATATGCAGGTGTTATCGAACTTCGGATAAAAACTTTAAGGATATAAAGTACTGATTAAAATGAGTAAAAAAAGCTTAATCAACCTTAGTCTGACTCGTCTGACGTAACCTGTTTCCGAGAAAGAGGCCATTTTGTATTAGAATCAAAGAAAAACTGACTAAGATAGTGATCGAACCAAATTTTGTTTTTGACAGTAAAAAGACTATAAAAATACAATAAAATTTTATATGAAACATTTTTCTCAGTTTCTAATAGTTCAGAAGTTATTTGAAAATTAAATATTGGTCATGGTCACCATAACATTTAACTTAGTATAATTATTTAATTTTTTTAAAAGCACATATAAAATGACCTCTCAAAGGTAAACAAAAAGTCTCATTTAATCGAACTCGTAACTTATAGTTTTTGAGGTAGGATAGGTAATCCCCATAAAAACTCATTTTTCACTGCTTAAAAACTCATTTTTCACTGCTTTATATTTCGTTAAATATTAAAGATCGGACCCATGTTGATTAAGGTTTCTTTTTAACTCATTTTGGTCAGTGTCAGTACTATATGCCCTTAAAATTTTTACCCGAAGTTCGATAACATCTGTGTTTTATTTTATTTTTATCATTGAAAATTTATAAAGTAAACTATTTCTGATCTAATTAACAAGTAAAAAATGAAAAAAAAAAACAGACTTTTAAACTTCTCTTTTCAATAGGCATTTGTCCCATTTAATTTACAGCAATGGGATTGCACAGATTTTTGTTTTAAGTACTTTCTACCGTTTTAGGGGCGACAGTTTAACGACCGCCCTAGTACATATAATGGACTTATTGCACAGTAATTGCCCTGTGACGTCATATTGTCTGTCACCTAGCGGAATTTTTCTAAAGCTTTGTATAAGTTATTTTCCACCTTTCATTTTAAAATATCTTTTGCATATACTGTGATTAAAATCATTTAGTAATTCCAATCTTTTTGTCCAGACTCACTTTTTACTCTCTCTTTCTCTCATTTTGTGCAATGGGCTTATAAGCATAAAAATAAGTCGTTCAGTTTGAAATTTTATTTTGTAAATCCATCATAACCCTTTAGTGCCCAAAATATTTTTGCTATGTTTAATGTAGGAAATATAATGGCCTGTTGTATGAATCTACTTTTATGGAGGGTTTTTGTTAAAATTAACCTAATAAGAATATAGTGTAAATCCCGCTTTATAATGGCGCGGCCCCTGTGGTGTAGTGGACAACGAAGTCGACTCACGACCCAAGGGTCCCGGGTTCGAATCCTGGGTAAGGTATGGCTGTTTGTACAGAGTGATCATCTTCATTAAAACCATAATGAAATGAAATTAAAGATTTTTCACGAAGGTATTCGAAACAAATATCAAATAATGGGCCCATAAACCAATTTTTTGTTTTAATTATAAATAAAAGTTCGTTTAATTTTAAAGCAACTCGTGGAATCAAAAAGTCATAATTGTTTTTTGTATAACTGCATTTGATTTTTAAAGAAACCTATAGATATCTTTCTCACACCAGTTTCTGTAGTAGGCTGCGCGAGAAAGATACCAATAGTGTGACGTCATCTGTGGCCTGGAAATAAATTTAAATATCTCGCAAAGTAATTATTTAAAAAAAAAATATTTTTTTTATCTTAATCGTTATTTATTGAGTAGTACTTTAAGAATAAAGTGGTCATAATTGGAATAATACTACCTTTTTTAGTTTAAGTTCTGTATTTATTTTTTCACTGCCAGTTTTTGGGACGGTTTTTCCTCTGGCAAAAGGAGAGTTTTTCCTGAGGAGATGCATGTTCGCCGTCCAAGTTATTGCCGGGCATGCATATATTGTCTAGAAAATTGTATACATAAAAAAGGTAACATTTACGAACTTTTCTTGTTACCTGGGTTACTTGTTGTTTTTATTTCACATATTTATATCAATTTTTGCCCCTGAAGAAGGCACCAGTTTATGGTGCCGAAACGTTGGGTTTTAATAATAAATAAATACAGAACTTAAACTAAAAAAAGGTAGTATTATTCCAATTATTGATATGAGTTCTGAAAGATATTTTAATAATAAAGTGTTCATTTTATTATTTTTTGTTATGGTTTATGGGCCTATTGCGATAATATGAATGAAATGTCATATGTGGAATATGGTTCTGATGAATTATGGACTATAGGAATATAATTGTAATATAATTTTAGAACAAAAGTGATCACGTGACCAAACATTTTTGATCACTATGTATTTATCCCTTTAATAATTTCATCTTTGTCAGCGTGTAGTACAAAGAGTAAAGATACAAAAATGGTACAAGAAATCTATATCGTCCTCATACTATCATCGCTTATGTTGAGTGGCCGTCACGTAAGAAAACGCCATTTACGTTATCAGCAAGAAATCATTTTTTGTCATTGTCCTTAGTTGTCATAGCAACAGTCCCGCTTGTTTACGCAAGCCAGTGTCGTTCGTGTCTTGGTTTGGCGTTTAGTTCTAATGAAAATGCATCATTCGATATATTATATGGTTAGTCAACAAATTATGTGTATTTCTAGATTTAAAAAAGGTAAATATAAATGTGATTGGGTGATTCGGGAACGTTGTAAAAGTTTCAATTTAGGAAAAAACTGGCCGTAGGTTCCAAAAATTATGACTAACAGTCATAATCGTTTTTATTTGTTTCGGACAATATTTGTCCATCTTCAGCTACAATAATTATATAAAGTTGTGAAATATAATTAAAAATATAAAATAAATTTCGTCTTACCAATTACAAAGTGTGTGTTTCAATATATTATAAAGTTTCTTTATTAGTTACATTTTTTTTTTTTTGTTGTGAATGTCCACATCTTGTCTAGAATTATAACAGAGAGTCTTTGGTAGTTACTACTAAAGACTCTCTGTTATAATTTTAGACAAGATGTGGGCATTCATAAAAAATTTGTAACTAATAAAGAAACTTTATAATATATTGAAACACACACTTTGTAATTGGTAAGACGAAATTTATTTTATATTTTTAATTATATTTCACAACTTTATATAATTATTGTAGCTGAAGATGGACAAATATTATCCGAAACGTCCTATTTTTTACAAATAAAGACGATTATGACTGTTACTCATAATTTTTGGAACATATTAAGACGAAATGGAGTAACAGTATTATACTTTGCAGATTATTTTCTACCAAACAATTTACCAAGATTTTGTACCCGAAAGAGATTAATATTTTTAATTTTTTATTGTTTTTTAAATTTTGTTTTGTTTTTTATACTAATTACCTATATGAAAGTTGGTTTTTGTATTATTACCGAATTACATCGTGTGCTAGCCTAAAAGCATCGACTAAATGAAAATCAAAGCAGACGCAGTAAATAAGTATTTAAAAAAGTCTTTTTGGTATATTTACACGCCATTTAAAAATAATTTGTAATAATCAGCTAAAACAAATACAAAATTGAAGTCAAATAAGCTTTCACTATTTGGTAAAGAATAAAATGGCTCGCCTCTGCCTACAATATTTGTGGTTCTACGGCATCACTTCGGGTATCTATTGATGACGTAATGGCTTTTTCTTACGTGATGGCCACTCTACAAAAAGGTATGAAAAAGCGTGTAAGAATAAATAAATTATTGTGCATTCGTAATACTTGCCAATATAATTAAAATTAATTGAATTGTTTTTAATATTATAGTAGGCTTGACAGCACTTATGAGTACAGTAAACAAAAACTAATAATTTTAAAGAAATACACATCATTTGTACAAATAATATTGATCAAGTAACATGAAGAAAAAAAGCAAATATACATATACATAAATGGAAAAAATTAACGCCATTATAATTCGCATAATTCAACATAGATGGCGATGACTACTTCATCGCGTCGACCATGGTATCTGTTACAGGATTGAGTAGAAAGGACGAACGTTTTTTAAAACATAACAAAATTGAAACTTTTTGCTTAAGAAAAAATTTATTGGCACATTTGAGTTCGTAATAACAGCATTTGACAAAATCAAGTGTGGAAAACAAAATCTTGCCTGTGGTGTCCGTTATCATTAATGCATTTCTGGAAGCGTTCTATGAAGTTTGTAAACACTCGGTCCAACATACATCTCTCAGTATGGGCGACTTCTACGGAAATAACTTCTTTCAGTTCTTCCAATGGGCGGGGTTTGTGTTTGTATGTACCCAACCCAACCCTGTAGTATCTGTGGTCAAAATCCGGCAAATTAAATACAATTTAAAATGGACTTTAATGTAGTCGATGGTTACGTGATTGTCTAATAAACCATGGCCGTTGCTTCGGTGCAATCCACTACTCTTGGTTGGGAGCGGTTAACAAGCCAAAGTAAAATATTTCTAATATTAGTGCCCTTTTAAAGAAATCCTGCTAACCTTTAAAATTCTTCAGATCGGTTTTGTTTCATGACATTGACTCTCCTGTCGGGTACTAAAGGGTAAAAAAAAAACATCTGGACTTCTTTGGTTTTTGTAGAAATTTTGTTGGAAATGATATTTAAAAAATTACGTAAGGTACAGTTAGGATTTCTTTGGTTCTTGCCGACAAGGACGCGCTTTGTTTGGTTTTTTCGCCGCTCTAACATCGAAACTTCATTAAATGGACTTGTTCGATTGTTGTGGGGAATCCCTCATGTATATATGTATATACGGATGATATGATGAGATGAAGACGAAACTGAGTGCAGCAGTAGTAGTAGGACGAAGTAAAGTAAAAATGGGATTGCAGGAGGCATCCAACCAACAGACAGTGTCACAGTCTCAGTCTGAGTGTGAGTACCGGCAATGCGAGAGTGACACAAGTCCTGAAGGTCCAGGTCCGATGGACCCGGACGCAGATGCAAACTGTGGTAATCCTAATCGTGTAAGTGAGGGCGCGGTGGCCGAGGTAAAAGAGTGCGCGACCGCGGAGATGCAGATGCAAGTGTACCCTGCATCGTTGCCGCTGGGCGTGAGCACGAGCGGCACTGTGTTTCGCCTGCACTACTTGGGCTCAGTTGAGGTAGAGGAAGAGGGAGGGCGTAAACGCAGAAAGAGACTAAAGAAAAACATGGTCGAAGAAGCCGTCATTAAGATCAAGGTCTGTTTCTGTTTTATTTTATATTTAAAACTTTAACACAACTACACTATTCACCCAGCCGATCTATCAGACACCTATCGTTAATTTTTTTTTGTATTCTCTTAGCTTCTGGACAGGGCTGGCAAAAACCCAGGATTTAAAAAAAATGGCCCAGTGGGTTTTATTGGGCTTCTTTGTTTTTTTTTTGTTTTATCGGGTAATATTGTTGTTATTAATATTTTAAATAGTTGTTTGTTAATGTTAATTAAACACTATAAATGGGAGCTTACAGTGGCTCTAGTGTTCCAGACCCAAAGCAATTTTTTTTTACCCTTACCATATGTTTGACGTTGAAATGTCAGATACGTATTGGCGGTTTGAAAATACCGTATATAAAATGCTTTATTAAAGAATTACAATAATAAAATAGTAAAAGCAGCAAACAATCCACAAATGTTTTGGTATTTGAAACTCACGTGTTAAATGACACAATACGCATGTGCGTCACATGTGCAGTGATGCGCACATCAACAAAAAATCAAACTTTTCTCATAACAGTGTCTAGTTTTGCATACACTGTGAACTTCTAAATATTAAAATATTTGGGACTGAAACACTACTGCCATCTACAATAGTTTTGCGTGAAAGCTCCCATTAACTAAATTTTTCATACATTTTTAAATTTATTAAATTGTAATCAGGGCCGCATTTATACCTTCAGAGGCCCGAGGCGCAGTGACCTGTTGAGGCCCCTATTTTTATATACTTTAAAATATATCCGGTGAAAAACACCTGTCTATTTTACATTAAAGAATAAGTTGTTAATGGTTATTAAATCAAAATAAATTATGGAGTATTAATAATAGTAAATAATTTTATTATCATTAGTATCACATAAACAAAAACAAAAATAGTTCGAAAACTGTAAATAAAATTATTATCTACCTCATATATAGTACACACCTACATAACATTTAATGGTTACCCTACAGTGATATTATCAAAATAAAAATAGAAAAGAGGCATTCTGATTGGCTGAAAGAACCTGTAACACTGGTTTCCTCCTGAATAAAAATAAACAGCAACTACTCGAGGGCAGTGTTGCCAACTCTTTGAACCAGATAGATCGTACAGTGAACAATTCTACGATCGTACTTTTTCGTTAAAGATCGTACACTTTTATAAAATTTGATTTTAATATATTATTAATAACAATAAATTATTTTTACTTAAAAGGATAATTATTAATGATTTTAAAACCAAATGTTTGTTATGTAACAACTAATTTAGAGATAATAAAAATTATTATGTATTTTAATTACTAGTCTTGCTCTTCTTCAAAGATATCATAAACTGGGTTCTGCGTTCTGCTGCTCATAGAATATATACGTAAATAGAACGCGCACTCTGAACAGAACCTGCTAAAATAAACCAAAAATCAAATTTAATCAAAACAAGAAAAAAGAAAAACCTAAAATTATTAAATTATCGTACATATCGTGTACGATCCTTAGCTGCGATCGTACATCGTACAAAACTTAAAAAGATCGTACTTGTACGATCAAGATCGTACGGTTGGCAACACTGCTCGAGGGTTAGAATCCAGCGAGTAAAACATGAATATAGGTACAATCGCACAAAAGTTGTCAAATGTATACGAATGAGGTATACAATATCAAGAATTTGGAATGAGATATAAACATAGTCAGTTTATCACTAACTAGATGGCAGTGGCAGTAACAGTAACAATAACAATTATGAATAGATTCAAAATCAAAGCTTATAATAGCAAGTGTTTTAAGTTTTAAGATTATTTTTGTAGCTTATGAACAAAATAAAAATGTACGAAAACAACTTTTTTCTGAGGCCCCCCGGAAGATGAGGCCCCCAGCTAGCGCCTCCTGCGCCTCTGCTTAAATGCGACCCTGATTGTAATATTAATTTTACGGCGCCGGTTCCCATATCCGCAGCCATCGCCAGCTAAATAAAAATGCCAATAATTGCTCTCTTTACGCGCTTATATGCACCACAATTATTTTTATTTGCATTAAATTGTAAAATGAGTTTGGACTTAGCTATTTTTCTAATATATAATCTAATGTACAAAACGCCGGTAAGGTAACCGGCGGCAGTAGCCAAGACACTTCCAAAAGAATAATAAACACATATTTTTTAGTTTGTTCATACCCATTTCACATTTTTTTGTTTGAAAATAAATACCCATGAACACCATTAGATGGGAATAGATGGAATAGTACTATTACTTGCGTGTCTTCAAAACAATGTCATATACTGACGTCATTATGCAGAGCTATTTTTTGTTGATGTAAACGATAGGCGTTTGAGAAAATTCGTGTAGTATAATAAAAAAATATAATTTTTATTCGAAAATGAGCTATTCACACAATACAGATTGCTTATGGTGATTTCTACAAAAGAATTATACAGGATGGTGGCGGTTAGGGATGAACATAGGGATTTAACATAGGATTTTAATTTTAAGCAATTTCTTGCTCTGTTCATTTTACGGCGAAAATTAATTATTATTTTTTATTATGTTTTCGGTTTCTTCGCAATTTTAAAAAGAAATTTCAAAACTTATGGAAAATAAATACCGTTTTCTTTCTATTCTACTATTTCCATCATACTATTCCTATACAATATACACACGGTTCTCATTCATTATTTAATTTATATATTTTTCTATATGTCAAATTTGTCATCGTTTGACGTTAATTTATGAAAACCAGAAAAAGAAAACAAATTCCATGGCCATTGCTACTAATAAACCGAAATTTTGAAATTTTTAAAATTGTGAAGATACCAAAAACATAATAAAGACCTGTAAAATAAATTTTATTTGTAACTTTTAATTCCGCACAACTTTGTACTTTACATTTTTTGCCATAAAATAAACAGAAGAGCAGGAAATTTCATTTAACTAAAATTCCATGTTAAATCTCTATGTTCACTCTTAACCGCCACCACCCTGTATAAAAATATGTGATAATTGCAAATAGGAATGTTCAAAAAGTAACGTTGCTTTACATTAAAAAATATTCCGTTATCGTTTTCACCAATATTTATACAGGTATTCTGGAATATCTTTAGAGCGGAAGAAATTATAAAATCTACCCTCGTAGATGCAGATAAATTAGAAGTTAAAAATATTGACCGTTAGTATTAACTGCTAAAGAGAGATTAGGGAGCAGTTGACTAGCATTATTTTATTCTCTGTCAACTACCTATGGATTATTTTAGACAAAAATACTTCAAATAACTGTTATAAAAAAATTAATTGTACGTATCTTTTATTTAAAGTATTTTTTCCATAATGTACAATGCTAGTCAACTGCTCGCTAATCACCGTAGTAGGGAGGATTCAGCGGTTCTAGACCAGATAACGATCTAAAATTGACATCAGAGATAAAAGATTTTAAAAATAAGGATTGATGATGTCACAAAGATAAGAGATGTTAAAGATATAGATTGATGACGTCACCGTATCATCTTCACGTAGTCTTAAGACGTTCTTATCAGTTTTTAAGGTTTCTTAAGACGTTCTTATCAGTTCTTAAAATTTCATCAAGACGAAGACGTTCTAATCAGTTCTTAAAATTTCATCAAGACGAAGACGTTCTAATCAGTTCTTAAGGTTTCTTCAAGACGTTCTTATCAGTTTTTAATTATTTTTTTTTCAAGGTTCCTTATCTCTAATGTTAATCTTAGATCGTTATTTTTGCATACTAACGTTCATTGATTTCACTTCAACAATATTATTTTGACTCAAAAATACATTCATAGATATATTTTTAATATATAATTATTTATTATTATAGATAATGTGACGCATGTCAATTTTTTAATGATAAAGGTAAACCAAGATTCTTCTGCTTGCTTTATTCAGCCTTTATAAAATGCTTTCGTAGATACTAACTTAAACAACCCCTACTAAACAGGCGTTACTTTATGAACTCTTCTTATACCTTAAGCCTCATTATCTGCTACGAAATTAGTCGCATGCTTTTGCATTTGCATTAGTAGACTGTGTACTGATGTTTTGTTATGCATAAGCAGTAAGCTCGAGAATAAACTTAAGCATGAACTTATTTCCGAATTGATGTGTAAAATTTGTATGCATAGTAGTATGTTTCCTTCTTAACTGATGTACTTATCACGATTTTTTGCGGCTAAAGTGTGTGTTTATTTTGCAAATGCAAGGACGGAGATTTCGTTGACGAAATGGGGCTTATATTTTTTATCAAAATTTACAAAAATATGAAATTTGAAATACTGGAATAGGTGCATAATTTTGCATAAAATTGGCTTGAAGATGTCTTACTAAAATTGGGAAACAGTCGTGAAAATTAAAAAAAAGGATATTGAGAAATTGTTCCATACATATTTCTTAATATCTTTTAATATAGTTATATTTCTCTGTTACTTTGTCTCAAAAAATTTTAAATTATTGATTACTGACCGGAAGTTTTTTTTTTATCAGTAAACGTGCGCATATGCCATTACTATAGTAATAAATTTAAAATGGTTGACAGCAATGTGTTACCGCTTTTTTTTAATAAGTGAACCTAGGGAATGTACTATAGTTGTCAAAATCATCAGACTGTTATCATGGTATAATTCCAATATGAGTCTAATGCTCGTATTCATAGTCAGTACTTCGCCTCGTCTCATACTTGAGTCTGCCTTGAGTACCAGATTTCATTTCATAGTCCCTACTTGTTTTTCACTAGTACTTCGATTGAAGGTTTACTTGAGGCGAGTTCCAAGCAACCTTCAGTAATGCTCAAGTACTGATTGATGTTTTTTTCAAAAAATTTAGGTAGACTTGATCAATATTTAAAAAAAAAACTGTCAAACTGTCATTTCCATCACATATGACATCTAAGTTAAATAATGAATCATGAAGATAATCAACAATTTTTAGAATTTGTAGACATAGTAGAAGAAGCTTTAATAATAACAATGGAAAAGGGTTGCTTCAAGAAGATATATCCGTGATATGACTCATGTATCTGTACCCTGTGACATATGTGTAGATGTCAAATATACGATTTGAGAGAAAAATATTAAAATTTACAAATATACCAACATAATTATTACAAATTCTCTAAAATCCTCCCTAGAAAACCGAGAATTCATGAAGTTTCGACTATGAAACATATGATGTGCTTGAGGTGGAGAACGACTGGAGTAATGCTTGGCAAAGTAATACTCAAATGAATACGGGCATAAGACAAGTTTACGATTTATTTGCTGCTACTTTTAATAAATGACCCAGTCCAGCAACTATTAAAAAAAATCTAATTGTCCTTTATATATTTTTGTTTTTCAATTCAACAAGTTTCCTCCTACTCTTCTAAACGTTCGAGATTCTTCCAATTCATTGACTAGATTGGCGGTATTCTGATGTGTATATGTGTGTGTGTGTGTGTGTTTTTCTGAAAGTGTACAAAGCTTAACCTATGGTAGAACTGATCCCATAGATATTGCAATAATTTTTGTTTAACATACTTTCTACAAGAACTAGAGCCTTTAAAACTGACCAATCACGTCATAGTTCAAAATTTTTTAAAAAAGGAATAATCAGTGTGTTCTCTGGAAAATGTCACACCTGTCACAAACTACATATAAGATCATTGGCGTCGCGGCATATTTCAGATTTTCATATTGAAAAACTACAAGTTTATGAGCGCTGATTATAAGTAATTAAGTTAGTTTGAAGTTCCATTCCTCATCACTAAACATTATGTTTTCTATAAATTCTGGATCCTGATTATGTCTATGTAGGAGCCACTGACAAAAATTCATTCTGCTAACATAATCTTTTGGTTGCAAAGCTTTCACGCAATAGTAGTGGTAAGGATGAAAAATTTCTTTTTTAAATAAATTCCAGTATATAAATGTAGATGTTTCTACCATACGGCATACGGCTTACTTGTCTAATACTTAAATAGGAATTTTAATGAATCAATTCCAAAATTCCTTCATCACGACCAACAGCGTAGGCATCAGAGTTCCTGTCAAGATCCCAAGTGTTTTGCTGGAAGGTTCCAAATTCGCGTAAATGTTGATTAGTTCGATTAAAAACAGAGTGATGCGGTATACGTCTATTTGGAAATAACTCTCTGTACCGTCTTGCAGCAGCACTACTATTTTGTAATATCTCGCCATAAACCACATGCATGTGTCTGCATACTTTTAATTGGTGAAGGTAAATGGCATTTTGAGAATATCAAAAAAACAGAATATAAAACGTTTAACATCAGTTTTGACAATCAATATTTTTAAGAGAACACGTTAATTTTTAATTTTTTTTTTTACAAAATTTTGATAAGTTTTAAAGGGCTTTTGTTTTATAGAAAGCATGTTAAACAAAAATTATTACCAGATTTACAATCTATGAGGTTCTACTATGGGTTAAGCATTGTACACTTACGTAACACTCTGTATGTATAGTAAGCGCGCGTTTAGTTGACGCTGATACTTTGCATACTTTAGCTTATAAATGAATCCCCTTTCTTTTTATACCAATTTTAGATGTTGGAGTCTTTTCCTCGTTAAAACAATAGCATATTATAAATACTGTTACATTTCGATTTGTCCAAGTACGAATTTTAGGTTATCCGTATTCAAGGTCAGTGTTAACTTAACGTGCGGCAGCTAAATCTATTATTTTAAATATTTAATTGATGATAAAATAAGAAATATTAAATGTACTTCCCAGAAGAAGCCTTCAGTAATGTCTCTGGATTTTTGACACTGACATTTATCTGTCAATTACAAACATTTTAATTTTTCAACTGGTTTCCATGGAGTTTTTGGGCTGTGAGATTCATTACAATAGATTATTTTATATTTTGTATTTCTCTATAGAAGATATAATAATTTTTTTAAATTTATCGGTTCGAGAATTTTATATCCTTTAATATTTGTAAATAACATAAATTAAAAAAAAAAGTATTTATAAGAATTTACTACTCCTGGTTGTTCAATTGTTACCAAACCTAATTAGCTCTTCCCATTAATGTCAGATCGAGGAATCCGTAATTAAACATGTCTTAAGTCTTATTGTATTTGAGAAACCGTGGTTCCAACATCCACACACACACACATCATCGTAAAAATCTTAAAATCAGATTGTAAGGACCTTAATACATACTTATTCACTAAAATCTGGATATGCGATTTTTAGCATGAATCCAATAAGTACTTCTCTTAGCGAGAGGTAAAAAACGCGATAATACAATCATTATAAATGTAACTATGGTCATGACATACGCCTATGTTTATTAGCAATAATTTTTAAAAAAACTCTTGGTATAATTACTTCTATTTAGTTTGGGAAATGCTATTTTCTTGAATACAAAGTAACATAAATATCATAAAAATATATTAATTTAAATGAGGATTCTTTTTATGCTGCTTGATTGGTTATGTAGGCTTTGGTAAGTAGAAGCTAGTAATGAATTTTTTTATTAGAAATTTGAATGACACGTCTAATACAGGCACCAGATGGCGAGACGCAACCTAGCACCGAAGTGGACTTATTCATTTCGACTGAAAAAATCATGGTGTTGAACACTGATTTGAAAGAAATCATGATGGACCACGCTTTGCGAACCATTTCCTATATTGCCGACATCGGCGATTTGGTTGTGCTGATGGCTCGACGAAGATTCGTTCCTCAGGAAATGGACGAACCGCCGAAAATCAGCAGGACGCCGAAAATGATCTGCCATGTGTTCGAGAGTGAAGAGGTAGCAACATTTCTAGAATTTTATTAATGAAGTTTTTTAAAAAATAAATATTCTAGGCTCAATTTATTGCCCAATCTATTGGGCAGGCATTCCAAGTGGCTTACATGGAATTTTTGAAAGCCAATGGAATAGAAGATCATAGTTTTGTTAAAGAAATGGATTATCAAGAAGTGCTAAATTCACAAGAAATATTCGGGGATGAGTTGCAGATGTTCGCTAAGAAAGAAATGCAAAAAGAGGTAAAAATACATTTTTAATGTTTTACATAATTTTAGTTTTTATAAATTTCAAAAAATCAATTAGTTTTTCTTAAAAAATACTTTTAATCCTTTCTTTGCGTAATAGGATCCTTCACTAATTTTTGAATTTTTATTAATGGAACTATCCAAAATAAAAGCGATTTATAGTTCTAGAAAGTCTTAATTGTTATTCGTTAAATCGTAATTTTTTTTAAATATTCTATGACGTAGATGTTAAGCTCATATTGTTGTTAAACAATGGAGTTCGTTAATAATTAGAATCACATAATTTTTTCATCTATTTCTACACTAATAAAAATGTATAAATATGTTCAAAATATCTTTCGTGGTCAATAATTGGAAATATACATGGATAATAAGCAATTTAATAAAATACTCAATAAAAGAACTATGTATATTATACATTTAATTTAAAATATCTTTCATTTTCATACAAACGCAAGTGGTTTCTATCTGGCATGACATAATTAATTCAAATATTATTTGATTTACTTTCGTTTATTTTGACAGATACAAAAAAATGTTAATAAGCAAAGTTAAACTACACAAAGGGGCTCATAAGATGACTTGAGTAATAATTTTTCACATTTAGTAAGCATTTGGTATAGAATAGATATTACGGGCATTAAAAAGTTAAATATTATAAAAACTAACAATTTTTTAATAGCGAAAGGGTAAAATATAATTTTTGCATTTTATATTATTTTAAAATTAAAGATGTATTGTATTAATACTTTCCCATATATTTTGAAATATAAATTTATAAAATAATTCGTTTTTATAAATCTTGCAGCCTGTGCTTCAAGATAAAAACAACTCCTTGGATTCGTATTTGATATATTCAAATTTATGTAACTGTCAAATATATATTACTCTCAAAAATAATTTTCAATTAATAGTTGGATAATTGGAATATAGGTATGTGAAAATAAATTATATATTTGATAATTGCCGGCTTTGTTAAATAAAATATTTTTTTATTTAAAATAAATGAATTAACAGGAGTCACATCAATTTTTTTCTTATAGAATAAAGAAGTTGGTACTAAATGGAGAATGGTTATGTAGAAAAATATTTTTCTTTTTTTTCACCTATATTTTTTTTTCACTAGGTGGTAGTTCCAAAAGCGAAGGGCGAAATCCTCGGCGTAGTGATCGTAGAATCTGGTTGGGGATCAATGCTGCCAACTGTAGTGATCGCAAATCTAGCTCCCGCCGGTGCAGCAGCGCGCTGTGGCCAGCTAAATATTGGCGATCAAATTATTGCGATCAACGGAGTTAGTCTCGTAGGCCTTCCGCTGTCGACGTGCCAGAACTACATTAAAAATTCTAAAAATCAAACTGTTGTGAAGTTAACTGTCGTTCCCTGTGCTCCTGTCGTCGAAGTCAAAATCAAGAGACCTGATACGAAATATCAGCTTGGATTTAGTGTTCAAAACGGAGTGGTAAGAAAAAAATTGTAGTTTTTATAGCAGTGCTCTTTTGGGGATTTCCCTTCCAGTACTACATGTATTTGGAAGAAAGCTAAAAGAGAGAGATATTTTCGTATTACAATGGTCTCTCTACTGTTCCCAACGTATTGCTCTAAGGCCTGTTCTACAATTAGTCGTTTGTCGCTGTCTTATGTCGTACGCGTGCGCAATACGCTGAAATTTGAGTGTAGGAGTTGTTGGATTGTAAATTGGTCATTTCCCATCTTTCTACGAAGACACTGAACGATACGACAACAGTAACGTAAAAATTGACGGAAAGACATTAGACGAAATAATTATACATTAAAAGATACAAAATATACAAAGTTACAAGAAGAGAAATATATATTTGGAGACAAATTTCCATTAACATACAAATTGTATATAACATTAGTATAGAAGGTGAGTTAAGATGTGGAAATAATGCTGTCTCCATGAGCAAAAAAACTAAAAAATATTTAAAATTGTTGCACAGATATTTTTGTAAATTTGAAAAAATTTTCGTTATCACTTGACTTGAAATATGAAAATAATTTTCTGTGTCGCAATTTTGCCTAACATCAACGGTTGTATGAGGTTTTATCCACCATCGCCTTGTATGTTTTTGTCTTCTCTTTTGATCAGCCGTCGTAGTTTTATTATTTGAAGCCATATTGCAATTAAATTAAAATAAAATGGAAAAGAAACAATATCTATAACTTCACTGAAAAGTAACAGTTCGTTACAACACCTTACGACTATTGTAGAGAGAAATGTCGTGTGCTGCTAACGTCTAACGACTTACGACAAGCGACAACCGACATACTTAATTATAGAACAGGCCTAATACAATTTGATATTTGCTGTTTTATTGTCGGTGTTTGACATATGTATAAGTGATCAATTTTCTATATTTAAATACTGTTCTAAATTCTATCTTAAGTGGTCATGGCATGGTAGTTCTGAACTATCTCTCTGTTCTAGCTTGTCATCTTTGTCTAAAGAACTCAGTAGATGTCAACACTAAAATCATAAATCCTCATTAATTTTTCTTTTAGCGTATGCTTAGTTTACTACTGGGGGTTTACCAAGGCCACGATGATTTCTAAAATTGTTATTTTAGCCTAAAATATGTCACGCTAGAATTATTGAGAATATGACATATTCATATTTTCTATTTCAGCTCAGAGTAGCTGCCTTCAATAATAATAATAATAATAATTCTTTCCTTCCACTTCTTAAAAGCTCCCAACCAGTTTTTTTTAATGCTTTCAAAATTATTTCTAGGTGAGTTAAAAACTTTCAAAGCTGGTAAATTAATTTTTGGTGAGTTACAAAAACAGCCAAAACTGTCAAACTAATGATCCGAAAATGCTTTCTGGTTAATTCTATATTATTACTCACAACGATATTTTAAAAATTGATTAATAAAGTTCTAAACTTAAC
Source organism: Ophonus ardosiacus (assembly GCA_943142095.1). Lineage (NCBI taxonomy): Eukaryota > Metazoa > Arthropoda > Insecta > Coleoptera > Carabidae > Ophonus > Ophonus ardosiacus. The sequence goes on along the minus strand of OW964833.1, from coordinate 34,878,985 downwards.
TTTTGCAAATTACTTTCAAATGACAATAAAAAAATTGTTTAATATGATCTTGTTTTCCACGGCCTGTCTGATTTTCGTCCTTCAATAATTCTAGCGTGACCCTCGTATAATCTGATTTAATAAATACATGCAAAATAAAGAAAACACGTGATGAAAGATTTATAGTGGACAAGTAATATCTCTTTTAGGATTATGACGCGACAAAAACATTATTATTTTAAAATAAAATAACCTTTTAGTTGAAGTTCATATATTTATTTTTACTTTGAAGAAGACAGTAGTATATACTGCCGAAACGTTGGCCTGGATTAAAATAAACAGAACTAAAATTAAATGTTGTATTTTAATATGAGTTCTGAAAGATTTTTTATTTTATTATTTTATTTTTTGTGTATTATTAATTTGTTCAAAGAATAAAAAATAAAGATCCTATATTTATTTAACATATAAAAAATTAAAAAGCCGTGAGAATTCTTAACGCATAAAGTACAATTTTGTTGTAAGTGTACCATAATTTTCTTAATTTTTATGTTAATGATTTTGTTTAAATTTACAGATCTGCAGTTTATTACGCGGTGGAATAGCTGAACGAGGTGGAGTCCGCGTTGGCCATCGTATTATAGAAATAAATAACCAAAGTGTCGTTGCTGTTCCTCATGAGAAAATAGTTAATTTGCTAGCTACGTCTGTTGGAGAGGTACTATTTATTTATTTTTTCTAAACGTTCTTTTGCAAATGGTCGTAAAAAATTGTTACCACTCCCTTCTCTTTTCAATAGTCTCTGTTCTCTTTAATTTATAGAGTCCTTTTTTTGAATCAGTACTGTTTTAGAGCATCGAGTATAATAGGGAGGATACAGCGGTTCTAGATCAGATAAAGATCTAAGATTGACGTCAGTGATAAGAGATTTTAAAGATAGGGATTGATGACATCACCGGATCATCTTTAAGTAGTCTTTGACGTTCTTATCAGTTTTCAATATTTCTTAAGATTTCTTCAAGATGTTCTTATCATTTCTAAATATTTCATAATACGTTTTTATCAAAATTTAAGAACGTTTGTATTCAAACTCAAGATTTCGAGATTTGTTTCTATTAGTTCTTAAGATTTAAAATAGATGGTATAACTTGATTTAATTTATACTTGCTTTTATTTTTATAATTTACTTAATAAAGAATAATAATACATGTGTTATTTAAGTAAGCGTACAACGCCTAACCACAGAATATACATGACTAACGTCAACAGAAGCGACACTGTTGTATGTATTGCCGTCCGTGTGCTCATGGCTATGTGTGCGTGAACTTAGACCAGTGAGGGGTAACGCAAGGAGAATGGGCGTACTCCAGTAGTCCCGGCTGTGTCAATGACGGAGTGACGGCGTTCGTGTGTAGGACAGTTCAGCGCAAGAATATTAAAACTACCAGACTAGACTATTAGAAATAATGCCGGGTGCTATATATTGTTGCGTAAAAGGCGTTAAAGGTTTAAGTTTTATAGTATTAACATTGATATCAAAATAAATAATCTTTCTTCCTAGACACCTAGGCAGATATCTTACGTACGCCGTAGCTAACGCGCAAAGGTTGCGTAAAGCGAGCCTGTTGAAGGTCACCAGACTCAAATACACACGTACACGGTAGTGTCGTACCAGTGTCTTAACCGATGGTGGGACTAACCTCGTAGGTAGTAAATTTTTATAAGAACTGGAGGTCATTAAAGCTGACCAATTACGTTATAGTTTAAAATTTTGTAAAAAAATAAAAATCATTTTGTTCTCTGGAAAAAAATGTCACGTCTGTTCATATTGATATAGAAGATCATTGTCATCACGGCGGATGATATTTGAGATTATCACAATGAAAAACTACATGTTTATATCAACACTGATTTAAATTGTACGTCATTTCTAATAAAAGGTTGAAGTCATTTTTGACGATCAACATTTTTTCCAGAGAACATAACTTTTTTTTTAATTTTGAACTATGATATAATGGGGTCCCGTGGCCGCGTGCCTCAGTGTCTGGTCGCGAACCTGGGGGAACCGGGTTCGATCCCGACAGACGCCAAATATTTCCAATTTTAAATGGCACAAAAGTGACCCCTGTGGTGCACTCTCCCCACCAGCTATGAGTGCCCGTGAGGTGACGCCTGGTAGGCACCCACACGGTAAAATATGTCGTCATCATTACCCATGTCTACATGTGTTGTAGATACTGGCACACCCAGAAATGGGTAATATGCCGTGATGATATATTCATTTATTTATGTAATAGGTCAGTTTTAAGGGGTTCTAGTACTTACAGAAAACACTGGTACGACACTACTATATACTTGTGTATTTCAGTTTGGTAACTAATAGGCTCGCTCTACGCAACCTTTGCACGCTAGCTTAGGCGTACGTAAGATATCTGCCTAGGTGTCTAGGAGGAAAGATTATTTATATTGATATCAATGTTAATACTATAAAACTTAAACCTATAAAGCCTTTTACGCAACAATATATAGCACCTGACATTATATCTAGTAGTCTAGTCTGGTAGTCGTAATATTCTTGCGCTGAACCGCTCTACACACGAACGCCGTCACTTCGTCACTGGCATAGCCGAGCGTCGGGCGTACCAGAGTACGCTCAATCTCCTTGCGTTACCCCTCCTTGGTCTAAGTTCACGCACACATAGCTATGAGCACACGGACGGCAATACATACAACAATGTCTTGAAATCTTAAGAATTGATAAGAACGACTTAAAAGAAATCTTAAAAACTGATGAGAACTAAGAAGAACGTCTAGAAGAAATTTTTAAACCTGCTAAAAAGTGAAATTGATAAGAACGTCTCGAAAGTTTGATAGCAAACATCTTAAGATATAATCAGAATGACTTTAAGACTACATAAAGATGATCTTTAAAACCTCTTCACTCTGACGTCAATCTTTGATCGTTATCTGGTCTAGAACTGCTATATCCTCCCTACTGAGTATCTTGTAGAATTATGATTTCCTTTTCAGATTTTGATGAAAACAATGCCAACTTCAATGTTCAGACTCCTTACGGGACAAGAAAATCCAGTTTATATTTAAAGTAATTATCACAGCAGTCAGCAGAGGACATGAAGTGCCTACCTGAGCATGCATCACAGTATGTTTACATGTGACAAATACACACAGATACAATCAAATCAAAATGTTACCAAATATCACTAAACGAAAGAAACAAAGAAAGAAAGTCACTGTGGCACATGATCGTGGTTTTACTCTAGGTAATAAACTGTTTATGTTGAATTGAAATTGTACATATTTGCTAAGTTGATCAAACGAGTCACATCATATCGACATAACATGAACAGTAAACAGTACAGACATAGGTGATTGTGATTAGGTACTACTTTTTTAACAAAAACATAAATTTGCATGTAAGGCTAGTGTTTATACACTATATTTCTGTTGGAATATTACCGGTACCGTAGATTTAGCAAATAACCAAATCGCTGAAACAAACCGGTAAATCTAATGTAATATTTTAGCACTACTAAGTTCGTCCAAGTCACGATGTACAATATACACGGTTATATTAGAAGAACGGTGCTCTATTGGACGCCATTTTAATGGTGTTTTTGTTTTTTTCAAAAATGCGTAGGTCATTAATTATGAACAAATAATTTGCCATAATGGGGCGTCCTATTATAATGACATTCAAGACAATACAAAAAATATTTTTTCTATTTTTGGTTCCTTAAAATGTACTCATTTGGATGTCGTAAAATACTTCTTTAAAGAACTCAAACCTAATTTTTGTTAGGTTGGTAACTTTATTTTTATACAATGGGGCACTTGTACATGACATTTCAACATGGCGACTAACAGCTGATTCTGAACAGGTAAACCATCAGTTTACATTGCGTCTTACGCAGAAATATCGTTCCGTGAGCTTTTATTCTTGTTTTGCAGCACTTATTGTTTTCTTATGGAAAAAGTTGTTAGAGTTTACGAAGTGAAGCAGTGATTTCCGTAAAAATATTTGAGGATATTATTATTATTATAATTATGTAGTGAGATCGAGGTTATTAAATTAAAATTAACCTAGTGGGGTCCTATAAATTTTTAAATTTTTTTTTTCTGTAAGAACAGGATGAAATAAGAATTTTAGTGCAAACGCGACTTAAAAATTTTACGTAATAAGCGAGATATGAAATACTCGTAAAATTTTAAACGGTTCGATATAATTTTTATCCAATAAAAGCAGTCGACATAGAAAGAAAAATAGAAATTTTATTTATCACGTGTGATTCTATTTGTCAAAAATTATAATGAGCCATTTTGAAACTTTACGAGTGTTTATGAATATGGACATAAGAATTTGGTGCGTGACGTAGCAGGTACTGACCAGTGATCGACAAACAATGGACAAACTGTATAGAGGGAACAATTTTTTCATGTTTGCATAGCTGAAATATTTTTATATAAAAACTTATACATTTTATTCACGAAGAAATTATTATTAAGTATAAATAACATAAATAATAAGCATTTTTTTCCTAATAAATTATAGAACATAGAAACTGTTTCACAATATTATGACACAAAGTATAACGACGGATGGCGCTAGTGTTTGTCTGTTTTGAAGTTTCAATATTAATTTAATTAATATTATTATTAATTTAATTAATATTACAAATTGATTTAATTATAAATACATTATTATTTTTATATTACTACATGTTATAATTAAACAAATTCATCAGACACAAAATTGTTAATTTTTTTTGTTAAGTTATACATCAACGTGACATTTCATAATGTTTTAAAGGTGACCGCAGCAGACGCGCGAATCTCCTTTTTAAAATCAGGCCACCAATCAAATTCTTAGTACCTAACTCGTCATACCCAAATCGTAGTCAGCGTCAATCGCTTGTAGTTTGTGATCTAATCAATATATATTTTTTTTAATTGGGTTCTGCTTTGTACTTTCTTACATTGGCCCGGAGCTATTTAATGGAATATTTTTGGGAGACACACAACATCCAAGCCCCCGGTGGGAATCGAACCCACGACCCCAGAGCCGAGCGGTGAAGGTCGCTTGAACGCTGCCTTAACGCGCCCAGCCACCGAGGCGACTAATCAATATTTAAACAAAAAATTTTCACTAATACTCGTTAATATATGTATATTTTCGTCTTCTTATTTAAGATAGTTAAAATTTGATTATTGTATAGGACCCCATTGTAGTTATTTGTGTATAATTTATTGCATCTAAAATAATTGATATATAATCGGATGGGAACATCTTCCTCGAATGTTTAAATATATTTAATTTTCTTTAAATAATATGAATAAATAACATGAAAAATTATTTTTTAAATGAGAGAATCACAAAAATTGAATGAAGTAGTTTTTAGTAAATAGAAACAGGAAAAATATATGCATCTGTGTTTCTCACGAAGGTTTACAAATTAGATAATCAATTATTGATTTCATAATGATTTTTGGAAAGCATTTATAATCCTTGTCAAAAGAAAATGTTAATGTATAAGGATCCATATTATTTATTCACTTAAATTTATCGATTTAATGTACTTTGGCTTCCAACGACAAATAGACCCATAAACCATAACAAAATATAATAAAATGTATACTTTATCCTTAAAGTACTACTCAATAAATAATGATTAAGATTAAAAAAATATTTTTTTAATAATTACTTTGCGAGATATTTGAATTTATTTCCAGGGATACAGATGACGTCACATTATTGGTATCTTTCTCGCGCAGCCTACTACAGAAACTGGTGTGAGAAAGATAGCTATAGGTTTCTATAAAAATCAAATGCAGCTATACAGAAAACAATTATGACTTTTTGATACCACGAATTGCTTCAAAATTAAACGAGCTTTCATTTAAAAATATTTTTAAAAAATGGTTTATGGGCCTATTATAATTTTAATAAGCTCATCTGCAATAAAAATACATATTATGATAACAAGAAAAATGAATCCGAAGATAAATATAACATATATTTCAAATTTAATTTTCTGTCTAAATTAAAAAAAATCTAATAGTTATATTAATTTTAATATTTATGTTTTTACTTAACAATACACACACAAAAAAAAAAAATTTATACAAACTCGAATGTAATGCTAGATTATGCTACAAGCTACGTATTTCATCTTAGTATTTTTCAAATTATATTTATAAATATGAATGCTGTGTGTTACTAGTAAATAATTCATACACTTATCTTTAATTACGTGTAGTTACATTTTAAATTAGCATGGATAAATTTACGAAAAACTGAAAATTTCTTGCACAGAAAACACATCGCTGCATAAGAACCAATGTTGAATGGAAGCTTGGTTGTCCAGAATCAGCTGTTCATTCGCCATGTTGTGACGTAGGTGCAAGTGCCCTATTGTCATTTTAAAGTAAATATTATTTCTGGACGACCTATTAGTGAAATGAAGTAATAATATAAGTAAACGTCGATCACTGTTACTAACAATCAAATAAAAAATTAAATATTCCTAATCATAGTTCATAATTTAGAAAATTAAATGACGAATATTTTTAAATATTTTTTGACAAAAGACCCAAAATAGAAAAAATTAGTATAAAATACACGTTTCACAAGACATTTTGGTGCAATTGTCCCCAATAAATCACGTGCGCTAAAATAATGCCTTATGAAACTTGTAATATATGTACTATTATTTAACTGTTATTTTGACCGTAAAACGGAAACTGGAGAGGGGGTATACCGGGCCATAGGAAATACAATGGTAAAATTTTCATATGGCTGCAAATTCTGCCCTATTAATTTTAGAACAAAAGTGTAACTACAAAAGATGTTCAAAATTAAAAACTGCTTTAATAAGTCCAAGTTCATATGCGTTTCGCTCACGAGAGAGAGGCAAAAAAATTATAATTTGTAGCTATTTGCACAATGCCATGAGAAATAGAACAGAAATGTTAAACAGTTGAATTAGTTAAGTTTGACAGATGATATGTCATAAAAATTTAATAATAATTGAAGTTATTTTGATCTTAGAATTTTTGTCATAAAAGAAAATTAGTTTTTCTCTAATTTATTTAATTACGATGAACGTAAAAATATTGTAACTCACTGATGTGTTAATTGGCGATTAAAATGTCGCGATTATTAATCGCCCTTATTTGTTAAATAATTATTTTAGTTCATCATTTATTTATCAGTTTTATTAATTTTTTATAAAATCATTACTTAATCCCAATGAATAATAAAAATGTGTGCTTAAGACCGGACGTCCGAAGTGTTTTTTTTTTTTTTTTAATTGGTTGACATTTGAATCATACAGCAATATCATCTCTTGACTTCTCCCGGAAGTTTTATAAACTTAAATGTTTAAGTGTGCTGGGCATACTTTCATATTTTTTATAAGATGTCAAAATCCTGTGAGCATTCCACCAAATTCTAACAAAATTTTCACTGATGAAGTTTAATTTTTATGGGAGAAGGCTGGGAAACTACTCAAATTTTATTTTAAAATCTGGCCAAAAACCCCAAAAACTCTTGTTTTAAAACCGGTGATGATGGCGCGATATATTGCCGTTGTCATTTAAATGTTATTTTTAGAATATAAAAAAATCAATTTAGCGGTTATAACCAAGTTGTAACGCTGTTAATACGCTTTTCAAAATTATAAATAAATGAAATCTACAACAAATACAAATGTAAGTAATATAAATATCGGTAATGACAGCAGTGACAGCAGGAATAAGTCTCCAAAACGACGAGTTCGGAACTAGAGTTTCTTTTTGACAGATATTGTGATGTTTCCTGGCCTTGTATTAATAACGTAACGTAGGCTATGACCCAAATTAATGTGACGTCACCTTCGGCTGTCCCCGAAGTTACCCAAATGACTGACGCATGACGGATCAGTCTTGTTCACTGCCCAAGAAAAAATGTGCAAGGTGCGCCTAAAGAATTTTCACTTCAATAATTATTAAATACTCTTTCTGATTTGTCAAGGATAATTACAATAAAAAATTGCGAATATGTTTTAACATTTTACCGCGAGGTGGTCAGCAAACATAAAAAAATAGTTTTGGCATTATACCTGTTTTAATTAAATTTTAGTGGTTACATGATGGCGAGTGTAACAACCGTGTATATCGTATGTCGTGACCAGTATTACAACTAGTTTCCGCATTTTATCTAAAGAAATAAATTGAAAGGTACTGTAATTTTTTTTTATTTTGTTAGCTGCATTCTTTTGCTCACTTGTAAAGTAAAAACTTTGACAGATGTTTGCAAGATTGATGCGGATATAAATTAACGTTTATCGCGTAAATATGTATAAATAAATGTTTTCTCGTTCTATTGGTAATAATAACTTCTCAGTGGCAACCAAAAGAACGCAGCTTTTGTTCGAAATCGTGCTGAAAAGTGGCGAGTAATTGTTTTAAGGATAAAATTACATACCTAATCTAATTTAAATAAATCATACATGTGTATAAAATATTCATTTCATATATTTCCGAATTATTTTAATATCGAATGTCATTGTTACTGTTTTGAACAGTATGAAAAGAGTCTGAAACTCAAATTATACGCGTGCATCTAAGCGAAATGCCCAATGAACACACTTAAGCAATATTTATTTTTTAAGTAGTCTTTATTCATTTATTTTAACATTGGGGTGTAACTAATAGACAAAAGTGTAAAAATTAAATGTGCAAATTACTTGAAACTATACAGTTTAGTATTTGTAGCTTAGTAAATATACTCACTTTATAACAGACTATAGATAAAAAATAATATACCAATTTAAATTTTAATGAGCCGCATTAAATATATAATGAGAGTTTAAGACATCAAGAGACACGAAACTTTGTTCATATTTTATGTATTTTACATGATGTTTTATTATTATAAAAATGTGCATGGTGTTTACGAAAATTCGAACAGGGGCAAGTAATTTTATTCATCTATTTTAATGTGAATTAATACTAATTTCATCCATCTATTCTTTTTATTCTTCTCATAAAGATATATAAATGGCACAGTTTCTAGATTCAATGCTTTATTCGTCAAACAAAAGAGATAAGTTTAATTAATTATTTTCAAGAAGATATGAGAAATTATTGTATTTTATAAAATACAGGGGTTCCACAGTTTGGGGTACAAACTTTCAGGACTTAAGTACTGACCAAATTAAGTAACAAAAGCTCAATCAACATCTTCAATAGTTTCCGAGATATAAGGGAAAAATGAGTTTATGCGGGGTTTAACTCTGCTATCTAGAAAACTAGAGTTACGACTTCGATTAAGTGAGACTGTTTGCTTATTTTATAGTTAAAAAAAATCAAATAATTGTGCTATGGAAAATGTGGCGACTTAGACCAATATTTAATTTCCAAATAACTTCTTATCTGCCAGAAATTGAGAAAAATGTGTCATAATATTTTATTGTATTTTTATAGTCTATTTACAAAATTGTATAAAACTAAAATCCCTTTGTTCACCACTAACCTCCACAACCCGGCAGAACCCCGTTAGGGCTGGTTTATGATAAATTTAATTTACAAATTTAAATTTTGAAATTGTGATTTAAAATTTACAATTATGTTCGATTTTGAACTTGCCATATTTTGACGTTTCTCCAGTTCAAATTTTAGGCTACGATATTATTTTTATTAGCTATGGATTTGTTAAACGCTAATGAACAAGATGATTTTTTTTTAAATATCGAGAATATTTTTTTTTTACTATTGCTGAGTTGTATAATGAAAAAAGAAACAAACACAAACATAAAAAAACATAGACAGTCTGTTAGGCCGTGGCTAGGCCTATGAACAGATTAAGATTTGTAAACGGGCATTATCATAGTTTGTGTCCGAAAATGAAAGAACAAGATCATGAACAATTTATCAAGTATACTCGTATGAGTGTACCTTTATTTAAGGTAGTTCATCCATTGATGGCCACAAATCAAATGTGACTCAAATAAATATTTAATATTCACTACAAGTCGTATAATTTGGATGTAAATTAGATATCAGGTAACAATTGAAATAAATTGCTTATATTGAGGTTAGCAGTAGATTCACAGCTGATAAGATAATATTAATATGACATACCAACAAATGTTTCAAAAACGAATATGTTATTCTTTGATGTTTAAGATATTTATTAAAACCATAAAAACTGTGAGACCCGCTATCATTGTTGAGAAATCGCACGTAAAAAGTTACAATGGGAGCGTTCACGCCAAACTTTTGCAGGTGGTAGCACAACTGTTCACATAATTTTATGAAAGTTTATGGCACATTCACAAATCGAAATTAGTTTTATAGTCTATTTGAGAATGACTGGCAGTAATAAATCATTATTTGCAAGAGTAGTATTGGATTTTTGCCAGCAATGCGGCAAATAAAATTACCAGAAAAATCAGTTGTAACTACACTAGGATGGTCAAAATAAGCCGCACGCTTTGTACCTGGAACGAAACTTACTTGTCGAACAATAGAAATGCCGTCCGATAATCCCCGTCGGACTGTGTCATAGACGTAGATAGGATTTGTAGAGTGATCTGTTTATACATTTACTAAAAATAAAAGTTTTTAATATTTAAATATAACTTTCTCAGTCATTATTATCAGGGTTGGCCTGATTTAAATCAATTGATTTTTTTTAAAAAAAATCACTGATTTTTATTACAGATGAAAAAAAAAATTCAAATTGTAATAAAAATGAATTTATTTACTACAAAAGTAAAAATAAGAACAAAAATATGGACTGTATTTGAATTCTAACAGATTACTGATTACATGTTTTGACCTATTTTATTTAGGTATGTATTGTTTAAAAAGACGCGCGCGCGTGGGTACGTTATATACTAAATTTATGCAAAAATTCAAATTCATCTTTTAGGGTTTATTACAGATTTCGTTTTCGTTTATAAAATAAAATATTTATATTGCTTTTAGAACAATTAAAAAAGTACAATAACATCACTAGATCTTTAAAAATAGAAAAAAATCAAAAAATCATGATTTATTTGATTTTTTTAAAAAAATCAATGATTTTTGATTTTTTTAAATAAATCATGATTTTTTCCAACCCTGATTATTATTATATTGCATACATTTAATATTTACATACATACATTCAATATTTACATTTTTATTTGTTACATACTAAAATTTATACTTATTTCATGTGTGTTGTCAAGATATTGGTACCTGTCATATTTATATTAAATATACATATTACATTACATATACTTATATATTTATACATAAATTATTAAAAATCAGAATCTGATTCTGAATCTTGTCCTACTGAAATTATACATGGCTCGATCGTTTCGTCTATCAGATGGTCAAGTTTGCACATTTGGTCTTCTTCCTTTATGACATGTTGAATACAGTTTTTCTAATTATCGGCACTCACATGTTTTAATGCATCCATAAAAAGTTTTTTCACATTGTCCAATTTAAAAGTGGTGTTGTTTCGCGCTACTTCACCTTTAACTTGAGCCCAAACTAATTCAATTGGATTGAGCTCGCAGTGATAGGGCGGTAAACGAAGGACAGTAATACCGCGATTCGCTGCCATATCATCAATAAATTAATTATTTAAATGACTTTACCTGACCCTGAAAAACAACTTAGACCTAAAACTATAGTTCTCTACCGAATTTAGTCATTTCGACTATCCCTGTGCAAACAATTATTGGCGCGCCACTGGAATGTCTTTGACAGAATGATTTATTACTGCCAGTCATTCTCAAATAGACTATAGTTTTATGATTTTTTTTTAAGGACATTGACACCATGGTATCTTATGAAACCATTCACAAAACGTGTAGTGAATACTCTCATAATTTACTGTTAAATTGTATTATATATATAAATATCATAAAATTAAAACTAATTTTGATTGGTGAACGAACATTTAATTCGCATGTTCGCGTTTGCGCAGTATAAAGCGTACCGCCTGTGAAGTGAAATCTAATGTATTTCTGCATACCTTTACACAGCAATAAGGCATTTTGTTTAATATATAATATACAAATGTCAGATTGACAGTTGAATGATAACAAAAAATCTGGAGGGGATAAATATGTCAGGAACTACAGCGCCATTAGTTTCTTACTAAACGCTCCCATTTCAAGAAAAAAATTATTTTTGACGCTATTACGCATATGCACAAGTGAACTGGCAACGTTGCAATAATTGTTCAGCGTGATATTTAATTTACGCACAATCAGAAAAATAATTACTAATTAATTTTACTCGAAATATGGTAAATTATATAAGAATAAAATGTGTAACGTAAAATTGTAGAAAATTAAATCTTTTTTTAATATAAAAACCAATGTAGGTAAACTATACATTTGGTTTTCATCAATTGAAGCTAAAAATTATTTTATCAGTCTTTAAAGTAACAATACAACATTTTAATGAGTTTAGATATAATGACTCACTTGATTAGGTATGTCACGGATGAACTACCTTAATGGGGGATTCCACCATTTTTTTTTTATAATTTCATCTGAAAATATTAGGAAAAGTAAGACTATTGATGAAAATCCGGTGAAAAAATTCCTATTAACAAGCGAGTTAAGGTCTCCCGAATTTTGAAAAGATTGACGTGACGTCACGCTTATGTGTTTTTATATCAAACTGTTTTCATCATGGACCTAAATGTTCTTGAAATATATGCTATTTTAAGTTATATTTACATAAAATAAATGAATATTATAACACTGTATAAATCTACATTCTTTGTAATTACAGGTGTATTTAAATTATTAAGTTTAATGCAAGAAATTTATGTTAAAATAAAAACTGTTAGAAAACTGCAGTACAGGAATGTTAGCCCCTCCTTTCGAATATGAATTTCTTAACTTCCATTGGTAGTAACCCACACCTCCTAACACGCTCTTTGTTATGCATGTATAGGCGGTCTTTCGGTCGCCAATCAAAATATTATATATTGATTTCATATTCGTGTCGAAGCGCTATAACAAAAAACCCCTTATTTCCGAAATATCTCAATTATACCATTTCATTTTTTTATTAATATTCGTTATTCAACATGTACATTCGTATTTTTTTACTATTTTCCTTTAATTCGATTGAGCTGGAATCCCCTAGTCTGTGCTATCCCTCGTTGCATTGAAATTATAGAAACGTATGATGACACCCTCTTTATCACCAGAGCATAGACTGAGCTATACCTCCATATTTGATGGTGCTTTCTTGTGATTGGTCGCATGTCGCATTTGAAATTTACATTTGGAAATATAAAATATAGTTATATTCTAAATTTCAAATTTCTAAATTTGTAAATCGTTCATAAACCATCGTATAAGTTTAAGTATGTTTATATTTTAAAATCTAAATTCATCATAAACCAGCCCTTATTCAAATAATTTGACATATTATATCAAAAAAATTGGAAGTGCCTCCGCAACCAGCTCCCAAAAAATGATCAACGGGAGCCGGTACTCAACTGATAGTTTTCGTACTTGGCCCGAGTTTTACAAGCGTGACTTTTGTGCGTTAGGTTATTGTTATTTTAGCTCAACTATGATGTTCCATGTGTTCTGGTTTTTGTTAAACACCCATGTCAAATTATTTTTGTGTTATTTGTTCCATTTGTTGTATATTGTATACATAAAATATGAAAATTATGTATATTCATAACCGTCGCTATTTTTTTATACTGTAACATGAACATCATAAAAATGTGCTAAATGCTGTTTTGTGCTGTCCTGTACTTTATTTCTTACAATATTATTATAAACAGAATTTATGTATGTTACTCCTTTTAGTATAAGCAATAACACGTTCTTTTTGCATAATTGAATATAAATATCGTGCATATGTATATAAATTGCCAGTCTGCCTATAATACTTATGGTGAAATATAATACACGATAGTACAAATAAGCATACATATAATAAAATGTAAGTAGCACTGACATTCAGAGAGCAAACGTTGTTTGTTTAAATTTTTCAATAACTCGAAAAGTAAAATAAAAATTGAAAGAGCTTGAATTAATGCATCTTAGCTATAAATCATTATATTTTCGATACACAGTGTCTTGGCATCACATGATTTTTATAATACATTATAAATCTGTGATTTTATCATTTTTTAAACTATAAATTATTTCTTTTTTTTTTTATTAGATATTAGGTTATTTGAAAAAATAGTTGTATATTGGCAGTCTGTTGCCTATTATAAGTCATAAACAAAATATCAAATTAAACTTTTTAATTAATACACACAGTGTGTTTAAAAAAATCCTAACTCGGTGTAGACTATGAATAAAAAAAAAAAAACGTATGTCAATTTGAAAGTATTTCATTAAATGTCAATTTGGCACGAGATATTGTCAAAAATGTTATCTAAATAAATCAAAGCTTTTCTTCTTGAATTCTTATTTTAGAAATAGAAATAAATTAGAAAACGATGAATGGCAATATTCTATATTATCTTTTCTCCTAAAAATTACATTTCATGATCAATTTTGACAACTTGGCTTTTGAATTGAATACTGCTCAGACATACGTTTCTGTGTTCATAGCCTACTCCGAATTAGGTTTTTTTCTAAACACACTGTACTTACAATACATTATGGTCACGCTAGAATTATTGAGAATAAGAAAATTAGGTAGGCCGGTTAAAAAAATTAACAATTATGTGTTATTTGCATTTAAGTTACGAAAGCTAAGCTGTTAGCACGTAGCTAATCTATTTTTTAAATTAGCATAGTGCATAGAAATCTAGAATTAACTAAAGAGCATAGGACGTTAGACATCAGTTAAAAATATGAAAGTAATAGAACACCCGCCATACTTACCTGATTTGGTAATGAGTGACCTTTGGCTATCTTTTTGGGCAAAAAAATTACGGAGTTGAAGGTTTCCGTCTGAAGAATACCAAGATTTATTAAGTAGTGCAATTCATGATTATTTTGAAGGCATTCCAAAAGAAGATTTGCTGGGAGCTTTCAAGAAATATTGTTGAAGGGAACAACTTTAAAAATATAAAAATATTTAAAATAAAATTCTAAAAATATGAACCATGTGTTTTATTCTCAATGATTCTGTCGTGACCCTCGTATGTAAATTAGTTTTCAAACCATATATGATTGAAAGTTTGTGTGACGTCATATGTACAAGAAATCCTATTGAATGTCTAATTTTAAAAAAATATCATCGTGGCTTATTACCCATTTCCGGCTCTACCAATCGCCGTCTATTCGCAGATTTCATAATTAATTTTATATATTTTAATATGATTATAAAAAATGTCATATTTTTTATAACTTATTGTTTGTGTACATTTCGTTTTAAATATGACGTCACACGATAAAAACAAAAACCAAATTTGCTCCAAATAATTTTGTTTCATTGTGAATAATACTATCAATGGGGTATGTGACTATTTTTTTTTATAATCCATTTAATAGATATAAAAATAATATACCCGTGCTATTTCAAATATGCTAAATATTATTAGAATTTGAGAAAAATGGCAATGAAACTTATGTGACGTCATCTGTGCGAACTAATATGAGCAATGGGAGCAGGCGGTGGTGATATAGAGTAACTATAGCGACACCGTAGCCATGAACTTTCTAGAAGTATGTAATAAAATTTGTGCACTCTAATATGCGTGCGCTAGCCCAAAGTACTCATAATTGAAGAATCCGGTATTAAAAGTGACAGATAGTTATTTAACACTATCTTGTATTTTTGCATTCTTCTTTTAAATACCCCGTGATTGTTATGTTCTTTACCAAAGGATGAAAGAAGAAAAGAACAATAAAATTTAAGTCCAAATATAAAACAAATATTTGTTTGTGCATATCATTTTGAGAAAAATGAATGTTTAGTTATATATCTGGTAAAAATTACAACAATTAATGATGTTTTACGTGGATTAGACTTTATAATTGTACTTTTACGGCAGAAATAATAAAAAATTGTCACTGTCAGTGAAGTCATTCACGGCGGCAACAGTTCCTAGCTATGATGCTGCCATCTACGTTAAGTTTTGCCCGCCTGCTCCCATAGAAGCATATACATATATCTTTCGCTCTAATTGTTTTAATTACTTCGCACAGATGTTACAGAAATTTTAGTACCTATTTCGAATTCTTTCAATATTTACATATTTAAAAATACGGGTGTTATTTTTAAATTCTAAATTTAGTCAAGGTCACATACTCCCATTAATTTTATTATTAAAAAAAAATTGTTTATGGACCCAATATTACCCAATTTGTTATTATTCCAGCGTCATTTGTCACAATGTGGATTTCCACGATTTTCTTTTTTTTTTGTTAATCATAATTTTTCAGTATCCTCTATTTTTTCGTATAATTGCGTGTTGCAGAAATGTGTTTAACTAAAAAAAAATAATTGCGTAATGAAAAACGATATATTACTATGCCCCTGCGAGACAATAATAAAATGACAAAATGACCTTGGAAATCCCCAATGTGCAACGCAAGTACTTATTTTTTCAAGTAACCAAATTTAGTGATTATGCATAATAACTATAAATACTATAGGCCACAATTCGGGTACTCGGCCACATAATCTTAGATGAAATGCATCCCTATATTTATGTAACGTAAACCACTTGTTCAAATAGCAATACTAGTCATATTTATAAGTTTTTATGCATAAATACTGAATTGTTTAAATTTTGCATTAAATACAATGAATCCAAATTTGATCATGCGCAGATAAGGGATGTATTTCTTAAAATATTTTAGGAAATATAGCTTTTATTTTTCGCAGATTTGATGAAGACATGTGTATGTATGCTTTACATTCCATAATAAACTCAGTCACAATTCTGTAAACTATACACTTGCTAAAAATACTTAACATAATATGATTACTTGAATAAATATTAAATTACATTTAAAGTATATGTATATAATAATTAATATTAAAGATAATTTTTGTGAGTATTTATGTGCAGAATTTGATTCTTTGTTGTTTGTAATTAATGTTTGACGTATTTTGTTACTTATTTTCATATTTTTTCTGCATTATCATACATTTTCTTATTGCCATTTTCATCAACTTTCTGAAATTTCATTTTATACATCGTATTAATGATCATCTCTGAACTACTAAAACTAATACAGTTAAACGAACATTTTTAACAACATATCTTGTTATAATTCATTCGACGGTTATTATAGAATTTATTTTAAAACAATTTTGTTAGGTATTTATTTATTTTTATATTTTAAGTTTTATTTATGTGTAATTAATATAATTTTATCAATTATAATTAAACGTGTAATTTAATACATACCTTACTTGTTTATATCCATCATTAATGTAAGTATATATGAAATATCTTAAAAATATTTGTTTTCTGCATAAAATTCTCTACGAAGTATAATACAGGTTTATAGGATGATCGGTGATCCGGCACCAAGAATATTTCGTTTATTTTGAGAGATACAAAAAATATTGTTTTTATGTGTTGTATAATATTTTAAATGCTTTATCATGACACTTTTAGGTAAGGAAGGTACATATTGTAATTGGTCAAAAAATTCGGTGGTGAATTTTTAATGAACAAGCACATTTTAGGGTCTCTAGAATATGATTACTAGTTTTACGATGATGTCTGTCTTTATGTACATATGTATGTATGTACGTATGTATGTATGTATGAATATATATATATGTGTGTGTGTGTGTGTGTGTGTGTGTGTGTGTGTGTGTGGGTGTGGGTGTGTGTGTGTTTGTGTGTGTGTGTGTGTGTTCTCTGACGATAATTCCAATACTACAATTCTAAAAATTATAATGGGGTCATTCATTGCACATTTTCTGATTTATTTTTTCTTCAAAAAATAGGTTTAAATATATTTTCGCATTAGATATGCAGGGTGTATCAAGTTAATGGCACAGTGCGTTTTATTCATGTACCTATATGAAAAGTTACACAAAAAAAGTGATTAACATATTTTGTAAGGCATAGAGGAGGACACATTTTGGTATAAACTTTATTATTTTAAAACCAGTGGTACTTAACTTATGGATCAATGTCATATTTTTTTCCGTTGGCCGTGAATTAATAGGTTATATTAATTTATAGGAAATCATTCATTAATGACCCCTACTAATGCATGATTTTTTATTAATAAACGATTTTAGTACGCAACCATAGATACTACATACCATTGCTGAACAATTGTCAAAATTTATGTGTCAGACGTTACTAATCTAAATTTTTTTGTTATGGAATTAAATTAGATTTTATTATTCAGTAAATATGGTCAACGGGAAAATATTGTAACTAACACGTGTGTTAATTGGCAATTAATGATATCAACAATTATAGCGCTCGCTACTCTCACCCGTTAAAATGTCTTAATCATTAATCACCCTTATTGTCACACTTGATAGTTAAATTACTATTAAATAGCATTATATATTTTTTCTTAACTCATTAAATAGGGATTTTTTTTCAGAATTCAACGATTAAATAATACTATACATTTACATTGCAAAGAAATTGATAAAAATTAATTCAAAGTTAGTATTTTTTTTCTACTTAATTTTTTTTGATTATTACAAGAAAAGAAAATTATCTGTCATTTTCGTATGTTATTGTTACAAATTATTAAATTATTTTTTCGAAATGTTCCAAATTTTTTTTATTTCCCATGATTACTATTTGGTCTTCTTTAATTAGGATAACTATTTGCAAATAAATTACATGCTAGAAATGATTTTGATGGGTCTCACATCATTAAATAAAATAATCTGTACGTATTTGTTATATCTATTGCCATTATTAAATTAATTATTTGTCGGCTCCAGTGGCTCATTGGTTAGAGCAACGCCTCTTAATAACGAGCGGCTTGGGGTTCTGGGTTTGAATCCCACTAAGCCATGGATGTTTGTGTATGTGAACCTATTCAGTAATTGGTTTTAATCCTGTTGAGAGGTTATAAAAGAAAAAAAAAGGTAACGACCTTAATTATAATCATGGGTGACAATGACAAAAGAAAATGACGTTTGTCAACACCGGTGGTTCAATGATCAGAGCAAGGCCTCTTAGTCATGAGTGCGCTCGGGGTCCTGGGTTTGAATCTCACTAAGACATGGATGTTTGTGTACGTGAACCTATTCAGTAATTATTAGGATTTAATCCTATTGAGGTTATAAAAGAAAAAAAGGTAACGAAAATTACCTTAATTATAATAATGGGTGACAATGACATACGAAAATGATAGTTAATTTTGTGTTTTTAATGATTGAATGTTTGCTCAACCTACTTAAAAAAATGAAATAGAAATAAAATTCTAATTTTGAATTTGTTTTTATCAAATTTTTAGCAATGTAAGAGTATGGTATTATTATATCGTTGAATTCAGAAGAAAATAATCTATTTAATAAGTTAATAAAAAATATAACATTGATCCACAAGTTGAGTATCACTGACTTTAAAATAATAAATATTATGCCAAAATGTGTCACCTCTATGCCTTACACTTTTTTGTTTAACTTGTCATATAGACGAATAAAATGCATTGTTCCATTATCTTGATACATCCTGTATAGGTAAAATGTGATCAAATCAAATCTGCTTTGTGCAACTATACACAAAAGTTAGAGAGAGACAGAGAGCCCATCAGTTAGGCGGGTTGCATTTTGGATGGTTACACTCATGTTATGCAACACGCCGGTCCATTTTGTTATACAGGTCAATGACTGTGACGCAGTTTCATGGCGGTAAAAATTGTTATAATAAAAATGTTTATTTATTCTAATACATATAATAACATATAAAAAATATGTGTTGTGGCTTGTGGCCAGCACAAGAACTCTCGCCATTTTCATTTTGTTACATAAGTACAATTTAACATTTCTTATACAGACAAATAATTCTAATTATAGCAATGAGCGCCCGTGAGGTAACGCCTGGTAAATGGTAGCACGGTACAAATATGTCATCATCTCATCATTATTACCGATATCTGTGACAAAGCAGATTGGCACATCCAAAAATGGCTAATATGCCGTGATGATATATGTATTTATTTATTTATTTATTTATTTATTCTTTCATTCTATAAGGAATTGACAGTATTGTCGGTATTTCTCACAGATATTTCTATACTATTACTCAGAGCTGTGCACAAGTACAAGAAAAAAGGATTTAAGTACAAGTACAAGTACTTTGTTGAAAAATGTACTTAAGTACAATTACTTTCATTTTAAAAGTATTTAAGTACAAGTACAAGTACAGTACTTGTATTTGCAATTTCAGGTGTAAGTACAAGTACATATAAAAAATACAAAAATTGAAAAAAACATTTAGTTTATTTTTCTTTGACTTTCTTTAAGAAACATAAATAAATGGTTTATTATTTAAATGTTTCGTTATCGTACGGAGACTTTTGTTGTCATGAAATTATGAATACTGTCAATATTTACCCCATAAAATAAATAAAATAAATACATTATTTGTTTTATTTTTTTTATAATAAAGTAACATAATGCTTTTGGATTAAAAGAAAATTTAAAATATTAAGAGCCTGTACAGTCACCGAAATGAGTATTTTTTCTACGGAACTAAGGGTTTCAAACAAAAAATTAACTTTAAACAAAAATTGTTAATTAATTTTTACAGATATTTATAGATAGTATACAAGTTACGTACACACCACATTTAGTAAAACGTTTTATTTAATTTACGAAGAAAATAAACGGCTAAGAACAACAACAAATAGCATTGAATACTCCCTCAAATTTAACTGCAAATAAATTGAATTTATAACTTAAAAAATAGAGGATATTGCTTAGTTCGAGAATACGAGACAAACTGGATATATATTTTTTTGCTGCGTAATTTTGCAGGTTGAAACGTGCAAAGCAAAAGTACTTGTCCATGTACTTGTGAACACACAAGTACAATTCCAAAAATATTGGATTTAAGTACAAGTACAATTACACATTGAAAAATTGTACTTAAATACAAGTACAAGTACAATAAAAATGTATTTAAGTACAGTTTAAAGTACATGTACTTAAGTACATGCACAGCTCTGCTATTACTATTAATATACGTATCTACCTATAATTTTAAATACTTAATTAATAATTCAATAAGAAATATTAAATGTACTTTCCAGAAATAGCTTTCAGTAATGTCAGTAAAATGTTAATTTTTGACACTGACATTTATCTGTCAATTACAAACATTTGAATTTGACAATTGGTTTCTTTGGTGTAGTTTGGGCAGTGCGATTTCTTGCAACAGATTATTCTGTATATATATTATAATATAATATTATAACATCTTATGTTCTTTATCTCTAAATCTGTAGAAGATATAATAAATATTTTAAGTGTATTAGATGGAGAATTTAATGTTCTTCAATATTTGTAATAATAAAAATTTTCAGTAAATAATATTTAGAATTTTTTTTAAGAAACTACTACTTTTTTAGGAATCGTCCTTCCAACATCCAGAAACACACTCACACACACACACACACACACACACACACACACACATACATACACAGACATCATCGTAAAAATGTTATAATCAGATTCTAGGGATCTTCAAACGTGCTTATTCACTAAAATCTGAATATGCGATTTTTAGCATGAATCCAATACCTCTTTTAGCTAGAGGTAAAAATTGAAAAATAGTGGAGACCCCCATGGTGGATAGAATTTTTGGGGAGAACTTATAGTTTTGAAGTAAGCTGTGGTGAAGTTGCTGTCTTCGATGGCTAAATCGCCCAGCATGCGTACAGCGCCGGCTCGCACATATTTGCCGCCTGAAGCAAGCTCTCAATTTGCCGCCCATATATATATATATATATATATATATATATATATATATATATATATATATATATATATGGGCGGCAAAATATATATATATATATATATATATATATATATATATATATATATATGTGTGTGTGTGTGTGTGTGTGTGTGTGTGTGTGTGTATCCAATTTTCTGTCAAAGATATTTACCCATGTAATGTAATGTAATAAAACATCTAAAGGCGTCATTTCACTGCTTAACATGTTTCTTATAATTAAAAGTTCATTATACAAATTTAAAGGTTCAATATCATCTGTTAAATGAACATGCAGATCTTGACAGTTTTTAAAATTATCATCCGATTCCTTGTTAACAAGGGATGGTATGTTAAATAAAAACTCAAAAATATTGCTGTGATTTTCTAGTTGTGAAAAACGTTCCTCAATTGAATTGATAGAGACGTCAATAATTACATTGCCCTCATACGTAAATTTCCGACGAATTATAATCGGACGTATTTGTTCAAATTTTGTTTCAATTTCCAATTCTGTCGCAATTTCTTTTGCCGAACATAGCATTTATTTAAAACAGTTTAAAGGATAATCTTTCAAAAAAAAAAAAAAATTAATGTTTATCAAAATTTTGACATTCTGATAAAAAAAATATATACAGGTGTCTCTCAAATAGGGGGACATGGCTTAACCACAGATTCCTGAGGCTAAAATAAGACGATTAAGTCAAACTTGCTTCTATTGGAAAGTGTATCATTTAACCAGTATTCTGCTTCAAAGTTCTTCGAAAATTTTTTTTGCTTATAATAGCTTTATTCGATTTGGATGAAATTTGGTATGACAGTTTATATGGTTATAAGTCATCTTTTAAGATGATACTTATTATTAGTGAAGCACTAGTGTATCAAACTTAGGTATCCCAACATTGATTAGACCGTAACTTTATAATGCCACGCCGATAACGTGAAATTATTTTTTTCAGAAAAAATACATTCAATAGTAAACTTTTCTCTCTTTGTTTAATTTGTGATATCTGTTACGGTTCACACAGAAAAAAATAAAACCTAAGTGTCTGCACCGCTAAATTTTTAAAATAAATTTTATCTAGCAGTCTGCCCAAATGCCAAACATTTATGCCCACATTCATAAACACTCGTAAAGTATTAAAACGGTTAGTTATAATTTTTGACAAATAGAATCAAACTTGACAAATAAAATTTTGATTTTTCTTTCAATGTCGACTGTTTTTATTGGATAAAAATTATAACGAACAGTTTAAAATTTTTACAAGTGTTTATGAATACGGGCATTAATTTTTAATGATAGTAACGAGTTGTCAATCTTCACACCTTGTTTAGGAGTAAGCTAAGAAAATTTTTGACAACCCATAAACAATTGTTACTGTCATTATAAATTAGTTGTTTGACATTTGAATAGACTGCTAGATTAAATTTATTTTAAAAAAATTCACGGTGCAGTCACTCGGGTTTTATTAGGTTTGTTCGCGGTAGCGATCCCGGACTAGTTTGAGCATCACACGCATGCGCAGTTTCGTTTTAATCGTTCGCGGTACGTTTCTGACTGATAACTCCCTGTTCGCGGAACACTGTGGACTGGTACATGATTGGTTACGTACTAATCAGACCAGTCCGAAAATTGAAGCAAGTACTATAAATCAGGGACTAATTGCGAGTATTCAGTGCATACTTTTCTGTGTTTAATTACGTTTATTTTAACAATTTCACAAACTTTAAATTAATAAATATTTGAAGGTAAGTTTATAATATTGCCTCCATTTCAGTTCAAAACTACATAATATTTTCATTCAGGTACATAACATACATAACCTCAAACATCAAAACGAGCGTTCGCGGTAGAAAAAATCCCAAATCAATCTCGGATTACGCATGCGTATTTCACGATTTATGAATTAGTACGGAACAAGTACGAAATAAGTTTGGGATCCGTCAGAGATTGTTACCGCGAACAAACCTATTATTATCTGTGTGAACCGTAACAGATATCACAAATTACACAAAAAGAGAAGTTTACTATTGAATGTATCTTTCTGAAAAAAAATAATTTCACGTTATCGGCGTGGCCATTAAAAAGTTACGGTCTAATCAATGTTGGGTCACCTAAGTTTCATATACTAATGGTTCGCTAATAATAACAAGTATCATCTTAAAAGATGACTTATAACCATACGAACTGTCATACCAAATTTCATACAAATCGAATAAAGCGCTCTGTTATTATAAGCAAATTTTTTTTTTTTTCGAAGAACTTTGAAGCAGAATACTGGCTAAATAGTACACTTTCCGGTAGAAGCAAGTTTAGTTAAATCGTCTTATTTTAGCCTCAAAAATCTGTGGTTAAGCCATGTCCCCGTATTTGAGAGACAGCCTATACTTCGTCTGTGGCACAAGTAAAAAGAATATACACTTTGTTTATAAAGTTGCAAAAATCTTACAATAAAAACATATTTTGAAATTTAAGATATTTTATTGTTGCGTTGTATAATGTAAACTATAGCGAGCAACATGATGTTATTAAATTATTTTTCATCTCAAATGCCGCCCTAAAAAATATGCCGCCTGAAACATTCGCTTCACTGTTTCACCCCACGCGCCGGTTCTGCATGCGTATATGATTGGCTTTCTTCTATATGTTTTCTTCTATTGTTTTCTCGCTCACCAATCTGTAATTTTCAATAGTACTATATTAGTAATAAAGGTACATTTTCATTTTTATAGATGCCAAACTTATTTTATCTCTTTCAAAATATTTTTTTATAACACATTTACATATTACACTATTGTTAAGAATGTTAATTACATTATAATTACTATATGAATATATATTAAAATAAAAAGGAACTTCAGTCATATAATGGAAATGTTTTATTTTCTTTGTCTACGTTTCGGAAACTATTATTTTTTTAAATTTATTTTATAATGTTAATTTCAGAACGGACATTCAAAATTTTAGTAGTATTTATAACAGAATTTGTAAATTAAATAAATAAAATCAAAGCCTATTTAGCTACTATTTTTCATATATACATATTTTTTTTTTAATATTTTTTTGTGTTTGTTGCCATCGTTACATATTTTAATGACATTTACAAACATTTTAAAAAACATTTCCTTTTCCTATATGACCTTATTTTTCCGTTTCCTGTTATAATTTTTTGTAAGTATTATAGTTACCCTTTATGTATTTGATTATTGTATTTTATATATTTATTGTAATGTCCTGATGAAGGAAAAATAGTTTCCGAAACGTAGACAAAGAAAATAAAACATTTCCATTATATGACTGAAGTTCCTTTTTATTTTAATATATATTCATTAAGTATATACAGTCGTTTAAAAAATCATATATATAATTACTATAGTTGACATGTTTTAAAATTTTATTTTCATTGAATTTTATAGCACAAACGAAATTGTCCTTGTTCAAAAATATCGAGCTAAGTTGTCATATACTTTGTTTATTTATATTTATCATCAAATTTCCGATTTAATGTTAATTTAGGTTATTGTCTAACGAAATTGTGAATTAGACCCACTTTCAGTTAGGAGAATCCGTAATAAACCTTTCTCTACAAGGAAAGGTTTCTCGTGAATTATGTGGGCGACAACGAAAAGAGAGTTTTTAAAAAGATTTCAACTGGAATTTATTGTACATTACAGAGTTGTAAAGACATAAAGACATTTAAAACATACAATTACAAGTTTATATATTAAAATTATGCTGATATGCATAAGGTGTCTTCTTCGTGCAGAGTAGACAGGATCAGACTCGTAACTCCTCCCGCCTTAAGTGAGGACTATGGGGGCTTTGGCCACACGGTGCGACAATGAAGTCATCTGGATATCTTCTTCCAGTGGGCCTTTGCCTTTGTCTTAAATATTTCTTCTTAGGAACATAAAATACAGACAACATGATAATTAGTAAAATGCAACAATATATGTATTACAATATTGTGCATGTTTATATTGGTTGGGATAGTCACATTGTTTATTTCATTTAATTTTTCGTTTCATTTATTAATAATAGATAGAATGCTTTTTAATTCATCTAAGTTTATATTCACTACTTTTAAATTGTTACATTGCATAAAATTATTCTTGTTTTCATTTTCTGGGAGAGGTAGTTTAGGAAGTGGTTTTTAAAATTTGGTTTATAGTTTTGATGGTAGTGTCTTTAATTTTTATTTCACAATAATTGTTTAGTTCGATTAATTAAGGTTCCATTTAGGGGAATATTGTCTTGCCCCCCCCCCCTCCGTCTTAACATGAATGATAAAACAAATATTTGATATTTTCCAGTAAGAAATAATTAAATAAAACAACTGACCAAAAAGAGTAATAATCAATGATTTGAAAAATGACAATCAACAAATATCCACAGTGCCATCAAAATTAATTTCATTTAAAAGTTTTTTCGATGCACATAATAGCCAAAGCGATTAATTTTGCGTGGAATTGACTAGAGGCACAAACTCGTATGAGTAGGATATCTAAAATTATTTTGCATTACTCTTTTACGCTATAATGTCGAACTCATACCTGCGCCTGCTAATTTATATTTTATAAAAAAAAAATGTTTTTTTTTCAGTGGAGGATTAGATCTTTTTTTATAATTTCATTTGAAAATATTAGGAAAACTAAGACTATTGATGAAAATCCGGTAAAAAAATTCCTATTAATAAGCGAGTTATGGTCTCCCGAATTTTGAAAAGATTGACTTGACGTCACATTTATGTGTTTTTATATCAAACTGTTTTCATCATGGACCTAAATGTTCTTGAAATATATGTTATTTTAAGTTATATTTACATTATTTACTGTCAGATTGACAGTTGAATGATAACAAAAAATCTGGAGGGGATAAATATATCAGGAACTACAGCTCCATTAGTTTCTTACTAAACGCTCCCATTTCAAGAAAAAAATTATTTTTGACGCTATTACGCATATGCACAAGTGAACTGGCAACGTTGCAATAATTGTTCAGCGTGATATTTAATTTACGCACAATCAGAAAAATAATTACTAATTAATTTTACTCGAAATATGGTAAATTATATAAGGATAAAATGTGTAACGTAAAATTGTAGTAAATTAATTTTTTTTTTTAATATAAAAACCAATGTAGGTAAACTATACATTTGGTTTTCATCAATTGAAGCTAAAAATTATTTTATCAGTCTTTAAAGTAACAATACAACATTTTAATGAGTTTAGATATAATGACTCACTTGATTAGGTATGTCACGGATGAACTACCTTAATGGGGGATTCCACCATTTTTTTTTTTTTATATATAATTTCATCTGAAAATATTAGGAAAAGTAAGACTATTGATGAAAATCCGGTGAAAAAATTCCTATTAACAAGCGAGTTATGGTCTTCCGAATTTTGAAAAGATTGACGTGACGTCACGCTTATGTGTTTTTATATCAAACTGTTTTCATCATGGACCTAAATGTTCTTGAAATATATGCTATTTTAAGTTATATTTACATAAAATAAATGAAAATTATAACACTGTATAAGTCTACATACTTTATAATTACAGGTGTATTTAAATTATTAAGTTTAATGCAAGAAATTTATGTTAAGATAAAAACTGTTTGGAAACTGCAGTACAGGAATGTTAGCCCCTCCTTTCGAATTTGAATTTCTTAACTTCCATTGGTAGTAATCCCCACCTCCTAACACGCAATTTGTAATGCATGTGTAGGCGGTTTCTCGGTCGCCAATCAAAATATTTTCATATTAATGGCGAAGCGCTATAACAAAAAAACCTTTATTTCCGAAATATCTCAATTATACCATTTCATTTTTTTTTATTAATATTCGTTATTCAGCATATACATTCGTATTTTTTTACTATTTTCCTTTAATTCGATTGAGCTGTAATCCCCCATTCCTGGCATAATTTTGCGCCTCCTATAATTTTGCGCCAGAAGCCCGGGCTTCTGGGATAATACGCCACTGGCGACGACACTGTTGGGCGCTACGATGATCCATTGGTTTTCTTCGATTTTCTGGATCTTCACATCTGGCATTTCGGTGGATACTAGTTTAGTTCACAATTTGAATTTAAGTTGTACTTGAGAAGTTGTATTTCGCAGGGTGCGTTCTCGTTCATGTTGGATTTGTGGACATCTTCGCATATGAACTTTTCAGATATGATTTCTTTGCAGGTAGTGTCAAAGAGGGCATAAGAGTGCTCGTTTTTACCTCTCGCTAAGAGAGGTATTGAATTCATGCTAAAAATCGCATATCCAAATTTTAGTGAATAAGCACGATTTAATGTCCCTAGAATCCGATTATAACATTTTTACAATGATGTTTGTGTGTGTGTATGTGTGTGTGGATGTGTGTGTGTGTGTGTGTGTGTGTGTGTGTGTGTGTGTGTGTGTGTGTGTACGTGTGGATGTTGGAAGGACGATTCCTTAAAAAACATAAGAGTAGTTTCTTAGAAAAATTCTTCTAAATATATTTTTTGGAAATTTTTGTTATTACAAATATTGAAGAACATAAAATTCTCCATCTAATACACTTAAATTTTTTATTATATCTTTTATAGATTTAGAAATAGACACTATAATATATAGAATAATCGGATATAATACATCGCAGAGGCTAAACTACACTAAGGAAACCAGTTGACAAATTCAAATGTTTATAACATAGTTTGTAAATGATAGATGTCAGTGTCAAAAATCAACAGTTTTAGTGACATTCTGATAGCTTTTTCTGTGAAATGCATTTAATCTTTCTTATTGTTTTATTAATTAAATATTTAAAATTATGTATAGGTAAAGTGCATATATCCATCAGAAATACCGCCAATCTTTGTTAATGAATTGGAAGAATCTCTGACATTTAAGAACTTCCTCATACAATGAAAAATAGATATAATTATAATTATATATTTGCAGAAGACTTGTGAAATACAATAAAAAACAATATTTGGGTAAAATTTCTCTAATTTTTTTGTTATAAAACGACGTTTCGATAGCGAAGTGCAATACAATACTTATATAACATAAAATGAAAATGACGAGAGATATTGTGCTAGGCACAGCAGATTTTTAATTAAAAATTTGGAATTTGGTATAATGGTTTGAAAGGAATTTTGATTCCTGATTGGTATGGACTATAAATAGTAATAATGGAAACTTTCAGTCTGCACAACAGGTATTTTAAGCAGAAATACAATTTGATTGCCTTTAGTATAACTTTTTATTTCTATTATTTTTTCGAATAATATGATATTTTCTAAAGTTGGTTCCAATGAGAAACAATTTTTATTTAAATGTTTATTAATGAGTATTATATCTGTTAATAAATCCGTTGGTTCAGGTATTGAATTATGAAGTATGTTAAGTTTTGCAAAAGTTATGGCTATTTCGATTTTCTCTAAAAGTTCGTAAATAATCTCCAAACTTGAAGTGTATTGAGAGACAACAGTTTGTAAAAATAAACAATTGTTTGCTTCTACATTTTTAATGTAAGTTGAATTAATATATTTTTCTAATTGTTCGATTTTTGAATTTAATGAAAATTGATTTTTAGAAAGAATTTCG
Organism: Ophonus ardosiacus; assembly: GCA_943142095.1. Taxonomy (NCBI): domain Eukaryota; kingdom Metazoa; phylum Arthropoda; class Insecta; order Coleoptera; family Carabidae; genus Ophonus; species Ophonus ardosiacus. Next base: position 34,849,537 of record OW964833.1, on the reverse strand, counting down.
ATGTTGTGTTAAATTTTTGGATGAAAATTTGTAAAACGCTAAGTTGTTCTTTCATGACATCTATAATTTTGAATTGGTGGCTCAATATTTCTCTAATAGCTTTATCATATTTTTTGGCATCCGATTGATCGAGATTGCCAGTGATTTATTTTATTATTGTGACAAGTCCTTCAATGAGTCCTCGTTTTTGTTTCCTCGAGAATAACGAATTTAATTGTTTTATTTTCAATAATACTTTTTCTTCTAGGAAACAAATTATTTCATAAGAATATTTATTGTGTTTGGAGTCCTCTAATTCGTTCTTTATCTTTGAATGAATTTTTCAAGCTCATGTATTCTGTAATTGTCAGTAATGTCATAAATTTGAACAAAAGTCGAGTAGTCAATTTTAAGTTGTGCATTTCCTAGTTTTAGTGGAAGTAGGCCAGGGTTCTTGTTTAGATCGTGGATTTTGGATTTTCTAATCTTGAAATGACGATGAGGAACAAGGATCTGTAAAAATAGATTATCTTAATTCTTTGATATGAATTATTTCAGTTTTACGTTTTTTCTGTTGGCTTGTAATTTCTACTATTTGATGATCGAGTAATTTTGTAATTTTGAAAGGACCTAAAAACTTTCTTTTTGTTTCTATTGAGGGCATTAATTTTGTAAACAGTTTGACCTATTTTGAAAATAGGATTTGTTTCTCCTTTTGCATTATGTTTATTTACTATCTTTTCTTTGTTTGATTCTAATGTTTCAGTTACTTTGTTATAAACGGGTTTTAATGTTTCGTTTTGGTTTCCAACGTAATCGTTGTAAAAGGAATTTGGAATAAATATTTCTTGGGGATTTCTAGAGTTTGTATGTCCGACTGCTAATTCGAAAGGTGTATAATTCGTTGCGCTGTGAATAGAGTTGTTATATCCAATAATAGAGTAATTCATTAAGTACTGGGTACATTTTTTGTTATATTCGCAGATGTTTTATGAAGTTTTAATAGTTCATTTACCGTATTATGCCTAAACGACGAATGCAGCACTGTAAGTGTTAGAATTCCGAAATAGTGAATGAGCCACATTCGTGGTTTTGGTTGTTGATTCAGCATAGATGTTGGTTTATTGGTGTATTGTTCTTTTGGGGATGTTTTTTTAATATGAGCTGTCGATCACAAAGGATCCTCGAACTCTGTCAGAGTTTAAAAGCAAAAGGTAAAAGATAAATATAAATACAATTTCAAAAATATACATTAAATAGTAAATTTCATTATTCGGAATTGGAAGTGTAACCGTCAAGTTCTAATCAAGATGAGCACGCTGAAACTCTTCCACCCGTTTCAGAAGAAAGATTACTAGAAGATTTAGATTATTCCTATTCATCATCAGATAATTATGAAGATGAACCCTCATTAAGTTCGTCAGAAACTGATTCTGAACAAAACAAAGAACACAGAGGCGTCCAACTGACTGAAAAACCCAAAGATTTGAATTCCTCTAAACAAAGGAAGAGGGATGAAATGTTATGAAAAAAAATTAGACAAGGTAGGAGAGTTAAAGGAGTTTCGTATATTGGATATTGTGGCGTCGAGAAACTTTCACGTCATCTTATACCAACTCCTTGCCTGGCAAAACCAAAGCATACATTCAAAGAGCTAGTTAATGAGCAGTTTCGACAGAAAATTTATTCCGATATTACAATTTGAGTTGTTCTGACGATCAACGACAATTTTTACAGAACCACGTAGAACATAACCAAAAAAAGCGCACTACGCGAAACAGAAAATTCTAGAAAAATTTACACTGTCTATTCTTTTACGGTTAATGGAATAAAACTCATTGTTTGTAGAGAATTTTTCATGACAACATTAAATATAACAGATGCTTTTATACGAAGTGCTCTAAAAAAGCGCTGTTTGAGTGGACTGTTAACTAAGGATAGACACGGAAAGCACCGTCCTTCAAATAAATTACCTGACAGCATTAACGCTTTCATCCGTCAACACATACTGTATGCCATTCTGTTTAAAGAACACCACCTTCGACTTTCCAAAGGGTAATGGACAATGTTTTACGCGGATTGCAACACGAAATCTGTTTAGTTTACATGGATGATATTATATTTTTTTTTCTATAACAGATGTTAAACTGTGCTTTTATCTATTCAAAATAGTAGATAAAGTAGCACTTTAACCGCAAGGGTAGATCAAGTAACATTTTAACAGCAAGGGTAGATAAAATACTTTAATTCTTATTTATTTACGTACAAAGTCCATAACAACCCACATACATACTGTGATTCTAAAATTGTGTTTTATTTAATTAATAATAACATATAATTGGTATTTTTTATTCTTTTAACATTTGCTATAGAAAAAAATAGAATTTTAACCACTATGATAAAATTAAATTATCGACTCGCGAAAAATAATTCACTCGCGAAATCGCTCGTGAATTAAATTTTCCTCTCGTCGATAAAATATAAATTTATTGTCTTGTATAAAAAATAACTATTAGTTCATCCTTGCAAGAACACATTGAGAGACTAAAATCAATTTTCGAAAGATTAAGGAAAAGTAATTTCAAAATTCAATTGGACAAGTCAGAATTTTTACATGATACAGTTCAATATTTAGGCCATATTATCACACCTGAAGGAGTAAAACCAAATCCGGACAAAATTTATGTTATTAAAAATTTCCCAGTTCCAAAAACACAAACGGAAATTAAAAGTTTTCTTGGACTTTTAGGCTACTACAGACGCTTTATAAAAGATTTTGCGAAAATTACAAAACCCATGACTCGATGTCTAAAGAAAAACGCTAAAGTAATTCACGGCAAAGATTTCATTGAGAGCTTTAACATGTGTAAAGATCTACTAATGAATGATCCGATACTTCAGTTTTCAGATTTTGGCAAACCTTTCATTCTCACTACTGATGCCAGTAAATTTTCGATCGGTGCAGTGCTTTCGCAAGGCGAAATTGCACACGATAGACCAATAGGCTATACATCACGTACACTAAACGAAACAGAAATAATGTATTCCACCATAGAGAATTACTTGCAATAATTTGGGCTTGCAACAATTTAGAAAATATTTATACGACAGAAAGTTTAAAATAGTCACAGATCAACGACCTTCAGTTTGGCTACATCATTTGAAAAAACCAAATTCTAAATTAGTTCGATGGAAATTAAAACTCGAATAATACGACTATACGATTGAATATAAAAAATGTTCATGTGACACAAATGCTGATTGTTTATCACATATTCGTGTCAATGCAATTGATGATAACGAATCAATCATAAATAATCCCGGTAATATTGAGAACGGTGCACCTATTAGAATATTTTTAAAAATTTACTGAAAGTTTTGTTCCTGATGATTCTCAACCACAATCACCTACTCTTATCAGAAAATAACCCCTTAATAACAAACCTTCCTAATCTAGACAAAAACCCAAAATTATTATTATTTCTGATATACAAATAAGATCACCTGATAAACCTGCTCCAGTTCCTAACACTGACCTACACAACATTGATAACGAAAACACTGACTCATCAACTCAACACTCGTGTAAATGACACAATGAACGAAGGAATTATCTACCATCTTGGATGAGATAATAAATAATAAATTAAACCAAATTGACGTATTTCAAAATTTATATCCCATAACAGACATTAGTATAAAGAAATATGAAAATCAAAATTCCAGAAATTAACAAAGAAAAATTAATATTTGAATTTTTAAGAAAATATACAAACACAAAAAATACGTACTACCTGTATTTTCAAACCGAAAAATTATATCAAGATTTTATTTAAACAAATTTTCCGAAAACGGACCAAAGTTAATTAAGTGCACAAAAATCATAAATACGGTTACAGATAAGGAAAAACAATGAACAAATAATGCTTATAAAAATGCATCACGAAGGAAAATCCAATCGTCGTAGTATAAATGAAACATTCCAATACTTAAAATGTAATTACCATTGGTAACACATGAAAGCTACTATTACCAATTTTATTAACGCATGCGACATTTGTCAAAGATCTAAATATGCAAGAAGGAAACCATGTGTACCACTTACGTTATCCGATACAGCGACGTGACCTTTTCAAATAGTTCATATAGATGTATTTATTTATGACAATCGAAATTATTTGACACTAGTTGACGCATTTACAAAATTTGCATAAGCCATTTACATCGAAGGCAAAACAGCTTTTCATATAGTAAATGCATTAATTAAATATTTCACATCTTTTGACGTACCTGAAACTTTAACTCTTGAAAATGAAAAAGAATTTAATACTTAATATTTTTTATATTTTGAGTGATTTAATTTTTTTCTGGTTAACTATTTTCAAGCTTTTTGAGAATTCATCCTAAGTAAAAAAGTATCTGATGTGGACACCACATGACTTCTTTGTACGCCTGTTACACTATACATATTTTATTAATAATTAAAATATGTATTATAACAGACCCAATCATAAAATTGCACGTATTTGACATAATTTGACATTGACATTAAATTCTTTATTTTTTTTGTTATTTTTTGTTCTAATTCATAACAAACTTAATTACAAAAACCAAAAAGTACATAATTTTTAAATTTACATATCTCGCTTATACAAAGAGATAATTTGATCATACTTGATGTTTTCGAGGCAGAATTCAATTCTCTAAAACTTTTATTTGAAGCATTTATTATTAAAATGAAAACACCATTTTTTTTAAGAAAAAGTAGCACTTCCGGGTAGACCGTTTTAACTAAAATCTATTATGTTATTCCCATTGATATAAAAGTCCTATATACTAAATTTGAAAAGTTTTGGATTATATTTTAATATAGTTTTTCATTAAAATCTATTATGGGCTTCAAGTAAAGTACCACTTCCGAAAGTTATGTAATGACCAAAAAGAGAGGTGCACAACTAGATGTTATAGCAGTCCTAAATACAAAACTTTAACTTTCTACGGCTTCCCGTTTTTCAGTTATGCGAGATACGTACCTACAGACGTCACGACGAAATTAGTCAAAATGGATTCAGGGATGGTCAAAATGGATATTTCCGTTGAAATCTGGAAACTGAAATTTTTTGCGATTACAATACTTCCTTTACTTCGTACAAGGAAGTACTACAAGAATTTTTCTTTACAAAAAATTACGAGTCTTAATTTTGTATTCTTGTTAAATTTTTATACGGGTTAATGTTTTCGAGAACTTGCACGCTGACGCCGAGTGCCCCCAAGGTCACAAATTTGAATTTTTCTACTCCTTCTCGGCATAAACAAAAATCGTTTTACCCCACCTTTAGTAGGATAAAAACGTCTATTGACTGAACTAATATAGGTACAAAAAAATTAGAACTTAAAGATAAGCTAATAATTTTTTTTAATTTCACCATTATGTGTTCTCTGAAGCACCGTAATAATAGTGAGTTTAGGTTCAATGGTGGTTTCTCAACTTTTTGTTGTATTACAGAACGGTATGACCTTGACAAAATTTTATACATAACCTCTTTCTGTCAATAGTATCTGTATTTGTTAGTAGTAAGGCCCAGTTGCACCAACAGGGCTAAAGCTTATATTTTAATCTAGGCTTAAACAAAAAAATGCAAATCAAAGTTTTGACAGCAGTATAATATAATTCATTTAAAATTTAATTTCAACGCAATATTGTCAATTCAAGCCAAGTTTAATGTTTAAGTTATGTTAGTGCCACGGGCCATAAGAAAATATAATAGATCAATCCACAGACCATTCATTAATAACAAATGAATTCAGCACACGATAGTTGTCAGAATTATATATATATATATATATATATATATATATATATATATATATATATATATATATATATATATATATATATTAGTTAATGATGAAGCCATGGAAAAAAATTATGGTTTAATTATATGAATAATTTTAAAAATATTCAAAAGTGAATACAAAATCATACCTGCTCTCTGCTTATGACTCCATGTTGGATTGCTTAATCCAAAATTTTAATAAAAATATATCAAAAAAAATGACAGTTCTTTAGTAGAGGGAATAAAACTACCTTGCAAACCAGCCTCTATCGCTGGTTGTTTTGGTTCGACCGGTAACACATTTTTTTCAGAAAACACGTTCCGAATAGACACCGGCCGGTAAATAAATTTATAGAACGCTCAATCAAGAATCGGTCATACCGGTACGTTACTGGTTGAACACACTTAATTATTGCGAACCTATCTAAATTGAGTTTATCTGTACAAATCGTTAATTCGAATACCCCCTAATATATTTAGCAATTCGAATTAAAAGGTCTGTACTGTAAATAAAATGAAACATACCTGAATCCAAAGAATTATAGAGAAATTACATGTAACTAAGACTTGAGTGCAGTTAAATCGCATTTAAAATGCCTTTGGCTTTGCGCAGCATGGTCGCGGTCACAGGAAATAGCCAAAAGACCAAAAATGGAAGGCGGATGTAGGCAGCGCTGTCAATCCACTAGTGGTCATTTGTAAAACTATTAACTTTATTCGTGCAAAATACGAAGAGCTTAGTTTAAGACGAAATTATTAATTTGAAATATTATTTAAGTAAATTTATGCACATAATCTTGTATGCGTATTTGTACCGGGTGGTAGCGGTTAAGGGTGAACATAAGGAATTTTGGTTTGCACTTTCCTGTTTTGTTTATTTTACGGAAAAAAAACTGCAGAGTGCAAAGTACTATAGAATTTAAACAGGTTTCACATTTTTTATTATGTTTTTGGTTTTGTCACAAATTTAAAACAGAAGTTCCGTTAATTAGTAGCCATATCCATGACTTACTACCCTTGAAACTTGGCTAATTTAGTTAGAAATGACATCTACGTTTTCAATTCTGCACAAAAAAGAATGTCATAAAAAAATGTTTTTCAAGGATTGCTAAGGGAACGCCAAATTTCAAGGAAACCGTTTCCGAGATATGAGCCCTCAAAGTTTTCCGAAGGGTCTAATGATTAAAGTTGTTAATTTATAGGGCTTAAGGGGCGGAAAATAGTGTATAGGGTGGATATGAATCCGCACTTTCCATTGGTGTGCATAAAATTTTTCAAAATCCTTCGGATTATCTCTAAAGTTCATGACGAAGGGCATACGCTAATTGAATATGTGTAACATGTAGAATTAACTAATAAATTTAGAGAAAAATATTATAAATTTATTCAGTAAACTATCCTAATAAAACCACCATTAAAACCTTGTTATATTTGATAGAAAAATTTGATGAAAAAAAGTGAGAATTTAGTGAACTACGCTCTTGAAACTCATATAATATAATGTACGGTCCCTGTTTTCCAGGGGATGCTAAGAGAATGCGAATTGTCTAGAAAATCACTAAAATCTCAGCCGTTTCCGAGATATTAGCTGTTAAAAGTTTTACGAAAGGTTTAAATATTTTAACTCGTTAATTTAAAGGGCCGGAAAATATCGTGTTTGGATGATTTGAACTCACGTTTTCCATTAACTTGCCCAAAATAACTGAAAACTCTTCGGTTGACAACATATTTGCCCTTCAAGTTTGTGTCGAAAGGCTTGCGCTAACTCGGGTACTAAAAGGACTAGAAGGGTCGGACATATTTTACTAAACTTACCTGCACAATTTAAATCCGTGGTCGAATTTTCTTTAAGAGCTCACATAAAACCTTGGCTCTTCGAAAAAGGGCAGATTTCTATCGGATGGTTATTTTCGTACCTAGAGAGGTCAAAATTTAGGATAGGATCGGAAAAATTCAGAAAAAATCCTTAAATTCTGTAGATATTTATGTCCGTTTTATTATTACATAGTAAAGGTAAATAGAGTACTCTTTTACTTATTTATTCCTATAAAAGTCACTTATTATCTTCATCTCCAATTGTAGTTACCTCATCCAAGTGTTGGGTGCAGTAGAGCTTTTCGAAAAACATAAACATTGTTAATTTTTAGCGGCAAAGAACAATAAATGTAATCAATAAACACTTAATTAGAGTGGAGATATTACGTGATATTATTAACATTATTTTTTTTTTTAATAAAGACTTCATTTCTTGTCAGGCTTTGGTGAAAAAAATAATATAAACACCTCAAGATAGAATGTTATTTTTCCTTCGGTGCTTCTAGCAAATTGCACTTCGAGAAAAATATGCATTTCTTTCCCTTGATTTTTATATACATATTTAGAAATAAATTCCATTAAACCTGGCAGTTTTTATAATTTGTAAAAAAGCTCTGGCATTAATGTTTTTAAACATTATTTAACTTAACTCTCTTTTCTGCGCACACCCGTAAAATTAAATTTTTTTTAAGTTTTACGATAAAACGATAGGAAAACCTCTTAAAATTTAATATTTTTCATACAACTACTTAATTCTAGAAATTGTGTGGTACATAGATAATTATTTTGTATAAGGTTACATTGGTTTATACTATACTCGTCTTTTTCTGTAAAGTATAGTTGTTGTGCTTCGTTAATCATTATAAGTTTTTGATTTTGGGTTATTATAGGTAAGGGTAGAATTGAAGTAATTTGTAGGTTTCTTGGGAAAATATGGGAATTGTGATTATAAAGTATATTTGTTCTTTACTGAATTGACAATGTGTTTCTATTAGTTCATTTAAGTCCCAATTTTTTTGAATTTCAGTTGTTTGTTTTAAATTTTCATATGAGATAATACTGGTGTCTAGCAATGTTACCAATATTGGTTTACAACAGAAAAATTCTGTTGAATTAGTGAAATACAGACTGGTAACAGTGTATATTATTAATTTATTAGCTTTTTGCAGACTGTCTCTCAGTTGTATTTAGACTGCAGAAGAAAGATTTTGTAAAACTTTAACATAACGTTGTCACATATGTAACATCACTTGTAAATTTATATGTAATATAAGCTCTTGATAGTAAGCATATATAAATTGTTTATAATTTTATTGTATATTTTGGCATATGTTTGTATTATATATTGCATCGTTTGTTTTTTCTTTTGTTAATACAGTACAGAGGATGAGAGGATGGTTTAATAAAAAACCAAAAGGTTTGCAAACAAGGAGTATATCAATTTATTATCTTTCATATTTATCCATCATCCGTCGATATTCTTCACTTATATAAATTGTAACTTTACTTAGTTTTACTGACTCTGATCTAACCACACGTTAATTTCATAACAAAATTACATAAATATAAATAATTATATATTAATATTAAACTGTAACTTGTGACAAATAAAAGATTAATGAATACAATCTTTTAACTAGCAATAAAAATCTTTTTTAAAAACCCTTCCGCGAATCTCAAAAACATAACTGGCGCAGTCTTAACGGATTTTTCGGGTGATTTCCGCGAGTAGTGAAATCCGCGTTCGTTCTCAAACGATTAATCGGATATCGGAAGGCTGAATAAGAGTGAAAACATCCCGTGCCAATCTAACTTCATCCGCATCCACGAGCGACAGCGAACATCGTAAAAGCAGAACCAGGCCCTGACGAATACAGAGCAGCAGGAAGCAGCACAAGCCATGGACAAAGTCATCATTCTTTTACTGCGAGTTGCACATGTCACATAGTAATCAGTACCACCCACTCAGATTCTGATTTACAATCAAGAAAAAATAAAAATAATTCATCTGAATCCTTATCACATAACTTTTAGATCTAATTTAAGAAAGAATCTACAAAAATGCACCACCACAAACACAACCACAAGTATAATTAGTACCCCCACCAAAACTAGAAAAAAATTATCTAGACATGATTCCCGATTTATACGGCGACAGTAAAGTATCCAGAATTTTGGAAATATGCGAAAAACTTGTATAATGAATTTTATAATTTGGTTGATGTTACGGACTTTCAAAATTAATTCAAGCATTCTTTCAAAAATTAAAGGTGATGCAACAGTAAATATTGCTAGCATCACAATCACAAAATGGGAAGATTTGAAACAAGCCCTACTTAACATCTACTTTGACAAAAGAGATTTGTTCACATTAACCAATGAAATGACTGAGCTAAAATAAGGAAACGAAACAGATTTTGAATTTTACATCCGTGAGCAAGATATTTTAAATTTTCAAATTTTCTACGTAAACAATCAATTTACTGTAACAGCATCTAAACCCGTCTTAATCGAATACTTCAGTAATTATGCTCTCAGAATTATATTACGTGGACTTAAAGAGCCATTTGGTACTCTCATGAGGACCAAAGACCTAAAATACATTAACATTGCATTAAATACAGTCATTCAAAAAAGTCTCCGTACGACAGTAGTTTTAATGTATTTTAGGAAAAATAGCAGTCTAAAACCCAATATATTTAATTTCTTTTTAATCCAAAATGAATAGCAGTATATTACGTTATTATAAATATAAAATAAACAAATAATTTACTTAATTTATTTATATTATGGGGTAGACATTGAAAGTATTCATAATTTCATGACAAAAAAGTCTCCGTACGATAACCAAAACATTTAAATAATAAACCATATATTTATGTTTCATAAAGAAATATAATATTTGGAGGGTTTTCCTTTGGTTCTTCCACCAATAACTAAGCGATGAGTTATTGAATCTACCAAATTTTTGGTCACCGATGACATTATATTCTGCCATTTTACTTGTAATTAATTTGAAATTCTTTTTTGCTTCATATTCCTATTTGTTTTAAGAATTTTCCGCATTTTCTTAATCTGGTTAAAGTCTGGAGACTGACTGATGATTAGGCATATTATACAGTACGCATTTTCTTATAGACGCGAATTATTTGTTGAATTTTTCTGATGCACGAAATTAAAATTGTCTGTTAAGGCCCTATCTTTCGGCACTTTGTTTTAAATTAAAATATCGAGGTAACCTTTGCTATCCATTGTTGCAATAATTACTAATTTTCATACACTCGCTGAGAAAATATAGCCACTAGACATAATGCTGTCACCGCCGTATTTAACTTACATATAAATATTTTAGATTTTCTACGTTGAAATTAAAAGTTTTAATTCTTTATTAGGTTTACTGGTAACGTAAGTAAGTAAGTGGTTCCTCCTACTTGGTGAAATAGACGCGCCGTACCTCCTGGGTCGCGTCCAGATCCACGTTCCACGTCAGGCAGCTGGATTTTATAGGACATTCCAACTTCCTTCATCTCGTTCTGATGTACTCCAGCGTGCCCCCGTAACAATAATGTCCCACAATGCGAACAACCAATATGAAGATATATTTCTGTAATTTTTGTCTTTTTTGTTTGATATGCATACATACGTATACTAAATGTATTCATTATTTATATTATGTATTGTCCTGTAAATGGTCTTAAATGGGCAATAAACTATTATTATTATTATTATTATTATTATTATTATTATTATTATTATTATTATTATTATTATTATTATTATACATACAGATTGGAAAGAAGCCAAAAAATTGGAGAAAACCTTAAATTTAAGGCATTTAATACTAACAGTTAAATACGCCGGTGATAGCATTATGTTTGGGGCTATATTTCCTCAACGGGTGTACGAAAATTAGTAATTATTGCAACAATGGATAGCAAAGGTTACCTCGATATTTTAAAAGCAAATTTAAAACAAAGTGCCGAAAGATAGGGCCTTAACAGACAATTTTAATTTCATGCATCAGAAAAATTCGACAAATAATTCGCGTCTATAAGAGAATGCGTGCTGTATAATATTAAAAATATGCTTAATCATCCCTCACAGTCTCCGGACTTTAACCAGATTAAGAAAGTGCGGAAAATTCTTAAAATAAATAGGAATATAAAGCAAAAAAGAATTTAAAATTAATTACAAGTAAAATGGCAGAATATAATGCCACTGGTGACCAAAGATTTGGTAGATTCAATGACTCATCGCTTAGTTACTGATGGAAGAACCAAAGGAAACCCCTCCAAATATTATATTTCTTTATGAAACATAAATAAATGGTTTATTATTCAAATGTTTTGGTTATCGTACGGAGACTTTTTTGTCATGAAATTATGAATACTTTCAATGTTTACCCCATAATATAAATAAATTAAGTAAATTATTTATTTATTTTATATTTATAATAACGTAATATACTGCTTTTCATTTTGGATTAAAAGGAAATAAATCATATTGGGTTTTAGACTGTTATTTTTCGTAAAATACATTAAAACTACTGTCGTACGGAGACTTTTTTGAATGACTGTATGTTAACTAACGATTTCCAGCTAGAAACACATAGACGTACACACACACACACTCACACACAACACAAAAATATTTTACTACATTTTCAACCACCTAAACAAAAACAGAACACACAAAACAGATCTAATTTCATAGCGGAAGAACTGTTTAAGACTGAAATTGACGAATATCATGGAATTGACAATATTGAAGAACAAAATCCCGATTATTATGTAGTTGACCCTAATCCTGATTTTTTACGTAACAGAACCAAATTCTGACGAAACGAACGAGTTTTTTTCGATAACAGCCTCGGAAGTAACGTCGAATTAATGAACGTAATTCACAACCACAGTGTTACCATTTGTTGTCTTTCCAGAATTAAATTTAAAAGCTTTAATTGACATAGGTAGCACACGTTCCTTTATAAATACAAATATTTCACAAAAATATTTTAAAGGACAAATAAAAAATGATCTTTTCAAAATTACAACCACACACGGAACATCATTAGAAAATTTTAGCATCATAATACCTGCCTCCAAATTATTTAATTCCCCTAACACTTTATTAAATTCCACCTATTTAATTTTCATAAAAATATCGAAATCTTATTAGCACTAGATAATTTGAAAATTTTAAATGGAAATATTATTACTTCTACAAAAGAAATCAAGATCCACTACCACAGAATACTGCCAAAATTCAATCATATTAAAATACCTCCCCAATCCGAAAAAATATTCAAAATATTTGTAAGTAATATATGCAAAAACATATAGATACTCCGAGGTACATGGGAAAAAAGTGAAGTCCCAAATCCAAAAAATGTTAAAACTCATTCACCTTGTCATTCCCCGTCTGGATCGTACAAAAAAAAAAAATATGGAGACTTGTAACTGATTGTCGGAAACTAAACGAGAAAACAATCGATGATAAATATCCAATACCTAACATCAACACTTTATTAGACAAACTTAGTAGATGTCAATATTCAACTTTGGACTTAGCGTCAGGATTTCACCAGATTGAAATAAGTGAATTTGACATCCAAAAAACTGCCTTCAGCACAGAAGACGGTCATTTCGAATATTTAAGAGTGCCCTTTAGACTAAAGAACGCACCAGCCATTTTTGAAAGAGTGATGGACAACGTTCTTCTAAATTTAAGCAACGAAATTTGTCTTGTATATATCGATCATGTAATCATTTTTAGTACATCTCTCCAAGAGCTCATCCAAAATTTATGATTCGTTTTTAATCGTTTACGAAAAGCTAACTTCAAAAACTTATCATATGTAGGATATGCTCAAGACTATTAGGCTACTACAAGAAATTCATAAAAAAAATTACCAAACCCTTCATCAAGTGCTTAAAAAAGATGCCACTATTAAGTACAATGATCCCGAGTATATTAATTGCTTTAACATCCGTAAAACCCTCAATATAATAAACGAATCCATCCTTCAATACTCGGACTACAAGAAACTTTTTAACTTGACAACTGACACAAACCAATATGCTATCGGCGCTATTTTATCACAAGGACCTATAGGATCTGACATACCCATCGCGTATACGAACCGAACACTAAATAGCTCAGAAATAAATTATAGCACAATTGAAAAAGAACTATTAGCTGTCGTATGGGCTACTAAATATTTTAGGCATTACTTACCTGAAGGGTAGAAAATTTAAAATCATAACCGATTACAAACCTTTAGTATATTTACATTCACTGAAAGAACCCCATACAAAATGAGATGGCGATTTAAACTAGAAGAGTGCGATTATGAAGTTATTCATAAAAAAGGCTGTATAAACACAAACGCAGATACATTATCACGTATTGAATTAAACATATACACTTTAGATCCAGAATCGCAAAATCTTTTTGATCTCATTGAGGTTTACAATGAAACTTATTTTAACCCTGACAATGACAAACTATCCTTAATTTTAGAACCAGACGGAGACGAACAGCGTGAATTTGAAACGGACCAAACAATTCACTCAACCGAAAACCCTATTATAGGTATAATACTCACTGAATCACCTTTTATATCACAAGTTCACCCTCTACACCAAAAATACAAAAACTTCATTCCGATAAAATAAGAATTCTCCAAATTTCTGAAACAGATTTCGAGCAAGATACAGTAATTTTTTTAGAGAATATACCACACCGAATGCGAAATATTACCTATACTATGAAACACCATTTTATGAGAAATTTAGTAACGTATTACAAACTTATTTATTTAACACCTAGACACACTAACACTAGAAAACGCTTCATTTCTTACTATTATTAATGCTTTCTCCAAATACGCACAGACATACAGAGTTAACTCAACAAACGCTGTCGAGATCGCAAACAAATTAACACATTTCTTCTCACATCATGGAATACCGAAATTTATCACCACAGACAATGGACTCGAATTTAAAATCAGTATTGTAAGGGAATTATTAGGTCTCCACAAAATTGAAATTCACTTCACCTGTTCTCAAAACCCAAATTCTAACGGTTTATTCGAACGATTCCACTCAAACTTAGTAGAGCACATTCGTTTATTTAATATACAAGAAAATTTCAAAAATAATTCAATTGATGAAAAGGTTTATTACGCTCTGTTGGCATATAATACAAACCATAGTACAACAAATTTAAAATCGATCGAGATCATTAATGGCCATTTGGAAACAAATTCACCTCTTGACATAGAATTAGAAAAACAGGTAATCCAAGATTACATTCAAAACCATAAAGAAAAGACAAAATTACTATATAAATAGTAATAACAAGTTACAAGAAAATAAAACAAAAAATTTAAAATTTAAGAAAGAAAAAGTTAAAACAATTAATAGAAATTTGAAAATAGCCGAAAATAACACAGAAAATAATGACAAAAAGCAAACTAAAATTCATCTTGCAAATATTAAAAGACCCAGAAAAATAATTAATAAAAATCCCGGAATTCCAGGTCCATCTACTTCCCGTGCTCATACGGAATAGGTGTGAAGGACTTCATCATTAATCCAGGACTACTGGTTATTAATTACGAACCTGCAAAACTACACACATTTGTACACTATTATTACCGCATCCACTCAAAACACAATATAGTAAACAATACACGTATCTTATAGAGACCCTAAACATATACAAAACAATTACAAAAGACTCATTTATCCACTCACCCTTTGGGTAAGACGAGATATAGTCAATGGTTTGGGAACAGTTGTAAAAGCTATTACAGGAAATTTGGATGACGAAGATAATAAAAGATACAACAAAATTTTAAATAACCTACAAGAAAATCAATATAAATTAAACAACCAAATTAAACACTAATACTCTGTTAGGCACCAAATAATAGACTGTCGACACTATCAGGCAAAACGAAGTCACACTAAAATTAATAATTGAACAGCTCATGCATTTGGCTATCGGTGGAACAAAAAATGAGAACTAATTATTGATTATAGATATTTACAATCAATTAGACACGTTGTATACACTAACATTTAACACTCTTCAAGTCATTGAAAATTGTCTCACATTTTGTAAATTCCACACTATACACATTATAATCAAAACACATAACTTTTACGAGGAACTTAACAAAATTTCAAAATATGACAACGATGAGTTTCCATTTGAAATAAATTTGGAAAACATTTCAAAAATAAAAACTCTACTCTCAGTTAATTGCGAATTACAAAATAACAAATTTTATATTTTATCGAAATTCTTATAAATTATGAAACACACTTCGATCTAATACTTTTACACCCAATCATGATTGCTCTATCATTATCATTCCCCATTTATATAAATACTGATTTTCTCTCTTCTACCTTCAATCCTAACTTTCTATGTTATAATTTCCGTAAAGCTGATTATCTATCACTTTATAACTCACTTTTAAATTTTACTTGGAATTCATTATAAATTCATCAAGATGTTGACGCCGCATTCAAAAAATTTTATGAAATAGTTTACAGCGTTTTTGACAAATGTATTCCCCGTACTAAAAAACGTGCATTCAAATATATACCTTGGTATAACAATAATATAATTAAACTTATTAAACTCAAAAATAAATATCACAAAATGTATAAAGCATGTCATAACGAAACACATTTTTCAGAATTTCAACGTATACGTTCTCTTGTTAAGAAAAATATAAAATTAGCCCATTCAGATTACATAAAAATTTTTGTAAATTCATTTCAAAGTAATCCAAACTTATTTGGCAATACGCCAAATATTTTACAAGGATTCGTTAATTTTTTCTCAAGTATTTACACCAGTTCAAACTCACCTTACTTTACAGATAGTGCATCTTATTCATCTGACACGAATTATAACACTGTAACTATTAAATCTGTTACTGATGATGACATTTTATATGTAATTAAGCGACTGAAACCTACCCGTAATCCTGGTCCTGATAATCTACCACCCTATATTCTTAAAGCATGCTGTAATATATTTGTTGAACCTCTTAAATTCCTTTTCAATTTATCGCTCAAAAATAATTATTTCCCTACTTCCCTTAAATCTTCACTTGTGGGCCCCATCTACAAATCTGGTGATATAACTAACATTTCCAATTACCGACCAATTGTTATACTGATCAACATTTCAAAAATTTTCGAATCTATACTATATAAGAAAAATATAAAATTAGCCAATTCATATTACATAAAAAAAAATTAATTCCATTATATCTTGATGTATTTAATTATTCTTTCACAGCATTTAAATGTAATTTAATTATCTATTATTCAACAGTTTAATATTTTTTGTTCAATATTACTACTTGCTACAATTTAAGTAATCTTATTTAGGTATTTTTGTGTATTTTTGTATCTGGAATGAAATATTTTTATATTACATTGTAATCCTGTAATTGGGACATTAGCCCTGTTGGATTAATTTCAATAAATAAATAAATAAAAAATAAATAAATATTCTGAAATCTGAAACTGGTCAGATAAGATCTCTATGTGGTGCGTGTACCCGTAATAAAAGAAACATATTTCAATGTTCTAATAAAACTCAAGGAAATAACGGAAGATTCCTGTGAGACCAACTTTCCAACGAAAAATACCGTTGAAAACTGTCATTTTGTAAAACTAGAGATAAAGAATAACCATCTCGAATATTTGGAATTTGGAAGAAATAAACCAATATTTGGCCATATTTCCACACCCCGAAAAATTAGAAAGTAAATGCAATCACGTCGATAATATAAGGTGTCTTCAAGGTATACTTCTTATCAAAGACTACGGATGTAAATTGAAAATTCAGAACAGAGAACTCGATTTCAATCATGGGACATTTGGAAAACATACAGTAATTGAAAATTAGAAAATTAACTTCAACAAGACAGAAATTCCCAAAACTATAATCGAATTAAATTGCATCTTCGAACTCAGACCAATAAACAATGTAGACGACACCCTGTTCGACAACATAACACCATATTATGAAGATGACATCATATATCCCGTTCTGGCATTATATGTTATAACTATTATTGTTGCTATTATTTCTGACATAGCCTATCTCAGAAAGAAACTTCCAGTCAAATCCACGAGACGTAATCAAACTACGGTACTGATCTCTATACATATCTGGATAGTGTACAGATTAAATACAGCGTTTTGTGACTATTTAACGCCGCCATGTTCGAGGATTTCGGCACAATTTTAGTTGGAGATAGAAACCTTCCTAGCCAGGCCCGGACTGGGACTAAATTTCGGTTCGGGAGTTTTATCCTGACCGGCCCCCAAAAAAGCTAATTCACCATATAATGTTTTACTAGAAAGAAAGCGATGATTCATGTTTTCATTAACCATGCCATAAATTACATTGTGATAATTAAAACTTTATATAAGTATCATAAAAATCAGTCCACCGGCCCATACCCGGACCGGCCCTTGGGGAAATGTTCCGAAGCTCCCTTTGGCCAGTCAGGGCCTGTTCCTAGCTACTTTAAAGTTAATTTTCCAACAAATTTGATCGTGTTATTCACAATGTTCTATCTCATTGCGAACATTTGAAAATTCACATTTCTCGAAAAAATCATCTCAATTAAATGTCTTCACAATTTTTAACTTTAACTGCTTTTATATTTGTAGTTATTGCAGATATTGTTCTGATTTTTTCTGATAATTATTTATTTATTTTTTGAGAATGTGCTTATGTAATAAAAATATTATATTTGTTTCTAAAATGATAAGAAAAATAATAAAAACTAGTATTCGAAGACGTTTGTTTTGGATTTTGCAGTACAAGAAGCACTAAACGAGAAATTTTTCGTGCTTACGAGATAGACCCTAATACAGCGACAAAGTTGTAGTAAATGAATTAAATAAGTTTTATATTTGAATTTTTTTTTCCAAAACCTTCACCAGTTTCGAATAAAAAAAACACAAAAAGTAAGTACATACATCGTAAATGCAGGCGACTTTGGCACTTACCAAGGCATGGAAATTGACTAACACGTCTGGAGTTACCATCTAGTTGCGCGCAGTTTGGAAAAACTGTTTCTCTCAAAAAGTATTCTAGTCATTACCTACATTTTAAAGTTTGATTTTTTTTACAAAATCGTCCTATAAAAATGTCTAATTATTATGTAATTGCTCAACAATGTTCATTTTTTTTATTTCTTAACACCCAGTAAATAATTTTTTAATATTTTTTAATTTTAAACATGATCCTGAGTTTTAACCCGGCAGCGGGCAGGTGAAAAAAAATTACAAATTTGGGCAGGTGGGGTGTGACAAACCCCAATTTAATTTTAATTTTATGAAACATCCGATAATTTTTTTTTTAGTTATTGTTAAATTTGTTGGTGTTTTAGAAGTTCCTGGTTCAATGTAAATAAGAAACAATAAAATTATTTCATTATTTACGTAAAAAAAAAAAATAGAACTTATAAACACTCACTGAAAATATTCTTTGGCAATATATTATAAAAAACAAAGAAATATATAAATATTACAAACAAAAATAAATAACATTCTTAAACTTGAAAAGTGAACCTATGATCTAAAAAGGCATTTACTAAGTTGCTTTTAGGTACAGAGAAGTTATGAAGATTCAAATATGCTGCACTTTCCACAGTAAAATTTCGCGTGCTCTACATATATAAATATGTTTGGCGTAACTTGCCGAGGTATTTTCTTTTTCTATCTCTCGCCCTAAGAGATTCTATGCAGCGACCTTGCTTTGAATTTAATTTTTTGTGCGGTGGTTATTCATTGTTATCATCACAAATTTTATTTATTGACTTTCTCTTCAGTATCTATTTCTTTCCACCTGGCCAACAAATGCGCCTGATCTTTTTCAAAATATGATATACTACACTTAGAAAAACTAAATAAAATTCAGTAATATATAAAAGATATATAAAATGTACTTTGAAATTTCAAAATAAGTATATTCGTATCTGTAAACTTCAGAGAATTTTTGTTACGTTTATGGACAGGTGGGGTTTAATACACCCCACGTCACTTTAATTTGATGATACTCTTTCTGCAATTTAGTTTGAGACTGAATCCTGTTGCGTATTGACAGACCAATATATTTGCGGAAGGTAGATGGCTAGATGATTGTGTACAGCCGTTATTGCAAAAATGGCGACAATTATAAAGTGACTGGGGTGTACCACACCCCACCTGCCCGCTGCCGGGTTAAGATACAGAAATTTATAAAAGTAAGGATTTTATGTATCTAAGTTTATACTTTGATTATCTCAAATTCAAAAAAGTGGACTAAGGTTGCTTTTGCTAAGAGATTTGATTTCCTGATTACACATCAAACATCATTTTTAAAAGATCGCAAAATTTACGGTAGTTTACCTAGACAGAAACTCAAGAGATTAATTTAGGAATAAGTTTATAATTCAAATAGAAGTATTTGTAAAATACTTACCGAAAGATATCAATCTTCCATTTTGGTTTGTTTGAGATTTAAAGAACTGAAAATAAATAATACCTGGTATAAAAATAAATTATATTTTTATTAGGTACAAGAAGTAATGGATATATTATGTCTGCATTTGATAATCTTAAAATAATTATACATAAATTCGTACTATAATAGTAAATATTAAATTGTAAAACAAGTTTGCTTAAACTATAAAAGAAAAAAGAAATTATAATTATAAATAATAGAATTTAATAACATTATAAAAAATCTAAGAAATAATGAAAAATAGTCAAATACAATAAGTTGGCACTTGATAATATCAGAATTATTTTTATAGAAGTATATATTAAAATGAAAAATAAGCTTACTTAAATTATAAAAAAAATGAAGAGGCAGTGGCGTAGCTAGTGGCGGCAAGGGGGTCTATCATGCCCCAATAATATTAAACTACTACTAATAATAAAAAAAAATATAATTAAGTTACTGATTTTTATAATATTTGTCAATATTTTTCCAGTAATATATATATATATATATATATATATATATATATATATATATATATATATATATACCGGGTGTCCCATTTTAATGTACTACCTGAAATATCTTCAGGATCATGCATCATACGAAAAAATGTTTGATATAAAAGTTTAACGATTTGGCAAAAAGGTTTCGTGCCCCGGGCGCCAGTTATGCTCGCTACGCCACTGAAAAGAGGAAACTATAATTATAAATAACACAGAATTTATCCACATTACACAAAATCTAAAAAATAATGAAAAATAATCGAATATTATAAAATGACACTTATAATCTCGAAATAATTATTCTTAAATTCATACCATAGTTAATTTCAAATAGAAAAACAAACTTGCCTAAATTACATTAAAAAAAAACAGAAAATAGAAGTTATAATTCTAAATAAAACAAAATTTGATCAGAATATATAAAATGTAACAAATAGTGCATAATAATACAGAAATACTAATAATGTATGTAAAAAAATGTTGAAAATCGTAGTAAAATCTGAAAAGAATAAGTATTAATATTAAAAATCAAATTGAATTCGATAATAATACAAGACTATTTATATTAAAGAACAATACTATATTATCTACATTATATGCGATAAAATGGGACTCTAATCTAAAGATGTATTATACCGTATATCAGGATTTTTTTTATCGGTAAACAGGTGTATGTCATTATCATATTTACATTTGAAATGATTGACAGCAATGTGTTAAAGCGTTTGTTTTTATAAGTAAACATAGGGCATGTATTATAAAACTTGTCTTAGGCTCATATTGGAATTATATCATGTTTTAATGTGTATTTTTTTTTTTTGAATTGTCGTTTTGGAAGATTACTGTTTTGATAACTGCCAACTATAATATACTCCGTATGTTCACTTACAAAAAAAGAAAAACGCTTTAAAACATCGCTGTCTACCAAATCAAATATAACTATGGTAATGACATACCACTATGTTTACTGATAAAATAAAACTCCTAGTGTAAGGCAAAACATTGATGTTTTATAACTAGCTATAGAAATAAAAGTAATTTTTTGCTGTAAAATTGTGACATTTGTCAGATTAAACAAATTCCAGACGTACATTTACCGTCATTGTCAATCGATTTCCAACTCCATTAAAATTACTTACACAAAAAATTTACCATAAATATTCGCCAATCATAACGCTTAACATTTTCTCTGCAAAAATTGCAAAACTTTTTATTTTAAACCAAACATGAAAGGCAGACAAATGTTACAAACTATTTTCAGTGAAGATATCTGTATCAGTTATTACTTTAAATATATTATTTCTTATTGACAAATACACCCATTCATCCGCATAGCACTGTATTTTAAATAGGATTAGACGGTTTAAGGTATTTAAGAATGTCTTTAGTTTTCATGTGGTTTATGCCTACAGTCTATAAAGTGACTTGCAGAAGAAAGATACCTATTCCTTAAACTATTTTTATAATCAATCTAGACCATAATTTACGCAAATGGTGAGCAATTTATGGCCGGTTGCACCAACATAACTTAAATATTAAACTCGACTTAAATTGACAATATTGCATCGAAATGAAATGTCAAATGAATTATAATATATTGCTGTCAAAATTTCGATTTGCATTTTTTTGTTTAAGCCTAGCTTAAAATTTAAACCTTGTTGGTGCAAATGGGCATTAGACAAATTTCTTTCGATTAGTTTAAAATATAGAATGTTATTTAAGTATTCCGCCATTTGATTTTGAGTTACATCGCCTTTATTAGTAATACCTTAATTTTATTAGGCATTGTATCTACAAACCCTGCATATTTTTCTGTTAGGAGGATCGTCCCGTATGTCTAGTAAGGCAGGTTTTACTGTACACATTGGATTTTTACGAAACTATTTTTCATTGTGGTCTTGGTATAGAAGATAAATCTAAACTAAAAAATGACCATAAATGCTGGTTGAATTATTATCACCAGTCATTTGGGCCACTGTTTTCTTTTTAGTTATATATATATATATATATATATATATATATATATATATTATAATTTATAAAAAATATAAGCCGACCTAATTAACTAGCGTCTAGCCAGTATTCTAGCTTTGATTACGAAAACAAACGACAGTTGGTTATCATTCAATTCAACCACACAAAACAACAATAACCTCACCTAACGCATAAAAATCACTCATGAAAAACTCAGGTAGGTTTTGTGCGTTTGGTGAGATTATTTTTGTTATATTTAGTTGAATTGCAAGAGTGATTTTTGTGTGTTAGGTGAGGTAATTGATATAGTGTCAAACTGTAAAATATACACAGTACTACACTAAACGAGCACACGCATGTCGACATCTAAATCGAATATGTTCGTTATGAAAGCTAGTGTAGTACGACTAGCGAATGATAGTTGACGTTTAAATTATTTTATAGATGTAGTTTCTTTTCATAACTTTGTCTTATGATTTGAATTTGAAAGGAAACTGACCTCTGTTATTCCATTAGAGAAAACTAGAATTGTTCTAAATTACACTAGAATGTTATATATAAAAAAAATTAGTACCGCGATTTATGAGTCGGAACTACTGTTAGATGAAATTGAAAATATTTGAAAAATCAAATTATTTTGTTATAATCAAACTAAATGAAAAATGTTTAAAATATCTTAAATGCACCGCTGGTCTGTATTATGTTATTATGCAGGACTGTAGTCATCCATTAATTTTCAGCAACTCATAGTAACATATTTCTGGGATTTCCTAGTCTAGTATTTAAATGGGTACTTGCAAAAATTCTCAAATCATAGGGCAATGTCATTTAAAGAAATCACATCTATAAAATACTTTAAATGTCAACTTTAATTCTCTATAGTCAGAAAAATTGGCTTTGTCGGGTCTAGCAATAAAAGTATAAATATCGTAATTATGACGAAGCGGCATACCGCTCACTGCTTGCATTATAACCTTATCATATAACTTAAATTATATGATCTAAGATTATAACATTGGCATCAATGGGCTATAATTTGCGTTGCTCTATTGAAATGAAGACATGCTCTGTATAGTGAAATATAGTAAAATAATTTTACTGTTCCTTTAACATAAATGCTATTTTTGTCTTGATATAATTTCTTATGAGAATAAAAACTGTAGTTTCAAAAATTG
This sequence comes from Ophonus ardosiacus, assembly GCA_943142095.1. Classification (NCBI taxonomy): domain Eukaryota; kingdom Metazoa; phylum Arthropoda; class Insecta; order Coleoptera; family Carabidae; genus Ophonus; species Ophonus ardosiacus. Next base: position 34,825,720 of record OW964833.1, on the reverse strand, counting down.
TTTCAAACAAAAATAGCATTTATGTTAAGGGAGTAGTAAGATTATTTTATTATACACACCACTCGGGCAGGTAGAAATACCAGGCGATGCATGCCTTCATTTCAAAAGAACGGCGCAAATAATGGCGTTTTTTATCCAATGTTATAAAGCAAACAGTAAGCGATAGACCGCTTTGTCATAATTACAACCTTTATAGTTTTATTGCTGGACCCGACAGAGACATTTTTTCTGACCATAGTCGTACATTCACAGGCTAGACGTTCGTACCGAACTATTATGAACCTGGGCTCGCATAAAAAACATAAGCAATGTGAAATTTCAATAATTGGACATCCTTGAAATTATACATACATACATTTAATGCTGAGGTTTCTTTTTTGGTATGGCACCTGTAGAAGTGGTTTGTCTCTCAATGCCAGAAGAATAATTATTATTTTCCGCCCGATATACATAATTTGGTCTTTTTTCTTTCGACGACGATTCGAAATAGCCCATCTTGTGAAACATGTCAGTTTCTTTGACCTCCGGAGCACGTGCTTTTCTTTCTTTGCATTTCCCAGGAACTCCAAAATGAGTCATTGTATCAAAAATATCATGAATTCGACGTGGATATGGTGGTGGATTTCGATCACCCCTAAAAAGATAATTGATAATAATTTTTATTATGCAAAAAATAACACTTGTAATTCATTGGTACTTGAAAGTTAAAAATATTATAAATATAAATTTATTTTAAGGTTAACAAATTGTTTTCGTAGCTTGCTGTTTTATTTTATGGAATTTTATTAATTCGTATTTTGAAAATAAATGGCCGCTCTTTTCCAGTGGTTGGAGTAAAACTATATTTTGATATCGTTATCGTAAAGATAATTTTATATACACTCCGGAAAAAATATAATAATACCGAAAACTGGAAGTAATAACAAATTCTTAATACGATCATGTTATAAGCCCCTTTGTCTAGTTTAACTTTTCTTATTATCTCTCAAAATAACGAATTATTTTTGATGCCGGACTTTCGCCGACCATCTGTATATTTGTACCGAAGCAGGCGTCACCTCATTCTCAAAGCTGTCGTGCAGACAGCGCCAAAGGATAGATTTTAGTTCAATTTGAAAGTTACAGAACAATTATTATAATAGTATTCAATATGTATTTCATTTGCGTCAATTTTATTTTATTTGCAAATTTCGTTTGGGCGATACATTTGTATTGTTGAGGGCGCTTAGAGTGCATACACGTTGTTGTCGTAAAACGTAGAGAATATACCACAACAACCATCGGATTCGGATCTAGGCCGCCATATTATTAAATTATTGGCATCTATTACTATTTCTTATTATTATTGCTGCGCAGTTACTAGTGTTCGTAGGCGGTTACCCATCCATAAACTCACTGTGGTCATTCAACTTAATACTCATTATTAATATTTATTTATCTCTGATAGTCGTATATTACCTTTACTATTATTTATTATTTTGATTTTTAAGTGGCACAAAAGTTACCCCGATGGTGCACTCTCCACGCAGCAATAAGTGCTCCTGGGTTGACGCCCGCACGGTACGAATTTCATTATCATTACCGATATGTGCTTATAACGTAGATTGGCATACTCATCTATGGATAATATGCCGTGATGATATATTTATTTATTTTATTAACTAGTACTTTAATGTCTAAATGATATATTCCCCTAATTACCTATAAATAAAAAAATAATTGATAATTTAAATGTGCTAGCATGAAGAACCTAAAATTTGCAAATGAAAAAATGCCTATTTATGGATAATAAATTAAACCGCGATGATATATTTGTTTGTATAATGTAATAGTTTTTTTTAACTCTTTTTGTACAATTTTTACCTAATTTTTAACTCAAATTTTGTTAATTCAATTTTATGTTAAGGGCAGTTTTTTTTTTTACTTTATCTCTTAGGAGATATAATACTTTTATGATAAGACTGTATTTGTTTGTGTTATAAAAATTCGTAGAAAAATCAGTGGTAATCAAACGGTGGTACTACGTGGGTAAATTTATACTTGAAAACAAATATAATAAGTTGTTGTAACAAATATCCTTAGTTAAAAAACTCATTTATGTAAAATTTTGATTGTCTGACTTTAATTTAGTTAAAAACATCCAACAAAATGTTTTTGTGCTAACTTTTGAGAACCACTATTAAGCCATGTATAAATGCAATTGAATTGTTTTATTAATTACTTGAAATATGTTACTTACAAGTATCCTGCTTGGTCTTTTAATAAGTTGTGGGGCTCTATGTCTTCCATAATTTTATCGAAACTCATTATTTTATAGATATTTACCGAAGAATTAATTCAAAAACTATAGCAATGTGCTCACAGCTCACACCCTTCTATGTTGATGGTGATAGTTGATGCAACATATACTATACAGGATGAGTACGAATGGTAAAGGAGTTTAATTTGGCAACATCGGAAGTCTTTTTTTCTAATAATACTTGCCCCGTAATAAAACTTTAAAGCATAAAATTTTGTATATTGTTGTCATATATATATATATTTAATTCTTTCCCCAATCAAGAAATCTTAACTTTATAGAATATTGAATAGTAGATCTAGTATGTTTTGTTTTTCAAAAAAATGAAAATCGCGTAACTATCAAATATCACTTATATTCAATTAAATTTAGTTTATTCGGTCACCAAAAGCATAAATTCAAAATTTTTAATAATAAAATATTCATAATTTTCTGCTCTAATGTTCAAAGTATAAAACACCCCATAATGTTTTACTTCACAGATAATATTTGAAGAAATATACTATTTTCCCATGTTAAGCGTCCATGTTATAGAGTTTTGTATTCGCCCTATATACGAGTACAGTAATTACATTGTTTCAGTAACAATTTTTATTGATGCATTTATCAATAGAGGGACAGACGATCAGTTTTTAATTACAAAATGTGCAAAACATTTATTTATATATTTACCATATTTAAATTAGTAAAAGTAGTCTTAAGTCGGATTTACAATAAAAAAATAGGAAAAAACTGAAAAAACAAATTTAAATTATTAAAATGTCAGACTTAATAATACCATATTACAGAAAAAATGTTTGTATTTGAGTGTAAATAAGGCTGAGCACTAGCCAATCAGAAGCATAAACTGTACAACGGAAAATTTGAATTAATTCCTTTTAATTTAAGAATGGATTACATTTTCTTAATTTACTATCAAGATGGAAAACAATATATATTATTGTTATAAAACAGTATATTATAATGTATTGTTTTTATAAAACACTATTTTATAAATTTGTATGTGAGCAAAAATAATTGGACCTATCTATCATACATATTTATAATATGAACGTAATTCTTCGAAATTTATTATCAATCATGTCTTATCAAAGATTTTTAAAATGGAAGATAGCTATTGTTCTACTTAAACGGTTTAATAGCGTACCTATACAGGAATTAGTAAAATATTCAGATTATAGTATAGTATTTTTATAAGAAAGTAAAAAGTAGTGATAATTTTTATGATAAAAATTCAATAAGCCGAACTATCGAATTTTGGTGTTATATTTTTATAAAGTGATTATGATCATATTCAGGTCGCACTGCAAAATACACATAAACGAAATGAAGAAAAGAAGAAAGATCAAACATTTGGATTGTAGGATTAACGGAATATCGATTACTGTAAATACAGTGTTTTTTCCATGCGGCTATTTGGATCTCGAAAGCTGTAAGTGATACGCTTTTGTTACATTATTCTACAAATTTTGTAATATTGGAATATTATTTCAGCAATGGTTATGTTTTGTTTCTAAAAGATACATAGGAAATATTCATTTTATAAAACGCTAAAAGGATAAAACACTACATAAAGTTTTATGGGAAAGATAATATTTAATGAAAAGTGTTTATGTCCTCTACAGGGTGTAAAAGAAATAAGTACATTAAATTTAATCAGTGATAGAACTTGTCGAGAGAAACAATATGTGTTAGTAATTTTTTTTAAACCTTCTAGATATTGTGTTAAAAAAAAGTTTTGTAAAAGAATTCATTACCTGCCTAAAAATACTAAAAAAATAAAATTGGGAATTCAAAAGAATGTTACTAAGAAATATTGTTGCTTTCGACGAGTTCTCTCAATGTCATTTACTTTTTTCTGTTTCACCAGTATATATCTCGAACTTGGAAATCTTTTTTCCGAAAAATAACATGCGATTTCAAAAAAAATAATTATTAAGAAATATTCTTGCTCTTGCCGAGTTCTATCGCTGGTTAAATTTAATGTATTTATTTCTGTTACAACCTGTATATTGCCTGATTACTTGTTTTGACATCTAACTCTAATCTCTTACATTTAGACAATTCAGAATTTCTAATATTCTTGCTTTGTTTAATTGAATAGTGTCCGATCACCATCGTGGAAGTCCTGGACTGCATGGAGAGCACCTGGAAAACCTGTGCAACAAGGTAGACTTTGCTTAAAGTGGCCCGCATGTGATATCTGCGATGGATAAGGCAAGAAAGCATTCGTAGTGAATCGCTGGAAAATCAAAAGAACAAGAGCACATATTTTTAGAGGTGTCTTAATACAGAAATGAATATCTTCTGAAGAAGAGAAAAGTAAGATTATAATCATATAAAAAAATTAATGGCCCGCATTACGAGCCCACTTTCATAATAGCGGTTTTATGGAGTACACTATATATTATATATAGTATATATTATATTATATTATAAAAATGCGAGCCTATATCTCTACCCTCTTACCCTCAATTGGGTGTAGTTGCTTTATTCTCGACAGTTTTTATTAAAAAGACTATTTTATCAACAAATGTTATAAATAATAGTTTGTAAACTATTTACTTCTTTTATTTCTTTGTTCTTAAATTTGTCTCCCGTTGTTACTACTAGTACATTTTTCAAAAATTTTGTCTCCAGTGCATTTATTTTGCTTCTTATTCTGTATTATTAGTATTTTTTTTTCTAAACTTGGATAGTATATTAAAAAGTTTCAAATAACACATGTTTTAGAAAAAAGTTGCTTGAGGTTTAATAAGAAATATTTCAATTTTGAACAGTCTCATTTATTCATTATATTTCCTAGGTCTTCCCGATGATTTTTTTTTCTTTCCGCAGAACCTGATATTCTCTTTAACTTAAACTTACTATCACCTGAACAATGAAATGTTGCTATTAAAAGAATAAATGTCAAAGTATGAAATTTAGTATCCAACCAAACTTATATATTAGAATTTAAACATACAAACTTCAATCAAAACCCAAACAATCTTTTCCGCAAACCTTGTTATTTATAGAACTACGAGTAATTAAATTAATTATATTTATCTTTTATTTTCAGTGCCGGTTAAGTAGTGGCCGTGCGCATTAAGACGTCTCTACATGTTTAGATCGAATTTGAGGTTACTCGGTTCGAATTCATGGACCGACTAAGTGAGTAGTCGTTAACATGTCAGGCATTAATCGCATTCGCAGCGTCGATCTGACCAGTCGTCCATGTTAAACATAAATGGTGCTAACTGTAGGAGCAGTAGTTCCGATACCGTACTGGTTGCATAGCAATCAGTGGCTGTCGCACTGGTTAAGTACACCAACTGCTCTGATACTATTGGTCTCGAAAAAAGAGTGCCTACGATAATTGAGGACGTGGCCCTACAAGGGCTGTTGTGCCATAGATTTAGCCATGGGTCTACAAGACCTGGGGGTCTATTTTAATTCATGTTTCGACTCGCTAAGTATGGGGTATCGTTATCCCCACTACTGCTTCACAGTGATGACATAGTTATTTGCGTCACAGCTTGACGTCATAGCCGTACTGCAGAGGGGGAATGACGTCACCGAGTTGGGCTGCTGTCGCTAGACTTCACGACACCTAAGTATCTGTCGTTCTGTTTTCCACTGGCTAACTTAGAAGTTTGGTTATGTTAGTGTTTTGTTTGTAAACAAATGGCATTTCGTGCAGTTCAATATTTTGTTGTGCGTAAAGCAGGATTTATAGTTTACATAACATAACATAGTGAAAATATAAAAACACACAAGTCCGTTTCCGTATGGCATTTTATAGTTTTATAAAGTAGCATAACATTAAGACATGACCATATTTTATTTTGTTATGTTATGGTGTTCGTGAATATTCGACTCAATTCGGCTCTATTGGAAGAGCAGCGAAATCTTGGAACTTGGAGCGTTGGAGTGCTCTGCTTGTTGTTTACAAATAAATTGAGGTTAGTTTTTGTTTCTGATGAGATACTGCAACAGCTACTATCATAGCATCGTCATCATCCACTTTCAAACAAATCACGTTTTCGCGAAAAGTTCTAAAATTTAACGTATACAAAGAATGACAAAATGAAATGTCAAAACAGTAATGAATGTAGTAATGATACTACACTATGAACTTTTCTCAGAACAATTCTTCTTCTTCTGGTGCTATATCTTATGCTTATGTCTCGTACTATAAAATCTAAAAAATTTCTTAGGTTATGATATGTTATGCTATGTTATGTTATGTAAACTATAAATCCGACTTAATGCTGAAGTAGAGGAGATAAGAGAAGAGGATATATTTTGTTTATATCAATTAAAAATAGAAAAGTGTTAGATCTCAGGTTCTATTAATAATTAACAATTGATATTTGGTATGCTGATTCGGAATGTAGTTTTTATATAAAATATTAATAAATTTTTATTTCAAATTGACTAATTTAATTTTAATAATGGTTTTATTATAAAACGCAACATGCGGTAACGCGCGAAAACAGTAAAAAAAATTATCTAATGAATATCAAATAAAAATTCGTTAATATTTTATATAAAAACTACATTGTGACTCAACTAGCCAATCTTAATTATTAATGGAAACTGAGATATAACACTTTTCTTAATTTAATTGTTAACAAAATATAAATAAATCGAAAGTAAATTAACGTTATTTACAAAACCCATAGTTATAACATATTAAAATTTATTTTTTTCCATTTGTACATTTGAATATTAGACATCAATGAATCATTTTTTTATAAAAAAATTGTCTTTATTTTTATATTAATTACTTTAAAAATATGAAACTTATGCCCATATTCATAAACACTCGTAAAGTTTCAAAACGGCTCGTTTTAATTTTTTACAAATAGAATCAAATTTGCCAAATAAAATTTTGATTTTTCTTTCTATGTCGACTGTTTCTATTGGATAAATATTATAACGAACCGTTTAAATTTTTTACGAGTGTTTATGAATACGGGCATTAGTGTAATTACGTAGAAATGTATAGTCCATAATTTAAAATGTGTTTCATAATTTTTAATTTTTTTTTAAAGTAAGTTATTGAGCTTCAAACTCAACTGACTATAATTCTGAAATGGATAAAATTTGCATAAAATTCCGCTTCGGCATATTAAACGGATTATATGCATCTCTAATTAATCTTTGGGCAATTCTAGCTTCTTCTCTCTACTTCAGCATCATCTTCAACTTGGCCCATCCTATCCTTTTCATTCCTACCTAAAGTTAAGTACATTTCATTTCATTTTGTTTGGATTTCAGGCGAGAGTAATTCTATTTAGTTAATATCGCAGGTGGTTTAGATAGGGTTCCCTGCTCAAATGGAGAGACCTTGTCACGGTGGCAGGGTTTAATCTTTGCCCAGGGGGGGAATAACGGCTCCCCACAACGACTTATATTTTTATTAATTTGCTCTTTTCAGTTTGTTCATTGTTTTTTTTTTTTTGTATTGTACCAAATAAATTAATAATTGAAAAATGAATCATTTTATAAATATTTTTTTTATTGAGCCAAATAGAGTGTGTCTCAGACTTCAAAATACCATCGCCATGTATAGTCCTAGTGTACAGACGTGTGTGTGTGTTGTGCCCTGCTGAGGCTTTGAGGACGACTTATTGGTGCTTGCAGAGACTTCTGGATACCTGTAGGTCCTAGAGATATACCTGGAGAATTTATTTATTCATAGTAAGTTCAATTTTTATTATATTTATTTTACAACTTGCAATAGAGAGCAAGCGCATGTTACACAATTAATTATTTTTATGAACTATACACCGGCCTGACACATCGTTGATATATTTAAATATTATTTAAATTATAATACGCAATTATTGTATTACTTGTTGATTGTATTTTCTATTGTTGCAAATTCCAGAACGGAGAGATAAACTGGCGATGTTGCAGGAGTAACAAAAGGACCTGAATCCTGAGAGGAACGTTTGAGACGGGCCCAAGGTTTCTTATGGCGTCAGGCGTCTTTATCCTGCCCTTTTTTGTCCTAATATGTTTTTATGCGCTTTGCCTCTTATTTAGTAATAAGATATACAGAAAGGAATAAATAAAAATTACGTTCATACATAAAATAATATTATAATTAAATAAAGAATTATTTAGTTTATAGTATTAAATAACAGGCACATATACATTTATTTCATATTGCATTTTCATCTCAAAACATACGAATACACATTTTATATATTCTAATATGGCTGGTTTATGAAAGATTTATTTATCAAAAAACTAAAATACATTTAGTGATGAAAGATTGATTTAAAACATTTATGGGAGGTCTTGGGTTCGAGTCCTGACGAGATCAGTTGATTTTTCAAATTTATTAAATTATGTACATATTTATTATTAAGGTCATATTTAAATATCTTTGCATTTCATACGCATAATCTGCCCAACCAATCACAAACAACAAGACTGGTACCTTGACTTCGTGTTACTTATTGTGAATGTTTACAAAACACCTAAGGGAAATTTTATATGTTTTTTAAATAATTTGGAATATATTCTGCATAAATTAAATACTACAAAAGAAAAAATAGTAATTGTTGGTGATTTTAATGTTCACTTCTTAGAAAACAGTCAATTTCAAACAGATTTATTAAACTTAATTCAGTCATATGGAATATATCAAACCATATTAGAATACACACGAGTAGTAGGAAATACTAAAAGCTGTATTGATAATGTACTGACAAATTATAATGAATGTATTTATAGTAGTAATGTGATTGAACCACTTTTGTCAGATCACTTTGGAATCATTTTCAAGATACAAACATCTGAAACACAATCTAATGATATTCAAAAACATATTTTTCAGTCACTAACAAATAAAGGCCTACAAAATTTTTGTGAAATGTTAGAACAGTATAATTGGAATAATATCTATACATGTGATGATCCCAATCTGAGCTATAATTTATTCCATAATGTAATGTATAATCTTTTTCAAATTTGTTTTCCGTTCAAAGAATATAAGTGTAAACCAGTATATAATCCATGGTTTACAGTTGAACTTAAGTACATCAGAGAAACACTTGGCTTCATCTATGACTGCCTACAATTTTATCCGCAATTAAAAAATGTATACATTAAATATAAAACTTTTTATAGAAACAAAATCAAAGAAGCAAAATTCAATCATAATAGACAATTTATCATTAATGCTGATAATAAAAACAAAGCACTGTGGAACTTAATTAATAAAGAATTGAAGGGTTCAAATGACACTTTAAAACCTAATAATTGTATAATAAGCTCCGATTTTAATAACTATTTTGCTAACGTAGCAAATGAAATAACAAAAAATATTGCCGTACCATCTTATAAATCTGAAGAATTTCTTTCAAAATTTTCAATAAATAATTCAAAGTCATTTTTTTGGAACCGACTACTATAAATGAAGTAAAAAGTGTCATAAAACATTTAAAAAATAACAATGGCAAAGATATTTATAATTTCAACTTTAGAATAATAAAAAGAGTAGGACATTTAATTTGTGAGCCTCTTTGTTATATAATTAGTCATTGTTTTAGTGCTGGTGTTTTCCCTGATCTACTTAAAATTGCAAAAATTATACCAATTTATAAAATAAGCGATAGCTCAAAAGTAAGAAATTATAGACCCATTTCATTACTCCCAATTATATCTAAAATTAAAAAAAAAAATAATTTATAGTAGAATCTCCAATTATTTTGAAAAAAAATAATATTATATCAGGCTATCAATTCGGCTTTAGATGTAATAAATCAACTACCGATGCATTATTACAAACTATTACAAAAATAAATAATACAATAGAGCAGGGCAAAATAACTGCCGCGACATTTTGTGACCTATCGAAAGCATTCGATTGTGTTTCACACGAAATCTGGATAAATAAATTAAGTTATCATGGAATTAGAGATAAAATACTATTTTACTAATAGATATCAAACAGTATATGTGAATGACATAAAAATAATAAATGCAGGGGAAACACAAGGGTCTATACTAGGACCATTTTTCTTTACTGTTTATATCAACGATCTACCAAGTAACATGCATAATGTCGACACAATTCTATTTGCCGATGATACCACTTTTTTTTTAAATTTGAATTGTATTGATTCAGTTAATAATTATTTTCAACAGATAATAGACTGTGCAGAAAAATGGTTCTCAGCTAACAAACTGAAACTAAATATTGAAATAACACAAAATATGCTAATAACAAATAAACAAAAGGATATAAATATTTGAAATATTGTAGCAAATATAAAATTTCTAGGAATTATTATTAGTGCAGATAGAAGTTGGGGATGTCACATTGACAAAATTTGTAAAAAAATAGCAACTTGTACTTTTGCATTGAGAAAATTAGCTCAAATATTTCCCACAGATGTTCTGGTAACAGCTTACTATGCGCTTTTTCACTCATATTTAACTTATGGTATTTTAATATGGGGAGCTAGTCCTCAAATAATAACCGCTTTCAAATTACAAAAGATAACTGTCAGAATCTTAGCTAAAGTAAACCCCCCCACACATTGTAAGCCATTATTTAAAAACTTAAGAGTAATGCCTTACCATGTATAGATGTTTACTTCTTGTAAAAAATAATATTAAAAGTTATATAACGCACACGTAATAATAATATTGTTCCAAAATATCTTAGATTAAACAAAAGTAACCTATATTGTTCAATAAACTAAATGATGAATTAAGAAATAAATCAATAAATAATTTCAAATATTGTATTAAGGAACTTATGTTGCAAAATTGTTTCTATAGTATGGATGAATTCTTAAATTGTACTGAAATTTAATTTAAAAATTGCATGTAATATATATATATATATATATATATATATATATATATATATATATATATATTGCTATTCATATGTAAATTTTGACCTAGGTGTATATTATGTAATATGATGACCTGAATAAATATTATTATTATTATTTTTTTTGTTTAGGGGCGTTTCTAACTTCTATGGTAATCACGCCCATTGAAAGAGTTCTTTAAGTTTGTTCAGTCACATATATTTATTTACTTTTATTAATAGTTTATTAGCACGTTCTTTATATTTTATTGTATATATTTATGTCCTTAAGAAATGAGAATATTCTCTGAATATTATTTTGTATATTATTATTTGCACAACATTTGTTTATATTAGTAGTTCCAGGGTGAACTACGCATCCACATGTATTGCGTAGACTGTCAAACGATATGTTATGACGATTGCGATGAATATTAATTATAGGGCAGTCATTGAAAATATGCTTGATTGAGAATTTGGTGTCGCACTTTAGAAGTATTATTATTATTATTATTATTATTATTATTATTATTATTATTATTATTATTATTATTATTATTATTACTGTTCATTCATTGGTATTCTGAAATAATTCGAATATATTTCTTTTTTAATATTGTGATATTTACAGTCATCATCCTTTTGTTTCCTTAAAATACTTTTCATACAATTACTTAATTCTAGAAATTGTGTGATACATATTAGATAATAATGTTTTATAATGTTACATTGGTGTATTCTATAGTCGTTATTATAGGTAAGGGTGTGAATTGATGCAATATGTAGGTTTCTGGGGAAAATATGTGAATTGTGATTATAAAGTATATTTGTTCTTTATTGAATTAACAATGTGTTTCTATTAGTTCATTTAAGTCCCAAATGTTTTCAATTTCAGTTATTTGTTTTAAAATTTCATATGAGATACTAGTAGTATTAAGCTTGTCTAATGATTATTTAGTTTTTCGTTGGTTGATTTTTATATTCTTATCTCTTATAACCATTTTCCCTAATATTGAATTATATGGCACAAAAGTGACTCCTGTAGTGCATTTTCCATGCCAGCAATGAGTGCCCGTGAGGTGACGCGTGGTAAACGCCCGCACGGTACAAATATGTCATGATTATTACCGATATATGCGACAAAGTTGTAACGGATGGCCGTTTTCTATGTATCTTTTCAAGTTTTCTTTTTCAATTTTATTCTTTACTTGTTTGTTAATTTCGTGTCGTTTTACATTATGCTGCTCTATATTGTCTTGTATGTCTGGTTTATTAAACAGATTTCTTTCTGATATACCGAAAAGAATTTCGTTTGGTCTTAATTTTGTTATACTTTGATTGGTGTTGTTATATGCTATGATTGCCATTTGGTTTTCTTTTGCTGTTGTTTTTTCCTTGATGTACAGTTTTGAGTGTAATATTCTAATTTGTTCTATCATAGTAGAGTGGAATCGTTCAATAGCGTACAAAGTACAACTTTGACGTTTTAATGCGTAAACGACGTTCATAGCAGTAACGGTTTTTCTTTTGGCGTGTTTAGTGTATGTGACAGCATCTCTTATAACATTTTCTAAGAAAACTTTCAGTACAACATCACATGTTTCTTCATAAATTAAATCAGAAATACGTTTAACACCACCTTGACGTGCTAAACGTCTATAATAGCTGGTTTTGTGATACCTTGGATATTATCACGTAGAACTTTACGATGACGTTTTGCGCCACCTTCTCCTAATCCTTTACCACCTTAGCCACGACCAGTCATTTCTCAAAATGGATTTGTACACAACAACACTAGGTCGACTCGTCAGAACGAATATGAAATATTGTTTTATGAAATTTATAACGTCTTGTTGAAAAGTTTCTGTATTGAATTTACATATAAATCTTTGCTTTTTATTATTGAAATATTTCTCTATTTTTATGTTCCTGCCTTCTTGTGTTTTGTAAAATATAATTTGATAATCTGCAATATTTATTCGTTCGTCCAAGTATTTTATAGCTGAAACTGGGCTTTCATCTGAACTATGGATTGTTTGATTGTCTTCGTCTATATTAGTTTATTCACTATCTCCTTCTCTTTCGTTGTTATTTACGTGTGGTAGTGAGTATACGTTTATTGTTATGTTAGTGTCAGCGAAAAATTTATCTATCTTTTGTTTTACTTTGTCCCATTCTAACTTGTCTTGTCCACAACCTAATTTTGGAATATTAATGGTTTTAATTTCATTCATTATCATGTAATCCCGTAATTCCTTTAATGGTGTGTCTAAATTTTTCAATGGTGGTTTGTCAAAATAATTAATTTTTGTGATTAAATGAAATATTAATTTTTCATTTGAATTTTGAAAAATAATATTTTAATTATTTTGATTTTTACAGAATTCTCTACTATTGTATTTTTTGTTTATTTCTTTTGCTTGTCCTTTGGATATCTCGCAATTTTGTGATATGCAATGGGCAGTAGGGTTTTGATTCGTTACGTCATCGAGAAAATTATTCATTCTATATTTTGGTCTTGATAAGAGATCTGCTATTACATTATCTTTACCTTTAAATAATTTATCTCAAAATGAGCTCAGCTCAGCTCAATTTTCCATCTTATCATTTTTTCGTTTGGATTCTTCATGTTACATTTTTACATTTATGGAATATATATAGTTCAGCACTGCAGGCCTATGGCTTTATTCACAATTTTTCTCCACTGGTCCCGATTCATGGCTAAATTCTTCCAGTTTCTTATATTAATTTCGCCAATGTCCTTCGTCACCACATCAAACCATCTCTCTTTTGGACGTCCACGTGTTCTTCTCATTTGTACACCTTCTTTATACACGCACTTTGTCACTCTGTCCTCTGGTAGTCTTATTACGTGACCCAACCAGCGTAACCATTGCGCTTTTACCACACTTACTATTCCCGGTTCCCCATATAGTTCCTCTAACTCATTATTTGTCCTCCTTAGCCACATATTACCCTCTTTTTAACCCCCAAATATCTTCCTTAAGATTTGTCTTTCCCAGATTTCCAACTTTTTTTGGTTTGTTTTATTAAAGACCCATAATTCACACCCGCACAACATACAAGGTCTGATTATTGTTTTATATAGACTCACTTTTGTTTTTATTAAGACTTTTTTGATTTTAGGGTTTGTAGTAAAGCTCCCGCACTTCTACTGCCCCTTGCCATTCTTATTTTAATTTCTTCATCTTCGCTATTATTGTTTGTTACATTTACACCTAGATATGCAAAACTTTGCACTTCATCGAACTTATATATCTTCCCATCTTTGTCGATTTTAAATAGTTTCTTTCTATCGTTTGTTCTCCTATCACTATCAAATATTTTGTTTTTTGTTCATTAATTTCTAACCCTGTTATACTTGATACCTCCTCCAGCCTTTATGGAATGCTTGTGTATAATTTACATGGTCTAAGTCTATTTTTGAATGTTTTTTCAAACACTGTGTGAATGGTTTTGTAAGTTTTGCATAATTTGATATAAATCGTCTATACCATCCTAATGTTCCTAAAAATTGTTTGATCTCCTTTTCTGTTTTTGGTAAATTTAAATTATTGATAGCTTCTATTTTTTTTTTCTTCTTCTTTTTTTTATATTTCCAATTTTAAATGGCACAAAAGTGACCCCTGTGGTGCACTCTCCACACTAGCTATGAGTGCCCGTAAGGTGACGCCTAGTAAGCGCCCACACGGTAAAATATATCTTCATCATTATCGATGTCTACATGTGTTGTAGATGCCGTGATGATATATTTATTTATTTTCTATTGTTTTTTTTATTAGTCATTAATCCTTATTGACATTAAAAAACCCAATAATTTTGTTGTCTTTAAAAATTCAGATTTGTCTAATAATTGTATTTTTAATTTTGCTTGTCTTAGTTTTTCAAATACTAATTTTACATTATTTAAATGTCCTTCTAAATTTTTGCCAAAAATAATTATGTTGTCCATATAGACTAAACACATTTTATTAATTAATTCGCCTAATACATTGTTAATCATCCTTTGAAAGGTGGCAGGTGCATTTTTTAAACCGAAAGGCATCCTGGTAAACTCGTAATGACCAGAATTTGTTGAGAAGGCAGTTTTTTCTCTGTCTTCTTTTTTTCATTAAAATTTGGTGAAAACCGCTAGCTAAATCTAACGTAGTAAAACATGCCGATGCTCCTATGTGATCGAGGAGAGTATCGATATTTGGAATGGGGAATTTAACGTCTTTTGTTACAGCGTTTAATTTTATAAAACCTATAACCATTCTTGTTTTTTGCACTCCGGAAGCGTCCATTTTTTTGGAACAACCCATATAAGGGATGACCAAGGAGAGAATGGTTCTTGTATAATTCCTTTATCTAATAATGTCTTTACTTGTTCTTCGACTTCCTTCTCATAGATTTGTGAAAGTTTATAATTTCTCGTGTAAACAGGTGTGTCGTTCGTTGGTTAAAATTATTTATATGTTCTATTATGTTAGTAGTTGTTAAAATTTAATTATCTTTGGGGAATAAGTTTTGATATTCGTTCATTAATATTTTTAATTTTTCCTTTTCTGTTTCGTTCATGTGATTGTCTCTAATTTGGATATCATTATTTCAATTTTAGATTTTTGTAATTTTGATTCTTCTTTTTTTTGTTCATGTGATTGTCTCTAATTTGGGTATTACTAATTTCAATTTTTGATTTTGTGTCCACCTCTATCCCTTACAAAATAACTTAAACACTTTTTTGTGTAACTTGTCATATAAACGAATAAAATGCACTGTTCCATTATCTTGATACACCCTGTAAATATATATATACTGACAAATTTCAAATAAACATAACGTAAATGTAAATATTTTTATTCATTAGTAACAATAGCCTTAGTACTTGTTTTATTTTTTCTAGTTTTCATAAATTATTATTTATAAACGTCAATCTTACTTATCAAAAATAAATCCCGCATTTTAATATTTATAATTTTTTTAATAAAGACAAGTTCCTCATTCGAATAAAAATAATAAAAAATTGACAGAATATGAATAAAATAATGTAACATTTTATTTATTTGAGTGTATTGTAAATATCAAAGTAATATGAATAAATAAAATGAAAGTTCATTAAATAAGAAATAATTACAAAAAAGATAACTAAACACTACAAATAAACTAATATTAAACACTAAATAAAAAAGGAGATTATTATTAAGGACTTAACACTAAGATTATTTATTTAAACAATATTCATCCCGCTATAATTATTTATTTCACTAGTATTTATTTATATCACTAACTGTTTATTTATATCACAATTTATTTCACCATACGTGGACTAAACTGCCTTCACGATGTCTATATCACCGACTTCCTATCACACTAACTGTCTCCTTTCGCCGATTGTCTCCTCTTCAGACTGTCTCCTTTACAGACTGTTTCCTTTTCTACACTGTCTTTTTAGACTCGTATCAGGCTGATTATCTGTTATAGACTCGTATCAGCCTTCAAAGTCCACTCAACTAGCTCTTTGCACTCACTGACTGTCTTTACTAAACTATGTCGCACTGAGCTGCTTCTTTCTTATATAATTCGGTATTCACTATTGAATATTTCCATAACCGTTCTAGAATAATGTGACGTGACGCTTACATCCTTCGCCTAAGAGTGCACGGTAATTAAGCTTATCGCACGAGTTGTTTACACAGTTGTATGCGGTAATGTCGTACGAGCGACGCGTTCGGACTAGCGGCGTCCCATACGATCAATGACATCGATACGGTACGGTCGTACGTTACACTGTCCTCTCCTTAAAACTGTTTCTTTCTGGAAGAGTTCGTGATATAGTAGTCGATGGTCCGTTCGAGTATTTCTTTCTATCTACGTAACGTTGTAAATAGGGAACACCTTGGCGCTTTTCCACCTGATCGAATCCTTTCCAAGGATATCAAACACGACGTCATAATCCTTCCTATCTCTCTGCTCATGTAGCTCTATGTGCTCCACTCTCAATGACAAACAACTCACAGTATCCTCCCAATCTTCATCCTTTTCAATGTCAACTCTGAGCGCCAGTTTATCAATGAAAATTGTAACTCTTCATTCTTCTTCTTTTTCTTCAATTCAAGTTTCTCTTCCTTGGTTCTGTTCACATTCTTCTTGGCGTAGAAGCCTGCGGCTTCTTCAGCATCTTGCGACAAGCGCATTTCCTTGTCTTTCTTTTCATCATATTCAGACTTCCTTCTATATATCCGACTGACTCCATCTTCTTATGCTTTTTGGCGCTTCCAATGATCTCTTGCTTACTTCAGCTTTTTCCAACTTTTTCTTCTTGGGCTTTTTAACTGGTTTTTCCTCATTGTGAAAATCAACGCGCCTATAATTTTTCTTGCCCTCTGACTTGACTTTCTTCTTTCTTCTTGTGCTTCTTACTTAACACGCTCTGTATATCTCCCGCTTTCTCTTTCTTTTTCGCTTCCGTGCTCTTTTGTAACTGCGGAGTATCCTTCTTTCTTTGTTTTTATTTCTCTCAGCATGAAAATTTCGCACTCGCGATTGTTTAGATGAAGATGTTCGTCAGCTTCATGATCTGATATATATATATATATGAGACTGTGTCGACTGAATTTTGCTGTCTCAAACTCCATAGGTGAATGGTTGAATGGCCAGGTACTCCAAAACGCTGTCAGGATTGTGCGAGATGAACCAGGCGGGTCATTTCGGCCCAAACTCCCAAAGACCTTCCTTAATTTTTCAAGAATTCTTCTCTAATTTGCGACCCAACATTTCGTCCAGAATTCCAGAATTTTCTTGTACTCTGCGGGAATTCCTCTCCAATTCCTTTTCCAATGCCTGGTCCAGAATTCCAGAATTTGCTTCGGCTTTTCTAGTAATCACCTTTAATTCCTGTTCTACTGTTCAAGAATGTTCTAATAATTCTTCGCCCAGTATTCAGTAATTTTCCTGCACTATACTAGAACTTTCCTTGAATTTCCGTTCCAATGTTCTAGAATGTTCCATTAATTCTTTTTCACATGCTCCGATTTTTATTCCCGCTTTTATCAAACTTTCCTCCGATATCCGGTCTAAACTTGTACAACTTTTTTCTAATATTTGTACTAATCTTTATACTAAATATTTACAAACTTCGAAAAAGTTGCACAAAATTTCGAACAAGTAATCTTCAGGATTTTCACGTCATTTAGGGCCTGCCGTAGTCTTTCTTGAATCACTGATGTCTCTCCTGTAGCTTCCAAATCTCGTTCATTCGGTTCCGTCTTGAGATCTTGCTAGGTGTGCCAATATACTTTATTCAGAGATTTTGGTAATAATGATGACATATTTGCATCGTGCGAGCATTTACCAGGCGTCATCTCACGGACACTTATATCTGGCGTGGAGAGTGTAACACAGAGGTCACTACAGTGCCATGAAATACGAAATAATTTTTTGGTGTAGGCGGGATCGATCCTGGTGTCGTAGAATCGCGAAAAGACACTTAGACAGGCGGCCACGAGAACCCAGTGCGTTGAGATTCGTATTTCTGCCCATTTTTGGGCCGTAACCCAGAAAAGTGTGAAGTTTTAAATGTAAATATCTCTAAAATTAAAAGAGAGTTTCGACATGTAATGTGAAGATTAGGAGCATTACAACCAGGGCCAGGAAATCCCAACTTTCATAAAATAATTTGTATATTATGCATTTGTTGTTTTCAGTGGCTCGTATTTATTAATTAATTGTTTCAATATTTTATTACGTAATACGATAAGATTTTCTAATGTCTTCTGTGGTGTAATAGTTAGTACTCTTAAAAAACTTGGGGTGAGTCTTGCGCGTAGGAGAGGTTATTGTTGCTATATTTAGTTGAATTGCAAGCGAAAACAATTTTAAACGAACCTCTACTTTTGTCGGGCAATGTGCACATTATTCCACTATCTACATTTACTGAAACATATAAAGAATAGTTTTTAGGGTGTCTAATATAGGGATAATGCAGAAAAGAAAAACAAATCACGAAATCACTATTAATTTTTACCATACACGGATTATAGATAATAAAGATAACAATCATACTAAAAATACTGTTGAATTAAGTCGTAGGAGGTGGTATACGATCAATGACGGATATAGCAGGTTCTTCGTTTCAGATCCAAGTTAGGCCCAAGAATTTTCCACATTTTTTTTTATTTCCTATGAAACTTTCATAAAATTAATTACGTATAAAATCTAGCCTTTAGTGCAAGTCTAATATAGTGATAATGTAGAAAAGAAAAACAAAAATGTTTGTAACAATTTTTGTTAAAACTATATAACAATTTTATTCAGCAAAAACGTAAAAACAACGTCAACAGAAGTAACTTATTTAGGATTTTTTTGGTGATTCGTGCTCGGTGTCTAGATCCCGTTCCTGCAAAATAAGTATATTGTTACTACCTAAATTAAATAGTGGCCTGTATTACGAGCGCATTTACATTATATTCCTATAAGGAGCATGCTCCATAAAAGAGCTTTTATTATAAAACTGCGCTTGTAATACCAACCAAATATTTCATTTAATAAGAATGTAAGCAATGAACTGTCCCAACACTTTTAACATAATCGAGCCTTGTGTTTGCAATAACGATAGTCTAGGTACCAATCAATTATTAAAATAAATACATAAATGTATCATTACTGCTTATTGTTCAACATGATAAAATACTAAAGTCGGTAGAATGTTTGGCTATTATATTGGTTGCATTCATCCATTAAACTGAACTGGTATTAAACAACCTCAAATGCAACCCCATAACAACAAACAAAAAAGTTTCTTCCAAGATAGAATGAAAAAGATTGTTAAGAGGTGGATTTTCGGCATAAAATTACGGAAAGAGTTTATAGAAAAATTATATAAATTTCATTGGTGTGTACAATATTAAGATCGGTATTTCATATCTTCAATTTCAATATCATCACGGCATATAACCCATTGCTGTGTGTGTTAATCTGCTTTATACACAGATATCGGTAATGATGATGACGACTCGCACCATACAAGCATTTAACAACCGTCACGTCATGGGCACTCATTGCTGGCGCGAAGAGTGTAAAATAAAAGCATATTCTTCCGTACCGGAGTAATTAATGAAGTATTGGACGAGTTAGGTGTACATTGTGGTGTTCTTGGGTCAAAAGTAGTACTTCTGTCAACACCAGAAGATTGACTTTGAGTTTCCGGAGATTGGATTTCGAGTTCCGACTGCTCAGTATCATTTACACTATTATTGGCTGAAGCAGGAGGTTCAAAGTGGCGTTCGTAGTCTGAATCTGGAGACTCCATTTCTGCAATGCTGTTATTGGGAGGGGTGTCCTGAAAAAGAGAGAAAAAAAATGTATATCCAGGAGAAAAACTGAATATCATCATCCCAAAACTCAGATTCAGGTTTTTCTTAACAGAGCTGTTTTCAACTTGGACCTAAATTTACACATTCAATAAGCAGTCTACTGTTTTTTCTTTCTTAACTTATCGAATGATAATCGCCATATTTGTTTAAGATTTCAATTTATTATAGCTATTTGCTTAAAACACAAGCAATGCCCAGAAAAGAATAGAAAAACACACATATGTAATGATTTTCTTACCAATTCTTCAATAGTGCTTAATCGCCACCCCATCTAGAACAATATAAACAAGAAGGTTAGAACACAAAATTATATTTTGAATATAAGTATCAAATTAAACCAAATTCGAGTTTATTTATTACTATGCCTTTGCATTATTACTAAATTTGTTATATTACAAATTTAACTTACTTCGTTAAAGTCGATTTCTTCGATGGGCCGTACGCCCAATTCTGCCATTATTCTCACCCACGCATTCTAAATTTAAACAAAGAAAACTTTAACTATACTACTTCAAAATGAGGAAACTGTACTTCTATTACCTGTTGTTCGTTGGAACTCATCGTAAATGCAAAAATTAAATAAATTTTGAAGAACGTTTATTCTCTATATCGGCTTATATTGTGATCGAGAACTTGACAATATGGCGAGCTACAGGCACGACATCTAAGGAGAGAAAAATGAAGTATGGTATTGGTAATCGTTCAAATGTTTAATGAATAGCCAATTTTTATTATATTAAAGTTTATGTTTCAATAATATTGTCTGATATTATAGAATATTTTAATTTTGTCAGTTCAGTATTTAAACAAATTGTAATAGAAATTATAAATTTGTTTTGAGTAAAGGCAGACAACATCTAATTCTTATCTTATTATTGATCGCCTAGAGGGGTAGTTGTTATTAGACATTAAAATCTTATTGTTGAAACTATTGGGTCAAATAATGATATTTAAGTGTAGTTTAGATGTTGAAAGTATGGTAATAGGAAAAATATGAATTCGTTGTATTGAATTGTACAAAGAAAATACATATTACTGAATATTATTATTGTACAATCATATTGAATGTCTAAGGACCGTTTAAAATAATATAGGAGTATAAATATATCAATGTCTATACAAAGTTTATTAAACATTAAAATATGTACTGACAAATTTCAAATAAACACAACATGAATGTTAATAGTTTTTAACATATACATGGGATTTTAGTTTAATGTGGTTTTCTACTGTTTTATTAACGTAACGACAAAAAATGTAGAATGAAAATTTGTATAAAATTAAAAGTTGCATGCAAAACTGTTTTTACATTTTTTATTATGTTTTTGATTTCAATTTTAAATTTATTTTTGGCTTCCATAAATTATTATTTATAAACTTCAAATTAATTTATGGAAACTAAATCCCGCGTTCTTTTTTTATAACTATAATAATTATTTAGTTACAGGCGCGTATACAGGGGCGGACCAACTGACAGCCCAGGAAAAACATTTCGCTTTAGTGCTATTTTTGAAATACGGGACTGTGGCCTAATTTTTAGCAATAAATAAAGTATGATTTCATAGTGTTTCTATTCATAGGCTTGCAGCGTGAATGGCGCTCACCATGTGAATTTGTTGTTTAGTGTTCAATGTGATATTTAACAATATTTCTATAATATAAATCTATAAAAAAACTGTAAAAGTGAGTTAAGTCTTGGTCGTTCTTGCGATGTTTGTGCTCTGATAACTCTTCGTTTGTAATAGTCCATACCATGTACTAAAACTAGAAGTGTTGTTAATTAGCATTGTCAACCAAAATGAGTGTGGAAAGTGCTGAAGGCCATGCAGTGCCAGAACGGAATCTCGTAACCACATTTCTATAGTTTGGCGCGAGAAGCTGACATTTGGCGCTACCGGCATTCGACGCAGGCGCACCATCAACTGTTTGGTGTGTCGTCTGCAGAGCTAGATTATTCGAAACGACGGACTGTTTGGACTGATTTAGAGATAAGTGCTAGACTAGTTGATAAGATATATGTCATTACAGCAGTGTACGAGAATCCTATATTTTTATATATTTATATAGTTCAATATAATCGATATTAATTTAAAAGTGATTTTATGCAACCGTTTTAACATTACAGTGTTGCGGGTAAATTGTGGTTGTTACAAAGCTAGCATTATTTTCCTTTTTATGTTTCAAATTGGTCGAAAATAACATCAACCTTTAATGTAATCTTGTGCATGTACAAATTATTTTCTGTTTCATATTTTCAACAGTCGACATTGATCAACGTCGTTGGAGAGTAGTTCGAGACCGGTATGTCAAGGAGAAAAAAGAACTAGTAGCACAACCTTCCGGAAGTGCTACAGATGATGAATATTCATGGGAATATTACAAAGATATGAATTTTCTGGAACCTTACGTCCGAAACAGAAAGTAAAAAAATGTATATGCATGGTTTTTAATTTTAAAACATTACATTTCTTTATTGTTACAGAACATCCAGTAATATAGGCGACGAAGGAACGAACGAAATACTTCAAAATAATGAAATAATTGAATCTTCTTCATCCAAATTGTACATAAAGAAGTATAGTTTGAAGAAGAGAGCGAATCTTTGGGTGAATTATGAGCCGCTACAGTACCAACTATACCACACGTGTCGTCGGCAGCACTTGCAACTCTAAATGACACAATAATGGCAATAGTAACAACACCATCTGCACCTGCAAGCAAATCCAGATCCATCAAAAGAAAACATGATGATGCAACGATAGACGAAGCTATAAATACTATGGCAAAATAAATTAGATTCAGAAATGGTCCTTGGACAGTATGCAGTATGCATTTATCGAAAAATAAAAAAAAATCAGCAATACTGGAAATACTTTCAGAACTTAAATGTGATTAATGTATAATTGAAAAAATACTACATGTATATATATTCCCTGTCCCATCAATAATGTATAATATCTGATTTTATTTTCTTTGTTTATAATTTAGTTTTTGAATATGTTTTATTTTTATTTTTTAATTCTTTCGTTTTACACACTGATTGATTAAAAATATGAGAATCTTTTAATTATTAATTCGATAAAAAATACTATTCATTAAAATTTTGGTTACCCTGACACTTCTAAATATGTTTAAATATAATTTTTATATTATACAGGTGTCTACAATTCTCAGTTTCTATTTACAGTTTCATGTAAAGTAACATTCAAAATACACGAAAATGTTACTTGAAAACTTTGTATATAATAATTAATAATAATAATAATAATAATAATAATAATAATAATAATAATAATAATAATAATACTTTATTACTCAAACAGGCAAAGAACCCTACACAAGTAAATGTACATAATATAAACAACAAAAACAGAAAAAGCCAATGAAAAATTAAACAAAAATATCTCGATCTGCACACATTATGGTATATAAATTACACATAACGTACATAGGTGACTTGCACAGAATATTAGAGTTATATGCAGGAAGGTAAAATCGTTGCAACGTGAACAGAAACGGGGAACACGAAAATCGATTTTAGATAGCAAAAGAGGACTATCAATTTTGTTATGAATGATTTTATATAGCGTATTAATTGATGCATTTTTATGTCTGGTTCCAATGGACTCAATTTCAAATGTCTGAAGTTAGTGTCAGTACTGACAAAATTGTCGGGGTACGCACCGTAACATTTAAACCAGATGTATTTTAAGAACTTTCGCTGAAGAGCTATTAATTTAGCAATATGAGCTTCATAAATTGGAAACCAAATTATAAGCGAAAAATCCAGTTTAGACTGTACAAAAGCGAAATATAAGGACTTAAGTGCGGAAATATCTGAAAAATTTCGGCAGTTTCTGATTATGAAGCCAAATATTTTATTTAATGACGTAATTAAGTAATCCAGGTGGGAAGTGAAGGCTAAATCCACCCAAGTCTTTTGTGTGGACTGTACGTGATAAGATCTCGGAATCTATAGTATATTCGTAAACTATAGATGTTTTAGAGCGAGTGTAAGACATAATTTGACATTTATTAATATTAAGTATTAATTTATTCTGTGTACACCAGATGCAAATAGCACTAATATCACTTTGAAGGATGTTACAGTCGCGGACAGTCTGAATTTTTTTGAATATTTTTAGATCATCTGCAAAAAGTAACACGTTGCAAGTTAATTTTTCAACAATATCGTTAATAAAAATTAGAAATAAAAGGGGCCCAAGGTTTGAACCTTGAGGTACTCCAGATGTAGCAATATAAAAACTTGAGTTAAATCCATTATACGAAACATAATGTTGACGGTTTTATAAGTACGATCTAAAAAAATTGATCAGGTTATTGTGAAAACCAAAATAACGAAGTTTATCTAAAAGAATAAGATGATCAAGCTTGTCAAAGGCCTTGGAAAAGTCTGTGTAGATTACATCTACTTGACCTCTTTTGTCCAGGACCTCTGAAACATACTGAGTAAAAATACACAAGTTAGTAGTGGTAGACCTGCGTGGCATAAAGCCATGCTGATAAGTTGAAAATATAAAGTAAAGGAGTAACTAGCGCAATGGTAACTACAAAACTGGGTATTTGGTCGTACCCTGATGTTAAAGTATTTTTTAATTTTTTACTTGCTTCAAGAATATCATTTTCCAAAATAGTAATATTAATATTATGAGACATAAACAAACTATCAGACATAGGAGCCTGTGAGATCAGAAACAGACGAAGTGTTAATATTCGAGAAAACACTACTAAAATATGTAGTCAGAAGTTCTAAAATCGATTTGGGGTTATCAGCAAGTTCATCATTTAGTTTCATGACACCCGGTATTCTGAAAGTACCTCTTTTATTCTGTACAAATGTCCAAAAGTACTTAGGATCACGTGTGACAGAATTTTTAACATCAGAGATATAATTTCATAAGCACGTTTTATTGAATTCTTAATAAGATATTTGATATCTTTGTATTTACTGAAAAAGAACTCTGAATTTGTTTTCTTGAATTTTACATAGAACTTATTTTTCAGTTTAATGTTATTAATAATATCATAAGTGGGGACATATACATCAAATACACTGTACAGTATGTCATAAAATTTACAACAAGCATTATTAACAGTAAGGCTTTCAAGTACAGGGGACCAGTCACACTGTAAAAGTTTTTCATACAATAAAGGATAATTCGCATTTTTTAAAATTGTAAACTTTAGTAACTTTGTTGACAGAGAAATTCTTTTGTTTTAAATTCTTAATTTTTAACTCAATTGCCAAGGGGGAATGTAAAACATCAACCATAGGTAAATGTTCACGTGTAACAGCAGTATGTAAATTGCTAATAATAAGATCTAAAACATTGTTGTTAGAATTCAGTACACCATTACATTGTTGCAGGTCATTGAAAGCCTCAAAGTTAATTAAATGTTCACAGAGAGGATCATTAGAATTTAAGAAAATATAGTTTGGTACATTGAAATCACCCATTATAATAACATTTTGAAAAGAATAACAACATTGTTCTAAATATGTAGTTAGTTTTTCTAAATCAGTAAGTTTCGGTGTTTCAGGTATGTAACAAAGATAAAAAGTGTGTCGGCATGCTAAGAGGGTTCCGCCTCCTGTAGTGACGTTGAGCGCAGCAAAATATCTGTCTTTCCTGAAGACAGTGTAGGAATTAGATGGAAAAAGTTCGGAATGATCTATATCTGTCTCTGTCAAAGCCACAAAGTCGTAATCACCATCAGATATTGAGCAATAGAAATCGTCTATTTTATTTTTAATAATACTGACGTTCTGATAGTAGCATTTTAAGTACGTCATTTCTGAGTCTGAGTTCGTGTGACCGGGCCTAAAAAATCACCATTTGGATTGGCACGTTTACGGGGGAACCAGACATTATAATATCCTAAAATAAATAAAAGAAAATTTATTAAATTTTTATAACAAATTGATTTTTGTATTTTTTTTTAAATCATTTGATATTATAATGAATAAAGTATATTATAAGACACCATATAGAAGAATGATTACTTGCAGAATATTAATTTAAAAATACAATAAAATTAATTAATACTAAATTTTACAAAATGACTTCTAAACCAGTTTCTGTTTAAATACATAAATATGGCTGTGCATGTTGTAATTCGATACTTCAGTTATAATAACTTCTTAAGAACTACTTTAAATCAGTTTTTTAGTTGATGCATTAACTTACTGAGAATCTATACTCCCACTTTCTTCTGTTTAAAATAAAACTATTATTTTTGCAGTTATTTAAAAGTTTTAAATAAATTTGTAAGTTGCAGTAACAACATAATTACTTATAATGTCTTAATAAAAACTAAAAAATAAGATAAATATATCATCACGGCATATTACCCATTTCTGGGTGTGCCAGTATCTACAACACATGTAGACATCGGTAATGATGACGATATATTTTACCGTGTGGGCGCTTACCAGGCGTCACCTCACGGGCACTCATAGCTGGCGTGGAGAGTGCACCACAGGGGTCACTTTTGTGCCATTTAAAATTGGAAATATTTGGCGTCAGTCGAGATTGAACCCGGTTCCCCCAGGTTCGCGACCAGACACTGAGGCACGCGGCCACGGGACCCCATAAAAAAAAAAAAACTCTGTGTTCCTTTTGGGTTAGAATTAGAAAAATAGATAATCCAAGATTACATTCAAAACTATAAAGAAAAGACTAAATTACTATATAAATATTAATAACTACACTGTAAAAAATAATAGAGATTTTGTTGAAAAGTTATAGTAATTTTTTACTATAATATGTATGCAATAACAAATTTTACATAAACTATGTAGACTTACATTTACATAGCATATAATTCTATAAATTTGTTAATTCACCCTTACAAATATAAAAAAATTACTAGAACTATTTTATCGAAATTCTCATAAATTATGAAACACACTTCGATCTAATTCATTTAATTCTAACCCCTACAAAACATAATTCTAATTTATTTGCTATTATACCCAATCATGATTGCTCTATCATTATCATTCCCCATTCATATAAATACTGATTTTCTTTCTTGTTCAATTCTAACTTTCTATGTTATAATTTCCGTCAAGCTGATTATCTATCACTTTATCACTTTTAAATCTTACTTGGAACTCATGACGCTGCATGCAAAAAATTTTATGAAATAGTTTACAGTGTATTTGACAAATGTATTCCCTGTACTAAAAAACGTTCATTCAAATATACCTAGTCTTGCCATAAGTTCTGTTACAAAGATTAAGTGTGCTAATTGGAAAACAAAAAAATATCTATACAATTTTATACATTTGTTTTATTAAAATATATCTAAAATAACAAAAAAAATATATATTATTCAAAATGGCCGCCGTTTGCTCTCACACAAGCCTGAAGTCTTTGCGGCCACTCGGCTATGGCAGCACGCACGGTGTCAAGTGGAATAGTGGCTGCTGCTACTACCAGGGCTCGCTTCAAACTGTCCAAATTTTTGTGAGGTGTCTTGCATGCCATCATCTCCAAAACAGACCATAACTTGTAGTCCAGCGGATTCAAATCTGGGCTCCCAGAAGGCCAGTCTTCAGCTGGAATGAATGCCGGAATGTTGTTTCGCAACCACTCTTGCGTACTTTTGGCCTTGTGAGCCGGAGCCGAGTCCTGCTGAAAAATCCATCGTTGTCCACTGAAGAGGCCCGTGTTCAGGGGTCGTACAACTCCTTCTAACACATCCTGCTGATACACTTTTGCACCAGTTTTCACCCCTTTTTCGCAAAAATGGAGCTCCGTCGCACCTTGATGACTTACTCCCCACCACACCATCACTGACGCCGGGTGATGCCCTCGTTGAATCTTCGGAACTGTCTCTCTAGCCTCAGAAGAGCTGTGGGCATACACTTTATCATTTTGGCGGTTAAATTTTTCTTCCACCGTGAATATTTTTTCATCCGTAAAAAGGATATTTTCATGACCATTGGTTGCGTGCCATTGCAGCAGACGCTGACATCTTGTCTTCCTAATCTCCTTCAACCTTGGAGTGAGAAGATGGCCCGTGGATCGTCGAAAGGCCTTCATCGAAAGGTCATCCCTGATGATGCGCGACATGGTTCTGTTGGATACATCCAACTCCCTGGACATAATTTTCTGCTTTCGCAACGGATTTCGGCGAATACGTTCCCGTACAGCCTTAACGACCGCAGGTGTACGCACAGTACGTGGACGACCACTTCTACCTCTGTCCTCCGTTCCCAACATTTCATCATACCGTTTGATAGCCCGGTAAACAAACATTCGTGATATTTTAAGAGGTTTCAATAAATTAAAAATTTCGCTTGGACTCTTTCCACACTTGTGTAATGCTATAACAGCGACACGGTTTTCTTTCATACCCCACTCCATGCTTACGCTGCAAGAGGCAATACTAAACTAACTAATCCAACTACCTATTAGATCAACCCTTCCAAAACAATCGCGAGCCAGGCCATACCACTTTACTCCCTCGAGGGGTGTACGACCGAATCTTTGTAACAGAACTTATGGCAGGACTAGGTACACCTTGGTATAACAATAATATAATTAAACTTATTAAACTCAAAAATAAATATCACAAAATGTATAAAGCATGTCATAACAAAACACATTTTTCAGAATTTCAACGTATACGTTCTCTTGTTAAGAAAAATATAAAATTAGCCCATTCAGATTACATAAATTTTTTTGTAAATTCATTTCAAAGTAATCCAAACTTATTTGGCAATACGCCAAATATTTTACGAGGATTCGTTATTTTTTTCTCAAGTATTTACACCAGTTCAAACTCACCTTACTTTACAGATAGTGCATCTTATTCATCTGACACGAATTATAACACTGTAACTATTAAATCTGTTACTGATGATGACATTTTATATGCAATTAAGCGACTGAAACCTACCCGTAATCCTGGTCCTGATAATCTATCATCCTATATATTCTTAAAGCATGCTGTAATATACCAAACCTATATAATTTTCATGAAAATGGCTATTTCAACAATATCATTTCTAGATTCGAACACTTTTGCAATTTCCTTAATGCAGATCAATTAAATCGAGTTTTAAATTGCGATAATCGAATACTTGATGTAGTAGTGTCAAATATTAGTACTATAACTGTATCACGTTCTGATGATACCTTTGTTCCCGAAGATAAATACCATCCAGTGTTAACGGTAACTTTCCCTCTTGACTCTATGTGTTCATCCCATCAGAAAAACTGTACATTTAATGAAAATCAGACATTTAATTTTCGTAAAGCGGATTTTACTAAACTGTATCAAGAATTATCAAAAATTGATTGGGATATTCTAAATAACAGAAAAGTTGATGATGCTTTCGAAAAATTTTATGAAATTTTTAATAAAATATTATTTGAGTGTGTCCCTTTTACTAAGAATAATAAATCCTCATATCCACCATGGTTCACAAAAGAGATAATATCTGACATTAAAACCAAAGACTATTTTCATAAAATGTACAAAAAAACAAATCAGATTTTTTATTACAATAAATTTACAAAAATCAGAGCTGACATCAAAAAATCTGTTTCACTATCTCATAAGAAATATTTAGCTGATATCCAGTCGAATGTGTGCGTAAATCCTAAAGAATTTTGGAAATTTATAAATACAATACAACGTAAGTCACGTATTCCTGGATTGATGCATTTAAACGATGAATCTTTTGATACAACTTCTAAAATTGTAAATGCTTTTTCGAAATTTTTTTCAAGTGTATATGAGATAGACAACAATACGGATTTATTAAAGAATGATGAATTTAATTTACGCGAATCATTTTCTTTAACTAGCATATCTAAAAGAGACATACTTAATGCCATACAGGAATTAAAATCCTCACGTTCTGTTGGTCCTGATAACATACCAGCATATATTTTAAAAGCATGTTCAGATATACTAGTTGAACCATTTTTTATCTTATTTAATTTGGCATTGTCACAGAATACATTTCCCTCCAGACTGAAAGTTACTAGAATTTGTCCAGTTTTCAAAGCAGGTGATGTTTCAGATATTTCGAATTACCGACCAATTGCCATTTTGTCGAACATTGCAAAAGTATTTGAAAAAATTATTTATAAGTTCATGTACGCCGATGTAAACAAGTACATTTCAGATCATCAACACGGTTTTATTAGTGGCCGATCCACTACCACAAATTTAATAAACTTTACAGATTTTACTTTAAATTCTCTTCGAGATCACAATCAGATTGATGTCATATATACGGATTTTGCAAAAGCGTTCGATAAAATAAATCATAATGTTTTATTACACAAATTAAGAACTAATTTCAATTTTTCAAATGATATTGTTCAGTTTATAGCTTCCTATCTCGATAATCGTCAATTATCAGTACATTATAATAATTATAAGTCAGATGCATTCTTAGCCACATCTGGGGTACCACAGGGGTCAAATTTAGGGCCACTGTTATTTTTGCTATTTATAAATGATGTTACCGAAGTAGTCCCTAATTCCCACATACTATTATATGCTGATGATATAAAACTATATAAAATTGTTGATAAATATGATGATTGCTTAAATCTTCAATCGGACATTAACAGCATTCTAAATTGGTCTTTTAACTCCAAACTATTATTTAATTATAATAAATGTAAAATCATGACGTACAGTGTTAAACAATGTCCAATTCAGTATGAATATAATATGGATAATGTAACGTTACAAAGAGTATCGCAAATCACTGACTTGGGTGTCATTTTTGATAACAAGTGTTCATTTCATCCTCATATTAATCAGTTAATTAGTTCTTCACATCGTATACTTGGATTTGTTATTAGAAACACACGACCATTTCAGTGCATCACTGCTATAATATCATTATATTATGCATATGTGCGATCCAAGTTAGAATATTGTTCACTGATTTGGAATCCCATTTACAAAAAATACATTGTTGCCCTAGAATCCATTCAAAAAAAATTATTCGGTATTGTTTTTTTAAGTGTTATGGGTTTTATCCACCCTACAATTTTGATTATGACAATGCGTTATATGAATTTCAGATAATTTCTTTAGAAAATAGAAGGACTATGTCTTCATGTATTTTTTTGTATAAAATTATAAACCATATAATCGATGATAACACTGTACTGACCTGCTTAAACTTTCGACTAACCCGTTCCAGAAACAAATCCGTATTTTGTTATACTACACCTAGGACAAACTATGAACTACAATCTCCTGTTAGACAGCTATGTATAAACTTTAACGATATTCAAGAAAAATTAAATAATATAGATATATTTTGTGATTCACTTTCTAAATTTAAGAAAACTCTAATTCAATATTTCTTACGAAACTAGAATTTAGATATTTGTATTTGTGTACATGTATTGATGTATTTATGTATTATTTTTTGTCTCTCGTTCGATATCAAGTATGTTTAATTATTATTTGTTATAATTCCTCTGTAATTGGGATTAATTTCCTGTTGAGTGAATTCTAAATAAATAAATAAATAAATAAATAAATAAATAAATAAAAATAAAATATATTTGTTGAACCTCTTAAATTCCTTTTCAATTTATCGCTCAAAAATAATTATTTCCCTACTTCCCTTAAATCTTTACTTGTGTGCCTCATCTACAAATCTGGTGATATAACTAACATATCCAATTACCGACCAATCGTTATACTGTTCAACATTTCAAAAATTTTCGAATCTATACTATATAGGCACATTTACAATTCAGTATCCATCAACATAGATTTGTCAAGGGTAAGTCAACTACGACAAATTTATACTGATTTTAAAAAAGCATTCGATACAGTTAACCATTCTATTCTTTTACATAAATTACCGTCTAATTTCAATTTTTCTTCCGATCTTGTTTCATTTATAAATACAAGTTCTCGTACAATGACAGTTAAGCTTAATAATTTTAGTTCACCCCTTTTATTTCTTCTTCTGGTGTTCCTCAAGGGTCTAATTGAGGTCCATTACTCTTTATTTTGCTTATTAATGATATCGTTAATGAGGTAAATAATTCTGAAATACTGTTATATGCAGATGATTTAAAAATCTATGGTAAAATAAACTCAGTGGAGGATTGTAAATTATTACAGAATGACATTGAAAGTGTTCTAAAAAGGTCTGAAAGCTCTAATTTATTTTTTAACTACAGTAAATGCAAAATAATGTCTTACTTTGTAAAAAATACGTTTATACCTATTCATATCACATGCAACTTACGTGTGTTGCACGAGTCTCTAAATATAAATATCTTGGCGTGCTATTTGATGAAAAATTATCTTTTCATTTACATATTGACTGCATAACATCTGCATCTCTCAAAATACTTGGATTCATAATTCGTTCAGCTAAATCTTCTAATAATATATTATCTGTGAAATGTTTATACCAATTATTGGTCATGTCAAAATTAGAGTATTGTGC
Organism: Ophonus ardosiacus; assembly: GCA_943142095.1. Lineage (NCBI taxonomy): Eukaryota > Metazoa > Arthropoda > Insecta > Coleoptera > Carabidae > Ophonus > Ophonus ardosiacus. The sequence continues at coordinate 34,792,745 of OW964833.1, read as the reverse complement.
GTTATTTGGAACTCTATTTATGACATTCAAATATCTAAACTTGAATCTGTACAAAAAAGGTTTATTAGATACTATTATTATAAAAAATACAAACAATATCCTAATTATGATTTGACTTATGATTCCGCATGTTATCTGAAAGTAATATCTTATCTTTAGTTAACCGTAGAAGGGTTCAGATATGTGTTTTTGTTTATAAAGTAATCAATAATATTATAAATGATTAATGTATTATGCAGCAAATTCCATTTTATGTACCCCGTACTATTCCACGTTACCAAATTACTTTCAAGGGCAATAAAGCTAGGACGAATTATGAAACTAAATCACCAATCAGGCAAATGTGTAACATTTTCAACACAAATCCATTATATCTTGATGTATTTAATTATTCTTTCACAGTATTTAAACGTAATTTAATTACCTATTATTCAACAGTTTAACATCTTTTGTTGAATATTACTACTTGCTACACTTTAACTAATCTTATTTAGGTATTTTTGGGTATTTTTGTATCTGGGATGAAATATTTTTATATTACATTGTAATCCTGTAATTGGGGCATTAGCCCTGTTGGACTAATTTCAATAAATAAATAAATAAAAAATAAATAAATATTTTGAAATCTGAAACTGGTCAGATAAGATCTCTATGTGGTACGTGTACCCGTAATAAAAGAAACATATTTCAATGTTCTAATAAAATCAAGGAAATAACGGAAGATTCCTGTGAGACCAACTTTCTAACGAAAAACACCGTTGAAAACTGTCATTTTGTAAAACTAGAGATAAATAATAAACCAATATTTGGCCATATTTCCACACCCCGAAAAATTAGAAAGTAAATGCAATCACGTCGATAATATAAGGTGTCTTCAAGGTATACTTCTTATCAAAGACTACGGATGTAAATTGAAAATTCAGAACGGAGAACTCGATTTCAATCATGGGACATTTGGAAAACATACAGTAATTGAAAATTAGAAAATTAACTTCAACAAGACAGAAATTCCCAAAACTACAATCGAATTAAATAGCATCTTCGAACTCAGTCCAATAAACAATGTAGAAGACACCTTGTTCGATAACATAACACCATATTATCAAGATGACATCATATATCCCGTTCTGGCATTATATGTTATAACTATTATTGTTGCTATTATTTCTGACATAGCGTATCTCAGAAAGAAACTTCCAGTTAAATTCACGAGATGTAATCAACCCACGGCACTGATCTCTATACATATCTGGATAGTGTACAGCGGCCAGGTTAAATACAGCGTTTTGTGACTATTTGAACGCCGTCATGTTGGAGGTTTTCGGCACGATTTTAGTTGGAGATAGAAACCTTCCCAGCTACTTTAAAGTTAATTTTCCAACAAATTTGATCGTGTTATTCACAATGTATCTCATTGCGAACATTTGAAAATTCACATTTCTCGAAAAATCATTTGAATTAAATATCTTCACAATTTTTAACTTTAACTGCTTATATATTTGTAGTTATTGCAGATATCGTTCTGATATTTTCTGATAATTATTTATTGATAATGTGCTTATGTAATAAAAATATTATATTTGTTTCTAAAATGATAAGAAAAATAATAAAAACTAACATTCGAACACGTTTGTTTTGGATTTTGCAATACAAGAAGCACTAAACGAGAAATTTTTCGTGTTTACGAGATAGACCCTAATACAGCGACAAAGTTGTAGTAAATGAATTAAATAAGTTTTATATTTGATTTTTTGTTTTCAATAGCTTCACCAGTTTCGAATAAAAGAAACACAAAAAGTACATCGTAAATCAGGCGACTTTGGCACTTACTTGACTAACATGTCTGGAGTTACCATCTAGTTAAGCACAGTTTTGAAAAACTGTTTCTCTCAAAAAGTATTCTAGTCATTACCTACATTTTAAATTTTGAATTTTTAAACAAAATCGTCCTATAAAAATGTCTAATTTTGTTTCCTGATTACACATCAAACATCATTTTTAAAAGATCGCAAAATTTAGGGTAGTTTACCTAGACCTAGAGTCTTCATTTTTAGTATCACGGATTCACATAGGTACTTTCCTATTGAAAACAAAATAATTAATAACTTAAATTACATAATACTCGTAGAATAAATAAATTATTTTATTTTATTATTGTTAATTTCAAAATTGCTATACGCATCCAGAGGCACAAAAAAGTATGATTATTGGAAAATTGATTTTTTCTTAACATTAACATAAGTACTGGAAGTACTGTATATTTTTCCTGCCAAAAATATTTGTTGTACAGTAAAATCATATGTGCAATTTTTTACAAAGAAAAATTAAACAAAAACTCAAGAGATTGATATAGAAATAAGTTTATAATTCAAATAGAAATATTTGTAAAATACTTACCGATAGATATCAACCTTCCATTTTGTTTTGTTTGAGATTTAAAGAATTAAAAATAAATAATATCTGGTATAAAAATAAAGTATATTTTTATTAGGTACAAGAAGTAATGAATATATTATGTCTGCATTTGATAATCTTAAAATAATTATACATAAATTCGTACTATAATAGTAAATATAAATATTAAATTGTAAAACAAGTTTGCTTAAACAATAAAAGAAAAAAGAAATTATAATTATAAATAATAGTATTTAATAACATTACAAAAATCTAAGAAATAATGAAAAATAGTCAAATATAATAAGATGGCACTTAATAATATCAGAATAATTATTTTTAAATTCATATTATAGAAGTACATATTAAAATGAAAAATAAGCTTGCTTAAGTTATAAAAAAATTAAGAGAGGAAACTATACTTATAAATAACACAGAATTTATTCACAGTACAAAAAATCTAAAAAATAATGAAAAATAATCGAATATTATAGATGGCATTTATAATCTCGAAATAATTATTCAATTTGAAATAGAAAAACAAGCTTGCCTAAATTACATAAAAAAAACGGAAAATAGAAATTATAATTCTAAATAATACAAAATTTGATCAGAATCTATAAAATGTAACAAATAATAATAATAATAATAATAATAATAATAATAATAATAATAATAATAACAATAATAATAATATTTACTTTATTGAGTAAAAAAAATCTCAAAGGCGAGGTTCAGCCAAGGCTGTTCTTCCACCTAACCAGCATTAGTGCATAATAGTGTAGAAATACTGATAATGCATGTAAAAAAAATGTTGAAAATCATAGTAAAATCTGAAAAGAATAAATATTAATATTAAAAATCAAATTGAATTCGGTACTAATACAAGACTATATTATCTACATTATATGCGAAAAAATGAGACTCATAATCTAAATGCGTATTATACCCGTATATCAGATTTTTTTTTTTATCAGTAAACAGGTGTATGTCATTATCATATTTACATTTGAAATGATTGACAGCAATGTGTTAAAGCTTTTGTTTGTATAAATAAACATAGGGCATGTATTATAAAACTTGTCAGGCTCATATTGGAATTATATCATGTTTTAATTTGTATTTCTTTTTTGAATTGTCGTTTTGGAAGATTACTGTTTTGATGACTGCCAACTAGAATATACTCCGTATGTTCACTTACAAGAAAAGAATAACGCTTTAAAACATCGCTGTCTACCAATTCAAATATAACTATAGTAATGACATACCACTATGTTTACTGATAAAATAAAACTCCTAGTGTAAGGCAAAACATTGATGTTTTATAACTAGCAATAGAAATAAAAGTAATTTTTTGCTGTAAAATTGTGACATTTGTCAGATTAAACAAATTCCAGACGTACATTTTTCGTCATTGTCAACCGATTTCCAACTCCATTGAAATTACCATAAATATTCGCCAATCATCCTTTCAAGAATAATTTCTGTCTATTGCCCTCTTTTGTACGAAATTTACGAGTATAACGCTTAACATTTTCCTTGCAAAAATTGCAAAACTTTTTATTTTAAACCAAACATGAAAGGCAGATAAATGTTACAAAATCTTGTAAGTAAAAATTTCAATTGTCACATTGTCACTTATTATTTTCAGTGAAGATACCTGTATCTAGGATGACTCAAATATTACTCCCTTTAAATTTATTTTTATTATTGATACATACACCCATTCATCTGTATGGCACTGTATTCTAAATGGGATTAGAAGGTTTAAGGTATTTAAGAATGTTTTTAGTTTTCATGTGGTTTATGTCTACAGTCTATACAAGTGACTCGCAGAAGAAATATACCTAATTCTTAAACTATTTTTATTATCAATCTAGAGCAATTTAAGCAAATGGTTTGCAATTTATACAAATTTCTTTCGATTAGTTTAAAATATAAAATGCTATTTAAGAATTCCGCCATTTGATTTTGAGTTATATCGCCTTTATTAGTAATACCTTAATTTTATTAGGCATTGCATCCACAAGCCCTACACAGGTAGGTTTTACTGAACTCATTGGATTTTTACGAAATTGTTTTTCATTGTGCCAAAAGTAAAGGGTCTTGGTATAGAAGATAAATCTAAACTAAAAAATGACCCTTTAAATGCCGGTTGAATTATCACCAGTCATTTGATATATATATATATATATATATATATATATATATATATATATATATATATATATATATATATATATGTATATTTTAATTTATAAAAAATATAAGCCGGCCTAATTAACTTGCTTTTAGCCAGTATTCTAGCCTTGATCACGAAAATAAACGACAGTTGGTCATCATTCAATTCAACCACACAAAACAACAATAACCTCACCTAACGCACAAAAATCACTCATGGAAAACTCAGGTGGGTTTTGTGCGCTTGGTGAGATTATTATTGTTATATTTAGTTGAATTGCAAGAGTTATTTTTGTCTGTTAGGTGAGGTAATTGATGTAGTGTCAAACTGTAAAATATACACACTACTACACTAAACGAGCACACGCATGTCGACATCTAAATCGAATATGTTCGTTATAAAAGCTAGTATAGTACGACTAGCGAATGACAGTTGACGTTTAAATTATGTTATAGAGATGTGGTTTCTTTTCATAACTTTGTCTTATGATTTGAATTTGAAAGGAAACTGACCTGTGTTATTCCATTAGAGAAAACTAGAATTGTACTAAATTCCACTAGAATGTTACATATAAAAAAAATTTAATACCGCGAATTATGAGTCGGAATTACTGTTAGATGAAATTGAAAATATTTGAAAAATCAAATTATTAAATGTTTAAAATATCTTAAGTGCACCGCTGGTCTGTATTTATGTTTTTTATGCAGGTACTGTAGTCATCCATTTATTTTCAGCAACACATAGTAACATATTTCTGGGATTTTCCAGTCTAATATTTAAATGGGTACTTGCAAAAATTCACAAATCATAGGGCAATGTCATTTAAAGAAATCACATCTATAAAATACTTTAAACGTCAACTTTAATTCTCTATAGTCAGAAAAATTGGCTCTTGGCATATAATTTCTTATGAGAATAAAAATTGTAGTTTCAAAAATTGTTTCAATCAAAAATAGTATATATGTTAAGAGAGTAGTAAGATTATTTTATTATACACACTCGGGGCAGGTAGAAGTACCAGGCGATGCATGTCTTCATTTCAAAAGAACGGCGCAAATAATGGCGTTTTTTTATCCAATGTTATAAAGCAAACAGTAAGCGATAGACCGCTTTGTCATAATTACAACATTTATAGTTTTATTGCTGGACCCGACAGAGACATTTTTTCTGACTATCGTCGTACATTCACCGGCTAGACGTTTGCACCGAACTATTATGAACCTGGGCTCGCATAAAAACCACAAGCAATGTGAAATTTCAATAATTGGACATCCTTGAAATTATACATACATACATTTAATGTTCAGGTTTCTTTTTTGGTAAGGCGCCTGTAGAAGTCGTTTGTCTCTCAATGCCAGAAGAATAATTATTATTTTCTGCCCGATATACATAATTTGGTCTTTTTTCTTTCGACGACGACTCGAAATAGCCCATCTTGTGAAACATGTCAGTTTCTTTGACCTCCGGAGCATGTGCTTTTCTTTCTTTACATTTCCCGGGAACTCCAAAATGAGTCATTGTATCAAAAATGTCATGAATTCGACGTGGATGTGGTGGTGGATTTCGATCACCATTAAAAGGTAATTGATAATAATTTTTATTATGCAAAAAATAACGCTTGTAATTCATCGGTACTTGAAAGTTAAAAATATTATAAATATAAATTTATTTTAAGGTTAACAAATTGTTTTCATAGCTTGCTGTTTTTTTTTTTTTTATGGAATTTTATTAATATGTACTTTGAAAATAAATGACCGCTTTTTTCCAGTGGTTGAAGTAAAACTATATTTTGATATCGTTATCGTGAAGATAATTTTATGTACATTTCGGAAAAAATATAATAATACCGATTTTCTGCGCTAGATTTAAAGTTGCAACCATTGCGCTAAAACTGGAAGTAATAACAAATTCTTAATACGATTATGTTATAAGCCCCTTTGTCTAGTTTAACTTTTCTTATTATCTCTCAAAATAACGAAATATTTTTGATGCCGGACTTTCGCCGATCATCTGTATATTTGTAGCGAAGCAGGCGTCACCTCATTCTCAAAGCTGTCGTGCAGACAGCGCCAAAGGATAGATTTTATTTCAATTTGAAAGTTACAGAACAATTATTATAATAGTATTCAATATGAATTTCATTTGCATCAATTTTATTTTATTTGCAGATTTCGTTTGGGCGATACATTTGTATTGTTGAGGGCGCTTAGAGTGCATACACATTGTTGTCGTAAAATGTAGAGAATATACCACAACAACCATCCGATTCGGATCTAGGCCGCCATATTATTAAATTATTGGCATCTATTACTATTTCTTATTATTATTGCTGCGCAGTTACTAGTGTTCGTAGGCGGTTACCCATCCAAAAACTCACTGTGGTCATTCAACTTAATACTCATTATTAATATTTATTTCTCTCTGATAGTCGTATATTACCTTTACTATTATTTATTATTTTGATTTTTAAGTGGTACAAAAGTTACCCCGATGGTGCACTCTCCACGCAGCAATAAGTGCTCCTGGGTTGACGCCCGCACGGTACGAATTTCATTATCATTACCGATATGTATGCTTATAAAGCGGATTGGTATACTCAGCTATGGATAATATGCCGTGATGATATATTTATTTATTTTATTAACTAGTACTTTAAAGTCTAAATGAATGGGTTAAGAACAAAATTGATAGACTTCCATAGTAATATTCTCGCTGAAAACTACGACTTAATTTCTATTACAGAAACATGGTTGCATTGTGGTTTTCTAAACAGTGAGCTGTGTGATAGCCGTTACACGGTTTTTCGAAAAGACAGACATTTAGTGTCTACAATAAAAGGTGGCGGTGTTATGGTAGCAATAAAAAAATCGTATAATCCAGTGTTAATTCATAGTAATTCAGGAACTGATAATTCTTATGACTGGGTATGCGCGAAAGCAAAAATATATAATACCCAAGTGATTATAGTGTGGGTTTATTTTTGTCCCGCTACTTCTGTAGAAGAATATGAATCCTTCATAGAAGAAATTGATTCCATTACAGACATTGTTGAATGTGAAAATGTGTTTTTTGTGGGTGACTGGAATATCAACGAAATAAACTCTACAAAATTTAATTTCGCGAATGGAAACAATAAATCAAGAATAGTGAACGAACTTATTTCGAAATTTAGTTTAATTTCTTTAAATCACTGTCTAAACATTAATTTTGTTACACTAGATTTAATTTTTACCAACATATGTGATTCTAAATTAGAAATAAATGATAATCCCCTTGTGAGAGTAGATAGACATCATCCCCCTCTGCTAATCACTGTGCCCATAGTAAAACATAAAATGTACAACACAACAGTTGCTAGAGAGTATAATTTCAAAAAAGCAGACTATGAAAAATTATATAATATGTTACTAAATTGTGACTGGAGTAACTTGGATGAAAATTCCAATCCAGATGTAAACATGAACAAATTTTATGAAACCATATACCGAATATTTGATGAATGTGTTCCGAAATACACTGTTAAGAAAAATAAATATCCTAGCTGGTTCACTACTGAAATAAAGAGTAAAATTAAATTAAAACAAAAATATTTTAAAAAAATTAAACAAAATTCTATAAAACAATCAGAAAATTTGCTCAAATATAAAATATTAAGATCTGAATTAAAAACACTTGTAAAGCAAGCACACAAGATCACATAAACTATATTAATAGTAATTTTAAATGTAACCCAAAACAATTTTGGTCACATATAAATAAACAACGTAAAGATAATATCATGTCCTCATTATTTATTTACAACGATGAACAATTTAATAAATATTCAGATATTTCAAATGCATTTGCAGAGTATTTTTCTTCAGTGTATAATTCGGATAATCAAAATATCAATGTGAACAACAATGTTAGTGAAAATAATAATTTATTTAACGTACTCACAATAAAAAAAATGATTGAGTCAGATGTTCTTAAGGCTATTAATGAAATTAATGGTAAATCTGCTACTGGCCCAGATAACATTCCCAGTTTTATTCTTAAAGGATGTGCAAATATACTGGTGAAACCTTTAACCATAATTTTTAATTCTGCACTTCAACATAAAATATTTCCAAATTCATTGAAGCTGGGACGAGTGTGTCCCATATATAAATCTGGAAACCCTAAATATGTAACAAACTACAGACCGGTAACAATTTTACCATCTGTTTCAAAAGTTTTAGAAAAAATATTGTACGACAAGTTATATAATCATGTAAAATCAGTCATAGCCGTTGAACAGCATGGATTTGTTAAACAGAAATCTACAATAACCAATTTGACTACAATTGCTCAGGACATCTCGTCAGCTATTGACAACAACAATCAATTAGATGTAATATTTACTGATTTGAGTAAAGCTTTTGATAAAGTTAGTCATGAGATTTTAGTAAAAAAATTAAGTTCATTTGCAATTAGTAATGATATACTACTCTTGTTTAAATCTTACTTATCAGACAGAGTGCAGTACGTTGAATATAATAAATGCAAATCAAAGGAATTTATTCCTTCTTCTGGTGTGCCTCAAGGCTCATTATTAGGACCACTGTTCTTTATTCTTTTTATAAATGATTTGCCTGAGCATGTCAATTATACCAAATGTCTTTTATATGCTGACGACCTCAAAATATATAAAGAAATAAAAACTATAACTGATTGTATTCATGTACAAAAAGATATAGATGCTATTAGCAACTGGTGCAAGGATAATAGTCTAGAATTTAATGTTAAAAAATGCAAAATTTTATCTTTTTCACGCAAAAAGGATGTTATGGAATATAATTATAAAATAAATTTCTATATATTGGAACGTGTATGTGAATTCAAAGATTTAGGTCTGATATTCCAAATTAATTTTAAATTTGAAAATCACTGTAAAGAGATTGTTAACAAGGGATACAAAAATTTGGGTTTCATACTAAGAAATGCCAATAATTTAATGGTAGACACACTTATAGTTTTATTTAATTCGTTGGTTAGGTCAGTATTAGAATATGGATGTATAATTTGGAATCCTACGACCCAAATTATGGAAAAACACATTGAAAAAGTTCAAATGAGATTTTTGAGATATTTATTTTATAAACAGTTCAATGTTGGACCAAAAAGGATCTCATATAGAGACCAATTAAATACATTTGACATTCGAAGCCTGACACAAAGGCGTACAATGATCATTTTCACCTTTATATGGAACATAATTCATTCTAATATTGACTCGCCAACTTTACTAGAAGCGTGCCCTTTTTATGCACCATCTGTCGCATTAAGACCTAGAGAAAAAATATTTCATGTCACTAATAACACTTGCTCGCCATTAAACAATGCATTTCATCTGGTGAATGAAATATGTTCTAAAATAGGAAACTTAGATGTGTTTTGTTCCAATAAAAACTGTATTCGTGCTCTTCTTTGATATGTTTTTAATTGAACTACTAATTTATTTTTTTAACATGTGTGTATTTGTATTTTATGTATATTTTATGTGTATGTATTATTATATTCCCCTAATTACCTATAAATAAAAAAATTATTGATAATTTAGATATGCTAGCATTAAGAACCTAAAATTTGCAAATGAAACAATGCCTATTTATGGATAATAAATTAAACCGCGATGATATATTTGTTTATATATTGTAATAGGTTTTTTTAACTCTTTTTGTACAATTTTTACCTAATTTTTAACTCAAATTTTGTTAATTCAATTTTATGTTAAGGGCAGTTTTTTTTCACTTTATCTCTTAGGAGATATAATACTTTTATGATAAGACTGTATTTGTTTGTGTTATAAAAATTCGTAGAAAAATCAGTGGTAATCAAACGGTGGTACTACGTGGGTAAATTTATACTTGAAAACAAATAAAATAAGTTGTTGTAACAAATATCCTTAGTTAAAAAACTCATTTATGTAAAATTTTGATTGCCTGACTTTAATTTAGGTAAAAACATCCAACAAAATGTTTTTGTGCTAACTTTTGAGAACCACTATTAAGGCATGTATAAATGCAATTGAAATGTTTTATTAATTACTTGAAATATATTACTTACAAGTATCCTGCTTGGTCTTTTAATAAGTTGTGGGGCTCTATGTCTTCCATAATTTTATCGAAACTCATTATTTTATAGATATTTACCGAAGAATTAATTCAAAAACTATAGCAATGTGCTCACACCCTTCTATGTTTGATGGTGATAGTTGTTGCAACATATACTGGATGAGTACGAGTGGTAGAGTTTAATTTGGCAACATCGGAAGTCTTTTTTTCTAATAATACTTGCCCCGTAATAAAACTTTAAAGCATAAAATTTTGTATATTGTATATATATATATATTTAATTCTTTCCCCAATCAAGAAATCTTAACTTTATAAAATATTAAAAAGTAGATCTAGTATGTTTTGTTTTTCAAAAAAATGAAAATCGCGTAAATATCAAATATCACTTATATTCAATTAAATTTAGTTTACTCGGTCACCAAAAGCATAAATTCAAAATTTTTAGTAATAAAATACTCATAATTTTCTGCTCTAATATTCCAAGTATAAAACACCCCATAATGTTTTCACAGATAATATTTGAAGAAATATACTATTTTCCTATGTTAATCGTCCATGTTTTGTGTTCGCCCTATATACTGTAATTACTTTACATTGTTTCAGTAACAATTTTTATTGATGCATTTATCAATAGAGGGACAAACGATCAGTTTTTCAATTACAAAATGTGCAAAACATTTATTTATATATTTACCATATTTAAATTAGTAAAAGTAGTCTTAAGTCGGATTTACAATAAAAAAAATAGGAAAAAACTGAAAAAACAAATTTAAATTATTAAAGTGTCATACTTAATAATACCATATTGTACAATAAGTTTTTTTATACAAAAAAAATATCTTTTACATTGTAAAAATTAGAGAAAAAATGTTTGTATTTGAGTGTAAATAAGGCTGAGCACTAGCCAATCAGAAGCATAAACAGTACAACGGAAAATTTGAATTAATTCCTTTTAATTTAAGAATGGATTACATTTTCATAATTTACTATCAAGATGGAAAACAATATATATTATTGTTATAAAACAGTATATTATAATGTATTGTTTTTATAAAACATTATTTTATAAATTTGTATGTGAGCAAAAATCATTGGACCTATCTATCATACATATTTATAATATGAACGTAATTCTTTGAAATTTATTATCAATCATGTCTTATCAAAGATTTTAAAAATGGAAGATAGCTATTGTTCTACTTAAACGGTTTAGTAGCGTACCTATACAGGAATTAGTAAAATATTCGGATTATAGTATAGTATTTTTATAAGAAAGTAAAAAGTAGTGATAATTTTTATGATAAAAATTCAATAAGCCGAACTATCGAATTTTGGTGTTATATTTTTATAAAGTGATTACGATCATATTCAAGTTGCAGTGCAAAATACACATAAACGAAATGAAGAAAAAAGGAAAGATCAAACATTTGGATTGTAGGATTAACGGAATATCGATTACTGTATATACAGTGTTTTTTCCATGCGGCTATTTGGATCTCGAAAGCTGTAAGTGATACGCTTTTGTTACATTATTCTACAAATTTTGTAATATTGGAATGTTATTTCAGCAATGGTTATGTTTTGTTTCTAAAAGATACATAGGAAATATTCATTTTATAAAAAGCTAAAAGGATAAAACACTACATAAAGTTTTATGGGAAAGATAATATTTAATGAAAAGTGTTTATGTCCTCTACAGGGTGTAAAAGAAATAAGTACATTAAATTTAATCAGTGATAGAACTTGTCGAGAGAAACAATATGTGTTAGTAACTTTTTTTAAACCTTCTAGATATTGTGTTAAAAAAAGTTTTGTAAAAGAATTCATTACCTGCCTAAAAATACTAAAAAAAATTGGGAATTCAAAAGAATGTTACTAAGAAATATTGTTGCTTTCGACGAGTTCTATCAATGTCATTTACTTTTTTCTGTTTCACCAGTATATATCTCGAACTTGGAAATCTTTTTTCCTAAAAATAACATGCGATTTCAAAAAAAATAATTATTAAGAAATATTCTTGCTCTTGCCGAGTTCTATCACTGGTTAAATTTAATGTATTTATTTCTGTTACAACCTGTATATTGCCTGATTACTTGTTTTGACATCTAACTATAATCTCTTACATTTAGACAATTCAGAATTTCTAATATTCTTGCTCTGTTTAATTGAATAGTATCCGATCACCATCGTGGAAGTCCTGGACTGCATGGGGAGCACCTGGAAAACCTGTGCAACAAGGTAGACTTTGCTCAAGGTGGCCCGCAGGTGATATCTGCGATGGATAAGACAAGAAAGCATTCGTAGTGAATCGCTGGAAAATCAAACGAACAAGAGCACATATTTTTAGAGGTGTCTTAATACAGAAATGAATATCTTCCGAAGAAGAGAAAAGTAAGATTATAATCATATAAAAAAAATAATGGCCCGCATTACGAGCCCACTTGTATAATAACGGTTTTATGGAGTACACTATATATTATATATAGTATATCTTATATTATATTATAAAAATGCGAGCCTATATCTCTACCCTCTTACCCTCAATTGGGTGTAGTTGCTTTATTCTCGACAGATTTTAATAAAAAGACTATTTTATCAACAAATGTTATAAATAATAGTTTGTAAACTATTTACTTCTTTTATTTCTTTGTTCTTAAATTTGTCTCCCGTTGTTACTACTAGTACATTTCTCAAAAATTTTGTCTCCAGTGCATTTATTTTGCTTTTTATTCTGTATTATTAGTTTTTTTTTTCTAAACTTGGATAGTATATTAAAAAGTTTCAAATAACACATGTTTTAGAAAAAAGTTGCTTGAGGTTTAATAAGAAATATTTCAATTTTGAACAGTCTCATTTATTCATTATATTTCCTAGGTCTTCCCGATGATTTTTTTTTCTTTCCGCAGAACCTGATATTCTCTTTAACTTAAACTTACCCTATCACCTGAACAATGAAATGTTACTATTAAAAGAATAAATGTCAAAGTATGAAATTTAGTATCCAACCAAACTTATATATTAGAATTTAAACATACAAACTTCAATCAAAACCCAAACAATCTTTTCCGCAAACCTTGTTATTTATAGAACTACGAGTAATTAAATTAATTATATTTATCTTTTATTTTCAGTGCCGGTTAAGTAGTGGCCGTGCGCATTAAGACGTCTCTACATGTTTAGATCGAATTTGAGGTTACTCGGTTCGAATTCATGGACCGACTAAGTGAGTAGTCGTTAACATGTCAGGCATTAATCGCATTCGCAGCGTCGATCTGACCAGTCGTCCATGTTAAACATAAATGGTGCTAACTGTAGGAGCAGTAGTTCCGATACCGTACTGGTTGCATAGCAATCAGTGGCTGTCGCACTGGTTAAGTACACCAACTGCTCTGGTACTATTGGTCTCGAAAAAAAGAGTGCCTACGATAATTGAGGACGTGCCCTACAAGGGCTGTTGTGCTATAGATTTAGCCATGGGTCTACAAGACCTGGGGGTCTATTTTAATTCATGTTTCGACTCGCTAAGTATGGGGTATCGTTATCCCCACTACTGCTTCACAGTGATGACATAGTTATTTGCGTCACAGGTTGACGTCATAGCCGTACTGCAGAGGGGGAATGACGTCACCGAGTTGGGCTGCTGTCGCTAGACTTCACGACACCTAAGTATCTGTCGTTCTGTTTTCCACTGGCTAACTTAGAAGTTTGGTTATGTTAGTGTTTTGTTTGTAAACAAATGGCATTTCGTGCAGTTCAATATTTTGTTGTGTGTAAAGCAGGATTTATAGTTTACATAACATAACATAGTGAAAATATAAAAACACACAAGTCCGTATGGCATTTTATAGTTTTATAAAGTAGCATAACATTAAGACATGACCATATTTTATTTTGTTATGTTATGGTGTTCGTGAATATTCGGCTCAATTCGGCTCTATTGGAAGAGCAGCGAAATCTTGGAACTTGGAGCGTTGGAGTGCTCTGCTTGTTGTTTACAAACAAATTGAGGTTAGTTTTTGTTTCTGATGAGATACTGCAACAGCTACTATCATAGCATCGTCATCATCCACTTTCAAACAAATCACGTTTTCGCGAAAAGTTCTAAAATTTAACGTATACAAAGAATGACAAAATGAAATGTCAAAACAGTAATGAATATAGTAATGATACTACACTATGAACTTTTCTCAGAACAATTCTTCTTCTTCTGGTGCTATATCTTATGCTTATGTCTCGTACTATAAAATCTAAAAAATTTCTTAGGTTATGATATGTTATGCTATGTTATGTTATGTAAACTATAAATCCGACTTAATGCTGAAGTAGAGGAGATAAGAGAAGAGGATATATTTTGTTTATATCAATTAAAAATAGAAAAGTGTTAGATCTCAGGTTCTATTAATAATTAACAATTGATATTTGGCATGCTGATTCGGAATGTAGTTTTTATATAAAATATTAATAAATTTTTATTTCAAATTGACTAATTTAATTTTAATAATGGTTTTATTATAAAACGCAACATGCGGTAACGCGCGAAAACAGTAAAAAAAAAAATTATCTAATGAATATCAAATAAAAATTCGTTAATATTTTATATAAAAACTACATTGTGACTCAACTTGCCAATCTTAATTATTAATGGAAACTGAGATATAACACTTTTCTTAATTTAATTGTTAACAAAATATAAATAAATCGAAAGTAAATTAACGTTATTTACAAAACCCATGGTTATAACATATTAAAATTTATTTTTTTCCATTTGTACATTTGAATATTAGACATCAATGAATCATTTTTTTTATAAAAAAATTGTCTTTATTTTTATATTAATTAATTTAAAAATATGAAACTTATGCCCATATTCATAAACACTCGTAAAGTTTCAAAACGGCTCGTTTTAATTTTTTACAAATAGAATCAAATTTGCCAAATAAAATTTTGATTTTTCTTTCTATGTCGACTGTTTCTATTGGATAAATATTATAACGAACCGTTTAAATTTTTTACGAGTGTTTATGAATACGGGCATTAGTGTAATTACGTAGAAATGTATAGTCCATAATTTAAAATGTGTTTCATAATTTTTAATTTTTTTTTAAAGTAAGTTATTGAGCTTCAAACTCAACTGACTATAATTCTGAAATGGATAAAATTTGCATAAAATTTCGCTTCGGCATATTGAACGGATTATATGCATCTCTAATTAATCTTTGGGCAATTCTAGCTTCTTCTCTCTACTTCAGCATCATCTTCAACTTGGCCCATCCTATCCTTTTCATTCCTACCTAAAGTTAAGTACATTTCATTTCATTTTGTTTGGATTTCAGGCGAGAGTAATTCTATTTAGTTAATATCGCAGTTGGTTTAGATAGGGTTCCCTGCTCAAATGGAGAGACCTTGTCACGGTGGCAGGGTTTAATCTTTGCCCAGGGGGGGAATAACGGCTCCCCACAACGACTTATATTTTTATTAATTTGCTCTTTTCAGTTTGTTCTTTGTTTTTTTTTTTTTGTATTGTACCAAATAAATTAATAATTGAAAAATGAATCCTTTTATAAATATTTTTTTTATTGAGCCAAATAGAGTGTGTCTCAGACTTCAAAATACCATCGCCATGTATAGTCCTAGTGTACAGACGTGTGTGTGTTGTGCCCTGCTGAGGCTTTGAGGACGACTTCCTGGTGCTTGCAGAGACTTCTGGATACCTGCAGGTCCTAGAGATATACCTGGAGAATTTATTTATTCATAGTAAGTTAAATTTTTATTATATTTATTTTACAACTTGCAATAGAGAGCAAGCGCATGTTACACAATTAATTATTTTTATGAACTATACACCGGCCTGACACATCGTTGATATATTTAAATATTATTTAAATTATAATACGCAATTATTGTATTACTTGTTGATTGTATTTTCTATTGTTGCAAATTCCAGAACGGAGAGATAAACTGGCGATGTTGCAGGAGTAACAAAAGGACCTGAATCCTGAGAGGAACGTTTGAGACGGGCCCAAGGTTTCTTATGGCGTCAGGCGTCTTTATCCTGCCCTATTTTGTCCTAATATGTTTTTATGCGCTTTGCCTCTTATTTAGTAATAAGATATACAGAAAGGAATAAATAAAAATTACGTTCATACATAAAATAATATTATAGTTAAATGAAGAATTATTTAGTTTATAGTATTAAATAACAGGCACATATACATTTATTTAATATTGCATTTTCATCTCAAAACATACGAATACACATTTTATATATTCTAATATGGCTGGTTTATGAAAGATTTATTTATCAAAATACTAAAATACATTTAGTGATGAAAGATTGATTTAAAACATTTATGGGAGGTCTTGGGTTCGAGTCCTGACGAGATCAGTTGATTTTTCAAATTTATTAAATTATGTACATATTTATTATTAAGGTCATATTTAAATATCTTTGCATTTCATACGCATAATCTGCCCAACCAATCACAAACAACAAGACTGGTACCTTGACTTCGTGTTACTTATTGTGAATGTTTACAAAACACCTAAGGGAAATTTTATGTTTTTTAAATAATTTGGAATGTATTCTGCATAAATTAAATACTACAAAAGAAAAAATAGTAATTGTTGGTGATTTTAATGTTCACTTCTTAGAAAACAGTCAATTTCAAACAGATTTATTAAACTTAATTCAGTCATATGGAATATATCAAACCATATTAGAATACACACGAGTAGTAGGAAATACTAAAAGCTGTATTGATAATGTACTGACAAATTATAATGAATGTATTTATAGTAGTAATGTGATTGAACCACTTTTGTCAGATCACTTTGGAATCATTTTCAAGATACAAACATCTGAAACACAATCTAATGATACTCAAAAACATATTTTTCAGTCAATAACAAATAAAGGCCTACAAAATTTTTGTGAAATGTTAGAACAGTATAATTGGAATAATATCTATACATGTGATGATCCCAATCTGAGCTATAATTTATTCCATAATGTAATGTATAATCTTTTTCAAATTTGTTTTCCGTTCAAAGAATATAAGTGTAAACCAGTATATAATCCATGGTTTACAGTTGAACTTAAGTACATCAGAGAAACACTTGGCTTCATCTATGACTGCCTACAATTTTATCCGCAATTAAAAAATGTATACATTAAATATAAAACTTTTTATAGAAACAAAATCAAAGAAGCAAAATTCAATCATAATAGACAATTTATCATTAATGCTGATAATAAAAACTTAATTAATAAAGAATTGAAGGGTTCAAATGACACTTTAAAACCTAATAATTGTATAACAAGCTCCGATTTTAATAACTATTTTGCTAACGTAGCAAATGAAATAACAAAAAATATTGCCGTAACATCTTATAAATCTGAATAATTTCTTTCAAAATTTTCAATAAATAATTCAAAGTCATTTTTTTGGAACCGACTACTATAAATGAAGTAAAAAGTGTCATAAAACATTTAAAAAATAACAATGGCAAAGATATTTATAATTTCAACTTTAGAATAATAAAAAGAGTAGGACATTTAATTTGTGAGCCTCTTTGTTATATAATTAGTCATTGTTTTAGTGCTGGTGTTTTCCCTGATCTACTTAAAATTGCAAAAATTATACCAATTTATAAAATAAGCGATAGCTCAGAAGTAAGAAATTATAGACCCATTTCATTACTCCCAATTATATCTAAAATTAAAAAAAAAAAAATTTATAGTAGAACCTCCAATTATTTTGAAAAAAAAAAAAAAATTATATCAGGCTATCAATTCGGCTTTAGATGTAATAAATCAACTACCGATGCATTATTACAAACTATTACAAAAATAAATAATACAATAGAGCAGGGCAAAATAACTGCCGCGACATTTTGTGACCTATCGAAAGCATTCGATTGTGTTTCACACGAAATCTGGATAAATAAATTAAGTTATCATGGAATTAGAGGTAAAATACTATTTTACTAATAGATATCAAACAGTATATGTGAATGACATAAAAATAATAAATGCAGGGGAAACACAAGGGTCTATACTAGGACCATTTTTCTTTACTGTTTATATCAACGATCTACCAAGTAACATGCATAATGTCGACACAATTCTATTTGCCGATGATACCACTTTTTTTTTAAATTTGAATTGTATTGATTCAGTTAATAATTATTTTCAACAGATAATAGACTGTGCAGAAAAATGGTTCTCAGCTAACAAACTGAAACTAAATATTGAAATAACACAAAATATGCTAATAACAAATAAACAAAAGGATACAAATATTTCAAATATTGTAGCAAATATAAAATTTCTAGGAATTATTATTAGTGCAGATAGAAGTTGGGGATGTCACATTGACAAAATTTGTAAAAAAATAGCAACTTGTACTTTTGCATTGAGAAAATTAGCTCAAATATTTCCCACAGATGTTCTGGTAACAGCTTACTATGCGCTTTTTCACTCATATTTAACTTATGGTATTTTAATATGGGGAGCTAGTCCTCAAATAATAACCGCTTTCAAACTACAAAAGATAACTGTCAGAATCTTAGCTAAAGTAAACCCCCCCACACATTGTAAGCCATTATTTAAAAACTTAAGAGTAATGCCTTACCATGTATAGATGTTTACTTCTTGTAAAAAATAATATTAAAAGTTATATAACGCACACGTAATAAGAATAATATTGTTCCAAAATATCTTAGATTAAACAAAAGTAAAATTAGTGTTGACTACTGGGGACCTATATTGTTCAATAAACTAAATGATGAATTAAGAAATAAATCAATAAATAATTTCAAATATTGTATTAAGGAACTTATGTTGCAAAATTGTTTCTATAGTATGGATGAATTCTTAAATTGTACTGAAATTTAATTTAAAAATTATATATATATTAATATATATATATATATATATATATATATATATATATATATTGCTATTCATATGTAAATTTTGACCTAGGTGTATATTATGTAATATGATGACCTGAATAAATATTATTATTATTATTTTTTTTTGTTTAGGGGCGTTTCTAACTTCTATGGTAATCACGCCCATTGAAAGAGTTCTTTAAGTTTGTTCAGTCACATATATTTATTTACTTTTATTAATAGTTTATTAGCACGTTCTTTATATTTTATTGTATATATTTATGTCCTTAAGAAATGAGAATATTCTCTGAATATTATTTTGTATATTATTATTTGCACAACATTTGTTTATATTAGTAGTTCCAGGGTGAACTACGCATCCACATGTATTGCGTAGACTGTCAAACGATATGTTATGACGATTGCGATGAATATTAATTATAGGGCAGTCATTGAAAATATGCTTGATTGAGAATTTGGTGTCGCACTTTAGAATTATTATTATTATTATTATTATTATTATTATTATTATTATTATTACTGTTCATTCATTGGTATTCTGAAATAATTCGAATATATTTATTTTTTAATATTGTGATATTTACAGTCATCATCCTTTTGTTTCCTTAAAATACTTTTCATACAATTACTTAATTCTAGAAATTGTGTGATACATATTAGATAATAATGTTTTATAATGTTACATTGGTGTATTCTATAGTCGTTATTATAGGTAAGGGTGTGAATTGATGCAGTATGTAGGTTTCTGGGGAAAATATGTGAATTGTGATTATAAAGTATATTTGTTCTTTATTGAATTAACAATGTGTTTCTATTAGTTCATTTAAGTCCCAAATGTTTTCAATTTCAGTTATTTGTTTTAAAATTTCATATGAGATACTAGTAGTATTAAGCTTGTCTAATGATTATTTAGTTTTTCGTTGGTTGATTTTTATATTCTTATCTCTTATAACCATTTTCCCTAATATTGAATTATATGGCACAAAAGTGACTCCTGTAGTGCATTTTCCATGCCAGCAATGAGTGCCCGTGAGGTGACGCGTGGTAAACGCCCGCACGGTACAAATATGTCATGATTATTACCGATATATGCGACAAAGCAGATTGGCATACCTAGAAATAGGTAATATGCCATAATGTTTTAAATTTAGGTTTTTTAATTTTATGAATTACTCTCGGATTTTGTTTGACATATACATCGTTTTTAAGTTGTAACGGATGGCCGTTTTCTATGTATCTTTTCAAGTTTTCTTTTTCAATTTTATTCTTTACTTGTTTGTTAATTTCGTGTCGTTTTACATTATGCTGCTCTATATTGTCTTGTATGTCTGGTTTATTAAACAGATTTCTTTCTGATATACTGAAAAGAATTTCGTTTGGTCTTAATTTTGTTATACTTTGATTGGTGTTGTTATATGCTATGATTGCCATTTGGTTTTCTTTTGCTGTTGTTTTTTCCTTGATGTACAGTTTTGAGTGTAATATTCTAATTTGTTCTATCATAGTAGAGTGGAATCGTTCAATAGCGTACAAAGTACAACTTTGACGTTTTAATGCATAAACGACGTTCATAGCAGTAACGGTTTTTCTTTTGGCGTGTTTAGTGTATGTGACAGCATCTCTTATAACATTTTCTAAGAAAACTTTCAGTACAACATCACATGTTTCTTCATAAATTAAATCAGAAATACGTTTAACACCACCTTGACGTGCTAAACGTCTATAATAGCTGGTTTTGTGAAACCTTGGATATTATCACGTAGAACTTTACGATGACGTTTTGCGCCACCTTCTCCTAATCCTTTACCACCTTAGCCACGACCAGTCATTTCTCAAAATGGATTTGTACACAACAACACTAGGTCGACTCGTCAGAACGAATATGAAATATTGTTTTATGAAATTTATAACGTCTTGTTGAAAAGTTTCTGTATTGAATTTACATATAAATCTTTGCTTTTTATTATTGAAATATTTCTCTATTTTTATGTTCCTGCCTTCTTGTGTTTTGTAAAATATAATTTGATAATCTGCAATATTTATTCGTTCGTCCAAGTATTTTATAGCTGAAACTGGGCTTTCATCTGAACTATGGATTGTTTGATTGTCTTCGTCTATATTAGTTTATTCACTATCTCCTTCTCTTTCGTTGTTATTTACGTGTGGTAGTGAGTATACGTTTATTGTTATGTTAGTGTCAGCGAAAAATTTATCTATCTTTTGTTTTACTTTGTCCCATTCTAACTTGTCTTGTCCACAACCTAATTTTGGAATATTAATGGTTTTAATTTCATTCATTATCATGTAATCCCGTAATTCCTTTAATGGTGTGTCTAAATTTTTCAATGGTGGTTTGTCAAAATAATTAATTTTTGTGATTAAATGAAATATTAATTTTTCATTTGAATTTTAAAAAATAATATTTTAATTATTTTGATTTTTACAGAATTCTCTACTATTGTATTTTTTGTTTATTTCTTTTGCTTGTCCTTTGGATAACTCGCAATTTTGTGATATGCAATGGGCAGTAGGGTTTTGATTCGTTACGTCATCGAGTAAATTATTTATTCTATATTTTGGTCTTGACATTACATTATCTTTACCTTTAAATAATTTATCTCAAAATGAGCTCAGCTCAGCTCAATTTTCCATCTTATCATTTTTTCGTTTGGATTCTTCATGTTACATTTTTACATTTATGGAATATATATAGTTCAGCACTGCAGGCCTAAAGACCCATGGCTTTATTCACAATTTTTCTCCACTGGTCCCGATTCATGACTAAATTCTTCCAGTTTCTTATATTAATCTCGCCAATGTCCTTCGTCACCACATCAAACCATCTCTCTTTTGGACGTCCACGTGTTCTTCTCATTTGTACACCTTCTTTATACACGCACTTTGTCACTCTGTCCTCTGGTAGTCTTATTACGTGACCCAACCAGCGTAACCTTTGCGCTTTTACCACACTTACTATTCCCGGTTCCCCATATAGTTCCTCTAACTCATTATTTGTCCTCCTTGGCCACATATTACCCCCTTTTTAACCCCCCAAATATCTTCCTTAAGATTTGTCTTTCCCAGATTTCCAACTTTTTTTGGTTTGTTTTATTAAAGACCCATAATTCACACCCGCACAACATACAAGGTCTGATTATTGTTTTATATAGACTCACTTTTGTTTTTATTAAGACTTTTTTTGATTTTAGGGTTTGTAGTAAAGCTCCCGCACTTTTACTGCCCCTTGCCATTCTTATTTTAATTTCTTCATCTTCGCTATTATTGTTTGTTACATTTACACCTAGATATGCAAAACTTTGCACTTCATCGAACTTATATATCTTCCCATCTTTGTCGATTTTAAATAGTTTCTTTCTATCGTTTGTTCTCCTATCACTATCAAATATTTTGTTTTTTGTTCATTAATTTCTAACCCTGTTATACTTGATACCTCCTCCAGCCTTTATGGAATGCTTGTGTATAATTTACATGGTCTAAGTCTATTTTTGAATGTTTTTTCAAACACTGTGTGAATGGTTTTGTAAGTTTTGCATAATTTGATATAAATCGTCTATACCATCCTAATGTTCCTAAAAATTGTTTGATCTCCTTTTCTGTTTTTGGTAAATTTAAATTATTGATAGCTTCTATTTTTTTTCTTCTTCTTTTTTTTATACTTCCAATTTTAAATGGCACAAAAGTGACCCCTGTGGTGCACTCTCCACACTAGCTATGAGTGCCCGTAAGGTGACGCCTAGTAAGCGCCCACACGGTAAAATATATCTTCATCATTATCGATGTCTACATGTGTTGTAGATGCCGTGATGATATATTTATTTATTTTCTATTGTTTTTTTTATTAGTCATTAATCCTTATTGACATTAAAAAACCAAATAATTTTGTTGTCTTTAAAAATTCAGATTTGTCTAATAATTGTATTTTTAATTTTGCTTGTCTTAGTTTTTCAAATACTAATTTTACATTATTTAAATGTCCTTCTAAATTTTTGCCAAAAATAATTATGTTGTCCATATAGACTAAACACATTTTATTAATTAATTCGCCTAATACATTGTTAATCATCCTTTGAAAGGTGGCAGGTGCATTTTTTAAACCGAAAGGCATCCTGGTAAACTCGTAATGACCAGAATTTGTTGAGAAGGCAGTTTTTTCTCTGTCTTCTTTTTTTCATTAAAATTTGGTGAAAACCGCTAGCTAAATCTAACGTAGTAAAACATGCCGATGCTCCTATGTGATCGAGGAGAGTATCGATATTTGGAATGGGGAATTTAACGTCTTTTGTTACAGCGTTTAATTTTATAAAACCTATAACCGTTCTTGTTTTTTGCACTCCGGAAGCGTCCATTTTTTTGGAACAACCCATATAAGGGATGACCAAGGAGAGAATGGTTCTTGTATAATTCCTTTATCTAATAATGTCTTTACTTGTTCTTCGACTTCCTTCTCATAGATTTGTGAAAGTTTATAATTTCTCGTGTAAACAGGTGTGTCGTTCGTTGGTTAAAATTATTTATATGTTCTATTATGTTAGTAGTTGTTAAAATTTAATTATCTTTGGGGAATAAGTTTTGATATTCGTTCATTAATATTTTTAATTTTTCCTTTTCTGTTTCGTTCATGTGATTGTCTCTAATTTGGATATCATTATTTCAATTTTAGATTTTTGTAATTTTGATTCTTCTTTTTTTTGTTCATGTGATTGTCTCTAATTTGGGTATTACTAATTTCAATTTTTGATTTTGTGTCCACCTCTATCCCTTACAAAATAACTTAAACACTTTTTTGTGTAACTTGTCATATAAACGAATAAAATGCACTGTTCCATTATCTTGATACACCCTGTAAATATATATATACTGACAAATTTCAAATAAACATAACGTAAATGTAAATATTTTTATTCATTAGTAACAATAGCCTTAGTACTTGTTTTATTTTTTCTAGTTTTCATAAATTATTATTTATAAACGTCAATCTAACTTATCAAAAATAAATCCCGCATTTTAATATTTATAATTTTTTTAATAAAGACAAGTTCCTCATTCGAATAAAAATAATAAAAAATTGACAGAATATGAATAAAATAATGTAACATTTTATTTATTTGAGTGTATTGTAAATATCAAAGTAATATGAATAAATAAAATGAAAGTTCATTAAATAAGAAATAATTACAAAAAAGATAACTAAACACTACAAATAAACTAATATTAAACACTAAATAAAAAAGGAGATTATTATTAAGGACTTAACACTAAGATTATTTATTTAAACAATATTCATCCCGCTATAATTATTTATTTCACTAGTATTTATTTATATCACTAACTGTTTATTTATATCACAATTTATTTCACCATACGTGGACTAAACTGCCTTCACGATGTCTATATCACCGACTTCCTATCACACTAACTGTCTCCTTTCGCCGATTGTCTCCTCTTCAGACTGTCTCCTTTACAGACTGTTTCCTTTTCTACACTGTCTTTTTAGACTCGTATCAGGCTGATTATCTGTTATAGACTCGTATCAGCCTTCAAAGTCCACTCAACTAGCTCTTTGCACTCACTGACTGTCTTTACTAAACTATGTCGCACTGAGCTGCTTCTTTCTTATATAATTCGGTATTCACTATTGAATATTTCCATAACCGTTCTAGAATAATGTGACGTGACGCTTACATCCTTCGCCTAAGAGTGCACGGTAATTAAGCTTATCGCACGAGTTGTTTACACAGTTGTATGCGGTAATGTCGTACGAGCGACGCGTTCGGACTGGCGGCGTCCCATACGATCAATGACATCGATACGGTACGGTCGTACGTTACACTGTCCTCTCCTTAAAACTGTTTCGTTCTGGAAGAGTTCGTGATATAGTAGTCGATGGTCCGTTCGAGTTTTTCTTTCTATCTACGTAACGTTGTAAATAGGGAACACCTTGGCGCTTTTCCACCTGATCGAATCCTTTCCAAGGATATCAAACACGACGTCATAATCCTTCCTATCTCTCTGCTCATGTAGCTCTATGTGCTCCACTCTCAATGACAAACAACTCACAGTATCCTCCCAATCTTCATCCTTTTCAATGTCAACTCTGAGCGCCAGTTTATCAATGAAAATTGTAACTCTTCATTCTTCTTCTTTTTCTTCAATTCAAGTTTCTCTTCCTTGGTTCTGTTCACATTCTTCTTGGCGTAGAAGCCTGCGGCTTCTTCAGCATCTTGCGACAAGCGCATTTCCTTGTCTTTCTTTTCATCATATCCAGACTTCCTTCTATATATCTTCTTATGCTTTTTGGCGCTTCCAATGATCTCTTGCTTACTTCAGCTTTTTCCAACTTTTTCTTCTTGGGCTTTTTAACTGGTTTTTCCTCATTGTGAAAATCAACGCGCCTATAATTTTTCTTGCCCTCTGACTTGACTTTCTTCTTTCTTCTTGTGCTTCTTACTTAACACGCTCTGTATATCTCCCGCTTTCTCTTTCTTTTTCGCTTCCGTGCTCTTTTGTAACTGCGGAGTATCCTTCTTTCTTTGTTTTTATTTCTCTCAGCATGAAAATTTCGCACTCGCGATTGTTTAGATGAAGATGTTCGTCAGCTTCATGATCTGATATATATATATATATATATATATATATGAGACTGTGTCGACTGAATTTTGCTGTCTCAAACTCCATAGGTGAATGGTTGAATGGCCAGGTACTCCAAAACGCTGTCAGGATTGTGCGAGATGAACCAGGCGGGTCATTTCGGCCCAAACTCCCAAAGACCTTCCTTAATTTTTCAAGAATTCTTCTCCAATTTGCGACCCAACATTTCGTCCAGAATTCCAGAATTTTCTTGTACTCTGCGGGAATTCCTCTCCAATTCCTTTTCCAATGCCTGGTCCAGAATTCCAGAATTTGCTTCGGCTTTTCTAGTAATCTCCTTTAATTCCCGTTCTATTGTTCAAGAATGTTCTAATAATTCTTCGCCCAGTATTCAGTAATTTTCCTGCACTATACTAGAACTTTCCTTGAATTTCCGTTCCAATGTTCTAGAATGTTCCATTAATTCTTTTTCACATGCTCCGGTTTTTATTCCCGCTTTTATCAAACTTTCCTCCGATATCCGGTCTAAACTTGTACAACTTTTTTCTAATATTTGTACTAATCTTTATACTAAATATTTACAAACTTCGAAAAAGTTGCACAAAATTTCGAACAAGTAATCTTCAGGATTTTCACGTCATTTAGGGCCTGCCGTAGTCTTTCTTGAATCACTGATGTCTCTCCTGTAGCTTCCAAATCTCGTTCATTCGGTTCCGTCTTGAGATCTTGCTAGGTGTGCCAATATACTTTATTCAGAGATTTTGGTAATAATGATGACATATTTGCATCGTGCGAGCATTTACCAGGCGTCATCTCACGGACACTTATATCTGGCGTGGAGAGTGTAACACAGAGGTCACTACAGTGCCATGAAATACGAAATAATTTTTTGGTGTAGGCGGGATCGATCCTGGTGTCGTAGAATCGCGAAAAGACACTTAGACAGGCGGCCACGAGAACCCAGTGCGTTGAGATTCGTATTTCTGCCCATTTTTGGGCCGTAACCCAGAAAAGTGTGAAGTTTTAAATGTAAATATCTCTAAAATTAAAAGAGAGTTTCGACATGTAATGTGAAGATTAGGAGCATTACAACCAGGGCCAGGAAATCCCAACTTTCATAAAATAATTTGTATATTATGCATTTGTTGTTTTCAGTGGCTCGTATTTATTAATTAATTGTTTCAATATTTTATTACGTAATACGATAAGATTTTCTAATGTCTTCTGTGGTGTAATAGTTAGTACTCTTAAAAAACTTGGGGTGAGTCTTGCGCGTAGGAGAGGTTATTGTTGTTATATTTAGTTGAATTGCAAGCGAAAACAATTTTAAACGAACCTCTACTTTTGTCGGGCAATGTGCACATTATTCCACTATCTACATTTACTGAAACATATAAAGAATAGTTTTTAGGGTGTCTAATATAGGGATAATGCAGAAAAGAAAAACAAATCACGAAATCACTATTAATTTTTACCATACACGGATTATAGATAATAAAGATAACAATCATACTAAAAATACTGTTGAATTAAGTCGTAGGAGGTGGTATACGATCAATGACGGATATAGCAGGTTCTTCGTTTCAGATCCAAGTGAGGCCCAAGAATTTTCCATATTTTTTTTTATTTCCTATGAAACTTTCATAAAATTAATTACGTATAAAATCTAGCCTTTAGTGCAAGTCTAATATAGTGATAATGTAGAAAAGAAAAACAAAAATGTTTGTAACAATTTTTGTTAAATCTAAATAACAATTTTATTCAGCAAAAACGTAAAAACAACGTCAACAGAAGTAACTTATTTAGGATTTTTTTGGTGATTCGTGCTCGGTGTCTAGATCCCGTTCCTGCAAAATAAGTATATTGTTACTACCTAAATTAAATAGTGGCCTGTATTACGAGCGCATTTACATTATATTCCTATAAGGAGCATGCTCCATAAAAGAGCTTTTATTATAAAACTGCGCTTGTAATACCAACCAAATATTTCATTTAATAAGAATGTAAGCAATGAACTGTCCCAACACTTTTAACATAATCGAGCCTGGTGTTTGCAATAACGATAGTCTAGGTACCAATCAATTATTAAAATAAATACATAAATGTATCATTACTGCTTATTGTTCAACATGATAAAATACTAAAGTCGGTAGAATGTTTGGCTATTATATTGGTTGCATTCATCCATTAAACTGAACTGGTATTAAACAACCTCAAATGCAACCCCATAACAACAAACAAAAAAGTTTCTTCCAAGATAGAATGAAAAAGATTGTTAAGAGGTGGATTTTCGGCATAAAATTACGGAAAGAGTTTATAGAAAAATTATATAAATTTCATTGGTGTGTACAATATTAAGATCGGTATTTCATATCTTCAATTTCAATATCATCACGGCATATAACCCATTGCTGTGTGTGTTAATCTGCTTTATACACAGATATCGGTAATGATGATGACGACTCGCACCATACAAGCATTTAACAACCGTCACGTCATGGGCACTCATTGCTGGCGCGAAGAGTGTAAAATAAAAGCATATTATTCCGTACCGGAGTAATTAATGAAGTATTGGACGAGTTAGGTGTACATTGTGGTGTTCTTGGGTCAAAAGTAGTACTTCTGTCAACACCAGAAGATTGACTTTGAGTTTCCGGAGATTGGATTTCGAGTTCCGACTGCACAGTATCATTTACACTATTATTGGCTGAAGCAGGAGGTTCAAAGTGGCGTTCGTAGTCTGAATCTGGAGACTCCATTTCTGCAATGCTGTTATTGGGAGGGGTGTCCTGAAAAAGAGAGAAAAAAAATGTATATCCAGGAGAAAAACTGAATATCATCATCCCAAAACTCAGATTCAGGTTTTTCTTAACAGAGCTGTTTTCAACTTGGACCTAAATTTACACATTCAATAAGCAGTCTACTGTTTTTTCTTTCTTAACTTATCGAATGATAATCGCCATATTTGTTTAAGATTTCAATTTATTATAGCTATTTGCTTAAAACACAAGCAATGCCCAGAAAAGAATAGAAAAACACACATATGTAATGATTTTCTTACCAATTCTTCAATAGTGCTTAATCGCCACCCCATCTAGAACAATATAAACAAGAAGGTTAGAACACAAAATTATATTTTGAATATAAGTATCAAATTAAACCAAATTCGAGTTTATTTATTACTATGCCTTTGCATTATTACTAAATTTGTTATATTACAAATTTAACTTACTTCGTTAAAGTCGATTTCTTCGATGGGCCGTACGCCCAATTCTGCCATTATTCTCACCCACGCATTCTAAATTTAAACAAAGAAAACTTTAACTATACTACTTCAAAATGAGGAAACTGTACTTCTATTACCTGTTGTTCGTTGGAACTCATCGTAAATGCAAAAATTAAATAAATTTTGAAGAACGTTTATTCTCTATATCGGCTTATATTGTGATCGAGAACTTGACAATATGGCGAGCTACAGGCACGACATCTAAGGAGAGAAAAATGAAGTATGGTATTGGTAATCGTTCAAATGTTTAATGAATAGCCAATTTTTATTATATTAAAGTTTATGTTTCAATAATATTGTCTGATATTATAGAATATTTTAATTTTGTCAGTTCAGTATTTAAACAAATTGTAATAGAAATTATAAATTTGTTTTGAGTAAAGGCAGACAACATCTAATTCTTATCTTATTATTGATCGCCTAGAGGGGTAGTTGTTATTAGACATTAAAATCTTATTGTTGAAACTATTGGGTCAAATAATGATATTTAAGTGTAGTTTAGATGTTGAAAGTATGGTAATAGGAAAAATATGAATTCGTTGTATTGAATTGTACAAAGAAAATACATATTACTGAATATTATTATTGTACAATCATATTGAATGTCTAAGGACCGTTTAAAATAATATAGGAGTATAAATATATCAATGTCTATACAAAGTTTATTAAACATTAAAATATGTACTGACAAATTTCAAATAAACACAACATGAATGTTAATAGTTTTTAACATATACATGGGATTTTAGTTTAATGTGGTTTTCTACTGTTTTATTAACGTAACGACAAAAAATGTAGAATGAAAATTTGTATAAAATTAAAAGTTGCATGCAAAACTGTTTTTACATTTTTTATTATGCATAAATTATTATTTATAAACTTCAAATTAATTTATGGAAACTAAATCCCGCGTTCTTTTTTTATAACTATAATAATTATTTAGTTACAGGCGCGTATACAGGGGCGGACCAACTGACAGCCCAGGAAAAACATTTCGCTTTAGTGCTATTTTTGAAATACGGGACTGTGGCCTAATTTTTAGCAATAAATAAAGTATGATTTCATAGTGTTTCTATTCATAGGCTTGCAGCGTGAATGGCGCTCACCATGTGAATTTGTTGTTTAGTGTTCAATGTGATATTTAACAATATTTCTATAATATAAATCTATAAAAAAACTGTAAAAGTGAGTTAAGTCTTGGTCGTTCTTGCGATGTTTGTGCTCTGATAACTCTTCGTTTGTAATAGTCCATACCATGTACTAAAACTAGAAGTGTTGTTAATTAGCATTGTCAACCAAAATGAGTGTGGAAAGTGCTGAAGGCCATGCAGTGCCAGAACGGAATCTCGTAACCACATTTCTATAGTTTGGCGCGAGAAGCTGACATTTGGCGCTACCGGCATTCGACGCAGGCGCACCATCAACTGTTTGGTGTGTCGTCTGCAGAGCTAGAGTATTCGAAACGACGGACTGTTTGGACTGATTTAGAGATAAGTGCTAGACTAGTTGATAAGATATATGTCATTACAGCAGTGTACGAGAATCCTATATTTTTATATATTTATATAGTTCAATATAATCGATATTAATTTAAAAGTGATTTTATGCAACCGTTTTAACATTACAGTGTTGCGGGTAAATTGTGGTTGTTACAAAGCTAGCATTATTTTCCTTTTTATGTTTCAAATTGGTCGAAAATAACATCAACCTTTAATGTAATCTTGTGCATGTACAAATTATTTTCTGTTTCATATTTTCAACAGTCGACATTGATCAACGTCGTTGGAGAGTAGTTCGAGACCGGTATGTCAAGGAGAAAAAAGAACTAGTAGCACAACCTTCCGGAAGTGCTACAGATGATGAATATTCATGGGAATATTACAAAGATATGAATTTTCTGGAACCTTACGTCCGAAACAGAAAGTAAAAAAATGTATATGCATGGTTTTTAATTTTAAAACATTACATTTCTTTATTGTTACAGAACATCCAGTAATATAGGCGACGAAGGAACGAACGAAATACTTCAAAATAATGAAATAATTGAATCTTCTTCATCCAAATTGTACATAAAGAAGTATAGTTTGAAGAAGAGAGCGAATCTTTGGGTGAATTATGAGCCGCTACAGTACCAACTATACCACACGTGTCGTCGGCAGCACTTGCAACTCTAAATGACACAATAATGGCAATAGTAACAACACCATCTGCACCTGCAAGCAAATCCAGATCCATCAAAAGAAAACATGATGATGCAACGATAGACGAAGCTATAAATACTATGGCAAAATAAATTAGATTCAGAAATGGTCCTTGGACAGTATGCAGTATGCATTTATCGAAAAATAAAAAAAAATCAGCAATACTGGAAATACTTTCAGAACTTAAATGTGATTAATGTATAATTGAAAAAATACTACATGTATATATATTCCCTGTCCCATCAATAATGTATAATATCTGATTTTATTTTCTTTGTTTATAATTTAGTTTTTGAATATGTTTTATTTTTATTTTTTAATTCTTTCGTTTTACACACTGATTGATTAAAAATATGAGAATCTTTTAATTATTAATTCGATAAAAAAATACTATTCATTAAAATTTTGGTTACCCTGACACTTCTAAATATGTTTAAATATAATTTTTATATTATACAGGTGTCTACAATTCTCAGTTTCTATTTACAGTTTCATGTAAAGTAACATTCAAAATACACGAAAATGTTACTTGAAAACTTTGTATATAATAATTAATAATAATAATAATAATAATAATAATAATAAAAATAATAATAATAATAATACTTTATTACTCAAACAGGCAAAGAACCCTACACAAGTAAATGTACATAATATAAACAACAAAAACAGAAAAAGCCAATGAAAAATTAAACAAAAATATCTCGATCTGCACACATTATGGTATATAAATTACACATAACGTACATAGGTGACTTGCACAGAATATTAGAGTTATATGCAGGAAGGTAAAAGCTGTCATTGCAACGTGAACAGAAACGGGGAACACGAAAATCGATTTTAGATAGCAAAAGAGGACTATCAATTTTGTTATGAATGATTTTGTATAGCGTATTAATTGATGCATTTTTATGTCTGGTTCCAATGGACTCAATTTCAAATGTCTGAAGTATAGTGTCAGTACTGACAAAATTGTCGGGGTACGCACCGTAACATTTAAACCAGATGTATTTTAAGAACTTTCGCTGAAGAGCTATTAATTTAGCAATATGAGCTTCATAAATTGGAAACCAAATTATAAGCGAAAAATCCAGTTTAGACTGTACAAAAGCGAAATATAAGGACTTAAGTGCGGAAATATCTGAAAAATTTCGGCAGTTTCTGATTATGAAGCCAAATATTTTATTTAATGACGTAATTAAGTAATCCAGGTGGGAAGTGAAGGCTAAATCCACCCAAGTCTTTTGTGTGGACTGTACGTGATAAGATCTCGGAATCTATAGTATATTCGTAAACTATAGATGTTTTAGAGCGAGTGTAAGACATAATTTGACATTTATTAATATTAAGTATTAATTTATTCTGTGTACACCAGATGCAAATAGCACTAATATCACTTTGAAGGATGTTACAGTCGCGGACAGTCTGAATTTTTTTGAATATTTTTAGATCATCTGCAAAAAGTAACACGTTGCAAGTTAATTTTTCAACAATATCGTTAATAAAAATTAGAAATAAAAGGGGCCCAAGGTTTGAACCTTGAGGTACTCCAGATGTAGCAATATAAAAACTTGAGTTAATTCCATTATACGAAACATAATGTTGACGGTTTTATAAGTACGATCTAAAAAAATTGACCAGGTTATTGTGAAAACCAAAATAACGAAGTTTATCTAAAAGAATAAGATGATCAAGCTTGTCAAAGGCCTTGGAAAAGTCTGTGTAGATTACATCTACTTGACCTCTTTTGTCCAGGACCTCTGAAACATACTGAGTAAAAATACACAAGTTAGTAGTGGTAGACCTGCGTGGCATAAAGCCATGCTGATAAGTTGAAAATATAAAGTAAAGGAGTAACTAGCGCAATGGTAACTACAAAACTGGGTATTTGGTCGTACCCTGATGTTAAAGTATTTTTTAATTTTTTACTTGCTTCAAGAATATCATTTTCCAAAATAGTAATATTAATATTATGAGACATAAACAAACTATCAGACATAGGAGCCTGTGAGATCAGAAACAGACGAAGTGTTAATATTCGAGAAAACACTACTAAAATATGTAGTCAGAAGTTCTAAAATCGATTTGGGGTTATCAGCAAGTTCATCATTTAGTTTCATGACACCCGGTATTCTGAAAGTACCTCTTTTATTCTGTACAAATGTCCAAAAGTACTTAGGATCACGTGTGACAGAATTTTTAACATCAGAGATATAATTTCATAAGCACGTTTTATTGAATTCTTAATAAGATATTTGATATCTTTGTATTTACTGAAAAAGAACTCTGAATTTGTTTTCTTGAATTTTACATAGAACTTATTTTTCAGTTTAATGTTATTAATAATATCATAAGTGAACCATGGTGTTATTTGTTTCTCTGATGCTTATATATGGGGACATATACATCAAATACACTGTACAGTATGTAAATTTACAACAAGCATTATTAACAGTAAGGCTTTCAAGTACAGGGGACCAGTCACACTGTAAAAGTTTTTCATACAATAAAGGATAATTCGCATTTTTTAAAATTGTAAACTTTAGTAACTTTGTTGACAGAGAAATTCTTTTGTTTTAAATTCTTAATTTTTAACTCAATTGCCAAGGGGGAATGTAAAACATCAACCATAGGTAAATGTTCACGTGTAACAGCAGTATGTAAATTGCTAATAATAAGATCTAAAACATTGTTGTTAGAATTCAGTACACCATTACATTGTTGCAGGTCATTGAAAGCCTCAAAGTTAATTAAATGTTCACAGAGAGGATCATTAGAATTTAAGAAAATATAGTTTGGTACATTGAAATCACCCATTATAATAACATTTTGAAAAGAATAACAACATTGTTCTAAATATGTAGTTAGTTTTTCTAAATCAGTAAGTTTCGGTGTTTCAGGTATGTAACAAAGATAAAAAGTGTGTCGGCATGCTAAGAGGGTTCCGCCTCCTGTAGTGACGTTGAGCGCAGCAAAATATCTGTCTTTCCTGAAGACAGTGTAGGAATTAGATGGAAAAAGTTCGGAATGATCTATATCTGTCTCTGTCAAAGCCACAAAGTCGTAATCACCATCAGATATTGAGCAATAGAAATCGTCTATTTTATTTTTAATAATACCTACTGACGTTCTGATAGTAGCATTTTAAGTACGTCATTTCTGAGTCTGAGTTCGTGTGACCGGGCCTAAAAAATCACCATTTGGATTGGCACGTTTACAGGGGAACCAGACATTATAATATCCTAAAATAAATAAAAGAAAATTTATTAAATTTTTATAACAAATTGATTTTTGTATTTTTTTTTAAATCATTTGATATTATAATGAATAAAGTATATTATAAGACACCATATAGAAGAATGATTACTTGCAGAATATTAATTTAAAAACACAATAAAATTAATTTATACTAAATTTTACAAAATGACTTCTAAACCAGTTTCTGTTTAAATACATAAATATGGCTGTACATGTTATAATTCGATACTTCAGTTATAATAACTTCTTAAGAACTACTTTAAATCAGTTTTTTAGTTGATGCATTAAGTTACTGAGAATCTATACTCCCACTTTCTTCTGTTTAAAATAAAACTATTATTTTTGCAGTTATTTAAAAGTTTTAAATAAATTTATAAAACATGTAATATATGTAAACTTTAATGCATCTATACTAAACAATTATTTTTAAACTGTATTATAAAACTTTAAAAATTCTATTTATAAATAACTGTCAATTAAGTTTCTAACACTTCCTTTAAGTTAGTGCGAAAGACGCTAATAAAACTGAAACAATCGACGCCAATGAAACTTAAATATAAAACGTTTTAATAACTATTATATGACCAAATAATAAGTACCACAGATCATAACTTCGCATTGTAGTTTAACAGACTAGAAAAAAGTTGTACAATGCAAAATAACTTAAAAATGTTATAATTCCGCTAATTGTAAGTTGCAGTAACATCATAATTACTTATAATGTCTTAATAAAAACTCTGTGTTCCTTTTGGGTTAGAATTAGAAAAATAGATAATCCAAGATTACATTCAAAACTATAAAGAAAAGACTAAATTACTATATAAATATTAATAACTAGTGACAAGAAAATAAAACAAAAAATTCAAAATTTAAGAAAGAAAAAGTTAAAACAATTAATAGAAATTTGAAAATAACAGAAAATAATGACAAAAATCAAACTAAAAAACACAATATGAAAACTTAAGTAAACAATACACGTATCTTATTGAGACCCTAAACATAGACAAAACAACTACAAAAGACTCATTTATCCACTCACCCTCGGATAAGACGAGATATAGTCAATGGTTTGGGAACAGTTCTAAAAGCTATTACATGAAATTTGGATGACGAAGATAATAAAAGATACATAAAAATTTTAAATAACCCACAAGAAAATCAATATAAATTAAACAACCAAATTAAACACTAATACCCTGTTAGGCACCAAATAATAGACTGTCGACACAATCAGGCAAAACGAAGTCACACTAAAATTAAAAATTGAACAGCTCGTGCATTTGGCTATCGGTTCGGTGGAACAAAAAATGACGACAAATTATTGATTAAAGATATTTACAATCAATTAGAGACGTTGTATACACTAACATTTAACACTCTTCAAGATATTGACAATTCTCTCACATTTTGTAAATTTCACACTATACACAGCATAATCAAAACACATGACCTTTACGAGAAACTAAACAAAATTTAAAAATTTGACAACGATGAGTTTCCATTTGAAACAAATTTGGAAAACATTTCAAAAATAGAAACTCTACTCTCAGTTAATTGCGAATTGCAAAATAACAAATTTTATATTTATCGAAATTCTCATAAATTATGAAACACACTTCGATCTAATTCATTTAATTCTAACCCCTACAAAACATAATTCTAATTTATTTGCTATTACACCCAATCATGATTGCTCTATCATTATCATTCCCCATTCATATAAATACTGATTTTCTTTCTTGTACCTTCAATTCTAACTTTCTATGTTATAATTTCCGTCAATCTGATTATCTATCACTTTATCACTTTTAAATCTTACTTGGAACTCATGACGCCGCATGCAAAAAATTTTATGAAATAGTTTACAGTGTATTTGACAAATGTATTCCCCTACTAAAAAACGTGCATTCAAATATACACCTTGGTATAACAATAATATAATTAAACTTATTAAACTCAAAAATAAATATCACAAAATGTATAAAGCATGTCATAACGAAACACATTTTTCAGAATTTCAACGTATACGTTCTCTTGTTAAGAAAAATATAAAATTAGCCCATTCAGATTACATAATTTTTTTTTGTAAATTCATTTCAAAGTAATCCAAACTTATTTGGCAATACGCCAAATATTTTACAAGGATTCGTTATTTTTTTCTCAAGTATTTACACCAGTTCAAACTCACCTTACTTTACAGATAGTGCATCTTATTCATCTGACACGAATTATAACACTGTAACTATTAAATCTGTTACTGATGATGACATTTTATATGCAATTAAGCGACTGAAACCTACCCGTAATCCTGGTCCTGATAATCTACCATCCTATATATTCTTAAAGCATGCTGTAATATATTTGTTGAACCTCTTAAATTCCTTTTCAATTTATCGCTCAAAAATAATTATTTCCCTACTTCCCTTAAATCTTCACTTGTGTGCCCCATCTACAAATCTGGTGATATAACTAACATATCCAATTACCGACCAATCGTTATACTGTTCAACATTTCAAAAATTTTCGAATCTATACTATATAGGCACATTTACAATTCAATTGAACATCATATCAGTATCCATCAACATAGATTTGTCAAGGGTAAGTCAACTAGGACAAATTTAATAAATTTTATTGAATATGCTCTCAGCTCACTTCATGATAGTTCACAAGTTGATGTTATTTATACTGATTTTAAAAAAAGCGTTCGATACAGTTGACCATTCTATTCTTCTACATAAATTACCGTCTAATTTCAATTTTGCTTCCGATATTGTTTCATTTATAAATACATATTTAAGTTCTCGTACAATGACAGTTCAGCTTAATAATTTTAGTTCACCCCTTTTATTCCTTCTTCTGGTGTTCCTCAAGGATCTAATTGAGGTTCATTACTCTTTATTTTGTTTATTAATGATATCGTTAATGTGGTAAATAATTCTGAAATACTGTTATATGCAGATGATTTAAAAATCTATGGTAAAATAAACTCAGTGGAGGATTGTAAATTATTACAGAATGACATTGAAAGTGTTCTAAAAAGGCCTGAAAGCTCTAATTTATTTTTTAACTACAGTAAATGCAAAATAATGTCTTACTTTGTAAAAAAATACGTTTATACCTATTCATGTCACATGCAACTTACGTGTCTTGCACGAGTCTCTAAATTTAAAGAGATCTTGGCGTGATATTTGATGACAAATTATCTTTTCATTTACATATTGACGGCATAACATCTGCATCTCTCAAAATACTTGGATTCATAATTCGTTCAGCTAAATCTTTTAATAATATATTATCTGTGAAATGTTTATACCAATCATTGGTCATGTCAAAATTAGAGTATTGTGCGTTAGTTTGGAACCCTATTTATGACAATCAAATATCTAAACTTGAATCTGTACAAAAAAGGTTTGTTAGATACTATTATTATAAAAAATACAAACAATATCCTAATTATGATTTTATTTATGATTCCGCATGTTATCTGAAGGTAATATCTTATCTTTAGTTAACCGTAGAAGGGTTCAGACAGAGCTGGGCAAGTTACTTTTAAAATGTAACTAGTTACAGTTACAGTTACCTCCAAAAAAAAGTAACTAAGTTACTTAAGTTCCAGTTACTTTGGTGAAAGAACTAAGTTATTTACTAAGTTATTTAAAAGTAACTTAGTTACTTTGAGTTACTTTCTAACTACTTTTAATGGCGTGAAGTGTACACTTAGACTGTTGACTTAGTTATTGTGTTCGATACATATCAGGGAGTTTTTGCACTAACTACGTTAACCTAAATTTTAACGTTATTGCTTGGCAACACCCAATCAGATTATTATTGTTAATGTCAACAGACCTACAGGGCCTTATTACCGCCTAGGCCCACGAGGCTACGGCCTAGGGCCCACAGGGCCCGGTTGCTGTGATTTTTTAAAGATTTATTAATTTATTTTTCAATTTTTATTTCTTATACCAAGATATAAAGAATCTACTTTCTTTCTAACATGACATGACCATTATAATGTATAAAACATGCAGACATTATTTCCTACCTAGACTTATTAGTGGATAATGATTAATTTATTGGAAACCTCGGATCAGACGTCGATTTTCAATCTGAGGCCCCGCGCTCACATATATAAGAAATTTTGATGAAAAAGTATCTTTTTATAAATATTTGGGGCCCCGCTACGCTAATAACATATTCCCGAGAACCGGCAAAATCGCCAACCGTCTCTAGAAAGGAGTAACAAAATATTACCTAGACAAACATCTAAAGAGGATCTGGGAGTATTATTTGATATGAAACTTACTTTTCGATTACATCAAGTTAATGTTATTAATAAAGCCTGTAGAACCTTAGGGTTTATTCTTAGAATTACATACAATTTTAAAAATGTGGAATCTTTAAAAATTTTGTTTTTATCATTAGTAAGAAGTAAATTAGAGTATGCTAGTCTTATTTGGTTTCCTTTCTACAGTTCTCATGTATTAACTCTTGAAAATGTGCAATTTAAATTCTTAAAGCACTGCTTTTATCGTATTAATGCGATATGGCCCAAGTTTGAGTACAACATTTTACTGTCTCTTTTCAATATAGAATCTTTACATGATCGCCATCTTAAACAACAAATTACATTTCTGTATAAAGTAGTAAATAATTTTATTGAAGTACCACATATTCTACAACAATTAAATTTTTATGTTCGGCCATTTAATTCTCGAACCTGCTCAACTTTCCTCTGTCATCCAGCTAAAACAAATTTTTATCTACACTCACCTATTAATTCAATGTGTAATACCTACAATAAATATTGTCTGGATCTAGATTTATCTGTTTCTCAGAATCAGCTTAGGAATATTCTAAATACAGTTATTTAACTAATTATTATATTCTTATATTTATCTAGTTATTCTATAATTATTCTTACTTATATTTGCGATATGCTTTTTTATATTGTATTTTATTCTGTAATTGGGGTTTGACCCTGTAGAATAAATAAATAAATAAATAAATAAATAAATAAATAAAAATAAATTACGCTAAAATTTCACCTCAAACTAGAATCGAGCATGCGGTACTGTATAATTGATCAGCTTTTCTCTCAGCAGGCAATTTTATTTTTTTCTTTAATAAATAAACTTACATTATAATTATACAAATATTTGTACGTACTTGTTTTTTACTATAAAGAGAGAGGGGGGCCCGAAAAAAAATTTGGCCTAGGGCCCAAAAATCTGATAAAAAGGCCCTGCGGACCTACATTATAATATAACATAAAAATTAAAAGTGACATTTTATCTTGTGAGAAGGGAGTTTGCAAAAATGAAACGAATTCAAGTCTTGCAACCCTTAGAACAACGAACAAAATACACTATATTTTGTATAACCTGAAAATTGGAATAATTTTGATGATTTAGTGGCAGCTTAGTATCATTTGTAAGCGAGGATAATATTTGAAAATAATATATTTTATAAGTCAAATTTAACATTTAGTGACTTTTTAATTCTAGAATTAAAAGTTAAATTAATGTGTTATTTTTAGTTTTTCTGTTTACCGTACAAAAACTTATTAACTTATTTATGAATGTAATTATTTTATTATCTATTATGGCTTGAAATCAATCAACAATAATATTGAATTTAATTATTACATACGTTTATTTAAAACAAAACAGTTTTAGTTAGTGTTTCTAAAAAAGGCATCAGCCTCAACAAAATATTTCTTAGAAATTTAAATCCCCCCGTTACTTTTTATGACTAAGTTACATTCCACTTTTTAAGTTACTTTGACTAACTTAAGTTACATTCTAGTAACTTAAGTTACTCAAGTAACTAGTAACTAAAAACCGGAAAGTTACCAACTACTTTACCGCAGCAAGTTAAGTTACAGTTACAGTTACCATATTTTAAAAAGTAACTAAGTTACGTTACAAGTTACGTAAAAGTAACTAGTTAGTAACTAAGTTACTAAAGTAACTAGTTACTGCCCAGCTCTGGGCGTCAGGCGTCTTTATCCTGCCCTATTTTGTCCTAATATGTTTTTATGCGCTTTGCCTCTTATTTAGTAATAAGATATACAGAAAGGAATAAATAAAAATTACGTTCATACATAAAATAATATTATAGTTAAATAAAGAATTATTTAGTTTATAGTATTAAATAACAGGCACATATACATTTATTTCATATTGCATTTTCATCTCAAAACATACGAATACACATTTTATTATATATTCTAATATGGCTGGTTTATGAAAGATTTATTTATCAAAAAACTAAAATACATTTAGTGATGAAAGATTGATTTAAAACATTTATGGGAGGCCTTGGGTTCGAGTCCTGACGAGATCAGTTGATTTTTCAAATTTATTAAATTATGTACATATTTATTATTAAGGTCATATTTAAATATCTTTGCATTTCATACGCATAATCTGCCCAACCAATCACAAACAACAAGACTGGTACCTTGACTTCGTGTTACTTATTGTGAATGTTTACAAAACACCTAAGGGAAATTTTATATGGTTTTTAAATAATTTGGAATGTATTCTGCATAAATTAAATACTACAAAAGAAAAAATAGTAATTGTTGGTGATTTTAATGTTCACTTCTTAGAAAACAGTCAATTTCAAACAGATTTATTAAACTTAATTCAGTCATATGGAATATATCAAACCATATTAGAATACACACGAGTAGTAGGAAATACTAAAAGCTGTATTGATAATGTACTGACAAATTATAATGAATGTATTTATAGTAGTAATGTGATTGAACCACTTTTGTCAGATCACTTTGGAATCATTTTCAAGATACAAACATCTGAAACACAATCTAATGATACTCAAAAACATATTTTTCAGTCAATAACAAATAAAGGCCTACAAAATTTTTGTGAAATGTTAGAACAGTATAATTGGAATAATATCTATACATGTGATGATCCCAATCTGAGCTATAATTTATTCCATAATGTAATGTATAATCTTTTTCAAATTTGTTTTCCGTTCAAAGAATATAAGTGTAAACCAGTATATAATCCATGGTTTACAGTTGAACTTAAGTACATCAGAGAAACACTTGGCTTCATCTATGACTGCCTACAATTTTATTCGCAATTAAAAAATGTATACATTAAATATAAAACTTTTTATAGAAACAAAATCAAAGAAGCAAAATTCAATCATAATAGACAATTTATCATTAATGCTGATAATAAAAACTTAATTAATAAAGAATTGAAGGGTTCAAATGACACTTTAAAACCTAATAATTGTATAACAAGCTCCGATTTTAATAACTATTTTGCTAACGTAGCAAATGAAATAACAAAAAATATTGCCGTAACATCTTATAAATCTGAAGAATTTCTTTCAAAATTTTCAATAAATAATTCAAAGTCATTTTTTTGGAACCGACTACTATAAATGAAGTAAAAAGTGTCATAAAACATTTAAAAAATAACAATGGCAAAGATATTTATAATTTCAACTTTAGAATAATAAAAAGAGTAGGACATTTAATTTGTGAGCCTCTTTGTTATATAATTAGTCATTGTTTTAGTGCTGCTGTTTTCCCTGATCTACTTAAAATTGCAAAAATTATACCAATTTATAAAATAAGCGATAGCTCAGAAGTAAGAAATTATAGACCCATTTCATTACTCCCAATTATATCTAAAATTAAAAAAAAAAAAAAATTTATAGTAGAATCTCCAATTATTTTGAAAAAAAATAATATTATATCAGGCTATCAATTCGGCTTTAGATGTAATAAATCAACTACCGATGCATTATTACAAACTATTACAAAAATAAATAATACAATAGAGCAGGGCAAAATAACTGCCGCGACATTTTGTGACCTATCGAAAGCATTCGATTGTGTTTCACACGAAATCTGGATAAATAAATTAAGTTATCATGGAATTAGAGGTAAAATACTATTTTACTAATAGATATCAAACAGTATATGTGAATGACATAAAAATAATAAATGCAGGGGAAACACAAGGGTCTATACTAGGACCATTTTTCTTTACTGTTTATATCAACGATCTACCAAGTAACATGCATAATGTCGACACAATTCTATTTGCCGATGATACCACTTTTTTTAAATTTGAATTGTATTGATTCAGTTAATAATTATTTTCAACAGATAATAGACTGTGCAGAAAAATGGTTCTCAGCTAACAAACTGAAATTAAATATTGAAATAACACAAAATATGCTAATAACAAATAAACAAAAGGATACAAATATTTCAAATATTGTAGCAAACATAAAATTTCTAGGAATTATTATTAGTGCAGATAGAAGTTGGGGATGTCACATTGACAAAATTTGTAAAAAAATAGCAACTTGTACTTTTGCATTGAGAAAATTAGCTCAAATATTTCCCACAGATGTTCTGGTAACAGCTTACTATGCGCTTTTTCACTCATATTTAACTTATGGTATTTTAATATGGGGAGCTAGTCCTCAAATAATAACCGCTTTCAAACTACAAAAGATAACTGTCAGAATCTTAGCTAAAGTAAACTCCCCCACACATTGTAAGCCATTATTTAAAAACTTAAGAGTAATGCCTTACCATGTATAGATGTTTACTTCTTGTAAAAAATAATATTAAAAGTTATATAACGCACACGTAATAAGAATAATATTGTTCCAAAATATCTTAGATTAAACAAAAGTAAAATTAGTGTTGACTACTGGGGACCTATATTGTTCAATAAACTAAATGATGAATTAAGAAATAAATCAATAAATAATTTCAAATATTGTATTAAGGAACTTATGTTGCAAAATTGTTTCTATAGTATGGATGAATTCTTAAATTGTACTGAAATTTAATTTAAAAATTGCATGTAATATATATATATATATATATATATATATATATATATATATATATATATATATATATATTGCTATTCATATGTAAATTTTGACCTAGGTGTATATTATGTAATATGATGACCTGAATAAATATTATTATTATTATTTTTTTTGTTTAGGGGCGTTTCTAACTTCTATGGTAATCACGCCCATTGAAAGAGTTCTTTAAGTTTGTTCAGTCACATATATTTATTTACTTTTATTAATAGTTTATTAGCACGTTCTTTATATTTTATTGTATATATTTATGTCCTTAAGAAATGAGAATATTCTCTGAATATTATTTTGTATATTATTATTTGCACAACATTTGTTTATATTAGTAGTTCCAGGGTGAACTACGCATCCACATGTATTGCGTAGACTGTCAAACGATATGTTATGACGATTGCGATGAATATTAATTATAGGGCAGTCATTGAAAATATGCTTGATTGAGAATTTGGTGTCGCACTTTAGAATTATAATTATTATTTTTATTATTATTATTATTATTATTATTATTATTATTATTATTATTATTATTACTGTCCATTCATTGGTATTCTGAATTAATTCGAATATATTTATTTTTTAATATTGTGATATTTACAGTCATCATCCTTTTGTTTCCTTAAAATACTTTTCATACAATTACTTAATTCTAGAAATTGTGTGATACATATTAGATAATAATGTTTTATAATGTTACATTGGTGTATTCTATAGTCGTTATTATAGGTAAGGGTGTGAATTGATGCAATATGTAGGTTTCTGGGGAAAATATGTGAATTGTGATTATAAAGTATATTTGTTCTTTATTGAATTAACAATGTGTTTCTATTAGTTCATTTAAATCCCAAATGTTTTCAATTTCAGTTATTTGTTTTAAAATTTCATATGAGATACTAGTAGTATTAAGCTTGTCTAATGATTATTTAGTTTTTCGTTGGTTGATTTTTATATTCTTATCTCTTATAACCATTTTCCCTAATATTGAATTATATGGCACAAAAGTGACTCCTGTAGTGCATTTTCCATGCCAGCAATGAGTGCCCGTGAGGTGACGCGTGGTAAACGCCCGCACGGTACAAATATGTCATG
This sequence comes from Ophonus ardosiacus, assembly GCA_943142095.1. Lineage (NCBI taxonomy): Eukaryota > Metazoa > Arthropoda > Insecta > Coleoptera > Carabidae > Ophonus > Ophonus ardosiacus. The sequence continues at coordinate 34,747,817 of OW964833.1, read as the reverse complement.
ATTATTACCGATATATGCGACAAAGCAGATTGGCATACCTAGAAATAGGTAATATGCCATGATGATATATTTATTTATTTATTATTTGAATTATAATGTTTTAAATTTAGGTTTTTTAATTTTATGAATTACTCTCGGATTTTGTTTGACATATACATCGTCTTTAAGTTGTAACGGATGGCCGTTTTCTATGTATCTTTTCAAGTTTTCTTTTTCAATTTTATTCTTTACTTGTTTGTTAATTTCGTGTCGTTTTACATTATGCTGCTCTATATTGTCTTGTATGTCTGTTTTATTAAACAGATTTCTTTCTGATATACCGAAAAGAATTTTGTTTGGTCTTAATTTTGTTATACTTTGATTGGTGTTGTTATATGCTATGATGGCCATTTGGTTTTCTTTTGCTGTTGTTTTTTCCTTGATGTACAGTTTTGAGTGTAATATTCTAATTTGTTCTATCATAGTAGAGTGGAATCGTTCAATAGCGTACAAAGTACAACTTTGACGTTTTAATGCGTAAACGACGTTCATAGCAGTAACGGTTTTTCTTTTGGCGTGTTTAGTGTATGTGACGGCATCTCTTATAACATTTTCTAAGAAAACTTTCAGTACAACATCACATGTTTCTTCATAAATTAAATCAGAAATACGTTTAACACCACCTTGACGTGCTAAACGTCTATAATAGCTGGTTTTGTGATACCTTGGATATTATCACGTAGAACTTTACGATGACGTTTTGCGCCACCTTCTCCTAATCCTTTACCACCTTAGCCACGACCAGTCATTTCTCAAAATGGATTTGTACACAACAACACTAGGTCGACTCGTCAGAACGAATATGAAATATTGTTTTATGAAATTTATAACGTCTTGTTGAAAAGTTTCTGTATTGAATTTACATATAAATCTTTGCTTTTTATTATTGAAATATTTCTCTATTTTTATGTTCGTGCCTTCTTGTGTTTTGTAAAATATAATTTGATAATCTGCAATATTTATTCGTTCGTCCAAGTATTTTATAGCTGAAACTGGGCTTTCATCTGAACTATGGATTGTTTGATTGTCTTCGTCTATATTAGTTTATTCACTATCTCCTTCTCTTTCGTTGTTATTTACGTGTGGTAGTGAGTATACGTTTATTGTTATGTTAGTGTCAGCGAAAAATTTATCTATCTTTTGTTTTACTTTGTCCCATTCTAACTTGTCTTGTCCACAACCTAATTTTGGAATATTAATGGTTTTAATTTCATTCATTATCATGTAATCCCGTAATTCCTTTAATGGTGTGTCTAAATTTTTCAATGGTGGTTTGTCAAAATAATGAATTTTTGTGATTAAATGAAATATTAATTTTTCATTTGAATTTTGAAAAATAATATTTTAATTATTTTGATTTTTACAGAATTCTCTACTATTGTATTTTTTGTTTATTTCTTTTGCTTGTCCTTTGGATATCTCGCAATTTTGTGATATGCAATGGGCAGTAGGGTTTTGATTCGTTACGTCATCGAGTAAATTATTCATTCTATATTTTGGTCTTGATAAGAGATCTGCTATTACATTATCTTTACCTTTAAATAATTTATCTCAAAATGAGCTCAGCTCAGCTCAATTTTCCATCTTATCATTTTTTCGTTTGGATTCTTCATGTTACATTTTTACATTTATGGAATATATATAGTTCAGCACTGCAGGCCTAAAGACCCATGGCTTTATTCACAATTTTTCTCCACTGGTCCCGATTCATGGCTAAATTCTTCCAGTTTCTTATATTAATCTCGCCAATGTCCTTCGTCACCACATCAAACCATTTCTCTTTTGGACATCCACGTGTTCTTCTCATTTGTACACCTTCTTTGTACACGCACTTTGTCACTCTGTCCTCTGGTAGTCTTATTACGTGACCCAACCAGCGTAACCTTTGCGCTTTTACCACACTTACTATTCCCGGTTCCCCATATAGTTCCTCTAACTCATTATTTGTCCTCCTTAGCCACATATTACCCCCTTTTTAACCCCCCAAATATCTTCCTTAAGATTTGTCTTTCCCAGATTTCCAACTTTTTTTGGTTTGTTTTATTAAAGACCCATAATTCACACCCGCACAACATACAAGGTCTGATTATTGTTTTATATAGACTCACTTTTGTTTTTATTAAGACTTTTTTTGATTTTAGGGTTTGTAGTAAAGCTCCCGCACTTCTACTGCCCCTTGCCATTCTTATTTTAATTTCTTCATCTTCGCTATTATTGTTTGTTACATTTACACCTAGATATGCAAAACTTTGCACTTCATCGAACTTATATATCTTCCCATCTTTGTCGATTTTAAATAGTTTCTTTCTATCGTTTGTTCTCCTATCACTATCAAATATTTTGTTTTTTGTTCATTAATTTCTAACCCTGTTATACTTGATACCTCCTCCAGCCTTTATGGAATGCTTGTGTATAATTTACATGGTCTAAGTCTATTTTTAAATGTTTTTTCAAACACTGTGTGAATGGTTTTGTAAGTTTTGCATAATTTGATATAAATCGTCTATACCATCCTAATGTTCCTAAAAATTGTTTGATCTCCTTTTCTGTTTTTGGTAAATTTAAATTATTGATAGCTTCTATTTTTTTTTCTTCTTCTTTTTTTTATACTTCCAATTTTAAATGGCACAAAAGTGACCCCTGTGGTGCACTCTCCACACTAGCTATGAGTGCCCGTAAGGTGACGCCTAGTAAGCGCCCACACGGTAAAATATATCTTCATCATTATCGATGTCTACATGTGTTGTAGATGCCGTGATGATATATTTATTTATTTTCTATTTTTTTTTTTCATTAGTCATTAATCCTTATTGACATTAAAAAACCCAATAATTTTGTTGTAAAAATTCAGATTTGTCTAATAATTGTATTTTTAATTTTGCTTATCTTAGTTTTTCAAATACTAATTTTACATTATTTAAATGTCCTTCTAAAATTTTGCCAAAAATAATTATGTTGTCCATATAGACTAAACACATTTTATTAATTAATTCGCCTAATACATTGTTAATCATCCTTTGAAAGGTGGCAGGTGCATTTTTTAAACCGAAAGGCATCCTGGTAAACTCGTAATGACCAGAATTTGTTGAGAAGGCAGTTTTTTCTCTGTCTTCTTTTTTTCATTAAAATTTGGTGGAAACCGCTAGCTAAATCTAACGTAGTAAAACATGCCGATGCTCCTATGTGATCGAGGAGAGTATCGATATTTGGAATGGGGAATTTAACGTCTTTTGTTACAGCGTTTAATTTTATAAAACCTATAACCGTTCTTGTTTTTTGCACTCCGGAAGCGTCCATTTTTTTGGAACAACCCATATAAGGGATGACCAAGGAGAGAATGGTTCTTGTATAATTCCTTTATCTAATAATGTCTTTACTTGTTCTTCGACTTCCTTCTCATAGATTTGTGAAAGTTTATAATTTCTCGTGTAAACAGGTGTGTCGTTCGTTGGTTAAAATTATTTATATGTTCTATTATGTTAGTAGTTGTTAAAATTTAATTATCTTTGGGGAATAAGTTTTGATATTCGTTCATTAATATTTTTAATTTTTCCTTTTCTGTTTCGTTCATGTGATTGTCTCTAATTTGGATATCATTATTTCAATTTTAGATTTTTGTAATTTTGATTCTTCTTTTTTTTTGTTCATGTGATTGTCTCTAATTTGGGTATTATTAATTTCAATTTTTGATTTTGTGTCCACCTCTATCCCTTACAAAATAACTTAAACACTTTTTTGTGTAACTTGTCATATAAACGAATAAAATGCACTGTTCCATTATCTTGATACACCCTGTAAATATATATATACTGACAAATTTCAAATAAACATAACGTAAATGTAAATATTTTTATTCATTAGTAACAATAGCCTTAGTACTTGTTTTATTTTTTCTAGTTTTCATAAATTATTATTTATAAACGTCAATCTAACTTATCAAAAATAAATCCCGCATTTTAATATTTATAATTTTTTTAATAAAGACAAGTTCCTCATTCGAATAAAAATAATAAAAAATTGACAGAATATGAATAAAATAATGTAACATTTTATTTATTTGAGTGTATTGTAAATATCAAAGTAATATGAATAAATAAAATGAAAGTTCATTAAATAAGAAATAATTACAAAAAAGATAACTAAACACTACAAATAAACTAATATTAAACACTAAATAAAAAAGGAGATTATTATTAAGGACTTAACACTAAGATTATTTATTTAAACAATATTCATCCCGCTATAATTATTTATTTCACTAGTATTTATTTATATCACTAACTGTTTATTTATATCACAATTTATTTCACCATACGTGGACTAAACTGCCTTCACGATGTCTATATCACCGACTTCCTATCACACTAACTGTCTCCTTTCGCCGATTGTCTCCTCTTCAGACTGTCTCCTTTACAGACTGTTTCCTTTTCTACACTGTCTTTTTAGACTCGTATCAGGCTGATTATCTGTTATAGACTCGTATCAGCCTTCAAAGTCCACTCAACTAGCTCTTTGCACTCACTGACTGTCTTTACTAAACTATGTCGCACTGAGCTGCTTCTTTCTTATATAATTCGGTATTCACTATTGAATATTTCCATAACCGTTCTAGAATAATGTGACGTGACGCTTACATCCTTCGCCTAAGAGTGCACGGTAATTAAGCTTATCGCACGAGTTGTTTACACAGTTGTATGCGGTAATGTCGTACGAGCGACGCGTTCGGACTGGCGGCGTCCCATACGATCAATGACATCGATACGGTACGGTCGTACGTTACACTGTCCTCTCCTTAAAACTGTTTCGTTCTGGAAGAGTTCGTGATATAGTAGTCGATGGTCCGTTCGAGTTTTTCTTTCTATCTACGTAACGTTGTAAATAGGGAACACCTTGGCGCTTTTCCACCTGATCGAATCCTTTCCAAGGATATCAAACACGACGTCATAATCCTTCCTATCTCTCTGCTCATGTAGCTCTATGTGCTCCACTCTCAATGACAAACAACTCACAGTATCCTCCCAATCTTCATCCTTTTCAATGTCAACTCTGAGCGCCAGTTTATCAATGAAAATTGTAACTCTTCATTCTTCTTCTTTTTCTTCAATTCAAGTTTCTCTTCCTTGGTTCTGTTCACATTCTTCTTGGCGTAGAAGCCTGCGGCTTCTTCAGCATCTTGCGACAAGCGCATTTCCTTGTCTTTCTTTTCATCATATCCAGACTTCCTTCTATATATCTTCTTATGCTTTTTGGCGCTTCCAATGATCTCTTGCTTACTTCAGCTTTTTCCAACTTTTTCTTCTTGGGCTTTTTAACTGGTTTTTCCTCATTGTGAAAATCAACGCGCCTATAATTTTTCTTGCCCTCTGACTTGACTTTCTTCTTTCTTCTTGTGCTTCTTACTTAACACGCTCTGTATATCTCCCGCTTTCTCTTTCTTTTTCGCTTCCGTGCTCTTTTGTAACTGCGGAGTATCCTTCTTTCTTTGTTTTTATTTCTCTCAGCATGAAAATTTCGCACTCGCGATTGTTTAGATGAAGATGTTCGTCAGCTTCATGATCTGATATATATATATATATATATATATATATATATATATATATATATATATGAGACTGTGTCGACTGAATTTTGCTGTCTCAAACTCCATAGGTGAATGGTTGAATGGCCAGGTACTCCAAAACGCTGTCAGGATTGTGCGAGATGAACCAGGCGGGTCATTTCGGCCCAAACTCCCAAAGACCTTCCTTAATTTTTCAAGAATTCTTCTCCAATTTGCAACCCAACATTTCGTCCAGTATTCCAGAATTTTCTTGTACTCTGCGGGAATTCCTCTCCAATTCCTTTTCCAATGCCTGGTCCAGAATTCCAGAATTTGCTTCGGCTTTTCTAGTAATCTCCTTTAATTCCCGTTCTATTGTTCAAGAATGTTCTAATAATTCTTCGCCCAGTATTCAGTAATTTTCCTGCACTATACTAGAACTTTCCTTGAATTTCCGTTCCAATGTTCTAGAATGTTCCATTAATTCTTTTTCACATGCTCCGGTTTTTATTCCCGCTTTTATCAAACTTTCCTCCGATATCCGGTCTAAACTTGTACAACTTTTTTCTAATATTTGTACTAATCTTTATACTAAATATTTACAAACTTCGAAAAAGTTGCACAAAATTTCGAACAAGTAATCTTCAGGATTTTCACGTCATTTAGGGCCTGCCGTAGTCTTTCTTGAATCACTGATGTCTCTCCTGTAGCTTCCAAATCTCGTTCATTCGGTTCCGTCTTGAGATCTTGCTAGGTGTGCCAATATACTTTATTCAGAGATTTTGGTAATAATGATGACATATTTGCATCGTGCGAGCATTTACCAGGCGTCATCTCACGGACACTTATATCTGGCGTGGAGAGTGTAACACAGAGGTCACTACAGTGCCATGTAAAATTCGAAATAATTTTTTGGTGTAGGCGGGATCGATCCTGGTGTCGTAGAATCGCGAAAAGACACTTAGACAGGCGGCCACGAGAACCCATTGCGTTGAGATTCGTATTTCTGCCCATTTTTGGGCCGTAACCCAGAAAAGTGTGAAGTTTTAAATGTAAATATCTCTAAAATTAAAAGAGAGTTTCGACATGTAATGTGAAGATTAGGAGCATTACAACCAGGGCCAGGAAATCCCAACTTTCATAAAATAATTTGTATATTATGCATTTGTTGTTTTCAGTGGCTCGTATTTATTAATTAATTGTTTCAATATTTTATTACGTAATACGATAAGATTTTCTAATGTCTTCTGTGGTGTAATAGTTAGTACTCTTAAAAAACTTGGGGTGAGTCTTGCGCGTAGGAGAGGTTATTGTTGTTATATTTAGTTGAATTGCAAGCGAAAACAATTTTAAACGAACCTCTACTTTTGTCGGGCAATGTGCACATTATTCCACTATCTACATTTACTGAAACATATAAAGAATAGTTTTTAGGGTGTCTAATATAGGGATAATGCAGAAAAGAAAAACAAATCACGAAATCACTATTAATTTTTACCATACACGGATTATAGATAATAAAGATAACAATCATACTAAAAATACTGTTGAATTAAGTCGTAGGAGGTGGTATACGATCAATGACGGATATAGCAGGTTCTTCGTTTCAGATCCAAGTGAGGCCCAAGAATTTTCCATATTTTTTTTTATTTCCTATGAAACTTTCATAAAATTAATTACGTATAAAATCTAGCCTTTAGTGCAAGTCTAATATAGTGATAATGTAGAAAAGAAAAACAAAAATGTTTGTAACAATTTTTGTTAAATCTAAATAACAATTTTATTCAGCAAAAACGTAAAAACAACGTCAACAGAAGTAACTTATTTAGGATTTTTTTGGTGATTCGTGCTCGGTGTCTAGATCCCGTTCCTGCAAAATAAGTATATTGTTACTACCTAAATTAAATAGTGGCCTGTATTACGAGCGCATTTACATTATATTCCTATAAGGAGCATGCTCCATAAAAGAGCTTTTATTATAAAACTGCGCTTGTAATACCAACCAAATATTTCATTTAATAAGAATGTAAGCAATGAACTGTCCCAACACTTTTAACATAATCGAGCCTGGTGTTTGCAATAACGATAGTCTAGGTACCAATCAATTATTAAAATAAATACATAAATGTATCATTACTGCTTATTGTTCAACATGATAAAATACTAAAGTCGGTAGAATGTTTGGCTATTATATTGGTTGCATTCATCCATTAAACTGAACTGGTATTAAACAACCTCAAATGCAACCCCATAACAACAAACAAAAAAGTTTCTTCCAAGATAGAATGAAAAAGATTGTTAAGAGGTGGATTTTCGGCATAAAATTACGGAAAGAGTTTATAGAAAAATTATATAAATTTCATTGGTGTGTACAATATTAAGATCGGTATTTCATATCTTCAATTTCAATATCATCACGGCATATAACCCATTGCTGTGTGTGTTAATCTGCTTTATACACAGATATCGGTAATGATGATGACGACTCGCACCATACAAGCATTTAACAACCGTCACGTCATGGGCACTCATTGCTGGCGCGAAGAGTGTAAAATAAAAGCATATTCTTCCGTACCGGAGTAATTAATGAAGTATTGGACGAGTTAGGTGTACATTGTGGTGTTCTTGGGTCAAAAGTAGTACTTCTGTCAACACCAGAAGATTGACTTTGAGTTTCCGGAGATTGGATTTCGAGTTCCGACTGCTCAGTATCATTTACACTATTATTGGCTGAAGCAGGAGGTTCAAAGTGGCGTTCGTAGTCTGAATCTGGAGACTCCATTTCTGCAATGCTGTTATTGGGAGGGGTGTCCTGAAAAAGAGAGAAAAAAAATGTATATCCAGGAGAAAAACTGAATATCATCATCCCAAAACTCAGATTCAGGTTTTTCTTAACAGAGCTGTTTTCAACTTGGACCTAAATTTACACATTCAATAAGCAGTCTACTGTTTTTTCTTTCTTAACTTGTCGAATGATAATCGCCATATTTGTTTAAGATTTCAATTTATTATAGCTATTTGCTTAAAACACAAGCAATGCCCAGAAAAGAATAGAAAAACACACATATGTAATGATTTTCTTACCAATTCTTCAATAGTGCTTAATCGCCACCCCATCTAGAACAATATAAACAAGAAGGTTAGAACACAAAATTATATTTTGAATATAAGTATCAAATTAAACCAAATTCGAGTTTATTTATTACTATGCCTTTGCATTATTACTAAATTTGTTATATTACAAATTTAACTTACTTCGTTAAAGTCGATTTCTTCGATGGGCCGTACGCCCAATTCTGCCATTATTCTCACCCACGCATTCTAAATTTAAACAAAGAAAACTTTAACTATACTACTTCAAAATGAGGAAACTGTACTTCTATTACCTGTTGTTCGTTGGAACTCATCGTAAATGCAAAAATTAAATAAATTTTGAAGAACGTTTATTCTCTATATCGGCTTATATTGTGATCGAGAACTTGACAATATGGCGAGCTACAGGCACGACATCTAAGGAGAGAAAAATGAAGTATGGTATTGGTAATCGTTCAAATGTTTAATGAATAGCCAATTTTTATTATATTAAAGTTTATGTTTCAATAATATTGTCTGATATTATAGAATATTTTAATTTTGTCAGTTCAGTATTTAAACAAATTGTAATAGAAATTATAAATTTGTTTTGAGTAAAGGCAGACAACATCTAATTCTTATCTTATTATTGATCGCCTAGAGGGGTAGTTGTTATTAGACATTAAAATCTTATTGTTGAAACTATTGGGTCAAATAATGATATTTAAGTGTAGTTTAGATGTTGAAAGTATGGTAATAGGAAAAATATGAATTCGTTGTATTGAATTGTACAAAGAAAATACATATTACTGAATATTATTATTGTACAATCATATTGAATGTCTAAGGACCGTTTAAAATAATATAGGAGTATAAATATATCAATGTCTATACAAAGTTTATTAAACATTAAAATATGTACTGACAAATTTCAAATAAACACAACATGAATGTTAATAGTTTTTAACATATACATGGGATTTTAGTTTAATGTGGTTTTCTACTGTTTTATTAACGTAACGACAAAAAATGTAGAATGAAAATTTGTATAAAATTAAAAGTTGCATGCAAAACTGTTTTTACATTTTTTATTATGTTTTTGATTTCAATTTTAAATTTATTTTTGGCTCCCACATTTTTTATTTATAAACTTCAAATTAATTTATGGAAACTAAATCCCGCGTTCTTTTTTATAACTATAATAATTATTTAGTTACAGGCGCGTATACAGGGGCGGACCAACTGACAGCCCAGGAAAAACATTTCGCTTTAGTGCTATTTTTGAAATACGGGACTGTGGCCTAATTTTTAGCAATAAATAAAGTATGATTTCATAGTGTTTCTATTCATAGGCTTGCAGCGTGAATGGCGCTCACCATGTGAATTTGTTGTTTAGTGTTCAATGTGATATTTAACAATATTTCTATAATATAAATCTATAAAAAAACTGTAAAAGTGAGTTAAGTCTTGGTCGTTCTTGCGATGTTTGTGCTCTGATAACTCTTCGTTTGTAATAGTCCATACCATGTACTAAAACTAGAAGTGTTGTTAATTAGCATTGTCAACCAAAATGAGTGTGGAAAGTGCTGAAGGCCATGCAGTGCCAGAACGGAATCTCGTAACCACATTTCTATAGTTTGGCGCGAGAAGCTGACATTTGGCGCTACCGGCATTCGACGCAGGCGCACCATCAACTGTTTGGTGTGTCGTCTGCAGAGCTAGAGTATTCGAAACGACGGACTGTTTGGACTGATTTAGAGATAAGTGCTAGACTAGTTGATAAGATATATGTCATTACAGCAGTGTACGAGAATCCTATATTTTTATATATTTATATAGTTCAATATAATCGATATTAATTTAAAAGTGATTTTATGCAACCGTTTTAACATTACAGTGTTGCGGGTAAATTGTGGTTGTTACAAAGCTAGCATTATTTTCCTTTTTATGTTTCAAATTGGTCGAAAATAACATCAACCTTTAATGTAATCTTGTGCATGTACAAATTATTTTCTGTTTCATATTTTCAACAGTCGACATTGATCAACGTCGTTGGAGAGTAGTTCGAGACCGGTATGTCAAGGAGAAAAAAGAACTAGTAGCACAACCTTCCGGAAGTGCTACAGATGATGAATATTCATGGGAATATTACAAAGATATGAATTTTCTGGAACCTTACGTCCGAAACAGAAAGTAAAAAATGTATATGCATGGTTTTTAATTTTAAAACATTACATTTCTTTATTGTTACAGAACATCCAGTAATATAGGCGACGAAGGAACGAACGAAATACTTCAAAATAATGAAATAATTGAATCTTCTTCATCCAAATTGTACATAAAGAAGTATAGTTTGAAGAAGAGAGCGAATCTTTGGGTGAATTATGCGCCGCTACAGTACCAACTATACCACACGTGTCGTCGGCAGCACTTGCAACTCTAAATGACACAATAATGGCAATGGACCTATTAAATTAAAAGAGAGAGATATTAATAAAAGTGAGATGTGCATAGTGCGCAGTTGAATTTTAGCGCAGGTGGGTGACAAAGTATAAAACATTTGAATTTAAAAAATGGCAGCAAATACATGTACAATAAATTTAATAAAACTGACTCAATTTAGGTATAGTACTTGCGATGAATAGGTACTTCAAAAAGAGAGGAAGAACAAATGGAAATCAGAAAAGAAGATATAAGCTAAAGAAGGTTATATACACAATATCAAAATATTAGAAGAAAGCGATACAGTTGTGTGCGTTAAAGCCAACTGTTATCGTAGTCAAAAGAAATGTGCAAAACCACATAAGATATTTATAAAGTTTTTTTCAATAATTCTGTATCAATTTTCAATTCGTTACCCCAATGCTTTGTCTTATTCAGATCCTTAGGGAATATGTGGTACGCCAACAATTGTGATGATGTATGTATTACATACTGTACAATATTTACGAAATTATTTTCTTGTTCTTATATGTTCCTGTTCCTGCATATCTGTACTTCAAACTTGAGAACTTATTATGCTTTGCTTTTTATGATAAAAATTGTTTTGTTCCGTATACCAGAACAATCGAAAAGTGACAGTAAATAGCATAGTTGTCAAATGATTTTTTTTAAAGAACAGATATTATAATCTCTAATTAAACATACATTTTACATAACATATATATTTTTTTTATTAGATATATTTCTGTTTGTAACACATATATTTTTTGTCATTTTCTTCATAATTTTAAACAAGTATAAATTTATTTGATTTATCTTTCGTTATTTGGCAACATGGTGTCACCTACCTAGCGATTCAGAAAAAAATCGCTAGATGGCACATCTAAAATGACGTCACAGAGTCATAAAAGTTTAATAGGTCCATAGTAACAACACCATCTGCACCTGCAAGCAAATCCAGATCCATCAAAAGAAAACATGATGATGCAACGATAGACGAAGCTATAAATACTATGGCAAAATAAATTAGATTCAGAAATGGTCCTTGGACAGTATGCAGTATGCATTTATCGAAAAATAAAAAAAAATCAGCAATACTGGAAATACTTTCAGAACTTAAATGTGATTAATGTATAATTGAAAAAATACTACATGTATATATATTCCCTGTCCCATCAATAATGTATAATATCTGATTTTATTTTCTTTGTTTATAATTTAGTTTTTGAATATGTTTTATTTTTATTTTTTAATTCTTTCGTTTTACACACTGATTGATTAAAAATATGAGAATCTTTTAATTATTAATTCGATAAAAAAAATACTATTCATTAAAATTTTGGTTACCCTGACACTTCTAAATATGTTTAAATATAATTTTTATATTATACAGGTGTCTACAATTCTCAGTTTCTATTTACAGTTTCATGTAAAGTAACATTCAAAATACACGAAAATGTTACTTGAAAACTTTGTATATAATAATTAATAATAATAATAATAATAATAATAATAATAATAATAATAATAATAATAATAATAATACTTTATTACTCAAACAGGCAAAGAACCCTACACAAGTAAATGTACATAATATAAACAACAAAAACAGAAAAAGCCAATGAAAAATTAAACAAAAATATCTCGATCTGCACACATTATGGTATATAAATTACACATAACGTACATAGGTGACTTGCACAGAATATTAGAGTTATATGCAGGAAGGTAAAATCGTTGCAACGTGAACAGAAACGGGGAACACGAAAATCGATTTTAGATAGCAAAAGAGGACTATCAATTTTGTTATGAATGATTTTATATAGCGTATTAATTGATGCATTTTTATGTCTGGTTCCAATGGACTCAATTTCAAATGTCTGAAGTTAGTGTCAGTACTGACAAAATTGTCGGGGTACGCACCGTAACATTTAAACCAGATGTATTTTAAGAACTTTCGCTGAAGAGCTATTAATTTAGCAATATGAGCTTCATAAATTGGAAACCAAATTATAAGCGAAAAATCCAGTTTAGACTGTACAAAAGCGAAATATAAGGACTTAAGTGCGGAAATATCTGAAAAATTTCGGCAGTTTCTGATTATGAAGCCAAATATTTTATTTAATGACGTAATTAAGTAATCCAGGTGGGAAGTGAAGGCTAAATCCACCCAAGTCTTTTGTGTGGACTGTACGTGATAAGATCTCGGAATCTATAGTATATTCGTAAACTATAGATGTTTTAGAGCGAGTGTAAGACATAATTTGACATTTATTAATATTAAGTATTAATTTATTCTGTGTACACCAGATGCAAATAGCACTAATATCACTTTGAAGGATGTTACAGTCGCGGACAGTCTGAATTTTTTTGAATATTTTTAGATCATCTGCAAAAAGTAACACGTTGCAAGTTAATTTTTCAACAATATCGTTAATAAAAATTAGAAATAAAAGGGGCCCAAGGTTTGAACCTTGAGGTACTCCAGATGTAGCAATATAAAAACTTGAGTTAAATCCATTATACGAAACATAATGTTGACGGTTTTATAAGTACGATCTAAAAAAATTGATCAGGTTATTGTGAAAACCAAAATAACGAAGTTTATCTAAAAGAATAAGATGATCAAGCTTGTCAAAGGCCTTGGAAAAGTCTGTGTAGATTACATCTACTTGACCTCTTTTGTCCAGGACCTCTGAAACATACTGAGTAAAAATACACAAGTTAGTAGTGGTAGACCTGCGTGGCATAAAGCCATGCTGATAAGTTGAAAATATAAAGTAAAGGAGTAACTAGCGCAATGGTAACTACAAAACTGGGTATTTGGTCGTACCCTGATGTTAAAGTATTTTTTAATTTTTTACTTGCTTCAAGAATATCATTTTCCAAAATAGTAATATTAATATTATGAGACATAAACAAACTATCAGACATAGGAGCCTGAGAGTTATCAGAAACAGACGAAGTGTTAATATTTGAGAAAACACTACTAAAATATGTAGTCAGAAGTTCTAAAATCGATTTGGGGTTATCAGCAAGTTCATCATTTAGTTTCATGACACCCGGTATTCTGAAAGTACCTCTTTTATTCTGTACAAATGTCCAAAAGTACTTAGGATCACGTGTGACAGAATTTTTAACATCAGAGATATAATTTCATAAGCACGTTTTATTGAATTCTTAATAAGATATTTGATATCTTTGTATTTACTGAAAAAGAACTCTGAATTTGTTTTCTTGAATTTTACATAGAACTTATTTTTCAGTTTAATGTTATTAATAATATCATAAGTGGGGACATATACATCAAATACACTGTACAGTATGTCATAAAATTTACAACAAGCATTATTAACAGTAAGGCTTTCAAGTACAGGGGACCAGTCACACTGTAAAAGTTTTTCATACAATAAAGGATAATTCGCATTTTTTAAAATTGTAAACTTTAGTAACTTTGTTGACAGAGAAATTCTTTTGTTTTAAATTCTTAATTTTTAACTCAATTGCCAAGGGGGAATGTAAAACATCAACCATAGGTAAATGTTCACGTGTAACAGCAGTATGTAAATTGCTAATAATAAGATCTAAAACATTGTGTTAGAATTCAGTACACCATTACATTGTTGCAGGTCATTGAAAGCCTCAAAGTTAATTAAATGTTCACAGAGAGGATCATTAGAATTTAAGAAAATATAGTTTGGTACATTGAAATCACCCATTATAATAACATTTTGAAAAGAATAACAACATTGTTCTAAATATGTAGTTAGTTTTTCTAAATCAGTAAGTTTCGGTGTTTCAGGTATGTAACAAAGATAAAAAGTGTGTCGGCATGCTAAGAGGGTTCCGCCTCCTGTAGACAGTGTAGGAATTAGATGGAAAAAGTTCGGAATGATCTATATCTGTCTCTGTCAAAGCCACAAAGTCGTAATTACCATCAGATATTGAGCAATAGAAATCGTCTATTTTATTTTTAATAATACTGACGTTCTGATAGTAGCATTTTAAGTACGTCATTTCTGAGTCTGAGTTCGTGTGACCGGGCCTAAAAAATCACCATTTGGATTGGCACGTTTACGGAGGAACCAGACATTATAATATCCTAAAATAAATAAAAGAAAATTTATTAAATTTTTATAACAAATTGATTTTTGTATTTTTTTTTTAAATCATTAGATATTATAATGAATAAAGTATATTATAAGACACCATATAGAAGAATGATTACTTGCAGAATATTAATTTAAAAACACAATAAAATTAATTTATACTAAATTTTACAAAATGACTTCTAAACCAGTTTCTGTTTAAATACATAAATATGGCTGTACATGTTATAATTCGATACTTCAGTTATAATAACTTCTTAAGAACTACTTTAAATCAGTTTTTTAGTTGATGCATTAAGTTACTGAGAATCTATACTCCCACTTTCTTCTGTTTAAAATAAAACTATTATTTTTGCAGTTATTTAAAAGTTTTAAATAAATTTATAAAACATGTAATATATGTAAACTTTAATGCATCTATACTAAACAATTATTTTTAAACTGTATTATAAAACTTTAAAAATTCTATTTATAAATAACTGTCAATTAAGTTTCTAACACTTCCTTTAAGGTAGTTAGAAAGATGTTATTAAAACTGAAACAATCGACGCCAATGAAACTTAAATATAAAACGTTTTAATAACTATTATATGACCAAATAATAAGTACCACAGATCATAACTTCGCATTGTAGTTTAACAGACTAGAAAAAAGTTGTACAAGGCAAAATAACTTAAAAATGTTATAATTCCGCTAATTGTAAGTTGCAGTAACAACATAATTACTTATAATGTCTTAATAAAAACTCTGTGTTCCTTTTGGGTTAGAATTAGAAAAATAGATAATCCAAGATTACATTCAAAACTATAAAGAAAAGACTAAATTACTATATAAATATTAATAACTAGTGACAAGAAAATAAAACAAAAAATTCAAAATTTAAGAAAGAAAAAGTTAAAACAATTAATAGAAATTTGAAAATAACAGAAAATAATGACAAAAATCAAACTAAAAAACACAATATGAAAACTTAAGTAAACAATACACGTATCTTATTGAGACCCTAAACATAGACAAAACAACTACAAAAGACTCATTTATCCACTCACCCTCGGATAAGACGAGATATAGTCAATGGTTTGGGAACAGTTCTAAAAGCTATTACATGAAATTTGGATGACGAAGATAATAAAAGATACATAAAAATTTTAAATAACCCACAAGAAAATCAATATAAATTAAACAACCAAATTAAACACTAATACCCTGTTAGGCACCAAATAATAGACTGTCGACACAATCAGGCAAAACGAAGTCACACTAAAATTAAAAATTGAACAGCTCGTGCATTTGGCTATCGGTTCGGTGGAACAAAAAATGACGACAAATTATTGATTAAAGATATTTACAATCAATTAGAGACGTTGTATACACTAACATTTAACACTCTTCAAGATATTGACAATTCTCTCACATTTTGTAAATTTCACACTATACACAGCATAATCAAAACACATGACCTTTACGAGAAACTAAACAAAATTTAAAAATTTGACAACGATGAGTTTCCATTTGAAACAAATTTGGAAAACATTTCAAAAATAGAAACTCTACTCTCAGTTAATTGCGAATTGCAAAATAACAAATTTTATATTTATCGAAATTCTCATAAATTATGAAACACACTTCGATCTAATTCATTTAATTCTAACCCCTACAAAACATAATTCTAATTTATTTGCTATTACACCCAATCATGATTGCTCTATCATTATCATTCCCCATTCATATAAATACTGATTTTCTTTCTTGTACCTTCAATTCTAACTTTCTATGTTATAATTTCCGTCAATCTGATTATCTATCACTTTATCACTTTTAAATCTTACTTGGAACTCATGACGCCGCATGCAAAAAATTTTATGAAATAGTTTACAGTGTATTTGACAAATGTATTCCACTACTAAAAAACGTGCATTCAAATATACACCTTGGTATAACAATAATATAATTAAACTTATTAAACTCAAAAATAAATATCACAAAATGTATAAAGCATGTCATAACGAAACACATTTTTCAGAATTTCAACGTATACGTTCTCTTGTTAAGAAAAATATAAAATTAGCCCATTCAGATTACATAATTTTTTTTTTGTAAATTCATTTCAAAGTAATCCAAACTTATTTGGCAATACGCCAAATATTTTACAAGGATTCGTTATTTTTTTCTCAAGTATTTACACCAGTTCAAACTCACCTTACTTTACAGATAGTGCATCTTATTCATCTGACACGAATTATAACACTGTAACTATTAAATCTGTTACTGATGATGACATTTTATATGCAATTAAGCGACTGAAACCTACCCGTAATCCTGGTCCTGATAATCTACCATCCTATATATTCTTAAAGCATGCTGTAATATATTTGTTGAACCTCTTAAATTCCTTTTCAATTTATCGCTCAAAAATAATTATTTCCCTACTTCCCTTAAATCTTCACTTGTGTGCCCCATCTACAAATCTGGTGATATAACTAACATATCCAATTACCGACCAATCGTTATACTGTTCAACATTTCAAAAATTTTCGAATCTATACTATATAGGCACATTTACAATTCAATTGAACATCATATCAGTATCCATCAACATAGATTTGTCAAGGGTAAGTCAACTACGACAAATTTATACTGATTTTAAAAAAGCATTCGATACAGTTGACCATTCTATTCTTTTACATAAATTACTGTCTAATTTCAATTTTTCTTCCGATCTTGTTTCATTTATAAATACAAGTTCTCGTACAATGACAGTTAAGCTTAATAATTTTAGTTCACCCCTTTTATTCCTTCTTCTGGTGTTCCTCAAGGATCTAATTGAGGTTCATTACTCTTTATTTTGTTTATTAATGATATCGTTAATGTGGTAAATAATTCTGAAATACTGTTATATGCAGATGATTTAAAAATCTATGGTAAAATAAACTCAGTGGAGGATTGTAAATTATTACAGAATGACATTGAAAGTGTTCTAAAAAGGCCTGAAAGCTCTAATTTATTTTTTAACTACAGTAAATGCAAAATAATGTCTTACTTTGTAAAAAAATACGTTTATACCTATTCATGTCACATGCAACTTACGTGTCTTGCACGAGTCTCTAAATTTAAAGAGATCTTGGCGTGATATTTGATGACAAATTATCTTTTCATTTACATATTGACGGCATAACATCTGCATCTCTCAAAATACTTGGATTCATAATTCGTTCAGCTAAATCTTTTAATAATATATTATCTGTGAAATGTTTATACCAATCATTGGTCATGTCAAAATTAGAGTATTGTGCGTTAGTTTGGAACCCTATTTATGACAATCAAATATCTAAACTTGAATCTGTACAAAAAAGGTTTGTTAGATACTATTATTATAAAAAATACAAACAATATCCTAATTATGATTTTATTTATGATTCCGCATGTTATTTGAAAGTAATATCTTATCTTTAGTTAACCGTAGAAGGGTTCAGATATGTGTTTTAGTTTATAAAGTAATCAATAATATTATAAATGATTCATGTATTTTGCAGCAAATTCCATTTTATGTACCCCGTACTATTCCACGTTACCAAATTACTTTCAAGGGCAATAAAGCTAGGACGAATTATGAAACTAAATCACCAATCAGGCGAATGTGCAACATTTTCAGCACAATTCCATTATATCTTGATGTAGAAATAAACCAATATTTGGCCATATTTCCACACCCCGAAAAATTAGAAAGTAAATGCAATCACGTCGATAATATAAGGTGTCTTCAAGGTATACTTCTTATCAAAGACTAAGGATGTAAATTGAAAATTCAGAACGGAGAACTCGATTTCAATCATGGGACATTTGAAAAACATACAGTAATTGAAAATTAGAAAATTAACTTCAACAAGACAGAAATTCCCAAAACTACAATCGAATTAAATAGCATCTACGAACTCAGTCCAATAAACAATGTAGAAGACACCTTGTTCGATAACATAACACCATATTATCAAGATGACATCATATATCCCGTTCTGGCATTATATGTTATAACTATTATTGTTGCTATTATTAGTATTATTTCTGACATAGCGTATCTCAGAAAGAAACTTCCAGTTAAATCCACGAGATGTAATCAACCCACGGCACTGATCTCTATACATATCTGGATAGTGTACAGCGGCCAGGTTAAATACAGCGTTTTGTGACTATTTGAACGCCGTCATGTTGGAGGTTTTCGGCACAATTTTAGTTGGAGATAGAAACCTTCCCAGCTACTTTAAAGTTAATTTTCCAACAAATTTGATCGTGTTATTCACAATGTATCTCATTGCGAACATTTGAAAATTCACATTTCTCGAAAAATCATTTGAATTAAATATCTTCACAATTTTTAACTTTAACTGCTTATATATTTGTAGTTATTGCAGATATCGTTCTGATTTTTTCTGATAATTATTTATTGATAATGTGCTTATGTAATAAAAATATTATATTTGTTTCTAAAATGATAAGAAAAATAATAAAAACTAACATTCGAACAGGTTTGTTTTGGATTTTGCAATACAAGAAGCACTAAACGAGAAATTTTTCGTGTTTACCAGATAGACCCTAATACAGCGACAAAGTTGTAGTAAATGAATTAAATAAGTTTTATATTTGATTTTTTTTTTCAATAGCTTCACCAGTTTTGAATAAAAGAAACACAAAAAGTACATCGTAAATCAGGCGACTTTGGCACTTACTTGACTAACATGTCTGGAGTTACCATCTAGTTAAGCACAGTTTTGAAAAACTGTTTCTCTCAAAAAGTATTCTAGTCATTACCTACATTTTAAATTTTGAATTTTTAAACAAAATCGTCCTATAAAAATGTCTAATTTTGTTTCCTGATTACACATCAAACATCATTTTTAAAAGATCGCAAAATTTAGGGTAGTTTACCTAGACCTAGAGTCTTCATTTTTAGTATCACGGATTCACATATGTACATAGGTACTTTCCTATTGAAAACAAAATAATTAATAACTTAAATTACATAATACTCGTAGAATAAATAAATAATTTTATTTTATTATTGTTAATTTCAAAATTGCTATACGCATCCAGAGGCACAAAAAAGTATGATTATTGGAAAATTGATTTTTTCATAACATTAACATAAGTACTGGAAGTACTGTATATTTTTCCTGCCAAAAATATTTGTTGTACAGTAAAATCATATGTGCAATTTTTTACAAAGAAAAATTAAACAAAAACTCAAGAGATTGATATAGAAATAAGTTTATAATTCAAATAGAAATATTTGTAAAATACTTACCGATAGATATCAACCTTCCATTTTGTTATGTTTGAGATTTAAAGAATTAAAAATAAATAATATCTGGTATAAAAATAAAGTATATTTTTATTAGGTACAAGAAGTAATGAATATATTATGTCTGCATTTGATAATCTTAAAATAATTATACATAAATTCGTACTATAATAGTAAATATAAATATTAAATTGTAAAACAAGTTTGCTTAAACAATAAAAGAAAAAAGAAATTATAATTATAAATAATAGTATTTAATAACATTACAAAAATCTAAGAAATAATGAAAAATAGTCAAATATAATAAGATGGCACTTAATAATATCAGAATAATTATTTTTAAATTCATATTATAGAAGTACATATTAAAATGAAAAATGAGCTTGCTTAAGTTATAAGAAAAATTAAGAGAGGAAACTATAATTATAAATAACACAGAATTTATTCACATTACAAAAAAATCTAAAAAATAATGAAAAATAATAGAATATTATAGATGGCATTTATAATCTCGAAATAATTATTCAATTTGAAATAGAAAAACAAGCTTGCCTAAATTACATAAAAAAAAAACGGAAAATAGAAATTATAATTCTAAATAATACAAAATTTGATCAGAATATATAAAATGTAACAAATAGTGCATAATAATATAGAAATACTGATAATATAAAAATTTTTACACGTTACTATAGTTATTTGTAGTTCCATATGTATTGCACTCATCCAAGACAAGTTTTTCATTTTTAGACGATTTTCTCTCTATGATATGTTGGTTTTAACTATTTATTTATTTATTCATATTTATTTATTTATTTTTTTAATTGTCCGTGCTGTATGTTCTG
The DNA here is from genome assembly GCA_943142095.1 of Ophonus ardosiacus. Classification (NCBI taxonomy): domain Eukaryota; kingdom Metazoa; phylum Arthropoda; class Insecta; order Coleoptera; family Carabidae; genus Ophonus; species Ophonus ardosiacus. Next base: position 34,726,475 of record OW964833.1, on the reverse strand, counting down.
TTATCCACATGTGGTTTCTTTTTTTTCAACTGACCATTCTAGCCCTGAAGAAGACTATTGTATAGTCGAAACGTCGGCGTGAACAAATTTTATTAATTGACTGAAAGAATTCTTACTTTCCTGTATCTACCGATAATAATGTATGTAAAAAAATGTTGAAAATCGTAGTAAAATCTGAAAAGAATAAATATTAATATTAAAAATCAAATTGAATTCGGTAATAATACAAGACTGTATTATCTACATTATATGCGAAAAAATGAGACTCATAATCTAAATGTGTATTACACCGTATATCAAGTTTTTTTTTTATCAGTAAACAGGTGTATGTCATTATCATATTTACATTTGAAATGATTGACAGCAATGTGTTAAAGCGTTTGTTTTTATAAATAAACATAGGGCTTGTATTATAAAACTTGTCTTAGGCTCATATTGGAATTATATCATGTTTTAATGTGTATTTTTTTTTTTTTTTTTGAATTGTCGTTTTGGAAGATTACTGTTTTGATGACTGCCAACTAGAATATACTCCGTATGTTCATTTACAAAAAAAGAAAAACGCTTTAAAACATCGCTGTCTACCAAATCAAATATAACTATGGTAATGACATACCACTATGTTTACTGATAAAATAAAACTCCTAGTGTAAGGCAAAACATTGATGTTTTATAACTAGCTATAGAAATAAAAGTAATTTTTTGCTGTAAAATTGTGACATTTGTCAGATTAAACAAATTCCAGACGTACATTTTCGGTCAATGTCAATCGATTTCCAACTCCATTAAAATTACTTACACAAAAAATTTACCATAAATATTCGCCAATCATAACGCTTAACATTTTCTCTGCAAAAATTGCAAAACTTTTTATTTTAAACCAAACATGAAAGGCAGACAAATGTTACAAACTATTTTCAGTGAAGATATCTGTATCAGTTATTACTTTAAATATATTATTTCTTATTGACAAATACACCCATTCATCCGCATAGCACTGTATTTTAAATAGGATTAGACGGTTTAAGGTATTTAAGAATGTCTTTAGTTTTCATGTGGTTTATGCCTACAGTCTATAAAGTGACTCGCAGAAGAAAGATACCTATTCCTTAAACTATTTTTATAATCAATCTAGACCATAATTTACGCAAATGGTGAGCAATTTATGGCCGGTTGCACCAACATAACTTAAATATTAAAATCGACTTAAATTGACAATATTGCATCGAAATGAAATGTCAAATGAATTATAATATATTGCTGTCAAAATTTCGATTTGCATTTTTTTGTTTAAGCCTAGCTTAAAATTTAAACCTTGTTGGTGCAAATGGGCATTAGACAAATTTCTTTCGATTAGTTTAAAATATAGAATGTTATTTAAGTATTCCGCCATTTGATTTTGAGTTACATCGCCTTTATTAGTAATACCTTAATTTTATTAGGCATTGTATCTACAAACCCTGCATATTTTTCTGTTAGGAGGATCGTCCCGTATGTCTAGTAAGGCAGGTTTTACTGTACACATTGGATTTTTACGAAACTATTTTTCATTGTGGTCTTGGTATAGAAGATAAATCTAAACTAAAAAATGACCATAAATGCTGGTTGAATTATTATCACCAGTCATTTGGGCCACTGTTTTCTTTTTAGTTATATATATATATATATATATATATATATATATATATATTATAATTTATAAAAAATATAAGCCGACCTAATTAACTAGCGTCTAGCCAGTATTCTAGCTTTGATTACGAAAACAAACGACAGTTGGTTATCATTCAATTCAACCACACAAAACAACAATAACCTCACCTAACGCATAAAAATCACTCATGAAAAACTCAGGTAGGTTTTGTGCGTTTGGTGAGATTATTTTTGTTATATTTAGTTGAATTGCAAGAGTGATTTTTGTGTGTTAGGTGAGGTAATTGATATAGTGTCAAACTGTAAAATATACACAGTACTACACTAAACGAGCACACGCATGTCGACATCTAAATCGAATATGTTCGTTATGAAAGCTAGTGTAGTACAACTAGCGAATGATAGTTGACGTTTAAATTATTTTATAGATGTAGTTTCTTTTCATAACTTTGTCTTATGATTTGAATTTGAAAGGAAACTGACCTCTGTTATTCCATTAGAGAAAACTAGAATTGTTCTAAATTACACTAGAATGTTATATATAAAAAAAATTAGTACCGCGATTTATGAGTCGGAACTACTGTTAGATGAAATTGAAAATATTTGAAAAATCAAATTATTTTGTTATAATCAAACTAAATGAAAAATGTTTAAAATATCTTAAATGCACCGCTGGTCTGTATTATGTTATTATGCAGGACTGTAGTCATCCATTAATTTTCAGCAACTCATAGTAACATATTTCTGGGATTTCCTAGTCTAGTATTTAAATGGGTACTTGCAAAAATTCTCAAATCATAGGGCAATGTCATTTAAAGAAATCACATCAAAAAGGGACCCCTGTGGTGCACTCTCCACGCCATCAATGAGTGCCCGTGAGGTGACGCCTGGTAAGCGCCCGCACGGTACAAATATGTCATCATCATTACCGATATCTGCGATAAAGCAGATTGGCACACCCAGAAATGGGTAATATGCCGTGATGATATATTTATTTTATTTATTTTTTACATCTATAAAATACTTTAAATGTCAACTTTAATTCTCTATAGTCAGAAAAATTGGCTTTGTCGGGTCTAGCAATAAAAGTATAAATATCGTAATTATGACGAAGCGGCATACCGCTCACTGCTTGCATTATAACCTTATCATATAACTTAAATTATATGATCTAAGATTATAACATTGGCATCAATGGGCTATAATTTGCGTTGCTCTATTGAAATGAAGACATGCTCTGTATAGTGAAATATAGTAAAATAATTTTACTGTTCCTTTAACATAAATGCTATTTTTGTCTTGATATAATTTCTTATGAGAATAAAAACTGTAGTTTCAAAAATTGTTTCAAACAAAAATAGCATTTATGTTAAGGGAGTAGTAAGATTATTTTATTATACACACCACTCGGGCAGGTAGAAATACCAGGCGATGCATGCCTTCATTTCAAAAGAACGGCGCAAATAATGGCGTTTTTTATCCAATGTTATAAAGCAAACAGTAAGCGATAGACCGCTTTGTCATAATTACAACCTTTATAGTTTTATTGCTGGACCCGACAGAGACATTTTTTCTGACCATAGTCGTACATTCACAGGCTAGACGTTCGTACCGAACTATTATGAACCTGGGCTCGCATAAAAAACATAAGCAATGTGAAATTTCAATAATTGGACATCCTTGAAATTATACATACATACATTTAATGCTGAGGTTTCTTTTTTGGTATGGCACCTGTAGAAGTGGTTTGTCTCTCAATGCCAGAAGAATAATTATTATTTTCCGCCCGATATACATAATTTGGTCTTTTTTCTTTCGACGACGATTCGAAATAGCCCATCTTGTGAAACATGTCAGTTTCTTTGACCTCCGGAGCACGTGCTTTTCTTTCTTTGCATTTCCCAGGAACTCCAAAATGAGTCATTGTATCAAAAATATCATGAATTCGACGTGGATATGGTGGTGGATTTCGATCACCCCTAAAAAGATAATTGATAATAATTTTTATTATGCAAAAAATAACACTTGTAATTCATTGGTACTTGAAAGTTAAAAATATTATAAATATAAATTTATTTTAAGGTTAACAAATTGTTTTCGTAGCTTGCTGTTTTATTTTATGGAATTTTATTAATTCGTATTTTGAAAATAAATGGCCGCTCTTTTCCAGTGGTTGGAGTAAAACTATATTTTGATATCGTTATCGTAAAGATAATTTTATATACACTCCGGAAAAAATATAATAATACCGAAAACTGGAAGTAATAACAAATTCTTAATACGATCATGTTATAAGCCCCTTTGTCTAGTTTAACTTTTCTTATTATCTCTCAAAATAACGAATTATTTTTGATGCCGGACTTTCGCCGACCATCTGTATATTTGTACCGAAGCAGGCGTCACCTCATTCTCAAAGCTGTCGTGCAGACAGCGCCAAAGGATAGATTTTAGTTCAATTTGAAAGTTACAGAACAATTATTATAATAGTATTCAATATGTATTTCATTTGCGTCAATTTTATTTTATTTGCAAATTTCGTTTGGGCGATACATTTGTATTGTTGAGGGCGCTTAGAGTGCATACACGTTGTTGTCGTAAAACGTAGAGAATATACCACAACAACCATCGGATTCGGATCTAGGCCGCCATATTATTAAATTATTGGCATCTATTACTATTTCTTATTATTATTGCTGCGCAGTTACTAGTGTTCGTAGGCGGTTACCCATCCATAAACTCACTGTGGTCATTCAACTTAATACTCATTATTAATATTTATTTCTCTCTGATAGTCGTATATTACCTTTACTATTATTTATTATTTTGGTTTTTAAGTGGCACAAAAGTTACCCCGATGGTGCACTCTCCACGCAGCAATAAGTGCTCCTGGGTTGACGCCCGCACGGTACGAATTTCATTATCATTACCGATATGTGCTTATAACGTAGATTGGCATACTCATCTATGGATAATATGCCGTGATGATATATTTATTTATTTTATTAACTAGTACTTTAATGTCTAAATGATATATTCCCCTAATTACCTATAAATAAAAAAATAATTGATAATTTAAATGTGCTAGCATGAAGAACCTAAAATTTGCAAATGAAAAAATGCCTATTTATGGATAATAAATTAAACCGCGATGATATATTTGTTTGTATAATGTAATAGTTTTTTTTAACTCTTTTTGTACAATTTTTACCTAATTTTTAACTCAAATTTTGTTAATTCAATTTTATGTTAAGGGCAGTTTTTTTTTTTACTTTATCTCTTAGGAGATATAATACTTTTATGATAAGACTGTATTTGTTTGTGTTATAAAAATTCGTAGAAAAATCAGTGGTAATCAAACGGTGGTACTACGTGGGTAAATTTATACTTGAAAACAAATATAATAAGTTGTTGTAACAAATATCCTTAGTTAAAAAACTCATTTATGTAAAATTTTGATTGTCTGACTTTAATTTAGTTAAAAACATCCAACAAAATGTTTTTGTGCTAACTTTTGAGAACCACTATTAAGCCATGTATAAATGCAATTGAATTGTTTTATTAATTACTTGAAATATGTTACTTACAAGTATCCTGCTTGGTCTTTTAATAAGTTGTGGGGCTCTATGTCTTCCATAATTTTATCGAAACTCATTATTTTATAGATATTTACCGAAGAATTAATTCAAAAACTATAGCAATGTGCTCACAGCTCACACCCTTCTATGTTGATGGTGATAGTTGATGCAACATATACTATACAGGATGAGTACGAATGGTAAAGGAGTTTAATTTGGCAACATCGGAAGTCTTTTTTTCTAATAATACTTGCCCCGTAATAAAACTTTAAAGCATAAAATTTTGTATATTGTTGTCATATATATATATATTTAATTCTTTCCCCAATCAAGAAATCTTAACTTTATAGAATATTGAATAGTAGATCTAGTATGTTTTGTTTTTCAAAAAAATGAAAATCGCGTAACTATCAAATATCACTTATATTCAATTAAATTTAGTTTATTCGGTCACCAAAAGCATAAATTCAAAATTTTTAATAATAAAATATTCATAATTTTCTGCTCTAATGTTCAAAGTATAAAACACCCCATAATGTTTTACTTCACAGATAATATTTGAAGAAATATACTATTTTCCCATGTTAAGCGTCCATGTTATAGAGTTTTGTATTCGCCCTATATACGAGTACAGTAATTACATTGTTTCAGTAACAATTTTTATTGATGCATTTATCAATAGAGGGACAGACGATCAGTTTTTAATTACAAAATGTGCAAAACATTTATTTATATATTTACCATATTTAAATTAGTAAAAGTAGTCTGAAGTCGGATTTACAATAAAAAAATAGGAAAAAACTGAAAAAACAAATTTAAATTATTAAAATGTCAGACTTAATAATACCATATTACAGAAAAAATGTTTGTATTTGAGTGTAAATAAGGCTGAGCACTAGCCAATCAGAAGCATAAACTGTACAACGGAAAATTTGAATTAATTCCTTTTAATTTAAGAATGGATTACATTTTCTTAATTTACTATCAAGATGGAAAACAATATACATTATTGTTATAAAACAGTATATTATAATGTATTGTTTTTATAAAACACTATTTTATAAATTTGTATGTGAGCAAAAATAATTGGACCTATCTATCATACATATTTATAATATGAACGTAATTCTTCGAAATTTATTATCAATCATGTCTTATCAAAGATTTTTAAAATGGAAGATAGCTATTGTTCTACTTAAACGGTTTAATAGCGTACCTATACAGGAATTAGTAAAATATTCAGATTATAGTATAGTATTTTTATAAGAAAGTAAAAAGTAGTGATAATTTTTATGATAAAAATTCAATAAGCCGAACTATCGAATTTTGGTGTTATATTTTTATAAAGTGATTATGATCATATTCAGGTCGCACTGCAAAATACACATAAACGAAATGAAGAAAAGAAGAAAGATCAAACATTTGGATTGTAGGATTAACGGAATATCGATTACTGTAAATACAGTGTTTTTTCCATGCGGCTATTTGGATCTCGAAAGCTGTAAGTGATACGCTTTTGTTACATTATTCTACAAATTTTGTAATATTGGAATATTATTTCAGCAATGGTTATGTTTTGTTTCTAAAAGATACATAGGAAATATTCATTTTATAAAACGCTAAAAGGATAAAACACTACATAAAGTTTTATGGGAAAGATAATATTTAATGAAAAGTGTTTATGTCCTCTACAGGGTGTAAAAGAAATAAGTACATTATATTTAATCAGTGATAGAACTTGTCGAGAGAAACAATATGTGTTAGTAATTTTTTTTAAACCTTCTAGATATTGTGTTAAAAAAAGTTTTGTAAAAGAATTCATTACCTGCCTAAAAATAGTAAAAAAAAAAATTGGGAATTCAAAAGAATGTTACTAAGAAATATTGTTGCTTTCGACGAGTTCTCTCAATGTCATTTACTTTTTTCTGTTTCACCAGTATATATCTCGAACTTGGAAATCTTTTTTCCGAAAAATAACATGCGATTTCAAAAAAAATAATTATTAAGAAATATTCTTGCTCTTGCCGAGTTCTATCGCTGGTTAAATTTAATGTATTTATTTCTGTTACAACCTGTATATTGCCTGATTACTTGTTTTGACATCTAACTCTAATCTCTTACATTTAGACAATTCAGAATTTCTAATATTCTTGCTTTGTTTAATTGAATAGTGTCCGATCACCATCGTGGAAGTCCTGGACTGCATGGAGAGCACCTGGAAAACCTGTGCAACAAGGTAGACTTTGCTTAAAGTGGCCCGCATGTGATATCTGCGATGGATAAGGCAAGAAAGCATTCGTAGTGAATCGCTGGAAAATCAAAAGAACAAGAGCACATATTTTTAGAGGTGTCTTAATACAGAAATGAATATCTTCTGAAGAAGAGAAAAGTAAGATTATAATCATATAAAAAAATTAATGGCCCGCATTACGAGCCCACTTTTATAATAGCGGTTTTATGGAGTACACTATATATTATATATAGTATATATTATATTATATTATAAAAATGCGAGCCTATATCTCTACCCTCTTACCCTCAATTGGGTGTAGTTGCTTTATTCTCGACAGTTTTTATTAAAAAGACTATTTTATCAACAAATGTTATAAATAATAGTTTGTAAACTATTTACTTCTTTTATTTCTTTGTTCTTAAATTTGTCTCCCGTTGTTACTACTAGTACATTTCTCAAAAATTTTGTCTCCAGTGCATTTATTTTGCTTCTTATTCTGTATTATTAGTATTTTTTTTCTAAACTTGGATAGTATATTAAAAAGTTTCAAATAACACATGTTTTAGAAAAAAGTTGCTTGAGGTTTAATAAGAAATATTTCAATTTTGAACAGTCTCATTTATTCATTATATTTCCTAGGTCTTCCCGATGATTTTTTTTTCTTTCCGCAGAACCTGATATTCTCTTTAACTTAAACTTACTATCACCTGAACAATGAAATGTTGCTATTAAAAGAATAAATGTCAAAGTATGAAATTTAGTATCCAACCAAACTTATATATTAGAATTTAAACATACAAACTTCAATCAAAACCCAAACAATCTTTTCCGCAAACCTTGTTATTTATAGAACTACGAGTAATTAAATTAATTATATTTATCTTTTATTTTCAGTGCCGGTTAAGTAGTGGCCGTGCGCATTAAGACGTCTCTACATGTTTAGATCGAATTTGAGGTTACTCGGTTCGAATTCATGGACCGACTAAGTGAGTAGTCGTTAACATGTCAGGCATTAATCGCATTCGCAGCGTCGATCTGACCAGTCGTCCATGTTAAACATAAATGGTGCTAACTGTAGGAGCAGTAGTTCCGATACCGTACTGGTTGCATAGCAATCAGTGGCTGTCGCACTGTTTAAGTACACCAACTGCTCTGATACTATTGGTCTCGAAAAAAGAGTGCCTACGATAATTGAGGACGTGGCCCTACAAGGGCTGTTGTGCCATAGATTTAGCCATGGGTCTACAAGACCTGGGGGTCTATTTTAATTCATGTTTCGACTCGCTAAGTATGGGGTATCGTTATCCCCACTACTGCTTCACAGTGATGACATAGTTATTTGCGTCACAGCTTGACGTCATAGCCGTACTGCAGAGGGGGAATGACGTCACCGAGTTGGGCTGCTGTCGCTAGACTTCACGACACCTAAGTATCTGTCGTTCTGTTTTCCACTGGCTAACTTAGAAGTTTGGTTATGTTAGTGTTTTGTTTGTAAACAAATGGCATTTCATGCAGTTCAATATTTTGTTGTGCGTAAAGCAGGATTTATAGTTTACATAACATAACATAGTGAAAATATAAAAACACACAAGTCCGTATGGCATTTTATAGTTTTATAAAGTAGCATAACATTAAGCCATGACCATATTTTATTTTGTTATGTTATGGTGTTCGTGAATATTCGGCTCAATTCGGCTCTATTGGAAGAGCAGCGAAATCTTAGAACTTGGAGCGTTGGAGTGCTCTGCTTGTTGTTTACAAACAAATTGGGGTTAGTTTTTGTTTCTGATGAGATACTGCAACAGCTACTATCATAGCATCGTCATCATCCACTTTCAAACAAATCACGTTTTCGCGAAAAGTTCTAAAATTTAACGTATACAAAGAATGACAAAATGAAATGTCAAAACAGTAATGAATATAGTAATGATACTACACTATGAACTTTTCTCAGAACAATTCTTCTTCTTCTGGTGCTATATCTTATGCTTATGTCTCGTACTATAAAATCTAAAAAATTTCTTAGGTTATGATATGTTATGCTATGTTATGTTATGTAAACTATAAATCCGACTTAATGCTGAAGTAGAGGAGATAAGAGAAGAGGATATATTTTATTTATATCAATTAAAAATAGAAAAGTGTTAGATCTCAGGTTCTATTAATAATTAACAATTGATATTTGGCATGCTGATTCGGAATGTAGTTTTTATATAAAATATTAATAAATTTTTATTTCAAATTGACTAATTTAATTTTAATAATGGTTTTATTATAAAACGCAACATGCGGTAACTCGCGAAAACGGTAAAAAAAAATTATCTAATGAATATCAAATAAAAGTTCGTTAATATTTTATATAAAAACTATATTGTGACTCAACTTGCCAATCTTAATTATTAATGGAAACTGAGATATAACACTTTTCTTAATTTAATTGTTTAACAAAATATAAATAAATCGAAAGTAAATTAACGTTATTTACAAAACCCATGGTTATAACATATTAAAATTTATTTTTTTCCATTTGTACATTTGAATATTAGACATCAATGAATCATTTTTTTATAAAAAAATTGTCTTTATTTTTATATTAATTAATTTAAAAATATGAAACTTATGCCCATATTCATAAACACTCGTAAAGTTTCAAAACGGCTCGTTTTAATTTTTTACAAATAGAATCAAATTTGCCAAATAAAATTTTGATTTTTCTTTCTATGTCGACTGTTTCTATTGGATAAATATTATAACGAACCGTTTAAATTTTTTACGAGTGTTTATGAATACGGGCATTAGTGTAATTACGTGGAAATGTATAGTCCATAATTTAAAATGTGTTTCATAATTTTTAATTTTTTTTTTAAAGTAAGTTATTGAGCTTCAAACTCAACTGACTATAATTCTGAAATGGATAAAATTTGCATAAAATTCCGCTTCGGCATATTAAACGGATTATATGCATCTCTAATTAATCTTTGGGCAATTATAGCTTCTTCTCTCTACTTCAGCATCATCTTCAACGTGGCCCATCCTATCCTTTTCATTCCTACCTAAAGTTAAGTACATTTCATTTCATTTTGTTTGGATTTCAGGCGAGAGTAATTCTATTTAGTTAATATCGCAGTTGGTTTAGATAGGGTTCCCTGCTCAAATGGAGAGACCTTGTCACGGTGGCAGGGTTTAATCTTTGCCCAGGGGGGGAATAACGGCTCCCCACAACGACTTATATTTTTATTAATTTGCTCTTTTCAGTTTGTTCTTTGTTTTTTTTTTTTTTGTATTGTACCAAATAAATTAATAATTGAAAAATGAATCCTTTTATAAATATTTTTTTTATTGAGCCAAATAGAGTGTGTCTCAGACTTCAAAATACCATCGCCATGTATAGTCCTAGTGTACAGACGTGTGTGTGTTGTGCCCTGCTGAGGCTTTGAGGACGACTTATTGGTGCTTGCAGAGACTTCTGGATACCTGTAGGTCCTAGAGATATACCTGGAGAATTTATTTATTCATAGTAAGTTCAATTTTTATTATATTTATTTTACAACTTGCAATAGAGAGCAAGCGCATGTTACACAATTAATTATTTTTATGAACTATACACCTGCCTGACACATCGTTGATATATTTAAATATTATTTAAATTATAATACGCAATTATTGTATTACTTGTTGATTGTATTTTCTATTGTTGCAAATTCCAGAACGGAGAGATAAACTGGCGATGTTGCAGGAGTAACAAAAGGACCTGAATCCTGAGAGGAACGTTTGAGACGGGCCCAAGGTTTCTTATGGCGTCAGGCGTCTTTATCCTGCCCTATTTTGTCCTAATATGTTTTTATGCGCTTTGCCTCTTATTTAGTAATAAGATATACAGAAAGGAATAAATAAAAATTACGTTCATACATAAAATAATATTATAATTAAATAAAGAATTATTTAGTTTATAGTATTAAATAACAGGCACATATACATTTATTTCATATTGCATTTTCATCTCAAAACATACGAATACACATTTTATATATTCTAATATGGCTGGTTTATGAAAGATTTATTTATCAAAAAACTAAAATACATTTAGTGATGAAAGATTGATTTAAAACATTTATGGGAGGTCTTGGGTTCGAGTCCTGACGAGATCAGTTGATTTTTCAAATTTATTAAATTATGTACATATTTATTATTAAGGTCATATTTAAATATCTTTGCATTTCATACGCATAATCTGCCCAACCAATCACAAACAACAAGACTGGTACCTTGACTTCGTGTTACTTATTGTGAATGTTTACAAAACACCTAAGGGAAATTTTATGTTTTTTAAATAATTTGGAATGTATTCTGCATAAATTAAATACTACAAAAGAAAAAATAGTAATTGTTGGTGATTTTAATGTTCACTTCTTAGAAAACAGTCAATTTCAAACAGATTTATTAAACTTAATTCAGTCATATGGAATATATCAAACCATATTAGAATACACACGAGTAGTAGGAAATACTAAAAGCTGTATTGATAATGTACTGACAAATTATAATGAATGTATTTATAGTAGTAATGTGATTGAACCACTTTTGTCAGATCACTTTGGAATCATTTTCAAGATACAAACATCTGAAACACAATCTAATGATACTCAAAAACATATTTTTCAGTCAATAACAAATAAAGGCCTACAAAATTTTTGTGAAATGTTAGAACAGTATAATTGGAATAATATCTATACATGTGATGATCCCAATCTGAGCTATAATTTATTCCATAATGTAATGTATAATCTTTTTCAAATTTGTTTTCCGTTCAAAGAATATAAGTGTAAACCAGTATATAATCCATGGTTTACAGTTGAACTTAAGTACATCAGAGAAACACTTGGCTTCATCTATGACTGCCTACAATTTTATCCGCAATTAAAAAATGTATACATTAAATATAAAACTTTTTATAGAAACAAAATCAAAGAAGCAAAATTCAATCATAATAGACAATTTATCATTAATGCTGATAATAAAAACAAAGCACTGTGGAACTTAATTAATAAAGAATTGAAGGGTTCAAATGACACTTTAAAACCTAATAATTGTATAACAAGCTCCGATTTTAATAACTATTTTGCTAACGTAGCAAATGAAATAACAAAAAATATTGCCGTAACATCTTATAAATCTGAAGAATTTCTTTCAAAATTTTCAATAAATAATTCAAAGTCATTTTTTTGGAACCGACTACTATAAATGAAGTAAAAAGTGTCATAAAACATTTAAAAAATAACAATGGCAAAGATATTTATAATTTCAACTTTAGAATAATAAAAAGAGTAGGACATTTAATTTGTGAGCCTCTTTGTTATATAATTAGTCATTGTTTTAGTGCTGGTGTTTTCCCTGATCTACTTAAAATTGCAAAAATTATACCAATTTATAAAATAAGCGATAGCTCAGAAGTAAGAAATTATAGACCCATTTCATTACTCCCAATTATATCTAAAATTAAAAAAAAATAATTTATAGTAGAATCTCCAATTATTTTGAAAAAAAATAATATTATATCAGGCTATCAATTCGGCTTTAGATGTAATAAATCAACTACCGATGCATTATTACAAACTATTACAAAAATAAATAATACAATAGAGCAGGGCAAAATAACTGCCGCGACATTTTGTGACCTATCGAAAGCATTCGATTGTGTTTCACACGAAATCTGGATAAATAAATTAAGTTATCATGGTATTAGAGGTAAAATACTATTTTACTAATAGATATCAAACAGTATATGTGAATGACATAAAAATAATAAATGCAGGGGAAACACAAGGGTCTATACTAGGACCATTTTTCTTTACTGTTTATATCAACGATCTACCAAGTAACATGCATAATGTCGACACAATTCTATTTGCCGATGATACCACTTTTTTTTAAATTTGAATTGTATTGATTCAGTTAATAATTATTTTCAACAGATAATAGACTGTGCAGAAAAATGGTTCTCAGCTAACAAACTGAAACTAAATATTGAAATAACACAAAATATGCTAATAACAAATAAACAAAAGGATACAAATATTTCAAATATTGTAGCAAATATAAAATTTCTAGGAATTATTATTAGTGCAGATAGAAGTTGGGGATGTCACATTGACAAAATTTGTAAAAAAATAGCAACTTGTACTTTTGCATTGAGAAAATTAGCTCAAATATTTCCCACAGATGTTCTGGTAACAGCTTACTATGCGCTTTTTCACTCATATTTAACTTATGGTATTTTAATATGGGGAGCTAGTCCTCAAATAATAACCGCTTTCAAACTACAAAAGATAACTGTCAGAATCTTAGCTAAAGTAAACCCCCCCACACATTGTAAGCCATTATTTAAAAACTTAAGAGTAATGCCTTACCATGTATAGATGTTTACTTCTTGTAAAAAATAATATTAAAAGTTATATAACGCACACGTAATAAGAATAATATTGTTCCAAAATATCTTAGATTAAACAAAAGTAAAATTAGTGTTGACTACTGGAGACCTATATTGTTCAATAAACTAAATGATGAATTAAGAAATAAATAAAAAAAATAAAAATAAAAAATTGTTTCTATAGTATGGATGAATTCTTAAATTGTACTGAAATTTAATTTAAAAATTGCATGTAATATATATATATATATATATATATATATATATATATATATATATATATATATATATATATATTGCTATTCATATGTAAATTTTGACCTAGGTGTATATTATGTAATATGACGACCTGAATAAATATTATTATTATTATTTTTTTTGTTTAGGGGCGTTTCTAACTTCTATGGTAATCACGCCCATTGAAAGAGTTTGTTCAGTCACATATATTTATTTACTTTTATTAATAGTTTATTAGCACGTTCTTTATATTTTATTGTATATATTTATGTCCTTAAGAAATGAGAATATTCTCTGAATATTATTTTGTATATTATTATTTGCACAACATTTGTTTATATTAGTAGTTCCAGGGTGAACTACGCATCCACATGTATTGTGTAGACTGTCAAACGATATGTTATGACGATTGCGATGAATATTAATTATAGGGCAGTCATTGAAAATATGCTTGATTGAGAATTTGGTGCCGCACTTTAGAATTATTATTATTATTATTATTATTATTATTATTATTATTATTATTATTATTATTATTATTATTATTATTATTACTGTTCATTCATTGGTATTCTGAAATAATTCGAATATATTTATTTTTTAATATTGTGATATTTACAGTCATCATCCTTTTGTTTCCTTAAAATACTTTTCATACAATTACTTAATTCTAGAAATTGTGTGATACATATTAGATAATAATGTTTTATAATGTTACATTGGTGTATTCTATAGTCGTTATTATAGGTAAGGGTGTGAATTGATGCAATATGTAGGTTTCTGGGGAAAATATGTGAATTGTGATTATAAAGTATATTTGTTCTTTATTGAATTAACAATGTGTTTCTATTAGTTCATTTAAGTCCCAAATGTTTTCAATTTCAGTTATTTGTTTTAAAATTTCATATGAGATACTAGTAGTATTAAGCTTGTCTAATGATTATTTAGTTTTTCGTTGGTTGATTTTTATATTCTTATCTCTTATAACCATTTTCCCTAATATTGAATTATATGGCACAAAAGTGACTCCTGTAGTGCATTTTCCATGCCAGCAATGAGTGCCCGTGAGGTGACGCGTGGTAAACGCCCGCACGGTACAAATATGTCATGATTATTACCGATATATGCGACAAAGCAGATTGGCATACCTAGAAATAGGTAATATGCCATGATGATATATTTATTTATTTATTATTTGAATTATAATGTTTTAAATTTAGGTTTTTTAATTTTATGAATTACTCTCGGATTTTGTTTGACATATACATCGTCTTTAAGTTGTAACGGATGGCCGTTTTCTATGTATCTTTTCAAGTTTTCTTTTTCAATTTTATTCTTTACTTGTTTGTTAATTTCGTGTCGTTTTACATTATGCTGCTCTATATTGTCTTGTATGTCTGGTTTATTAAACAGATTTCTTTCTGATATACCGAAAAGAATTTCGTTTGGTCTTAATTTTGTTATACTTTGATTGGTGTTGTTATATGCTATGATTGCCATTTGGTTTTCTTTTGCTGTTGTTTTTTCCTTGATGTACAGTTTTGAGTGTAATATTCTAATTTGTTCTATCATAGTAGAGTGGAATCGTTCAATAGCGTACAAAGTACAACTTTGACGTTTTAATGCGTAAACGACGTTCATAGCAGTAACGGTTTTTCTTTTGGCGTGTTTAGTGTATGTGACAGCATCTCTTATAACATTTTCTAAGAAAACTTTCAGTACAACATCACATGTTTCTTCATAAATTAAATCAGAAATACGTTTAACACCACCTTGACGTGCTAAACGTCTATAATAGCTGGTTTTGTGATACCTTGGATATTATCACGTAGAACTTTACGATGACGTTTTGCGCCACTTTCTCCTAATCCTTTACCACCTTAGCCACGACCAGTCATTTCTCAAAATGGATTTGTACACAACAACACTAGGTCGACTCGTCAGAACGAATATGAAATATTGTTTTATGAAATTTATAACGTCTTGTTGAAAAGTTTCTCTATTTTTATGTTCGTGCCTTCTTGTGTTTTGTAAAATATAATTTGATAATCTACAATATTTATTCGTTCGTCCAAGTATTTTATAGCTGAAACTGGGCTTTCATCTGAACTATGGATTGTTTGATTGTCTTCGTCTATATTAGTTTATTCACTATCTCCTTCTCTTTCGTTGTTATTTACGTGTGGTAGTGAGTATACGTTTATTGTTATGTTAGTGTCAGCGAAAAATTTATCTATCTTTTGTTTTACTTTGTCCCATTCTAACTTGTCTTGTCCACAACCTAATTTTGGAATATTAATGGTTTTAATTTCATTCATTATCATGTAATCCCGTAATTCCTTTAATGGTGTGTCTAAATTTTTCAATGGTGGTTTGTCAAAATAATTAATTTTTGTGATTAAATGAAATATTAATTTTTCATTTGAATTTTGAAAAATAATATTTTAATTATTTTGATTTTTACAGAATTCTCTACTATTGTATTTTTTGTTTATTTCTTTTGCTTGTCCTTTGGATATCTCGCAATTTTGTGATATGCAATGGGCAGTAGGGTTTTGATTCGTTACGTCATCGAGTAAATTATTCATTCTATATTTTGGTCTTGATAAGAGATCTGCTATTACATTATCTTTACCTTTAAATAATTTATCTTAAAATGAGCTCAGCTCAGCTCAATTTTCCATCTTATCATTTTTTCGTTTGGATTCTTCATGTTACATTTTTACATTTATGGAATATATATAGTTCAGCACTGCAGGCCTAAAGACCCATGGCTTTATTCACAATTTTTCTCCACTGGTCCCGATTCATGGCTAAATTCTTCCAGTTTCTTATATTAATCTCGCCAATGTCCTTCGTCACCACATCAAACCATCTCTCTTTTGGACGTCCACGTGTTCTTCTCATTTGTACACCTTCTTTATACACGCACTTTGTCACTCTGTCCTCTGGTAGTCTTATTACGTGACCCAACCAGCGTAACCTTTGCGCTTTTACCACACTTACTATTCCCGGTTCCCCATATAGTTCCTCTAACTCATTATTTGTCCTCCTTAGCCACATATTACCCTCTTTTTAACCCCCAAATATCTTCCTTAAGATTTGTCTTTCCCAGATTTCCAACTTTTTTTGGTTTGTTTTATTAAAGACCCATAATTCACACCCGCACAACATACAAGGTCTGATTATTGTTTTATATAGACTCACTTTTGTTTTTATTAAGACTTTTTTTGATTTTAGGGTTTGTAGTAAAGCTCCCGCACTTCTACTGCCCCTTGCCATTCTTATTTTAATTTCTTCATCTTCGCTATTATTGTTTGTTACATTTACACCTAGATATGCAAAACTTTGCACTTCATCGAACTTATACAGGGTGTCTCTTAAATAGGGGGACATGGCTTAACCATATATTCCTGAGGCTAAAATAAGACGATTTAACCAAACTTGCTTCTACCGGAAAGTGTACCATTTAGCCAGAATTCTGCTTCAAAGTTCTTCGAAAAAAAATTAATTTTGCTTATAATAATCGAACGCTTTATTCGATTTGGATGAAATTTGGTACGACAGTTTATATGGTTATAAGTCATCTTTTAACATGATACTTGTTATTATTAGTGAACCACTAGTGTATGAAACTTAGGTCTCCTAACATTTACTAGACCGTAACTTTTTAATGGCCACGCAGATAACGTAAAATTATTTTTGTTCAGAAAGATACATTCAATAGTAAACTTTTCTTTCTCTGTGTAATTTGTGATATCTGTTACGGTTCACCCAGAAAAAAATAAAATATGAGTGTCTGCACTGCTAAATTTTTAAAATAAATTTAATCTAGCAGTCTATCCAAATGTCAAACAAGTAATTTTTAATGACAGTAACAATTGTATTATGGGTTGTCAAAAATTATCTTCGCAATATTCTAAAATTAGTAACATCCATTTGTTCGGCCTAATAGTATTTTACTACCATTATTATAAATAACACGATTACATATCTCAGCTTACTCCTAAACAAGTTGTGAAGATTGACAACTTGTTACTGTCATTAAAAATTACTTGTTTGACATTTGGATAGACTGCTAGATTAAATTTATTTTAAAAATTTTGCAGTGCAGACACTCAGATTTTATTTTTTTCTGTGTGAACCGTAACAGATATCACAAATTACACAGAGAGAGAAAAGTTTACTATTGAATTTATCTTTCTGATGAAAAATAATTTCACGTTTTTGGCATTGCCATTAAAAAGTTACGGTCTAATTAATGTTGGGAGACCTAAGTTTCATACACTAGTGGTTCACTAATAATAACAAGTATCACCTTAAAAGATGTCTTATAACCATATAAACTGTCATACCAAATTTCATCCAAATCGAATAAAGCGTCCGATTATTATAAGCAAAATTAATTTTTTTTCGAAGAACTTTGAAGCAGAATTCTGGCTAAATGGTACACTTTCCGATAGAAGCAAGTTTGGTTAAATCGTCTTATTTTAGCCTCAGGAATCTGTG
This sequence comes from Ophonus ardosiacus, assembly GCA_943142095.1. Lineage (NCBI taxonomy): Eukaryota > Metazoa > Arthropoda > Insecta > Coleoptera > Carabidae > Ophonus > Ophonus ardosiacus. The sequence goes on along the minus strand of OW964833.1, from coordinate 34,707,844 downwards.
GTTAAGCCATGTCCCCCTATTTAAGAGACACCCTGTATATCTTCCCATCTTTGTCGATTTTAAATAGTTTCTTTCTATCGTTTGTTCTCCTATCACTATCAAATATTTTGTTTTTTGTTCATTAATTTCTAACCCTGTTATACTTGATACCTCCTCCAGCCTTTATGGAATGCTTGTGTATAATTTACATGGTCTAAGTCTATTTTTGAATGTTTTTTCAAACACTGTGTGAATGGTTTTGTAAGTTTTGCATAATTTGATATAAATCGTCTATACCATCCTAATGTTCCTAAAAATTGTTTGATCTCCTTTTCTGTTTTTGGTAAATTTAAATTATTGATAGCTTCTATTTTTTTTTCTTCTTCTTTTTTTTATACTTCCAATTTTAAATGGCACAAAAGTGACCCCTGTGGTGCACTCTCTACACTAGCTATGAGTGCCCGTAAGGTGACGCCTAGTAAGCGCCCACACGGTAAAATATATCTTCATCATTATCGATGTCTACATGTGTTGTAGATGCCGTGATGATATATTTATTTATTTTCTATTTTTTTTTTCATTAGTCATTAATCCTTATTGACATTAAAAAACCCAATAATTTTGTTGTCTTTAAAAATTCAGATTTGTCTAATAATTGTATTTTTAATTTTGCTTGTCTTAGTTTTTCAAATACTAATTTTACATTATTTAAATGTCCTTCTAAATTTTTGCCAAAAATAATTATGTTGTCCATATAGACTAAACACATTTTATTAATTAATTCGCCTAATACATTGTTAATCATCCTTTGAAAGGTGGCAGGTGCATTTTTTAAACCGAAAGGCATCCTGGTAAACTCGTAATGACCAGAATTTGTTGAGAAGGCAGTTTTTTCTCTGTCTTCTTTTTTTCATTAAAATTTGGTGGAAACCGCTAGCTAAATCTAACGTAGTAAAACATGCCGATGCTCCTATGTGATCGAGGAGAGTATCGATATTTGGAATGGGGAATTTAACGTCTTTTGTTACAGCGTTTAATTTTATAAAACCTATAACCGTTCTTGTTTTTTGCACTCCGGAAGCGTCCATTTTTTTTGGAACAACCCATATAAGGGATGACCAAGGAGAGAATGGTTCTTGTATAATTCCTTTATCTAATAATGTCTTTACTTGTTCTTCGACTTCCTTCTCATAGATTTGTGAAAGTTTATAATTTCTCGTGTAAACAGGTGTGTCGTTCGTTGGTTAAAATTATTTATATGTTCTATTATGTTAGTAGTTGTTAAAATTTAATTATCTTTGGGGAATAAGTTTTGATATTCGTTCATTAATATTTTTAATTTTTCCTTTTCTGTTTCGTTCATGTGATTGTCTCTAATTTGGATATCATTATTTCAATTTTAGATTTTTGTAATTTTGATTCTTCTTTTTTTTGTTCATGTGATTGTCTCTAATTTGGGTATTATTAATTTCAATTTTTGATTTTGTGTCCACCTCTATCCCTTACAAAATAACTTAAACACTTTTTTGTGTAACTTGTCATATAAACGAATAAAATGCACTGTTCCATTATCTTGATACACCCTGTAAATATATATATACTGACAAATTTCAAATAAACATAACGTAAATGTAAATATTTTTATTCATTAGTAACAATAGCCTTAGTACTTGTTTTATTTTTTCTAGTTTTCATAAATTATTATTTATAAACGTCAATCTAACTTATCAAAAATAAATCCCGCATTTTAATATTTATAATTTTTTTAATAAAGACAAGTTCCTCATTCGAATAAAAATAATAAAAAATTGACAGAATATGAATAAAATAATGTAACATTTTATTTATTTGAGTGTATTGTAAATATCAAAGTAATATGAATAAATAAAATGAAAGTTCATTAAATAAGAAATAATTACAAAAAAGATAACTAAACACTACAAATAAACTAATATTAAACACTAAATAAAAAAGGAGATTATTATTAAGGACTTAACACTAAGATTATTTATTTAAACAATATTCATCCCGCTATAATTATTTATTTCACTAGTATTTATTTATATCACTAACTGTTTATTTATATCACAATTTATTTCACCATACGTGGACTAAACTGCCTTCACGATGTCTATATCACCGACTTCCTATCACACTAACTGTCTCCTTTCGCCGATTGTCTCCTCTTCAGACTGTCTCCTTTACAGACTGTTTCCTTTTCTACACTATCTTTTTAGACTCGTATCAGGCTGATTATCTGTTATAGACTCGTATCAGCCTTCAAAGTCCACTCAACTAGCTCTTTGCACTCACTGACTGTCTTTACTAAACTATGTCGCACTGAGCTGCTTCTTTCTTATATAATTCGGTATTCACTATTGAATATTTCCATAACCGTTCTAGAATAATGTTACGTGACGCTTACATCCTTCGCCTAAGAGTGCAGTGTAATTAAGCTTATCGCACGAGTTGTTTACACAGTTGTATGCGGTAATGTCGTACGAGCGACGCGTTCGGACTAGCGGCGTCCCATACGATCAATGACATCGATACGGTACGGTCGTACGTTACACTGTCCTCTCCTTAAAACTGTTTCGTTCTGGAAGAGTTCGTGATATAGTAGTCGATGGTCCGTTCGAGATTTTCTTTCTATCTACGTAACGTTGTAAATAGGGAACACCTTGGCGCTTTTCCACCTGATCGAATCCTTTCCAAGGATATCAAACACGACGTCATAATCCTTCCTATCTCTCTGCTCATGTAGCTCTATGTGCTCCACTCTCAATGACAAACAACTCACAGTATCCTCCCAATCTTCATCCTTTTCAATGTCAACTCTGAGCGCCAGTTTATCAATGAAAATTGTAACTCTTCATTCTTCTTCTTTTTCTTCAATTCAAGTTTCTCTTCCTTGGTTCTGTTCACATTCTTCTTGGCGTAGAAGCCTGCGGCTTCTTCAGCATCTTGCGACAAGCGCATTTCCTTGTCTTTCTTTTCATCATATCCAGACTTCCTTCTATATATCCGACTGACTCCATCTTCTTATGCTTTTTGGCGCTTCCAATGATCTCTTGCTTACTTCAGCTTTTTCCAACTTTTTCTTCTTGGGCTTTTTAACTGTTTTTTCCTCATTGTGAAAATCAACGCGCCTATAATTTTTCTTGCCCTCTGACTTGACTTTCTTCTTTCTTCTTGTGCTTCTTACTTAACACGCTCTGTATATCTCCCGCTTTCTCTTTCTTTTTCGCTTCCGTGCTCTTTTGTAACTGCGGAGTATCCTTCTTTCTTTGTTTTTATTTCTCTCAGCATGAAAATTTCGCACTCGCGATTGATTAGGTGAAGATGTTCGTCAGCTTCATGATCTGATATATATATATATATATGAGACTGTGTCGACTGAATTTTGCTGTCTCAAACTCCATAGGTGAATGGTTGAATGGCCAGGTACTCCAAAACGCTGTCAGGATTGTGCGAGATGAACCAGGCGGGTCATTTCGGCTCAAACTCCCAAAGACCTTCCTTAATTTTTCAAGAATTCTTCTCCAATTTGCGACCCAACATTTCGTCCAGAATTCCAGAATTTTCTTGTACTCTGCGGGAATTCCTCTCCAATTCCTTTTCCAATGCCTGGTCCAGAATTCCAGAATTTGCTTCGGCTTTTCTAGTAATCACCTTTAATTCCCGTTCTACTGTTCAAGAATGTTCTAATAATTCTTCGCCTAGTATTCAGTAATTTTCCTGCACTATACTAGAACTTTCCTTGAATTTCCGTTCCAATGTTCTAGAATGTTCCATTAATTCTTTTTCACATGCTCCGGTTTTTATTCCCGCTTTTATCAAACTTTCCTCCGATATCCGGTCTAAACTTGTACAACTTTTTTCTAATATTTGTACTAATCTTTATACTAAATATTTACAAACTTCGAAAAAGTTGCACAAAATTTCGAACAAGTAATCTTCAGGATTTTCACGTCATTTAGGGCCTGCCGTAGTCTTTCTTGAATCACTGATGTCTCTCCTGTAGCTTCCAAATCTCGTTCATTCGGTTCCGTCTTGAGATCTTGCTAGGTGTGCCAATATACTTTATTCAGAGATTTTGGTAATAATGATGACATATTTGCATCGTGCGAGCATTTACCAGGCGTCATCTCACGGACACTTATATCTGGCGTGGAGAGTGTAACACAGAGGTCACTACAGTGCCATGTAAAATTCGAAATAATATTTTGGTGTAGGCGGGATCGATCCTGGTGTCTTAGAATCGCGAAAAGACACTTAGACAGGCGGCCACGAGAACCCAGTGCGTTGAGATTCGTATTTCTGCCCATTTTTGGGCCGTAACCCAGAAAAGTGTGAAGTTTTAAATGTAAATATCTCTAAAATTAAAAGAGAGTTTCGACATGTAATGTGAAGATTAGGAGCATTACAACCAGGGCCAGGAAATCCCAACTTTCATAAAATAATTTGTATATTATGCATTTGTTGTTTTCAGTGGCTCGTATTTATTAATTAATTGTTTCAATATTTTATTACGTAATACGATAAGATTTTCTAATGTCTTCTGTGGTGTAATAGTTAGTACTCTTAAAAAACTTGGGGTGAGTCTTGCGCGTAGGAGAGGTTATTGTTGCTATATTTAGTTGAATTGCAAGCGAAAACAATTTTAAACGAACCTCTACTTTTGTCGGGCAATGTGCACATTATTCCACTATCTACATTTACTGAAACATATAAAGAATAGTTTTTAGGGTGTCTAATATAGGGATAATGCAGAAAAGAAAAACAAATCACGAAATCACTATTAATTTTTACCATACACGGATTATAGATAATAAAGATAACAATCATACTAAAAATACTGTTGAATTAAGTCGTAGGAGGTGGTATACGATCAATGACGGATATAGCAGGTTCTTCGTTTCAGATCCAAGTGAGGCCCAAGAATTTTCCATATTTTTTTTTATTTCCTATGAAACTTTCATAAAATTAATAACGTATAAAATCTAGCCTTTAGTGCAAGTCTAATATAGTGATAATGTAGAAAAGAAAAACAAAAATGTTTGTAACAATTTTTGTTAAAACTATATAACAATTTTATTCAGCAAAAACGTAAAAACAACGTCAACAGAAGTAACTTATTTAGGATTTTTTCGGTGATTCGTGCTCGGTGTCTAGATCCCGTTCCTGCAAAATAAGTATATTGTTACTACCTAAATTAAATAGTGGCCTGTATTACGAGCGCATTTACATTATATTCCTATAAGGAGCATGCTCCATAAAAGAGCTTTTATTATAAAACTGCGCTTGTAATACCAACCAAATATTTCATTTAATAAGAATGTAAGCAATGAACTGTCCCAACACTTTTAACATAATCGAGCCTGGTGTTTGCAATAACGATAGTCTAGGTACCAATCAATTATTAAAATAAATACATAAATGTATCATTACTGCTTATTGTTCAACATGATAAAATACTGAAGTCGGTAGAATGTTTGGCTATTATATTGGTTGCATTCATCCATTAAACTGAACTGGTATTAAACAACCTCAAATGCAACCCCATAACAACAAACAAAAAAGTTTCTTCCAAGATAGAATGAAAAAGATTGTTAAGAGGTGGATTTTCGGCATAAAATTACGGAAAGAGTTTATAGAAAAATTATATAAATTTCATTGGTGTGTACAATATTAAGATCGGTATTTCATATCTTCAATTTCAATATCATCACGGCATATAACCCATTGCTGTGTGTGTTAATCTGCTTTATACACAGATATCGGTAATGATGATGACAACTCGCACCATACAAGCATTTAACAACCGTCACGTCATGGGCACTCATTGCTGGCGCGAAGAGTGTAAAATAAAAGCATATTCTTCCGTACCGGAGTAATTAATGAAGTATTGGACGAGTTAGGTGTACATTGTGGTGTTCTTGGGTCAAAAGTAGTACTTCTGTCAACACCAGAAGATTGACTTTGAGTTTCCGGAGATTGGATTTCGAGTTCCGACTGCACAGTATCATTTACACTATTATTGGCTGAAGCAGGAGGTTCAAAGTGGCGTTCGTAGTCTGAATCTGGAGACTCCATTTCTGCAATGCTGTTATTGGGAGGGGTGTCCTGAAAAAGAGAGAAAAAAAATGTATATCCAGGAGAAAAACTGAATATCATCATCCCAAAACTCAGATTCAGGTTTTTCTTAACAGAGCTGTTTTCAACTTGGACCTAAATTTACACATTCAATAAGCAGTCTACTGTTTTTTCTTTCTTAACTTATCGAATGATAATCGCCATATTTGTTTAAGATTTCAATTTATTATAGCTATTTGCTTAAAACACAAGCAATGCCCAGAAAAGAATAGAGAAACACACATATGTAATGATTTTCTTACCAATTCTTCAATAGTGCTTAATCGCCACCCCATCTAGAACAATATAAACAAGAAGGTTAGAACACAAAATTATATTTTGAATATAAGTATCAAATTAAACCAAATTCGAGTTTATTTATTACTATGCCTTTGCATTATTACTAAATTTGTTATATTACAAATTTAACTTACTTCGTTAAAGTCGATTTCTTCGATGGGCCGTACGCCCAATTCTGCCATTATTCTCACCCACGTACTCTAAATTCAAACAAAGAAAACTTTAACTATACTACTTCAAAATGAGGAAACTGTACTTCTATTACCTGTTGATCGTTGGAACTCATCGTAAATGCAAAAATTAAATAAATTTTGAAGAACGTTTATTCTCTATATCGGCTTATATTGTGATCGAGAACTTGACAATATGGCGAGCTACAGGCACGACATCTAAGGAGAGAAAAATGAAGTATGGTATTGGTAATCGTTCAAATGTTTAATGAATAGCCAATTTTTATTATATTAAAGTTTATGTTTCAATAATATTGTCTGATATTATAGAATATTTTAATTTTGTCAGTTCAGTATTTAAACAAATTGTAATAGAAATTATAAATTTGTTTTGAGTAAAGGCAGACAACATCTAATTCTTATCTTATTATTGATCGCCTAGAGGGGTAGTTGTTATTAGACATTAAAATCTTATTGTTGAAACTATTGGGTCAAATAATGATATTTAAGTGTAGTTTAGATGTTGAAAGTATGGTAATAGGAAAAATATGAATTCGTTGTATTGAATTGTACAAAGAAAATACATATTACTGAATATTATTATTGTACAATCATATTGAATGTCTAAGGACCGTTTAAAATAATATAGGAGTATAAATATATCAATGTCTATACAAAGTTTATTAAACATTAAAATATGTACTGACAAATTTCAAATAAACACAACATGAATGTTAATAGTTTTTAACATATACATGGGATTTTAGTTTAATGTGGTTTTCTACTGTTTTATTAACGTAACGACAAAAAATGTAGAATGAAAATTTGTATAAAATTAAAAGTTGCATGCAAAACTGTTTTTACATTTTTTATTATGTTTTTGATTTCAATTTTAAATTTATTTTTGGCTTCCATAAATTATTATTTATAAACTTCAAATTAATTTATGGAAACTAAATCCCGCGTTCTTTTTTATAACTATAATAATTATTTAGTTACAGGCGCGTATACAGGGGCGGACCAACTGACAGCCCAGGAAAAACATTTCGCTTTAGTGCTATTTTTGAAATACGGGACTGTGGCCTAATTTTTAGCAATAAATAAAGTATGATTTCATAGTGTTTCTATTCATAGGCTTGCAGCGTGAATGGCGCTCACCATGTGAATTTGTTGTTTAGTGTTCAATGTGATATTTAACAATATTTCTATAATATAAATCTATAAAAAAACTGTAAAAGTGAGTTAAGTCTTGGTCGTTCTTGCGATGTTTGTGCTCTGATAACTCTTCGTTTGTAATAGTCCATACCATGTACTAAAACTAGAAGTGTTGTTAATTAGCATTGTCAACCAAAATGAGTGTGGAAAGTGCTGAAGGCCATGCAGTGCCAGAACGGAATCTCGTAACCTCATTTCTATAGTTTGGCGCGAGAAGCTGACATTTGGCGCTACCGGCATTCGACGCAGGCGCACCATCAACTGTTTGGTGTGTCGTCTGCAGAGCTAGAGTATTCGAAACGACGGACTGTTTGGACTGATTTAGAGATAAGTGCTTGACTAGTTGATAAGATATATGTCATTACAGCAGTGTACGAGAATCCTATATTTTTATATATTTATATAGTTCAATATAATCGATATTAATTTAAAAGTGATTTTATGCAACCGTTTTAACATTACAGTGTTGCGGGTAAATTGTGGTTGTTACAAAGCTAGCATTATTTTCCTTTTTATGTTTCAAATTGGTCGAAAATAACATCAACCTTTAATGTAATCTTGTGCATGTACAAATTATTTTCTGTTTCATATTTTCAACAGTCGACATTGATCAACGTCGTTGGAGAGTAGTTCGAGACCGGTATGTCAAGGAGAAAAAAGAACTAGTAGCACAACCTTCCGGAAGTGCTACAGATGATGAATATTCATGGGAATATTACAAAGATATGAATTTTCTGGAACCTTACGTCCGAAACAGAAAGTAAAAAAATGTATATGCATGGTTTTTAATTTTAAAACATTACATTTCTTTATTGTTACAGAACATCCAGTAATATAGGCGACGAAGGAACGAACGAAATACTTCAAAATAATGAAATAATTGAATCTTCTTCATCCAAATTGTACATAAAGAAGTATAGTTTGAAGAAGAGAGCGAATCTTTGGGTGAATTATGCGCCGCTACAGTACCAACTATACCACACGTGTCGTCGGCAGCACTTGCAACTCTAAATGACACAATAATGGCAATAGTAACAACACCATCTGCACCTGCAAGCAAATCCAGATCCATCAAAAGAAAACATGATGATGCAACGATAGACGAAGCTATAAATACTATGGCAAAATAAATTAGATTCAGAAATGGTCCTTGGACAGTATGCAGTATGCATTTATCGAAAAATAAAAAAAAATCAGCAATACTGGAAATACTTTCAGAACTTAAATGTGATTAATGTATAATTGAAAAAATACTACATGTATATATATTCCCTGTCCCATCAATAATGTATAATATCTGATTTTATTTTCTTTGTTTATAATTTAGTTTTTGAATATGTTTTATTTTTATTTTTTAATTCTTTCGTTTTACACACTGATTGATTAAAAATATGAGAATCTTTTAATTATTAATTCGATAAAAAAAATACTATTCATTAAAATTTTGGTTACCCTGACACTTCTAAATATGTTTAAATATAATTTTTATATTATACAGGTGTCTACAATTCTCAGTTTCTATTTACAGTTTCATGTAAAGTAACATTCAAAATACACGAAAATGTTACTTGAAAACTTTGTATATAATAATTAATAATAATAATAATAATAATAATAATAATAATAATAATAATAATACTTTATTACTCAAACAGGCAAAGAACCCTACACAAGTAAATGTACATAATATAAACAACAAAAACAGAAAAAGCCAATGAAAAATTAAACAAAAATATTTCGATCTGCACACATTATGGTATATAAATTACACATAACGTACATAGGTGACTTGCACAGAATATTAGAGTTATATGCAGGAAGGTAAAAGCTGTCATTGCAACGTGAACAGAAACGGGGAACACGAAAATCGATTTTAGATAGCAAAAGAGGACTATCAATTTTGTTATGAATGATTTTGTATAGCGTATTAATTGATGCATTTTTATGTCTGGTTCCAATGGACTCAATTTCAAATGTCTGAAGTATAGTGTCAGTACTGACAAAATTGTCGGGGTACGCACCGTAACATTTAAACCAGATGTATTTTAAGAACTTTCGCTGAAGAGCTATTAATTTAGCAATATGAGCTTCATAAATTGGAAACCAAATTATAAGCGAAAAATCCAGTTTAGACTGTACAAAAGCGAAATATAAGGACTTAAGTGCGGAAATATCTGAAAAATTTCGGCAGTTTCTGATTATGAAGCCAAATATTTTATTTAATGACGTAATTAAGTAATCCAGGTGGGAAGTGAAGGCTAAATCCACCCAAGTCTTTTGTGTGGACTGTACGTGATAAGATCTCGGAATCTATAGTATATTCGTAAACTATAGATGTTTTAGAGCGAGTGTAAGACATAATTTGACATTTATTAATATTAAGTATTAATTTATTCTGTGTACACCAGATGCAAATAGCACTAATATCACTTTGAAGGATGTTACAGTCGCGGACAGTCTGAATTTTTTTGAATATTTTTAGATCATCTGCAAAAAGTAACACGTTGCAAGTTAATTTTTCAACAATATCGTTAATAAAAATTAGAAATAAAAGGGGCCCAAGGTTTGAACCTTGAGGTACTCCAGATGTAGCAATATAAAAACTTGAGTTAATTCCATTATACGAAACATAATGTTGACGGTTTTATAAGTACGATCTAAAAAAATTGACCAGGTTATTGTGAAAACCAAAATAACGAAGTTTATCTAAAAGAATAAGATGATCAAGCTTGTCAAAGGCCTTGGAAAAGTCTGTGTAGATTACATCTACTTGACCTCTTTTGTCCAGGACCTCTGAAACATAGTGAGTAAAAATACACAAGTTAGTAGTGGTAGACCTGCGTGGCATAAAGCCATGCTGATAAGTTGAAAATATAAAGTAAAGGAGTAACTAGCGCAATGGTAACTACAAAACTGGGTATTTGGTCGTACCCTGATGTTAAAGTATTTTTTAATTTTTTACTTGCTTCAAGAATATCATTTTCCAAAATAGTAATATTAATATTATGAGACATAAACAAACTATCAGACATAGGAGCCTGAGAGTTATCAGAAACAGACGAAGTGTTAATATTTGAGAAAACACTACTAAAATATGTAGTCAGAAGTTCTAAAATCGATTTGGGGTTATCAGCAAGTTCATCATTTAGTTTCATGACACCCGGTATTCTGAAAGTACCTCTTTTATTCTGTACAAATGTCCAAAAGTACTTAGGATCACGTGTGACAGAATTTTTAACATCAGAGATATAATTTCATAAGCACGTTTTATTGAATTCTTAATAAGATATTTGATATCTTTGTATTTACTGAAAAAGAACTCTTTTCTTGAATTTTACATAGAACTTATTTTTCAGTTTAATGTTATTAATAATATCATAAGTGAACCATGGTGTTATTTGTTTCTCTGATGCTTATATATGGGGACATATACATCAAATACACTGTACAGTATGTCATAAAATTTACAACAAGCATTATTAACAGTAAGGCTTTCAAGTACAGGGGACCAGTCACACTGTAAAAGTTTTTCATACAATAAAGGATAATTCGCATTTTTTAAAATTGTAAACTTTAGTAACTTTGTTGACAGAGAAATTCTTTTGTTTTAAATTCTTAATTTTTAACTCAATTGCCAAGGGGGAATGTAAAACATCAACCATAGGTAAATGTTCACGTGTAACAGCAGTATGTAAATTGCTAATAATAAGATCTAAAACATTGTTGTTAGAATTCAGTACACCATTACATTGTTGCAGGTCATTGAAAGCCTCAAAGTTAATTAAATGTTCACAGAGAGGATCATTAGAATTTAAGAAAATATAGTTCGGTACATTGAAATCACCCATTATAATAACATTTTGAAAAGAATAACAACATTGTTCTAAATATGTAGTTAGTTTTTCTAAATCAGTAAGTTTCGGTGTTTCAGGTATGTAACAAAGATAAAAAGTGTGTCGGCATGCTAAGAGGGTTCCGCCTCCTGTAGTGACGTTGAGCGCAGCAAAATATCTGTCTTTCCTGAAGACAGTGTAGGAATTAGATGGAAAAAGTTCGGAATGATCTATATCTGTCTCTGTCAAAGCCACAAAGTCGTAATCACCATCAGATATTGAGCAATAGAAATCGTCTATTTTATTTTTAATAATACTGACGTTCTGATAGTAGCATTTTAAGTACGTCATTTCTGAGTCTGAGTTCGTGTGACCGGGCCTAAAAAATCACCATTTGGATTGGCACGTTTACGGGGGAACCAGACATTATAATATCCTAAAATAAATAAAAGAAAATTTATTAAATTTTTATAACAAATTGATTTTTGTATTTTTTTTTAAATCATTTGATATTATAATGAATAAAGTATATTATAAGACACCATATAGAAGAATGATTACTTGCAGAATATTAATTTAAACATACAATAAAATTAATTTATACTAAATTTTACAAAATGACTTCTAAACCAGTTTCTGTTTAAATACATAAATATGGCTGTACATGTTATAATTCGATACTTCAGTTATAATAACTTCTTAAGAACTACTTTAAATCAGTTTTTTAGATGATGCATTAAGTTACTGAGAATCTATACTCCCACTTTCTTCTGTTTAAAATAAAACTATTATTTTTGCAGTTATTTAAAAGTTTTAAATAAATTTATAAAACATGTAATATATGTAAACTTTAATGCATCTATACTAAACAATTATTTTTAAACTGTATTATAAAACTTTAAAAATTCTATTTATAAATAACTGTCAATTAAGTTTCTAACACTTCCTTTAAGGTAGTGCGAAAGACGTTATTAAAACTGAAACAATCGACGCCAATGAAACTTAAATATAAAACGTTTTAATAACTATTATATGACCAAATAATAAGTACCACAGATCATAACTTCGCATTGTAGTTTAACAGACTAGAAAAAAGTTGTACAAGGCAAAATAACTTAAAAATGTTATAATTCCGCTAATTGTAAGTTGCAGTAACAACATAATTACTTATAATGTCTTAATAAAAACTCTGTGTTCCTTTTGGGTTAGAATTAGAAAAATAGATAATCCAAGATTACATTCAAAACTATAAAGAAAAGACTAAATTACTATATAAATATTAATAACTAGTGACAAGAAAATAAAACAAAAAATTCAAAATTTAAGAAAGAAAAAGTTAAAACAATTAATAGAAATTTGAAAATAACAGAAAATAATGACAAAAATCAAACTAAAAAACACAATATGAAAACTTAAGTAAACAATACACGTATCTTATTGAGACCCTAAACATAGACAAAACAACTACAAAAGACTCATTTATCCACTCACCCTCGGATAAGACGAGATATAGTCAATGGTTTGGGAACAGTTCTAAAAGCTATTACATGAAATTTGGATGACGAAGATAATAAAAGATACATAAAAATTTTAAATAACCCACAAGAAAATCAATATAAATTAAACAACCAAATTAAACACTAATACCCTGTTAGGCACCAAATAATAGACTGTCGACACAATCAGGCAAAACGAAGTCACACTAAAATTAAAAATTGAACAGCTCGTGCATTTGGCTATCGGTGGAACAAAAAATGACGACAAATTATTGATTAAAGATATTTACAATCAATTAGAGACGTTGTATACACTAACATTTAACACTCTTCAAGATATTGACAATTCTCTCACATTTTGTAAATTTCACACTATACACAGCATAATCAAAACACATGACCTTTACGAGAAACTAAACAAAATTTAAAAATTTGACAACGATGAGTTTCCATTTGAAACAAATTTGGAAAACATTTCAAAAATAGAAACTCTACTCTCAGTTAATTGCGAATTGCAAAATAACAAATTTTATATTTTATCGAAATTCTCATAAATTATGAAACACACTTCGATCTAATTCATTTAATTCTAACCCCTACAAAACATAATTCTAATTTATTTGCTATTACACCCAATCATGATTGCTCTATCATTATCATTCCCCATTCATATAAATACTGATTTTCTTTCTTGTACCTTCAATTCTAACTTTCTATGTTATAATTTCCGTCAATCTGATTATCTATCACTTTATCACTTTTAAATCTTACTTGGAACTCATGACGCCGCATGCAAAAAATTTTATGAAATAGTTTACAGTGTATTTGACAAATGTATTCCCCCTACTAAAAAACGTGCATTCAAATATACACCTTGGTATAACAATAATATAATTAAACTTATTAAACTCAAAAATAAATATCACAAAATGTATAAAGCATGTCATAACGAAACACATTTTTCAGAATTTCAACGTATACGTTCTCTTGTTAAGAAAAATATAAAATTATCCCATTCAGATTACATAATTTTTTTTTGTAAATTCATTTCAAAGTAATCCAAACTTATTTGGCAATACGCCAAATATTTTACAAGGATTCGTTATTTTTTTCTCAAGTATTTACACCAGTTCAAACTCACCTTACTTTACAGATAGTGCATCTTATTCATCTGACATGAATTATAACACTGTAACTATTAAATCTGTTACTGATGATGACATTTTATATGCAATTAAGCGACTGAAACCTACCCGTAATCCTGGTCCTGATAATCTACCATCCTATATATTCTTAAAGCATGCTGTAATATATTTGTTGAACCTCTTAAATTCCTTTTCAATTTATCGCTCAAAAATAATTATTTCCCTACTTCCCTTAAATCTTCACTTGTGTGCCCCATCTACAAATCTGGTGATATAACTAACATATCCAATTACCGACCAATCGTTATACTGTTCAACATTTCAAAAATTTTCGAATCTATACTATATAGGCACATTTACAATTCAATTGAACATCATATCAGTATCCATCAACATAGATTTGTCAAGGGTAAGTCAACTAGGACAAATTTAATAAATTTTACTGAATATGCTCTCAGCTCACTTCATGATAGTTCACAAGTTGATGTTATTTATACTGATTTTAAAAAAAGCGTTCGATACAGTTGACCATTCTATTCTTCTACATAAATTACCGTCTAATTTCAATTTTTCTTCCGATATTGTTTCATTTATAAATACATATTTAAGTTCTCGTACAATGACAGTTCAGCTTAATAATTTTAGTTCACCCCTTTTATTCCTTCTTCTGGTGTTCCTCAAGGATCTAATTGAGGTTCATTACTCTTTATTTTGTTTATTAATGATATCGTTAATGTGGTAAATAATTCTGAAATACTGTTATATGCAGATGATTTAAAAATCTATGGTAAAATAAACTCAGTGGAGGATTGTAAATTATTACAGAATGACATTGAAAGTGTTCTAAAAAGGCCTGAAAGCTCTAATTTATTTTTTAACTACAGTAAATGCAAAATAATGTCTTACTTTGTAAAAAATACGTTTATACCTATTCATGTCACATGCAACTTACGTGTCTTGCACGAGTCTCTAAATTTAAAGAGATCTTGGCGTGATATTTGATGACAAATTATCTTTTCATTTACATATTGACGGCATAACATCTGCATCTCTCAAAATACTTGGATTCATAATTCGTTCAGCTAAATCTTTTAATAATATATTATCTGTGAAATGTTTATACCAATCATTGGTCATGTCAAAATTAGAGTATTGTGCGTTAGTTTGGAACCCTATTTATGACAATCAAATATCTAAACTTGAATCTGTACAAAAAAGGTTTGTTAGATACTATTATTATAAAAAATACAAACAATATCCTAATTATGATTTTATTTATGATTCCGCATGTTATCTGAAGGTAATATCTTATCTTTAGTTAACCGTAGAAGGGTTCAGATATGTGTTTTAGTTTATAAAGTAATCAATAATATTATAAATGATTCATGTATTTTGCAGCAAATTCCATTTTATGTACCCCGTACTATTCCACGTTACCAAATTACTTTCAAGGGCAATAAAGCTAGGACGAATTATGAAACTAAATCACCAATCAGGCGAATGTGCAACATTTTCAGCACAATTCCATTATATCTTGATGTAGAAATAAACCAATATTTGGCCATATTTCCACACCCCGAAAAATTAGAAAGTAAATGCAATCACGTCAATAATATAAGGTGTCTTCAAGGTATACTTCTTATCAAAGACTACGGATGTAAATTGAAAATTCAGAATGGAGAACTCGATTTCAATCATGGGACATTTGGAAAACATACAGTAATTGAAAATTAGAAAATTAACTTCAACAAGACAGAAATTCCCAAAACTACAATCGAATTAAATAGCATCTTCGAACTCAGTCCAATAAACAATGTAGAAGACACCTTGTTCGATAACATAACACCATATTATCAAGATGACATCATATATCCCGTTCTGGCATTATATGTTATAACTATTATTGTTGCTATTATTAGTATTATTTCTGACATAGCGTATCTCAGAAAGAAACTTCCAGTTAAATCCACGAGATGTAATCAACCCACGGCACTGATCTCTATACATATCTGGATAGTGTACAGCGGCCAGGTTAAATACAGCGTTTTGTGACTATTTGAACGCCGTCATGTTGGAGGTTTTCGGCACAATTTTAGTTGGAGATAGAAACCTTCCCAGCTACTTTAAAGTTAATTTTCCAACAAATTTGATCGTGTTATTCACAATGTATCTCATTGCGAACATTTGAAAATTCACATTTCTCGAAAAATCATTTGAATTAAATATCTTCACAATTTTTAACTTTAACTGCTTATATATTTGTAGTTATTGCAGATATCGTTCTGATTTTTTCTGATAATTATTTATTGATAATGTGCTTATGTAATAAAAATATTATATTTGTTTCTAAAATGATAAGAAAAATAATAAAAACTAACATTCGAACACGTTTGTTTTGGATTTTGCAATACAAGAAGCACTAAACGAGAAATTTTTCGTGTTTACGAGATAGACCCTAATACAGCGACAAAGTTGTAGTAAATGAATTAAATAAGTTTTATATTTGATTTTTTTTTTCAATAGTTTCACCAGTTTCGAATAAAAGAAACACAAAAAGTACATCGTAAATCAGGCGACTTTGGCACTTACTTGACTAACATGTCTGGAGTTACCATCTAGTTAAGCACAGTTTTGAAAAACTGTTTCTCTCAAAAAGTATTCTAGTCATTACCTACATTTTAAATTTTGAATTTTTAAACAAAATCGTCATATAAAAATGTCTAATTTTGTTTCCTGATTACACATCAAACATCATTTTTAAAAGATCGCAAAATTTAGGGTAGTTTACCTAGACCTAGAGTCTTCATTTTTAGTATCACGGATTCACATATGTACATAGGTACTTTCCTATTGAAAACAAAATAATTAATAACTTAAATTACATAATACTCGTGGAATAAATAAATTATTTTATTTTATTATTGTTAATTTCAAAATTGCTATACGCATCCAGAGGCACAAAAAAGTATGATTATTGGAAAATTGATTTTTTCATAACATTAACATAAGTACTGGAAGTACTGTATATTTTTCCTGCCAAAAATATTTGTTGTACAGTAAAATCATATGTGCAATTTTTTACAAAGAAAAATTAAACAAAAACTCAAGAGATTGATATAGAAATAAGTTTATAATTCAAATAGAAATATTTGTAAAATACTTACCGATAGATATCAACCTTCCATTTTGTTTTGTTTGAGATTTAAAGAATTAAAAATAAATAATATCTGGTATAAAAATAAAGTATATTTTTATTACGTACAAGAAGTAATGAATATATTATGTCTGCATTTGATAATCTTAAAATAATTATACATAAATTCGTACTATAATAGTAAATATAAATATTAAATTGTAAAACAAATTTGCTTAAACTATAAAAGAAAACAGAAATTATAATTATAAATAATAGTATTTAATAACATTACAAAAATCTAAGAAATAATGAAAAATAGTCAAATATAATAAGATGGCACTTAATAATATCAGAATAATTATTTTTAAATTCATATTATAGAAGTACATATTAAAATGAAAAATAAGCTTGCTTAAGTTATAAGAAAAATTAAGAGAGGAAACTATAATTATAAATAACACAGAATTTATTCACATTACAAAAAAATCTAAAAAATAATGAAAAATAATCGAATATTATAGATGGCATTTATAATCTCGAAATAATTATTCAATTTGAAATAGAAAAACAAGCTTGCCTAAATTACATAAAAAAAAAAACGGAAAATAGAAATTATAATTCTAAATAATACAAAATTTGATCAGAATATATAAAATGTAACAAATAGTGCATAATAATATAGAAATACTGATAATATAAAAAATTTTACACGTTACTATAGTTATTTGTAGTTCCATATGTATTGCACTCATCCAAGACAAGTTTTTCATTTTTAGACGATTTTCTCTCTGCGATATGTTGGTTTTAACTATTTATTTATTTATTCATATTTATTTATTTATTTATTTTTTTAATTGTCCGTGCTGTATGTTCTGTTATCCACATGTGGTTTCTTTTTTTTCAACTGACCATTCTAGCCCTGAAGAAGACTATTGTATAGTCGAAACGTCGGCGTGAATAAATTTTATTAATTGACTGAAAGTCCGAAGAATTCTTACTTTCCTGTATCTACTGATAATAATGTATGTAAAAAAATGTTGAAAATCGTAGTAAAATCTGAAAAGAATAAATATTAATATTAAAAATCAAATTGAATTCGGTAATAATACAAGACTGTATTATCTACATTATATGCGAAAAAATGAGACTCATAATCTAAATGTGTATTACACCGTATATCAAGTTTTTTTTTATCAGTAAACAGGTGTATGTCATTATCATATTTACATTTGAAATGATTGACAGCAATGTGTTAAAGCGTTTGTTTTTATAAATAAACATAGGGCATGTATTATAAAACTTGTCTTAGGCTCATATTGGAATTATATCATGTTTTAATGTGTATTTTTTTTTTTTTTTTTTGAATTGTCGTTTTGGAAGATTACTGTTTTGATGACTGCCAACTAGAATATACTCCGTATGTTCATTTACAAAAAAAGAAAAACGCTTTAAAACATCGCTGTCTACCAAATCAAATATAACTATGGTAATGACATACCACTATGTTTACTGATAAAATAAAACTCCTAGTGTAAGGCAAAACATTGATGTTTTATAACTAGCTATAGAAATAAAAGTAATTTTTTGCTGTAAAATTGTGACATTTGTCAGATTAAACAAATTCCAGACGTACATTTTCGGTCAATGTCAATCGATTTCCAACTCCATTAAAATTACTTACACAAAAAATTTACCATAAATATTCGCCAATCATAACGCTTAAC
This sequence comes from Ophonus ardosiacus, assembly GCA_943142095.1. NCBI lineage: Eukaryota > Metazoa > Arthropoda > Insecta > Coleoptera > Carabidae > Ophonus > Ophonus ardosiacus. The sequence goes on along the minus strand of OW964833.1, from coordinate 34,688,711 downwards.
ATTTTCTCTGCAAAAATTGCAAAACTTTTTATTTTAAACCAAACATGAAAGGCAGACAAATATTACAAACTATTTTCAGTGAAGATATCTGTATCAGTTATTACTTTAAATATATTTTTTCTTATTGACAAATACACCCATTCATCCGCATAGCACTGTATTTTAAATAGGATTAGACGGTTTAAGGTATTTAAGAATGTCTTTAGTTTTCATGTGGTTTATGCCTAGTCTATAAAGTGACTTGCAGAAGAAAGATACCTATTCCTTAAACTATTTTTATAATCAATCTAGACCATAATTTACGCAAATGGTGAGCAATTTATGGCCGGTTGCACCAACATAACTTAAATATTAAACTCGACTTAAATTGACAATATTGCATCGAAATAAAATGTCAAATGAATTATAATATATTGCTGTCAAAATTTCGATTTGCATTTTTTTGTTTAAGCCTAGCTTAAAATTTAAACCTTGTTGGTGCAAATAGGCATTAGACAAATTTCTTTCGATTAGTTTAAAATATAGAATGTTATTTAAGTATTCCGCCATTTGATTTTGAGTTACATCGCCTTTATTAGTAATACCTTAATTTTATTAGGCATTGTATCCACAAGCCCTACACATTCTTAGTTAGGAGGATCGTCCCGTATGTCTAGTAAGGCAGGTTTTACTGTATACATTGGATTTTTACGAAATTATTTTTCATTGTGGTCTTGGTATAGAAGATAAATCTAAACTAAAAAATGACCCTAAATGCTAGTTGAATTATTATCACCAGTCATTTGGCCCACTGTTTTCTTTTTAGTTATGTATGTATATATATTATAATTTATAAAAAATATAAGCCGACCTAATTAACTAGCGTCTAGCCAGTATTCTAGCTTTGATTACGAAAACAAACGACAGTTGGTTATCATTCAATTCAACCACACAAAACAACAATAACCTCACCTAACGCACAAAAATCACTCATGGAAAACTCAGGTGGGTTTTGTGCGTTTGGTGAGATTATTATATATACACAGTACTACACTAAACGAGCACACGCACATCGACATCTAAATCGAATATGTTCGTTATGAAAGCTAGTGTAGTACGACTAGCGAATGACAGTTGACGTTTAAATTATTTTATAGATGTAGTTTCTTTTCATAACTTTGAAAGGAAACTGACCTCTGTTATTCCATTAGAGAAAACTAGAATTGTTCTAAATTCCACTAGAATGTTATATATATATATAAAAAAAAAAATAATACCGCGGTTTATGAGTCGGAACTACTGTTAGATGAAATTGAAAATATTTGAAAAATCAAATTATTTTGTTATAATTAAACTAAATGAAAAATGTTTAAAATATCTTAAATGCACCGCTGGTCTGTATTTATGTTATTATGCAGGTACTGTAGTCATCCATTTATTTTCAGCAACACATAGTAACATATTTCTGGGATTTCCTAGTCTAGTATTTAAATGGGTACTTGCAAAAATTCTCAAATCATAGGGCAATGTCATTTAAAGAAATCACATCTATAAAATACTTTAAACGTCAACTTTAATTCTCTATAGTCAGAAAAATTGGCTTTGTCGGGTCTAGCAATAAAAGTATAAATATCATAATTATGACGAAGCTGCATACCGCTCACTGCTTGCACTATAACCTTATCATATAACTTAAATTATATGATCTAAGATTGTAACATTGGCATCAATGGGCTATAATTTGCGTTGCTCTGTTGAAATGAAGACATGCTCTATATAGTGAAATATAGTAAAATAATCTTACTGTTCCTTTAACATAAATGCTATTTTTGTCTTGATATAATTTCTTATGAGAATAAAAATTGTAGTTTCAAAAATTGTTTCAAACAAAAATAGCATTTATGTTAAGGGAGTAGTAAGATTATTTTATTATACACACCACTCGGGGCAGGTAGAAGTACCAGGCGATGCATGCCTTCATTTCAAAAGAACGGCGCAAATAATGGCGTTTTTTATCCAATGTTATAAAGCAAACAGTAAGCGATAGACCGCTTTGTCATAATTACAACATTTAAAGTTTTATTGCTGGACTCGACAGAGACATTTTTTCTGACTATCGTCGTACATTCACCGGCTAGACGTTCGTACCGAACTGTTATGAACCTGGGCTCGCATAAAAAAACATAAGTAATGTGAAATTTCAATAATTGGACATCCTTGAAATTATACATACATACATTTAATGCTGAGGTTTCTTTTTTGGTATGGCACCTGTAGAAGTGGTTTGTCTCTCAATGCCAGAAGAATAATTATTATTTTCCGCCCGATATACATAATTTGGTCTTTTTTCTTTCGACGACGACTCGAAATAGCCTATCTTGTGAAACATGTCAGTTTCTTTGACCTCCGGAGCATGTGCTTTTCTTTCTTTGCATTTCCCGGGAACTCCAAAATGAGTCATTGTATCAAAAATATCATGAATTCGACGTGGATATGGTGGTGGATTTCGATCACCCCTAAAAAGATAATTGATAATAATTTTTATTATGCAAAAATAACGCTTGTAATTCATTGGTACTTGAAAGTTAAAAATATTATAAATATAAATTTATTTTAAGGTTAACAAATTGTTTTCGTAGCTTGCTGTTTTATTTTATGGAATTTTATTAATTCGTATTTTGAAAATAAATGGCCGCTCTTTTCCAGTGGTTGAAGTAAAACTATATTTTGATATCGTTATCGTAAAGATAATTTTATATACATTCCGGAAAAAATATAATAATACCGATTTTCTGCGCTAGATTTAAAGTTGCATCCATTGCGCTAAAACTGGAAGTAATAACAAATTCTTAATACGATCATGTTATAAGCCCCTTTGTCTAGTTTAACTTTTCTTATTATCTCTCAAAATAACGAAATATTTTTGATGCCGGACTTTCGCCGATCATCTGTATATTTGTACCGAAGCAGGCGTCACCTCATTCTCAAAGCTGTCGTGCAGACAGCGCCAAAGGATAGATTTTAGTTCAATTTGAAAGTTACAGAACAATTATTATAATAGTATTCAATATGTATTTCATTTGCGTCAATTTTATTTTATTTGCAGATTTCGTTTGGGCGATACATTTGTATTGTTGAGGGCGCTTAGAGTGCATACACGTTGTTGTCGTAAAACGTAGAGAATATACCACAACAACCATCGGATTCGGATCTAGGCCGCCATATTATTAAATTATTGGCATCTATTACTATTTCTTATTATTATTGCTGCGCAGTTACTAGTGTTCGTAGGCGGTTACCCATCCATAAACTCACTGTGGTCATTCAACTTAATACTCATTATTAATATTTATTTATCTCTGATAGTCGTATATTACCTTTACTATTATTTATTATTTTGATTTTTAAGTGGCACAAAAGTTACCCCGATGGTGCACTCTCCACGCAGCAATAAGTGCTCCTGGGTTGACGCCCGCACGGTACGAATTTCATTATCATTACCGATATGTGCTTATAACGTAGATTGGCATACTCATCTATGGATAATATGCCGTGATGATATATTTATTTATTTTATTAACTAGTACTTTAATGTCTAAATGATATATTCCCCTAATTACCTATAAATAAAAAAATAATTGATAATTTAAATGTGCTAGCATGAAGAACCTAAAATTTGCAAATGAAAAAATGCCTATTTATGGATAATAAATTAAACCGCGATGATATATTTGTTTGTATAATGTAATAGTTTTTTTTAACTCTTTTTGTACAATTTTTACCTAATTTTTAACTCAAATTTTGTTAATTAAATTTTATGTTAAGGGCAGTTTTTTTTTTTACTTTATCTCTTAGGAGATATAATACTTTTATGATAAGACTGTATTTGTTTGTGTTATAAAAATTCGTAGAAAAATCAGTGGTAATCAAACGGTGGTACTACGTGGGTAAATTTATACTTGAAAACAAATAAAATAAGTTGTTGTAAGAAATATCCTTAGTTAAAAAACTCATTTATGTAAAATTTTGATTGTCTGACTTTAATTTAGTTAAAAACATCCAACAAAATGTTTTTGTGCTAACTTTTGAGAACCACTATTAAGCCATGTATAAATGCAATTGAATTGTTTTATTAATTACTTGAAATATGTTACTTACAAGTATCCTGCTTGGTCTTTTAATAAGTTGTGGGGCTCTATGTCTTCCATAATTTTATCGAAACTCATTATTTTATAGATATTTACCGAAGAATTAATTCAAAAACTATAGCAATGTGCTCACAGCTCACACCCTTCTATGTTGATGGTGATAGTTGATGCAACATATACTATACAGGATGAGTACGAATGGTAAAGGAGTTTAATTTGGCAACATCGGAAGTCTTTTTTTCTAATAATACTTGCCCCGTAATAAAACTTTAAAGCATAAAATTTTGTATATTGTTGTCATATATATATATATATATATATATATATATATATATATATTTAATTCTTTCCCCAATCAAGAAATCTTAACTTTATAGAATATTGAATAGTAGATCTAGTATGTTTTGTTTTTCAAAAAAATGAAAATCGCGTAACTATCAAATATCACTTATATTCAATTAAATTTAGTTTATTCGGTCACCAAAAGCATAAATTCAAAATTTTTAATAATAAAATATTCATAATTTTCTGCTCTAATGTTCAAAGTATAAAACACCCCATAATGTTTTACTTCACAGATAATATTTGAAGAAATATACTATTTTCCCATGTTAAGCGTCCATGTTATAGAGTTTTGTATTCGCCCTATATACGAGTACAGTAATTACATTGTTTCAGTAACAATTTTTATTGATGCATTTATCAATAGAGGGACAGACGATCAGTTTTTAATTACAAAATGTGCAAAACATTTATTTATATATTTACCATATTTAAATTAGTAAAAGTAGTCTTAAGTCGGATTTACAATAAAAAAATAGGAAAAAACTGAAAAAACAAATTTAAATTATTAAAATGTCAGACTTAATAATACCATATTGTACAATATGTTTTTATTAAATAAAATATCTTTTACATTGTAAATATTACAGAAAAAATGTTTGTATTTGAGTGTAAATAAGGCTGAGCACTAGCCAATCAGAAGCATAAACTGTACAACGGAAAATTTGAATTAATTCCTTTTAATTTAAGAATGGATTACATTTTCTTAATTTACTATCAAGATGGAAAACAATATATATTATTGTTATAAAACAGTATATTATAATGTATTGTTTTTATAAAACACTATTTTATAAATTTGTATGTGAGCAAAAATAATTGGACCTATCTATCATACATATTTATAATATGAACGTAATTCTTCGAAATTTATTATCAATCATGTCTTATCAAAGATTTTTAAAATGGAAGATAGCTATTGTTCTACTTAAACGGTTTAATAGCGTACCTATACAGGAATTAGTAAAATATTCAGATTATAGTATAGTATTTTTATAAGAAAGTAAAAAGTAGTGATAATTTTTATGATAAAAATTCAATAAGCCGAACTATCGAATTTTGGTGTTATATTTTTATAAAGTGATTATGATCATATTCAGGTCGCACTGCAAAATACACATAAACGAAATGAAGAAAAGAAGAAAGATCAAACATTTGGATTGTAGGATTAACGGAATATCGATTACTGTAAATACAGTGTTTTTTCCATGCGGCTATTTGGATCTCGAAAGCTGTAAGTGATACGCTTTTGTTACATTATTCTACAAATTTTGTAATATTGGAATATTATTTCAGCAATGGTTATGTTTTGTTTCTAAAAGATACATAGGAAATATTCATTTTATAAAACGCTAAAAGGATAAAACACTACATAAAGTTTTATGGGAAAGATAATATTTAATGAAAAGTGTTTATGTCCTCTACAGGGTGTAAAAGAAATAAGTACATTAAATTTAATCAGTGATAGAACTTGTCGAGAGAAACAATATGTGTTAGTAATTTTTTTTAAACCTTCTAGATATTGTGTTAAAAAAAAGTTTTGTAAAAGAATTCATTACCTGCCTAAAAATACTAAAAAAATAAAATTGGGAATTCAAAAGAATGTTACTAAGAAATATTGTTGCTTTCGACGAGTTCTCTCAATGTCATTTACTTTTTTCTGTTTCACCAGTATATATCTCGAACTTGGAAATCTTTTTTCCGAAAAATAACATGCGATTTCAAAAAAAATAATTATTAAGAAATATTCTTGCTCTTGCCGAGTTCTATCGCTGGTTAAATTTAATGTATTTATTTCTGTTACAACCTGTATATTGCCTGATTACTTGTTTTGACATCTAACTCTAATCTCTTACATTTAGACAATTCAGAATTTCTAATATTCTTGCTTTGTTTAATTGAATAGTGTCCGATCACCATCGTGGAAGTCCTGGACTGCATGGAGAGCACCTGGAAAACCTGTGCAACAAGGTAGACTTTGCTTAAAGTGGCCCGCATGTGATATCTGCGATGGATAAGGCAAGAAAGCATTCGTAGTGAATCGCTGGAAAATCAAAAGAACAAGAGCACATATTTTTAGAGGTGTCTTAATACAGAAATGAATATCTTCTGAAGAAGAGAAAAGTAAGATTATAATCATATAAAAAAATTAATGGCCCGCATTACGAGCCCACTTTTATAATAGCGGTTTTATGGAGTACACTATATATTATATATAGTATATATTATATTATATTATAAAAATGCGAGCCTATATCTCTACCCTCTTACCCTCAATTGGGTGTAGTTGCTTTATTCTCGACAGTTTTTATTAAAAAGACTATTTTATCAACAAATGTTATAAATAATAGTTTGTAAACTATTTACTTCTTTTATTTCTTTGTTCTTAAATTTGTCTCCCGTTGTTACTACTAGTACATTTCTCAAAAATTTTGTCTCCAGTGCATTTATTTTGCTTCTTATTCTGTATTATTAGTATTTTTTTTTCTAAACTTGGATAGTATATTAAAAAGTTTCAAATAACACATGTTTTAGAAAAAAGTTGCTTGAGGTTTAATAAGAAATATTTCAATTTTGAACAGTCTCATTTATTCATTATATTTCCTAGGTCTTCCCGATGATTTTTTTTTCTTTCCGCAGAACCTGATATTCTCTTTAACTTAAACTTACTATCACCTGAACAATGAAATGTTGCTATTAAAAGAATAAATGTCAAAGTATGAAATTTAGTATCCAACCAAACTTATATATTAGAATTTAAACATACAAACTTCAATCAAAACCCAAACAATCTTTTCCGCAAACCTTGTTATTTATAGAACTACGAGTAATTAAATTAATTATATTTATCTTTTATTTTCAGTGCCGGTTAAGTAGTGGCCGTGCGCATTAAGACGTCTCTACATGTTTAGATCGAATTTGAGGTTACTCGGTTCGAATTCATGGACCGACTAAGTGAGTAGTCGTTAACATGTCAGGCATTAATCGCATTCGCAGCGTCGATCTGACCAGTCGTCCATGTTAAACATAAATGGTGCTAACTGTAGGAGCAGTAGTTCCGATACCGTACTGGTTGCATAGCAATCAGTGGCTGTCGCACTGGTTAAGTACACCAACTGCTCTGATACTATTGGTCTCGAAAAAAGAGTGCCTACGATAATTGAGGACGTGGCCCTACAAGGGCTGTTGTGCCATAGATTTAGCCATGGGTCTACAAGACCTGGGGGTCTATTTTAATTCATGTTTCGACTCGCTAAGTATGGGGTATCGTTATCCCCACTACTGCTTCACAGTGATGACATAGTTATTTGCGTCACAGCTTGACGTCATAGCCGTACTGCAGAGGGGGAATGACGTCACCGAGTTGGGCTGCTGTCGCTAGACTTCACGACACCTAAGTATCTGTCGTTCTGTTTTCCACTGGCTAACTTAGAAGTTTGGTTATGTTAGTGTTTTGTTTGTAAACAAATGGCATTTCATGCAGTTCAATATTTTGTTGTGCGTAAAGCAGGATTTATAGTTTACATAACATAACATAGTGAAAATATAAAAACACACAAGTCCGTATGGCATTTTATAGTTTTATAAAGTAGCATAACATTAAGCCATGACCATATTTTATTTTGTTATGTTATGGTGTTCGTGAATATTCGGCTCAATTCGGCTCTATTGGAAGAGCAGCGAAATCTTAGAACTTGGAGCGTTGGAGTGCTCTGCTTGTTGTTTACAAACAAATTGGGGTTAGTTTTTGTTTCTGATGAGATACTGCAACAGCTACTATCATAGCATCGTCATCATCCACTTTCAAACAAATCACGTTTTCGCGAAAAGTTCTAAAATTTAACGTATACAAAGAATGACAAAATGAAATGTCAAAACAGTAATGAATATAGTAATGATACTACACTATGAACTTTTCTCAGAACAATTCTTCTTCTTCTGGTGCTATATCTTATGCTTATGTCTCGTACTATAAAATCTAAAAAATTTCTTAGGTTATGATATGTTATGCTATGTTATGTTATGTAAACTATAAATCCGACTTAATGCTGAAGTAGAGGAGATAAGAGAAGAGGATATATTTTATTTATATCAATTAAAAATAGAAAAGTGTTAGATCTCAGGTTCTATTAATAATTAACAATTGATATTTGGCATGCTGATTCGGAATGTAGTTTTTATATAAAATATTAATAAATTTTTATTTCAAATTGACTAATTTAATTTTAATAATGGTTTTATTATAAAACGCAACATGCGGTAACGCGCGAAAACAGTAAAAAAAATTATCTAATGAATATCAAATAAAAATTCGTTAATATTTTATATAAAAACTATATTGTGACTCAACTTGCCAATCTTAATTATTAATGGAAACTGAGATATAACACTTTTCTTAATTTAATTGTTTAACAAAATATAAATAAATCGAAAGTAAATTAACGTTATTTACAAAACCCATGGTTATAACATATTAAAATTTATTTTTTTCCATTTGTACATTTGAATATTAGACATCAATGAATCATTTTTTTTATAAAAAAATTGTCTTTATTTTTATATTAATTAATTTAAAAATATGAAACTTATGCCCATATTCATAAACACTCGTAAAGTTTCAAAACGGCTCGTTTTAATTTTTTACAAATAGAATCAAATTTGCCAAATAAAATTTTGATTTTTCTTTCTATGTCGACTGTTTCTATTGGATAAATATTATAACGAACCGTTTAAATTTTTTACGAGTGTTTATGAATACGGGCATTAGTGTAATTACGTAGAAATGTATAGTCCATAATTTAAAATGTGTTTCATAATTTTTAATTTTTTTTTTTTAAAGTAAGTTATTGAGCTTCAAACTCAACTGACTATAATTCTGAAATGGATAAAATTTGCATAAAATTCCGCTTCGGCATATTAAACGGATTATATGCATCTCTAATTAATCTTTGGGCAATTATAGCTTCTTCTCTCTACTTCAGCATCATCTTCAACGTGGCCCATCCTATCCTTTTCATTCCTACCTAAAGTTAAGTACATTTCATTTCATTTTGTTTGGATTTCAGGCGAGAGTAATTCTATTTAGTTAATATCGCAGTTGGTTTAGATAGGGTTCCCTGCTCAAATGGAGAGACCTTGTCACGGTGGCAGGGTTTAATCTTTGCCCAGGGGGGGAATAACGGCTCCCCACAACGACTTATATTTTTATTAATTTGCTCTTTTCAGTTTGTTCTTTGTTTTTTTTTTTGTATTGTACCAAATAAATTAATAATTGAAAAATGAATCCTTTTATAAATATTTTTTTTATTGAGCCAAATAGAGTGTGTCTCAGACTTCAAAATACCATCGCCATGTATAGTCCTAGTGTACAGACGTGTGTGTGTTGTGCCCTGCTGAGGCTTTGAGGACGACTTATTGGTGCTTGCAGAGACTTCTGGATACCTGTAGGTCCTAGAGATATACCTGGAGAATTTATTTATTCATAGTAAGTTCAATTTTTATTATATTTATTTTACAACTTGCAATAGAGAGCAAGCGCATGTTACACAATTAATTATTTTTATGAACTATACACCGGCCTGACACATCGTTGATATATTTAAATATTATTTAAATTATAATACGCAATTATTGTATTACTTGTTGATTGTATTTTCTATTGTTGCAAATTCCAGAACGGAGAGATAAACTGGCGATGTTGCAGGAGTAACAAAAGGACCTGAATCCTGAGAGGAACGTTTGAGACGGGCCCAAGGTTTCTTATGGCGTCAGGCGTCTTTATCCTGCCCTTTTTTGTCCTAATATGTTTTTATGCGCTTTGCCTCTTATTTAGTAATAAGATATACAGAAAGGAATAAATAAAAATTACGTTCATACATAAAATAATATTATAATTAAATAAAGAATTATTTAGTTTATAGTATTAAATAACAGGCACATATACATTTATTTCATATTGCATTTTCATCTCAAAACATACGAATACACATTTTATATATTCTAATATGGCTGGTTTATGAAAGATTTATTTATCAAAATACTTAAATACATTTAGTGATGAAAGATTGATTTAAAACATTTATGGGAGGTCTTGGGTTCGAGTCCTGACGAGATCAGTTGATTTTTCAAATTTATTAAATTATGTACATATTTATTATTAAGGTCATATTTAAATATCTTTGCATTTCATACGCATAATCTGCCCAACCAATCACAAACAACAAGACTGGTACCTTGACTTCGTGTTACATATTGTGAATGTTTACAAAACACCTAAGGGAAATTTTATATGTTTTTTAAATAATTTGGAATGTATTCTGCATAAATTAAATACTACAAAAGAAAAAATAGTAATTGTTGGTGATTTTAATGTTCACTTCTTAGAAAACAGTCAATTTCAAACAGATTTATTAAACTTAATTCAGTCATATGGAATATATCAAACCATATTAGAATACACACGAGTAGTAGGAAATACTAAAAGCTGTATTGATAATGTACTGACAAATTATAATGAATGTATTTATAGTAGTAATGTGATTGAACCACTTTTGTCAGATCACTTTGGAATCATTTTCAAGATACAAACATGTGAAACACAATCTAATGATACTCAAAAACATATTTTTCAGTCAATAACAAATAAAGGCCTACAAAATTTTTGTGAAATGTTGGAACAGTATAATTGGAATAATATCTATACATGTGATGATCCATATCTGAGCTATAATTTATTCCATAATGTAATGTATAATCTTTTTCAAATTTGTTTTCCGTTCAAAGAATATAAGTGTAAACCAGTATATAATCCATGGTTTACAGTTGAACTTAAGTACATCAGAGAAACACTTGGCTTCATCTATGACTGCCTACAATTTTATCCGCAATTAAAAAATGTATACATTAAATATAAAACTTTTTATAGAAACAAAATCAAAGAAGCAAAATTCAATCATAATAGACAATTTATCATTAATGCTGATAATAAAAACAAAGCACTGTGGAACTTAATTAATAAAGAATTGAAGGGTTCAAATGACACTTTAAAACCTAATAATTGTATAACAAGCTCCGATTTTAATAACTATTTTGCTAACGTAGCAAATGAAATAACAAAAAATATTGCCGTAACATCTTATAAATCTGAAGAATTTCTTTCAAAATTTTCAATAAATAATTCAGTCATTTTTTTGGAACCGACTACTATAAATGAAGTAAAAAGTGTCATAAAACATTTAAAAAATAACAATGGCAAAGATATTTATAATTTCAACTTTAGAATAATAAAAAGAGTAGGACATTTAATTTGTGAGCCTCTTTGTTATATAATTAGTCATTGTTTTAGTGCTGGTGTTTTCCCTGATCTACTTAAAATTGCAAAAATTATACCAATTTATAAAATAAGCGATAGCTCAGAAGTAAGAAATTATAGACCCATTTCATTACTCCCAATTATATCTAAAATTAAAAAAAAAAAAATTTATAGTAGAATCTCCAATTATTTTGAAAAAAAAATAATATTATATCAGGCTATCAATTCGGCTTTAGATGTAATAAATCAACTACCGATGCATTATTACAAACTATTACAAAAATAAATAATACAATAGAGCAGGGCAAAATAACTGCCGCGACATTTTGTGACCTATCGAAAGCATTCGATTGTGTTTCACACGAAATCTGGATAAATAAATTAAGTTATCATGGAATTAGAGGTAAAATACTATTTTACTAATAGATATCAAACAGTATATGTGAATGACATAAAAATAATAAATGCAGGGGAAACACAAGGGTCTATACTAGGACCATTTTTCTTTACTGTTTATATCAACGATCTACCAAGTAACATGCATAATGTCGACACAATTCTATTTGCCGATGATACCACTTTTTTTTTTAATTTGAATTGTATTGATTCAGTTAATAATTATTTTCAACAGATAATAGACTGTGCAGAAAAATGGTTCTCAGCTAACAAACTGAAACTAAATATTGAAATAACACAAAATATGCTAATAACAAATAAACAAAAGGATACAAATATTTCAAATATTGCAGCAAATATAAAATTTCTAGGAATTATTATTAGTGCAGATAGAAGTTGGGGATGTCACATTGACAAAATTTGTAAAAAAATAGCAACTTGTACTTTTGCATTGAGAAAATTAGCTCAAATATTTCCCACAGATGTTTTGGTAACAGCTTACTATGCGCTTTTTCACTCATATTTAACTTATGGTATTTTAATATGGGGAGCTAGTCCTCAAATAATAACCGCTTTCAAACTACAAAAGATAACTGTCAGAATCTTAGCTAAAGTAAACCCCCCCACACATTGTAAGCCATTATTTAAAAACTTAAGAGTAATGCCTTACCATGTATAGATGTTTACTTCTTGTAAAAAATAATATTAAAAGTTATATAACGCACACGTAATAAGAATAATATTGTTCCAAAATATCTTAGATTAAACAAAAGTAAAATTAGTGTTGACTACTGGAGACCTATATTGTTCAATAAACTAAATGATGAATTAAGAAATAAATAAAAAAAATAAAAATAAAAAATTGTTTCTATAGTATGGATGAATTCTTAAATTGTACTGAAATTTAATTTAAAAATTGCATGTAATATATATATATATATATATTTTATATATATATATATTGCTATTCATATGTAAATTTTGACCTAGGTGTATATAATGTAATATGACGACCTGAATAAATATTATTATTATTATTTTTTTTGTTTAGGGGCGTTTCTAACTTCTATGGTAATCACGCCCATTGAAAGAGTTTGTTCAGTCACATATATTTATTTACTTTTATTAATAGTTTATTAGCACGTTCTTTATATTTTATTGTATATATTTATGTCCTTAAGAAATGAGAATATTCTCTGAATATTATTTTGTATATTATTATTTGCACAACATTTGTTTATATTAGTAGTTCCAGGGTGAACTACGCATCCACATGTATTGTGTAGACTGTCAAACGATATGTTATGACGATTGCGATGAATATTAATTATAGGGCAGTCATTGAAAATATGCTTGATTGAGAATTTGGTGCCGCACTTTAGAATTATTATTATTATTATTATTATTATTATTATTATTATTATTATTATTATTATTATTATTACTGTTCATTCATTGGTATTCTGAAATAATTCGAATATATTTATTTTTTAATATTGTGATATTTACAGTCATCATCCTTTTGTTTCCTTAAAATACTTTTCATACAATTACTTAATTCTAGAAATTGTGTGATACATATTAGATAATAATGTTTTATAATGTTACATAGGTGTATTCTATAGTCGTTATTATAGGTAAGGGTGTGAATTGATGCAATATGTAGGTTTCTGGGGAAAATATGTGAATTGTGATTATAAAGTATATTTGTTCTTTATTGAATTAACAATGTGTTTCTATTAGTTCATTTAAGTCCCAAATGTTTTCAATTTCAGTTATTTGTTTTAAAATTTCATATGAGATACTAGTAGTATTAAGCTTGTCTAATGATTATTTAGTTTTTCGTTGGTTGATTTTTATATTCTTATCTCTTATAACCATTTTCCCTAATATTGAATTATATGGCACAAAAGTGACTCCTGTAGTGCATTTTCCATGCCAGCAATGAGTGCCCGTGAGGTGACGCGTGGTAAACGCCCGCACGGTACAAATATGTCATGATTATTACCGATATATGCGACAAAGCAGATTGGCATACCTAGAAATAGGTAATATGCCATGATGATATATTTATTTATTTATTATTTGAATTATAATGTTTTAAATTTAGGTTTTTTAATTTTATGAATTACTCTCGGATTTTGTTTGACATATACATCGTCTTTAAGTTGTAACGGATGGCCGTTTTCTATGTATCTTTTCAAGTTTTCTTTTTCAATTTTATTCTTTACTTGTTTGTTAATTTCGTGTCGTTTTACATTATGCTGCTCTATATTGTCTTGTATGTCTGGTTTATTAAACAGATTTCTTTCTGATATACCGAAAAGAATTTCGTTTGGTCTTAATTTTGTTATACTTTGATTGGTGTTGTTATATGCTATGATTGCCATTTGGTTTTCTTTTGCTGTTGTTTTTTCCTTGATGTACAGTTTTGAGTGTAATATTCTAATTTGTTCTATCATAGTAGAGTGGAATCGTTCAATAGCGTACAAAGTACAACTTTGACGTTTTAATGCGTAAACGACGTTCATAGCAGTAACGGTTTTTCTTTTGGCGTGTTTAGTGTATCTGACAGCATCTCTTATAACATTTTCTAAGAAAACTTTCAGTACAACATCACATGTTTCTTCATAAATTAAATCAGAAATACGTTTAACACCACCTTGACGTGCTAAACGTCTATAATAGCTGGTTTTGTGATACCTTGGATATTATCACGTAGAACTTTACGATGACGTTTTGCGCCACTTTCTCCTAATCCTTTACCACCTTAGCCACGACCAGTCATTTCTCAAAATGGATTTGTACACAACAACACTAGGTCGACTCGTCAGAACGAATATGAAATATTGTTTTATGAAATTTATAACGTCTTGTTGAAAAGTTTCTCTATTTTTATGTTCGTGCCTTCTTGTGTTTTGTAAAATATAATTTGATAATCTACAATATTTATTCGTTCGTCCAAGTATTTTATAGCTGAAACTGGGCTTTCATCTGAACTATGGATTGTTTGATTGTCTTCGTCTATATTAGTTTATTCACTATCTCCTTCTCTTTCGTTGTTATTTACGTGTGGTAGTGAGTATACGTTTATTGTTATGTTAGTGTCAGCGAAAAATTTATCTATCTTTTGTTTTACTTTGTCCCATTCTAACTTGTCTTGTCCACAACCTAATTTTGGAATATTAATGGTTTTAATTTCATTCATTATCATGTAATCCCGTAATTCCTTTAATGGTGTGTCTAAATTTTTCAATGGTGGTTTGTCAAAATAATTAATTTTTGTGATTAAATGAAATATTAATTTTTCATTTGAATTTTGAAAAATAATATTTTAATTATTTTGATTTTTACAGAATTCTCTACTATTGTATTTTTTGTTTATTTCTTTTGCTTGTCCTTTGGATATCTCGCAATTTTGTGATATGCAATGGGCAGTAGGGTTTTGATTCGTTACGTCATCGAGTAAATTATTCATTCTATATTTTGGTCTTGATAAGAGATCTGCTATTACATTATCTTTACCTTTAAATAATTTATCTTAAAATGAGCTCAGCTCAGCTCAATTTTCCATCTTATCATTTTTTCGTTTGGATTCTTCATGTTACATTTTTACATTTATGGAATATATATAGTTCAGCACTGCAGGCCTAAAGACCCATGGCTTTATTCACAATTTTTCTCCACTGGTCCCGATTCATGGCTAAATTCTTCCAGTTTCTTATATTAATCTCGCCAATGTCCTTCGTCACCACATCAAACCATCTCTCTTTTGGACGTCCACGTGTTCTTCTCATTTGTACACCTTCTTTATACACGCACTTTGTCACTCTGTCCTCTGGTAGTCTTATTACGTGACCCAACCAGCGTAACCTTTGCGCTTTTACCACACTTACTATTCCCGGTTCCCCATATAGTTCCTCTAACTCATTATTTGTCCTCCTTAGCCACATATTACCCTCTTTTTAACCCCCAAATATCTTCCTTAAGATTTGTCTTTCCCAGATTTCCAACTTTTTTTGGTTTGTTTTATTAAAGACCCATAATTCACACCCGCACAACATACAAGGTCTGATTATTGTTTTATATAGACTCACTTTTGTTTTTATTAAGACTTTTTTTGATTTTAGGGTTTGTAGTAAAGCTCCCGCACTTCTACTGCCCCTTGCCATTCTTATTTTAATTTCTTCATCTTCGCTATTATTGTTTGTTACATTTACACCTAGATATGCAAAACTTTGCACTTCATCGAACTTATACAGGGTGTCTCTTAAATAGGGGGACATGGCTTAACCATATATTCCTGAGGCTAAAATAAGACGATTTAACCAAACTTGCTTCTACCGGAAAGTGTACCATTTAGCCAGAATTCTGCTTCAAAGTTCTTCGAAAAAAAATTAATTTTGCTTATAATAATCGAACGCTTTATTCGATTTGGATGAAATTTGGTACGACAGTTTATATGGTTATAAGTCATCTTTTAACATGATACTTGTTATTATTAGTGAACCACTAGTGTATGAAACTTAGGTCTCCTAACATTTACTAGACCGTAACTTTTTAATGGCCACGCAGATAACGTAAAATTATTTTTGTTCAGAAAGATACATTCAATAGTAAACTTTTCTTTCTCTGTGTAATTTGTGATATCTGTTACGGTTCACCCAGAAAAAAATAAAATCTGAGTGTCTGCACTGCTAAATTTTTAAAATAAATTTAATCTAGCAGTCTATCCAAATGTCAAACAAGTAATTTTTAATGACAGTAACAATTGTATTATGGGTTGTCAAAAATTATCTTCGCAATATTCTAAAATTAGTAACATCCATTTGTTCGGCCTAATAGTATTTTACTACCATTATTATAAATAACACGATTACATATCTCAGCTTACTCCTAAACAAGTTGTGAAGATTGACAACTTGTTACTGTCATTAAAAATTACTTGTTTGACATTTGGATAGACTGCTAGATTAAATTTATTTTAAAAATTTTGCAGTGCAGACACTCAGATTTTATTTTTTTCTGTGTGAACCGTAACAGATATCACAAATTACACAGAGAGAGAAAAGTTTACTATTGAATTTATCTTTCTGATGAAAAATAATTTCACGTTTTTGGCATTGCCATTAAAAAGTTACGGTCTAATTAATGTTGGGAGACCTAAGTTTCATACACTAGTGGTTCACTAATAATAACAAGTATCACCTTAAAAGATGTCTTATAACCATATAAACTGTCATACCAAATTTCATCCAAATCGAATAAAGCGTCCGATTATTATAAGCAAAATTAATTTTTTTTCGAAGAACTTTGAAGCAGAATTCTGGCTAAATGGTACACTTTCCGATAGAAGCAAGTTTGGTTAAATCGTCTTATTTTAGCCTCAGGAATCTGTGGTTAAGCCGTGTCCCCCTATTTAAGAGACACCCTGTATATCTTCCCATCTTTGTCGATTTTAAATAGTTTCTTTCTATCGTTTGTTCTCCTATCACTATCAAATATTTTGTTTTTTGTTCATTAATTTCTAACCCTGTTATACTTGATACCTCCTCCAGCCTTTATGGAATGCTTGTGTATAATTTACATGGTCTAAGTCTATTTTTGAATGTTTTTTCAAACACTGTGTGAATGGTTTTGTAAGTTTTGCATAATTTGATATAAATCGTCTATACCATCCTAATGTTCCTAAAAATTGTTTGATCTCCTTTTCTGTTTTTGGTAAATTTAAATTATTGATAGCTTCTATTTTTTTTTCTTCTTCTTTTTTTTATACTTCCAATTTTAAATGGCACAAAAGTGACCCCTGTGGTGCACTCTCTACACTAGCTATGAGTGCCCGTAAGGTGACGCCTAGTAAGCGCCCACACGGTAAAATATATCTTCATCATTATCGATGTCTACATGTGTTGTAGATGCCGTGATGATATATTTATTTATTTTCTATTTTTTTTTTCATTAGTCATTAATCCTTATTGACATTAAAAAACCCAATAATTTTGTTGTCTTTAAAAATTCAGATTTGTCTAATAATTGTATTTTTAATTTTGCTTGTCTTAGTTTTTCAAATACTAATTTTACATTATTTAAATGTCCTTCTAAATTTTTGCCAAAAATAATTATGTTGTCCATATAGACTAAACACATTTTATTAATTAATTCGCCTAATACATTGTTAATCATCCTTTGAAAGGTGGCAGGTGCATTTTTTAAACCGAAAGGCATCCTGGTAAACTCGTAATGACCAGAATTTGTTGAGAAGGCAGTTTTTTCTCTGTCTTCTTTTTTTCATTAAAATTTGGTGGAAACCGCTAGCTAAATCTAACGTAGTAAAACATGCCGATGCTCCTATGTGATCGAGGAGAGTATCGATATTTGGAATGGGGAATTTAACGTCTTTTGTTACAGCGTTTATTTTATAAAACCTATAACCGTTCTTGTTTTTTGCACTCCGAAAGCGTCCATTTTTTTTGGAACAACCCATATAAGGGATGACCAAGGAGAGAATGGTTCTTGTATAATTCCTTTATCTAATAATGTCTTTACTTGTTCTTCGACTTCCTTCTCATAGATTTGTGAAAGTTTATAATTTCTCGTGTAAACAGGTGTGTCGTTCGTTGGTTAAAATTATTTATATGTTCTATTATGTTAGTAGTTGTTAAAATTTAATTATCTTTGGGGAATAAGTTTTGATATTCGTTCATTAATATTTTTAATTTTTCCTTTTCTGTTTCGTTCATGTGATTGTCTCTAATTTGGATATCATTATTTCAATTTTAGATTTTTGTAATTTTGATTCTTCTTTTTTTTGTTCATGTGATTGTCTCTAATTTGGGTATTATTAATTTCAATTTTTGATTTTGTGTCCACCTCTATCCCTTACAAAATAACTTAAACACTTTTTTGTGTAACTTGTCATATAAACGAATAAAATGCACTGTTCCATTATCTTGATACACCCTGTAAATATATATATACTGACAAATTTCAAATAAACATAACGTAAATGTAAATATTTTTATTCATTAGTAACAATAGCCTTAGTACTTGTTTTATTTTTTCTAGTTTTCATAAATTATTATTTATAAACGTCAATCTAACTTATCAAAAATAAATCCCGCATTTTAATATTTATAATTTTTTTAATAAAGACAAGTTCCTCATTCGAATAAAAATAATAAAAAATTGACAGAATATGAATAAAATAATGTAACATTTTATTTATTTGAGTGTATTGTAAATATCAAAGTAATATGAATAAATAAAATGAAAGTTCATTAAATAAGAAATAATTACAAAAAAGATAACTAAACACTACAAATAAACTAATATTAAACACTAAATAAAAAAGGAGATTATTATTAAGGACTTAACACTAAGATTATTTATTTAAACAATATTCATCCCGCTATAATTATTTATTTCACTAGTATTTATTTATATCACTAACTGTTTATTTATATCACAATTTATTTCACCATACGTGGACTAAACTGCCTTCACGATGTCTATATCACCGACTTCCTATCACACTAACTGTCTCCTTTCGCCGATTGTCTCCTCTTCAGACTGTCTCCTTTACAGACTGTTTCCTTTTCTACACTATCTTTTTAGACTCGTATCAGGCTGATTATCTGTTATAGACTCGTATCAGCCTTCAAAGTCCACTCAACTAGCTCTTTGCACTCACTGACTGTCTTTACTAAACTATGTCGCACTGAGCTGCTTCTTTCTTATATAATTCGGTATTCACTATTGAATATTTCCATAACCGTTCTAGAATAATGTTACGTGACGCTTACATCCTTCGCCTAAGAGTGCAGTGTAATTAAGCTTATCGCACGAGTTGTTTACACAGTTGTATGCGGTAATGTCGTACGAGCGACGCGTTCGGACTAGCGGCGTCCCATACGATCAATGACATCGATACGGTACGGTCGTACGTTACACTGTCCTCTCCTTAAAACTGTTTCGTTCTGGAAGAGTTCGTGATATAGTAGTCGATGGTCCGTTCGAGATTTTCTTTCTATCTACGTAACGTTGTAAATAGGGAACACCTTGGCGCTTTTCCACCTGATCGAATCCTTTCCAAGGATATCAAACACGACGTCATAATCCTTCCTATCTCTCTGCTCATGTAGCTCTATGTGCTCCACTCTCAATGACAAACAACTCACAGTATCCTCCCAATCTTCATCCTTTTCAATGTCAACTCTGAGCGCCAGTTTATCAATGAAAATTGTAACTCTTCATTCTTCTTCTTTTTCTTCAATTCAAGTTTCTCTTCCTTGGTTCTGTTCACATTCTTCTTGGCGTAGAAGCCTGCGGCTTCTTCAGCATCTTGCGACAAGCGCATTTCCTTGTCTTTCTTTTCATCATATCCAGACTTCCTTCTATATATCCGACTGACTCCATCTTCTTATGCTTTTTGGCGCTTCCAATGATCTCTTGCTTACTTCAGCTTTTTCCAACTTTTTCTTCTTGGGCTTTTTAACTGTTTTTTCCTCATTGTGAAAATCAACGCGCCTATAATTTTTCTTGCCCTCTGACTTGACTTTCTTCTTTCTTCTTGTGCTTCTTACTTAACACGCTCTGTATATCTCCCGCTTTCTCTTTCTTTTTCGCTTCCGTGCTCTTTTGTAACTGCGGAGTATCCTTCTTTCTTTGTTTTTATTTCTCTCAGCATGAAAATTTCGCACTCGCGATTGATTAGGTGAAGATGTTCGTCAGCTTCATGATCTGATATATATATATGAGACTGTGTCGACTGAATTTTGCTGTCTCAAACTCCATAGGTGAATGGTTGAATGGCCAGGTACTCCAAAACGCTGTCAGGATTGTGCGAGATGAACCAGGCGGGTCATTTCGGCTCAAACTCCCAAAGACCTTCCTTAATTTTTCAAGAATTCTTCTCCAATTTGCGACCCAACATTTCGTCCAGAATTCCAGAATTTTCTTGTACTCTGCGGGAATTCCTCTCCAATTCCTTTTCCAATGCCTGGTCCAGAATTCCAGAATTTGCTTCGGCTTTTCTAGTAATCACCTTTAATTCCCGTTCTACTGTTCAAGAATGTTCTAATAATTCTTCGCCTAGTATTCAGTAATTTTCCTGCACTATACTAGAACTTTCCTTGAATTTCCGTTCCAATGTTCTAGAATGTTCCATTAATTCTTTTTCACATGCTCCGGTTTTTATTCCCGCTTTTATCAAACTTTCCTCCGATATCCGGTCTAAACTTGTACAACTTTTTTCTAATATTTGTACTAATCTTTATACTAAATATTTACAAACTTCGAAAAAGTTGCACAAAATTTCGAACAAGTAATCTTCAGGATTT
This sequence comes from Ophonus ardosiacus, assembly GCA_943142095.1. Taxonomy (NCBI): domain Eukaryota; kingdom Metazoa; phylum Arthropoda; class Insecta; order Coleoptera; family Carabidae; genus Ophonus; species Ophonus ardosiacus. The sequence continues at coordinate 34,667,196 of OW964833.1, read as the reverse complement.
TCACGTCATTTAGGGCCTGCCGTAGTCTTTCTTGAATCACTGATGTCTCTCCTGTAGCTTCCAAATCTCGTTCATTCGGTTCCGTCTTGAGATCTTGCTAGGTGTGCCAATATACTTTATTCAGAGATTTTGGTAATAATGATGACATATTTGCATCGTGCGAGCATTTACCAGGCGTCATCTCACGGACACTTATATCTGGCGTGGAGAGTGTAACACAGAGGTCACTACAGTGCCATGTAAAATTCGAAATAATATTTTGGTGTAGGCGGGATCGATCCTGGTGTCTTAGAATCGCGAAAAGACACTTAGACAGGCGGCCACGAGAACCCAGTGCGTTGAGATTCGTATTTCTGCCCATTTTTGGGCCGTAACCCAGAAAAGTGTGAAGTTTTAAATGTAAATATCTCTAAAATTAAAAGAGAGTTTCGACATGTAATGTGAAGATTAGGAGCATTACAACCAGGGCCAGGAAATCCCAACTTTCATAAAATAATTTGTATATTATGCATTTGTTGTTTTCAGTGGCTCGTATTTATTAATTAATTGTTTCAATATTTTATTACGTAATACGATAAGATTTTCTAATGTCTTCTGTGGTGTAATAGTTAGTACTCTTAAAAAACTTGGGGTGAGTCTTGCGCGTAGGAGAGGTTATTGTTGCTATATTTAGTTGAATTGCAAGCGAAAACAATTTTAAACGAACCTCTACTTTTGTCGGGCAATGTGCACATTATTCCACTATCTACATTTACTGAAACATATAAAGAATAGTTTTTAGGGTGTCTAATATAGGGATAATGCAGAAAAGAAAAACAAATCACGAAATCACTATTAATTTTTACCATACACGGATTATAGATAATAAAGATAACAATCATACTAAAAATACTGTTGAATTAAGTCGTAGGAGGTGGTATACGATCAATGACGGATATAGCAGGTTCTTCGTTTCAGATCCAAGTGAGGCCCAAGAATTTTCCATATTTTTTTTTATTTCCTATGAAACTTTCATAAAATTAATAACGTATAAAATCTAGCCTTTAGTGCAAGTCTAATATAGTGATAATGTAGAAAAGAAAAACAAAAATGTTTGTAACAATTTTTGTTAAAACTATATAACAATTTTATTCAGCAAAAACGTAAAAACAACGTCAACAGAAGTAACTTATTTAGGATTTTTTCGGTGATTCGTGCTCGGTGTCTAGATCCCGTTCCTGCAAAATAAGTATATTGTTACTACCTAAATTAAATAGTGGCCTGTATTACGAGCGCATTTACATTATATTCCTATAAGGAGCATGCTCCATAAAAGAGCTTTTATTATAAAACTGCGCTTGTAATACCAACCAAATATTTCATTTAATAAGAATGTAAGCAATGAACTGTCCCAACACTTTTAACATAATCGAGCCTGGTGTTTGCAATAACGATAGTCTAGGTACCAATCAATTATTAAAATAAATACATAAATGTATCATTACTGCTTATTGTTCAACATGATAAAATACTGAAGTCGGTAGAATGTTTGGCTATTATATTGGTTGCATTCATCCATTAAACTGAACTGGTATTAAACAACCTCAAATGCAACCCCATAACAACAAACAAAAAAGTTTCTTCCAAGATAGAATGAAAAAGATTGTTAAGAGGTGGATTTTCGGCATAAAATTACGGAAAGAGTTTATAGAAAAATTATATAAATTTCATTGGTGTGTACAATATTAAGATCGGTATTTCATATCTTCAATTTCAATATCATCACGGCATATAACCCATTGCTGTGTGTGTTAATCTGCTTTATACACAGATATCGGTAATGATGATGACAACTCGCACCATACAAGCATTTAACAACCGTCACGTCATGGGCACTCATTGCTGGCGCGAAGAGTGTAAAATAAAAGCATATTCTTCCGTACCGGAGTAATTAATGAAGTATTGGACGAGTTAGGTGTACATTGTGGTGTTCTTGGGTCAAAAGTAGTACTTCTGTCAACACCAGAAGATTGACTTTGAGTTTCCGGAGATTGGATTTCGAGTTCCGACTGCACAGTATCATTTACACTATTATTGGCTGAAGCAGGAGGTTCAAAGTGGCGTTCGTAGTCTGAATCTGGAGACTCCATTTCTGCAATGCTGTTATTGGGAGGGGTGTCCTGAAAAAGAGAGAAAAAAAATGTATATCCAGGAGAAAAACTGAATATCATCATCCCAAAACTCAGATTCAGGTTTTTCTTAACAGAGCTGTTTTCAACTTGGACCTAAATTTACACATTCAATAAGCAGTCTACTGTTTTTTCTTTCTTAACTTATCGAATGATAATCGCCATATTTGTTTAAGATTTCAATTTATTATAGCTATTTGCTTAAAACACAAGCAATGCCCAGAAAAGAATAGAGAAACACACATATGTAATGATTTTCTTACCAATTCTTCAATAGTGCTTAATCGCCACCCCATCTAGAACAATATAAACAAGAAGGTTAGAACACAAAATTATATTTTGAATATAAGTATCAAATTAAACCAAATTCGAGTTTATTTATTACTATGCCTTTGCATTATTACTAAATTTGTTATATTACAAATTTAACTTACTTCGTTAAAGTCGATTTCTTCGATGGGCCGTACGCCCAATTCTGCCATTATTCTCACCCACGTACTCTAAATTCAAACAAAGAAAACTTTAACTATACTACTTCAAAATGAGGAAACTGTACTTCTATTACCTGTTGATCGTTGGAACTCATCGTAAATGCAAAAATTAAATAAATTTTGAAGAACGTTTATTCTCTATATCGGCTTATATTGTGATCGAGAACTTGACAATATGGCGAGCTACAGGCACGACATCTAAGGAGAGAAAAATGAAGTATGGTATTGGTAATCGTTCAAATGTTTAATGAATAGCCAATTTTTATTATATTAAAGTTTATGTTTCAATAATATTGTCTGATATTATAGAATATTTTAATTTTGTCAGTTCAGTATTTAAACAAATTGTAATAGAAATTATAAATTTGTTTTGAGTAAAGGCAGACAACATCTAATTCTTATCTTATTATTGATCGCCTAGAGGGGTAGTTGTTATTAGACATTAAAATCTTATTGTTGAAACTATTGGGTCAAATAATGATATTTAAGTGTAGTTTAGATGTTGAAAGTATGGTAATAGGAAAAATATGAATTCGTTGTATTGAATTGTACAAAGAAAATACATATTACTGAATATTATTATTGTACAATCATATTGAATGTCTAAGGACCGTTTAAAATAATATAGGAGTATAAATATATCAATGTCTATACAAAGTTTATTAAACATTAAAATATGTACTGACAAATTTCAAATAAACACAACATGAATGTTAATAGTTTTTAACATATACATGGGATTTTAGTTTAATGTGGTTTTCTACTGTTTTATTAACGTAACGACAAAAAATGTAGAATGAAAATTTGTATAAAATTAAAAGTTGCATGCAAAACTGTTTATACATTTTTTATTATGTTTTTGATTTCAATTTTAAATTTATTTTTGGCTTCCATAAATTATTATTTATAAACTTCAAATTAATTTATGGAAACTAAATCCCGCGTTCTTTTTTATAACTATAATAATTATTTAGTTACAGGCGCGTATACAGGGGCGGACCAACTGACAGCCCAGGAAAAACATTTCGCTTTAGTGCTATTTTTGAAATACGGGACTGTGGCCTAATTTTTAGCAATAAATAAAGTATGATTTCATAGTGTTTCTATTCATAGGCTTGCAGCGTGAATGGCGCTCACCATGTGAATTTGTTGTTTAGTGTTCAATGTGATATTTAACAATATTTCTATAATATAAATCTATAAAAAAACTGTAAAAGTGAGTTAAGTCTTGGTCGTTCTTGCGATGTTTGTGCTCTGATAACTCTTCGTTTGTAATAGTCCATACCATGTACTAAAACTAGAAGTGTTGTTAATTAGCATTGTCAACCAAAATGAGTGTGGAAAGTGCTGAAGGCCATGCAGTGCCAGAACGGAATCTCGTAACCTCATTTCTATAGTTTGGCGCGAGAAGCTGACATTTGGCGCTACCGGCATTCGACGCAGGCGCACCATCAACTGTTTGGTGTGTCGTCTGCAGAGCTAGAGTATTCGAAACGACGGACTGTTTGGACTGATTTAGAGATAAGTGCTAGACTAGTTGATAAGATATATGTCATTACAGCAGTGTACGAGAATCCTATATTTTTATATATTTATATAGTTCAATATAATCGATATTAATTTAAAAGTGATTTTATGCAACCGTTTTAACATTACAGTGTTGCGGGTAAATTGTGGTTGTTACAAAGCTAGCATTATTTTCCTTTTTATGTTTCAAATTGGTCGAAAATAACATCAACCTTTAATGTAATCTTGTGCATGTACAAATTATTTTCTGTTTCATATTTTCAACAGTCGACATTGATCAACGTCGTTGGAGAGTAGTTCGAGACCGGTATGTCAAGGAGAAAAAAGAACTAGTAGCACAACCTTCCGGAAGTGCTACAGATGATGAATATTCATGGGAATATTACAAAGATATGAATTTTCTGGAACCTTACGTCCGAAACAGAAAGTAAAAAAATGTATATGCATGGTTTTTAATTTTAAAACATTACATTTCTTTATTGTTACAGAACATCCAGTAATATAGGCGACGAAGGAACGAACGAAATACTTCAAAATACAGAAATAATTGAATCTTCTTCATCCAAATTGTACATAAAGAAGTATAGTTTGAAGAAGAGAGCGAATCTTTGGGTGAATTATGCGCCGCTACAGTACCAACTATACCACACGTGTCGTCGGCAGCACTTGCAACTCTAAATGACACAATAATGGCAATAGTAACAACACCATCTGCACCTGCAAGCAAATCCAGATCCATCAAAAGAAAACATGATGATGCAACGATAGACGAAGCTATAAATACTATGGCAAAATAAATTAGATTCAGAAATGGTCCTTGGACAGTATGCAGTATGCATTTATCGAAAAATAAAAAAAAATCAGCAATACTGGAAATACTATCAGAACTTAAATGTGATTAATGTATAATTGAAAAAATACTACATGTATATATATTCCCTGTCCCATCAATAATGTATAATATCTGATTTTATTTTCTTTGTTTATAATTTAGTTTTTGAATATGTTTTATTTTTATTTTTTAATTCTTTCGTTTTACACACTGATTGATTAAAAATATGAGAATCTTTTAATTATTAATTCGATAAAAAAAATACTATTCATTAAAATTTTGGTTACCCTGACACTTCTAAATATGTTTAAATATAATTTTTATATTATACAGGTGTCTACAATTCTCAGTTTCTATTTACAGTTTCATGTAAAGTAACATTCAAAATACACGAAAATGTTACTTGAAAACTTTGTATATAATAATTAATAATAATAATAATAATAATAATAATAATAATAATAATAATAATAATAATAATAATAATAATAATACTTTATTACTCAAACAGGCAAAGAACCCTACACAAGTAAATGTACATAATATAAACAACAAAAACAGAAAAAGCCAATGAAAAATTAAACAAAAATATTTCGATCTGCACACATTATGGTATATAAATTACACATAACGTACATAGGTGACTTGCACAGAATATTAGAGTTATATGCAGGAAGGTAAAAGCTGTCATTGCAACGTGAACAGAAACGGGGAACACGAAAATCGATTTTAGATAGCAAAAGAGGACTATCAATTTTGTTATGAATGATTTTGTATAGCGTATTAATTGATGCATTTTTATGTCTGGTTCCAATGGACTCAATTTCAAATGTCTGAAGTATAGTGTCAGTACTGACAAAATTGTCGGGGTACGCACCGTAACATTTAAACCAGATGTATTTTAAGAACTTTCGCTGAAGAGCTATTAATTTAGCAATATGAGCTTCATAAATTGGAAACCAAATTATAAGCGAAAAATCCAGTTTAGACTGTACAAAAGCGAAATATAAGGACTTAAGTGCGGAAATATCTGAAAAATTTCGGCAGTTTCTGATTATGAAGCCAAATATTTTATTTAATGACGTAATTAAGTAATCCAGGTGGGAAGTGAAGGCTAAATCCACCCAAGTCTTTTGTGTGGACTGTACGTGATAAGATCTCGGAATCTATAGTATATTCGTAAACTATAGATGTTTTAGAGCGAGTGTAAGACATAATTTGACATTTATTAATATTAAGTATTAATTTATTCTGTGTACACCAGATGCAAATAGCACTAATATCACTTTGAAGGATGTTACAGTCGCGGACAGTCTGAATTTGTTTGAATATTTTTAGATCATCTGCAAAAAGTAACACGTTGCAAGTTAATTTTTCAACAATATCGTTAATAAAAATTAGAAATAAAAGGGGCCCAAGGTTTGAACCTTGAGGTACTCCAGATGTAGCAATATAAAAACTTGAGTTAATTCCATTATACGAAACATAATGTTGACGGTTTTATAAGTACGATCTAAAAAAATTGACCAGGTTATTGTGAAAACCAAAATAACGAAGTTTATCTAAAAGAATAAGATGATCAAGCTTGTCAAAGGCCTTGGAAAAGTCTGTGTAGATTACATCTACTTGACCTCTTTTGTCCAGGACCTCTGAAACATAGTGAGTAAAAATACACAAGTTAGTAGTGGTAGACCTGCGTGGCATAAAGCCATGCTGATAAGTTGAAAATATAAAGTAAAGGAGTAACTAGCGCAATGGTAACTACAAAACTGGGTATTTGGTCGTACCCTGATGTTAAAGTATTTTTTAATTTTTTACTTGCTTCAAGAATATCATTTTCCAAAATAGTAATATTGATATTATGAGACATAAACAAACTATCAGACATAGGAGCCTGTGAGTTATCAGAAACAGACGAAGTGTTAATATTCGAGAAAACACTACTAAAATATGTAGTCAGAAGTTCTAAAATCGATTTGGGGTTATCAGCAAGTTCATCATTTAGTTTCATGACACCCGGTATTCTGAAAGTACCTCTTTTATTCTGTACAAATGTCCAAAAGTACTTAGGATCACGTGTGACAGAATTTTTAACATCAGAGATATAATTTCATAAGCACGTTTTATTGAATTCTTAATAAGATATTTGATATCTTTGTATTTACTGAAAAAGAACTCTGAATTTGTTTTCTTGAATTTTACATAGAACTTATTTTTCAGTTTAATGTTATTAATAATATCATAAGTGAACCATGGTGTTATTTGTTTCTCTGATGCTTATATATGGGGACATATACATCAAATACACTGTACAGTATGTCATAAAATTTACAACAAGCATTATTAACAGTAAGGCTTTCAAGTACAGGGGACCAGTCACACTGTAAAAGTTTTTCATACAATAAAGGATAATTCGCATTTTTTAAAATTGTAAACTTTAGTAACTTTGTTGACAGAGAAATTCTTTTGTTTTAAATTCTTAATTTTTAACTCAATTGCCAAGGGGGAATGTAAAACATCAACCATAGGTAAATGTTCACGTGTAACAGCAGTATGTAAATTGCTAATAATAAGATCTAAAACATTGTTGTTAGAATTCAGTACACCATTACATTGTTGCAGGTCATTGAAAGCCTCAAAGTTAATTAAATGTTCACAGAGAGGATCATTAGAATTTAAGAAAATATAGTTCGGTACATTGAAATCACCCATTATAATAACATTTTGAAAAGAATAACAACATTGTTCTAAATATGTAGTTAGTTTTTCTAAATCAGTAAGTTTCGGTGTTTCAGGTATGTAACAAAGATAAAAAGTGTGTCGGCATGCTAAGAGGGTTCCGCCTCCTGTAGTGACGTTGAGCGCAGCAAAATATCTGTCTTTCCTGAAGACAGTGTAGGAATTAGATGGAAAAAGTTCGGAATGATCTATATCTGTCTCTGTCAAAGCCACAAAGTGGTAATCACCATCAGATATTGAGCAATAGAAATCGTCTATTTTATTTTTAATACCTACTGACGTTCTGATAGTAGCATTTTAAGTACGTCATTTCTGAGTCTGAGTTCGTGTGACCGGGCCTAAAAAATCACCATTTGGATTGGCACGTTTACGGGGGAACCAGACATTATAATATCCTAAAATAAATAAAAGAAAATTTATTAAATTTTTATAACAAATTGATTTTTGTATTTTTTTTAAATCATTTGATATTATAATGAATAAAGTATATTATAAGACACCATATAGAAGAATGATTACTTGCAGAATATTAATTTAAACATACAATAAAATTAATTTATACTAAATTTTACAAAATGACTTCTAAACCAGTTTCTGTTTAAATACATAAATATGGCTGTACATGTTATAATTCGATACTTCAGTTATAATAACTTCTTAAGAACTACTTTAAATCAGTTTTTTAGATGATGCATTAAGTTACTGAGAATCTATACTCCCACTTTCTTCTGTTTAAAATAAAACTATTATTTTTGCAGTTATTTAAAAGTTTTAAATAAATTTATAAAACATGTAATATATGTAAACTTTAATGCATCTATACTAAACAATTATTTTTAAACTGTATTATAAAACTTTAAAAATTCTATTTATAAATAACTGTCAATTAAGTTTCTAACACTTCCTTTAAGGTAGTGCGAAAGACGTTATTAAAACTGAAACAATCGACGCCAATGAAACTTAAATATAAAACGTTTTAATAACTATTATATGACCAAATAATAAGTACCACAGATCATAACTTCGCATTGTAGTTTAACAGACTAGAAAAAAGTTGTACAAGGCAAAATAACTTAAAAATGTTATAATTCCGCTAATTGTAAGTTGCAGTAACAACATAATTACTTATAATGTCTTAATAAAAACTCTGTGTTCCTTTTGGGTTAGAATTAGAAAAATAGATAATCCAAGATTACATTCAAAACTATAAAGAAAAGACTAAATTACTATATAAATATTAATAACTAGTGACAAGAAAATAAAACAAAAAATTCAAAATTTAAGAAAGAAAAAGTTAAAACAATTAATAGAAATTTGAAAATAACAGAAAATAATGACAAAAATCAAACTAAAAAACACAATATGAAAACTTAAGTAAACAATACACGTATCTTATTGAGACCCTAAACATAGACAAAACAACTACAAAAGACTCATTTATCCACTCACCCTCGGATAAGACGAGATATAGTCAATGGTTTGGAAACAGTTCTAAAAGCTATTACATGAAATTTGGATGACGAAGATAATAAAAGATACATAAAAATTTTAAATAACCCACAAGAAAATCAATATAAATTAAACAACCAAATTAAACACTAATACCCTGTTAGGCACCAAATAATAGACTGTCGACACAATCAGGCAAAACGAAGTCACACTAAAATTAAAAATTGAACAGCTCGTGCATTTGGCTATCGGTGGAACAAAAAATGACGACAAATTATTGATTTAAGATATTTACAATCAATTAGAGACGTTGTATACACTAACATTTAACACTCTTCAAGATATTGACAATTCTCTCACATTTTGTAAATTTCACACTATACACAGCATAATCAAAACACATGACCTTTACGAGAAACTAAACAAAATTTAAAAATTTGACAACGATGAGTTTCCATTTGAAACAAATTTGGAAAACATTTCAAAAATAGAAACTCTACTCTCAGTTAATTGCGAATTGCAAAATAACAAATTTTATATTTTATCGAAATTCTCATAAATTATGAAACACACTTCGATCTAATTCATTTAATTCTAACCCCTACAAAACATAATTCTAATTTATTTGCTATTACACCCAATCATGATTGCTCTATCATTATCATTCCCCATTCATATAAATACTGATTTTCTTTCTTGTACCTTCAATTCTAACTTTCTATGTTATAATTTCCGTCAATCTGATTATCTATCACTTTATCACTTTTAAATCTTACTTGGAACTCATGACGCCGCATGCAAAAAATTTTATGAAATAGTTTACAGTGTATTTGACAAATGTATTCCCCCTACTAAAAAACGTGCATTCAAATATACACCTTGGTATAACAATAATATAATTAAACTTATTAAACTCAAAAATAAATATCACAAAATGTATAAAGCATGTCATAACGAAACACATTTTTCAGAATTTCAACGTATACGTTCTCTTGTTAAGAAAAATATAAAATTATCCCATTCAGATTACATAATTTTTTTTTGTAAATTCATTTCAAAGTAATCCAAACTTATTTGGCAATACGCCAAATATTTTACAAGGATTCGTTATTTTTTTCTCAAGTATTTACACCAGTTCAAACTCACCTTACTTTACAGATAGTGCATCTTATTCATCTGACATGAATTATAACACTGTAACTATTAAATCTGTTACTGATGATGACATTTTATATGCAATTAAGCGACTGAAACCTACCCGTAATCCTGGTCCTGATAATCTACCATCCTATATATTCTTAAAGCATGCTGTAATATATTTGTTGAACCTCTTAAATTCCTTTTCAATTTATCGCTCAAAAATAATTATTTCCCTACTTCCCTTAAATCTTCACTTGTGTGCCCCATCTACAAATCTGGTGATATAACTAACATATCCAATTACCGACCAATCGTTATACTGTTCAACATTTCAAAAATTTTCGAATCTATACTATATAGGCACATTTACAATTCAATTGAACATCATATCAGTATCCATCAACATAGATTTGTCAAGGGTAAGTCAACTAGGACAAATTTAATAAATTTTACTGAATATGCTCTCAGCTCACTTCATGATAGTTCACAAGTTGATGTTATTTATACTGATTTTAAAAAAAGCGTTCGATACAGTTGACCATTCTATTCTTCTACATAAATTACCGTCTAATTTCAATTTTTCTTCCGATATTGTTTCATTTATAAATACATATTTAAGTTCTCGTACAATGACAGTTCAGCTTAATAATTTTAGTTCACCCCTTTTATTCCTTCTTCTGGTGTTCCTCAAGGATCTAATTGAGGTTCATTACTCTTTATTTTGTTTATTAATGATATCGTTAATGTGGTAAATAATTCTGAAATACTGTTATATGCAGATGATTTAAAAATCTATGGTAAAATAAACTCAGTGGAGGATTGTAAATTATTACAGAATGACATTGAAAGTGTTCTAAAAAGGCCTGAAAGCTCTAATTTATTTTTTAACTACAGTAAATGCAAAATAATGTCTTACTTTGTAAAAAATACGTTTATACCTATTCATGTCACATGCAACTTACGTGTCTTGCACGAGTCTCTAAATTTAAAGAGATCTTGGCGTGATATTTGATGACAAATTATCTTTTCATTTACATATTGACGGCATAACATCTGCATCTCTCAAAATACTTGGATTCATAATTCGTTCAGCTAAATCTTTTAATAATATATTATCTGTGAAATGTTTATACCAATCATTGGTCATGTCAAAATTAGAGTATTGTGCGTTAGTTTGGAACCCTATTTATGACAATCAAATATCTAAACTTGAATCTGTACAAAAAAAGGTTTGTTAGATACTATTATTATAAAAAATACAAACAATATCCTAATTATGATTTTATTTATGATTCCGCATGTTATCTGAAGGTAATATCTTATCTTTAGTTAACCGTAGAAGGGTTCAGATATGTGTTTTAGTTTATAAAGTAATCAATAATATTATAAATGATTCATGTATTTTGCAGCAAATTCCATTTTATGTACCCCGTACTATTCCACGTTACCAAATTACTTTCAAGGGCAATAAAGCTAGGACGAATTATGAAACTAAATCACCAATCAGGCGAATGTGCAACATTTTCAGCACAATTCCATTATATCTTGATGTAGAAATAAACCAATATTTGGCCATATTTCCACACCCCGAAAAATTAGAAAGTAAATGCAATCACGTCAATAATATAAGGTGTCTTCAAGGTATACTTCTTATCAAAGACTACGGATGTAAATTGAAAATTCAGAACGGAGAACTCGATTTCAATCATGGGACATTTGGAAAACATACAGTAATTGAAAATTAGAAAATTAACTTCAACAAGACAGAAATTCCCAAAACTACAATCGAATTAAATAGCATCTTCGAACTCAGTCCAATAAACAATGTAGAAGACACCTTGTTCGATAACATAACACCATATTATCAAGATGACATCATATATCCCGTTCTGGCATTATATGTTATAACTATTATTGTTGCTATTATTAGTATTATTTCTGACATAGCGTATCTCAGAAAGAAACTTCCAGTTAAATCCACGAGATGTAATCAACCCACGGCACTGATCTCTATACATATCTGGATAGTGTACAGCGGCCAGGTTAAATACAGCGTTTTGTGACTATTTGAACGCCGTCATGTTGGAGGTTTTCGGCACAATTTTAGTTGGAGATAGAAACCTTCCCAGCTACTTTAAAGTTAATTTTCCAACAAATTTGATCGTGTTATTCACAATGTATCTCATTGCGAACATTTGAAAATTCACATTTCTCGAAAAATCATTTGAATTAAATATCTTCACAATTTTTAACTTTAACTGCTTATATATTTGTAGTTATTGCAGATATCGTTCTGATTTTTTCTGATAATTATTTATTGATAATGTGCTTATGTAATAAAAATATTATATTTGTTTCTAAAATGATAAGAAAAATAATAAAAACTAACATTCGAACACGTTTGTTTTGGATTTTGCAATACAAGAAGCACTAAACGAGAAATTTTTCGTGTTTACGAGATAGACCCTAATACAGCGACAAAGTTGTAGTAAATGAATTAAATAAGTTTTATATTTGATTTTTTTTTTCAATAGTTTCACCAGTTTCGAATAAAAGAAACACAAAAAGTACATCGTAAATCAGGCGACTTTGGCACTTACTTGACTAACATGTCTGGAGTTACCATCTAGTTAAGCACAGTTTTGAAAAACTGTTTCTCTCAAAAAGTATTCTAGTCATTACCTACATTTTAAATTTTGAATTTTTAAACAAAATCGTCCTATAAAAATGTCTAATTTTGTTTCCTGATTACACATCAAACATCATTTTTAAAAGATCGCAAAATTTAGGGTAGTTTACCTAGACCTAGAGTCTTCATTTTTATTTAGATTCACATATGTACATAGGTACTTTCCTATTGAAAACAAAATAATTAATAACTTAAATTACATAATACTCGTGGAATAAATAAATTATTTTATTTTATTATTGTTAATTTCAAAATTGCTATACGCATCCAGAGGCACAAAAAAGTATGATTATTGGAAAATTGATTTTTTCATAACATTAACATAAGTACTGGAAGTACTGTATATTTTTCCTGCCAAAAATATTTGTTGTACAGTAAAATCATATGTGCAATTTTTTACAAAGAAAAATTAAACAAAAACTCAAGAGATTGATATAGAAATAAGTTTATAATTCAAATAGAAATATTTGTAAAATACTTACCGATAGATATCAACCTTCCATTTTGTTTTGTTTGAGATTTAAAGAATTAAAAATAAATAATATCTGGTATAAAAATAAAGTATATTTTTATTACGTACAAGAAGTAATGAATATATTATGTCTGCATTTGATAATCTTAAAATAATTATACATAAATTCGTACTATAATAGTAAATATAAATATTAAATTGTAAAACAAATTTGCTTAAACTATAAAAGAAAACAGAAATTATAATTATAAATAATAGTATTTAATAACATTACAAAAAATCTAAGAAATAATGAAAAATAGTCAAATATAATAAGATGGCACTTAATAATATCAGAATAATTATTTTTAAATTCATATTATAGAAGTACATATTAAAATGAAAAATAAGCTTGCTTAAGTTATAAGAAAAATTAAGAGAGGAAACTATAATTATAAATAACACAGAATTTATTCACATTACAAAAAAATCTAAAAAATAATGAAAAATAATAGAATATTATAGATGGCATTTATAATCTCGAAATAATTATTCAATTTGAAATAGAAAAACAAGCTTGCCTAAATTACATAAAAAAAAAACGGAAAATAGAAATTATAATTCTAAATAATACAAAATTTGATCAGAATATATAAAATGTAACAAATAGTGCATAATAATATAGAAATACTGATAATATAAAAAATTTTACACGTTACTATAGTTATTTGTAGTTCCATATGTATTGCACTCATCCAAGACAAGTTTTTCATTTTTAGACGATTTTCTCTCTGCGATATGTTGGTTTTAACTATTTATTTATTTATTCATATTTATTTATTTATTTTTTTAATTGTCCGTGCTGTATGTTCTGTTATCCACATGTGGTTTCTTTTTTTTCAACTGACCATTCTAGCCCTGAAGAAGACTATTGTATAGTCGAAACGTCGGCGTGAATAAATTTTATTAATTGACTGAAAGTCCGAAGAATTCTTACTTTCCTGTATCTACTGATAATAATGTATGTAAAAAAATGTTGAAAATCGTAGTAAAATCTGAAAAGAATAAATATTAATATTAAAAATCAAATTGAATTCGGTAATAATACAAGACTGTATTATCTACATTATATGCGAAAAAATGAGACTCATAATCTAAATGTGTATTACACCGTATATCAAGTTTTTTTTTATCAGTAAACAGGTGTATGTCATTATCATATTTACATTTGAAATGATTGACAGCAATGTGTTAAAGCGTTTGTTTTTATAAATAAACATAGGGCATGTATTATAAAACTTGTCTTAGGCTCATATTGGAATTATATCATGTTTTAATGTGTATTTTTTTTTTTTTTTTTTGAATTGTCGTTTTGGAAGATTACTGTTTTGATGACTGCCAACTAGAATATACTCCGTATGTTCATTTACAAAAAAAGAAAAACGCTTTAAAACATCGCTGTCTACCAAATCAAATATAACTATGGTAATGACATACCACTATGTTTACTGATAAAATAAAACTCCTAGTGTAAGGCAAAACATTGATGTTTTATAACTAGCTATAGAAATAAAAGTAATTTTTTGCTGTAAAATTGTGACATTTGTCAGATTAAACAAATTCCAGACGTACATTTTCGGTCAATGTCAATCGATTTCCAACTCCATTAAAATTACTTACACAAAAAATTTACCATAAATATTCGCCAATCATAACGCTTAACATTTTCTCTGCAAAAATTGCAAAACTTTTTATTTTAAACCAAACATGAAAGGCAGACAAATATTACAAACTATTTTCAGTGAAGATATCTGTATCAGTTATTACTTTAAATATATTTTTTCTTATTGACAAATACACCCATTCATCCGCATAGCACTGTATTTTAAATAGGATTAGACGGTTTAAGGTATTTAAGAATGTCTTTAGTTTTCATGTGGTTTATGCCTAGTCTATAAAGTGACTTGCAGAAGAAAGATACCTATTCCTTAAACTATTTTTATAATCAATCTAGACCATAATTTACGCAAATGGTGAGCAATTTATGGCCGGTTGCACCAACATAACTTAAATATTAAACTCGACTTAAATTGACAATATTGCATCGAAATAAAATGTCAAATGAATTATAATATATTGCTGTCAAAATTTCGATTTGCATTTTTTTGTTTAAGCCTAGCTTAAAATTTAAACCTTGTTGGTGCAAATAGGCATTAGACAAATTTCTTTCGATTAGTTTAAAATATAGAATGTTATTTAAGTATTCCGCCATTTGATTTTGAGTTACATCGCCTTTATTAGTAATACCTTAATTTTATTAGGCATTGTATCCACAAGCCCTACACATTCTTAGTTAGGAGGATCGTCCCGTATGTCTAGTAAGGCAGGTTTTACTGTATACATTGGATTTTTACGAAATTATTTTTCATTGTGGTCTTGGTATAGAAGATAAATCTAAACTAAAAAATGACCCTAAATGCTAGTTGAATTATTATCACCAGTCATTTGGCCCACTGTTTTCTTTTTAGTTATGTATGTATATATATTATAATTTATAAAAAATATAAGCCGACCTAATTAACTAGCGTCTAGCCAGTATTCTAGCTTTGATTACGAAAACAAACGACAGTTGGTTATCATTCAATTCAACCACACAAAACAACAATAACCTCACCTAACGCACAAAAATCACTCATGGAAAACTCAGGTGGGTTTTGTGCGTTTGGTGAGATTATTATATATACACAGTACTACACTAAACGAGCACACGCACATCGACATCTAAATCGAATATGTTCGTTATGAAAGCTAGTGTAGTACGACTAGCGAATGACAGTTGACGTTTAAATTATTTTATAGATGTAGTTTCTTTTCATAACTTTGAAAGGAAACTGACCTCTGTTATTCCATTAGAGAAAACTAGAATTGTTCTAAATTCCACTAGAATGTTATATATATAAAAAAAAAAAATAATACCGCGGTTTATGAGTCGGAACTACTGTTAGATGAAATTGAAAATATTTGAAAAATCAAATTATTTTGTTATAATTAAACTAAATGAAAAATGTTTAAAATATCTTAAATGCACCGCTGGTCTGTATTTATGTTATTATGCAGGTACTGTAGTCATCCATTTATTTTCAGCAACACATAGTAACATATTTCTGGGATTTCCTAGTCTAGTATTTAAATGGGTACTTGCAAAAATTCTCAAATCATAGGGCAATGTCATTTAAAGAAATCACATCTATAAAATACTTTAAACGTCAACTTTAATTCTCTATAGTCAGAAAAATTGGCTTTGTCGGGTCTAGCAATAAAAGTATAAATATCATAATTATGACGAAGCTGCATACCGCTCACTGCTTGCACTATAACCTTATCATATAACTTAAATTATATGATCTAAGATTGTAACATTGGCATCAATGGGCTATAATTTGCGTTGCTCTGTTGAAATGAAGACATGCTCTATATAGTGAAATATAGTAAAATAATCTTACTGTTCCTTTAACATAAATGCTATTTTTGTCTTGATATAATTTCTTATGAGAATAAAAATTGTAGTTTCAAAAATTGTTTCAAACAAAAATAGCATTTATGTTAAGGGAGTAGTAAGATTATTTTATTATACACACCACTCGGGGCAGGTAGAAGTACCAGGCGATGCATGCCTTCATTTCAAAAGAACGGCGCAAATAATGGCGTTTTTTATCCAATGTTATAAAGCAAACAGTAAGCGATAGACCGCTTTGTCATAATTACAACATTTAAAGTTTTATTGCTGGACTCGACAGAGACATTTTTTCTGACTATCGTCGTACATTCACCGGCTAGACGTTCGTACCGAACTGTTATGAACCTGGGCTCGCATAAAAAAACATAAGTAATGTGAAATTTCAATAATTGGACATCCTTGAAATTATACATACATACATTTAATGCTGAGGTTTCTTTTTTGGTATAGCACCTGTAGAAGTGGTTTGTCTCTCAATGCCAGAAGAATAATTATTATTTTCCGCCCGATATACATAATTTGGTCTTTTTTCTTTCGACGACGACTCGAAATAGCCTATCTTGTGAAACATGTCAGTTTCTTTGACCTCCGGAGCATGTGCTTTTCTTTCTTTGCATTTCCCGGGAACTCCAAAATGAGTCATTGTATCAAAAATGTCATGAATTCGACGTGGATATGGTGGTGGATTTCGATCAGCCCTAAAAAGATAATTGATAATAATTTTTATTATGCAAAAAATAACGCTTGTAATTCATTGGTACTTGAAAGTTAAAAATATTATAAATATAAATTTATTTTAAGGTTAACAAATTGTTTTCGTAGCTTGCTGTTTTATTTTATGGAATTTTATTAATTCGTATTTTGAAAATAAATGGCCGCTCTTTTCCAGTGGTTGAAGTAAAACTATATTTTGATATCGTTATCGTAAAGATAATTTTATATACATTCCGGAAAAAATATAATAATACCGATTTTCTGCGCTAGATTTAAAGTTGCATCCATTGCGCTAAAACTGGAAGTAATAACAAATTCTTAATACGATCATGTTATAAGCCCCTTTGTCTAGTTTAACTTTTCTTATTATCTCTCAAAATAACGAAATATTTTTGATGCCGGACTTTCGCCGATCATCTGTATATTTGTACCGAAGCAGGCGTCACCTCATTCTCAAAGCTGTCGTGCAGACAGCGCCAAAGGATAGATTTTAGTTCAATTTGAAAGTTACAGAACAATTATTATAATAGTATTCAATATGTATTTCATTTGCGTCAATTTTATTTTATTTGCAGATTTCGTTTGGGCGATACATTTGTATTGTTGAGGGCGCTTAGAGTGCATACACGTTGTTGTCGTAAAACGTAGAGAATATACCACAACAACCATCGGATTCGGATCTAGGCCGCCATATTATTAAATTATTGGCATCTATTACTATTTCTTATTATTATTGCTGCGCAGTTACTAGTGTTCGTAGGCGGTTACCCATCCATAAACTCACTGTGGTCATTCAACTTAATACTCATTATTAATATTTATTTATCTCTGATAGTCGTATATTACCTTTACTATTATTTATTATTTTGATTTTTAAGTGGCACAAAAGTTACCCCGATGGTGCACTCTCCACGCAGCAATAAGTGCTCCTGGGTTGACGCCCGCACGGTACGAATTTCATTATCATTACCGATATGTGCTTATAACGTAGATTGGCATACTCATCTATGGATAATATGCCGTGATGATATATTTATTTATTTTATTAACTAGTACTTTAATGTCTAAATGATATATTCCCCTAATTACCTATAAATAAAAAAATAATTGATAATTTAAATGTGCTAGCATGAAGAACCTAAAATTTGCAAATGAAAAAATGCCTATTTATGGATAATAAATTAAACCGCGATGATATATTTGTTTGTATAATGTAATAGTTTTTTTTAACTCTTTTTGTACAATTTTTACCTAATTTTTAACTCAAATTTTGTTAATTAAATTTTATGTTAAGGGCAGTTTTTTTTTTTACTTTATCTCTTAGGAGATATAATACTTTTATGATAAGACTGTATTTGTTTGTGTTATAAAAATTCGTAGAAAAATCAGTGGTAATCAAACGGTGGTACTACGTGGGTAAATTTATACTTGAAAACAAATAAAATAAGTTGTTGTAAGAAATATCCTTAGTTAAAAAACTCATTTATGTAAAATTTTGATTGTCTGACTTTAATTTAGTTAAAAACATCCAACAAAATGTTTTTGTGCTAACTTTTGAGTACCACTATTAAGCCATGTATAAATGCAATTGAATTGTTTTATTAATTACTTGAAATATGTTACTTACAAGTATCCTGCTTGGTCTTTTAATAAGTTGTGGGGCTCTATGTCTTCCATAATTTTATCGA
This sequence comes from Ophonus ardosiacus, assembly GCA_943142095.1. Classification (NCBI taxonomy): domain Eukaryota; kingdom Metazoa; phylum Arthropoda; class Insecta; order Coleoptera; family Carabidae; genus Ophonus; species Ophonus ardosiacus. Next base: position 34,647,791 of record OW964833.1, on the reverse strand, counting down.
AACTCATTATTTTATAGATATTTACCGAAGAATTAATTCAAAAACTATAGCAATGTGCTCACAGCTCACACCCTTCTATGTTGATGGTGATAGTTGATGCAACATATACTATACAGGATGAGTACGAATGGTAAAGGAGTTTAATTTGGCAACATCGGAAGTCTTTTTTTCTAATAATACTTGCCCCGTAATAAAACTTTAAAGCATAAAATTTTGTATATTGTTGTCATATATATATATATATATATATATATATATATATATATATATATATATTTAATTCTTTCCCCAATCAAGAAATCTTAACTTTATAGAATATTGAATAGTAGATCTAGTATGTTTTGTTTTTCAAAAAAATGAAAATCGCGTAACTATCAAATATCACTTATATTCAATTAAATTTAGTTTATTCGGTCACCAAAAGCATAAATTCAAAATTTTTAATAATAAAATATTCATAATTTTCTGCTCTAATGTTCAAAGTATAAAACACCCCATAATGTTTTACTTCACAGATAATATTTGAAGAAATATACTATTTTCCCATGGTAAGCGTCCATGTTATAGAGTTTTGTATTCGCCCTATATACGAGTACAGTAATTACATTGTTTCAGTAACAATTTTTATTGATGCATTTATCAATAGAGGGACAGACGATCAGTTTTTAATTACAAAATGTGCAAAACATTTATTTATATATTTACCATATTTAAATTAGTAAAAGTAGTCTTAAGTCGGATTTACAATAAAAAAATAGGAAAAAACTGAAAAAACAAATTTAAATTATTAAAATGTCAGACTTAATAATACCATATTGTACAATATGTTTTTATTAAATAAAATATCTTTTACATTGTAAATATTACAGAAAAAATGTTTGTATTTGAGTGTAAATAAGGCTGAGCACTAGCCAATCAGAAGCATAAACTGTACAACGGAAAATTTGAATTAATTCCTTTTAATTTAAGAATGGATTACATTTTCTTAATTTACTATCAAGATGGAAAACAATATATATTATTGTTATAAAACAGTATATTATAATGTATTGTTTTTATAAAACACTATTTTATAAATTTGTATGTGAGCAAAAATAATTGGACCTATCTATCATACATATTTATAATATGAACGTAATTCTTCGAAATTTATTATCAATCATGTCTTATCAAAGATTTTTAAAATGGAAGATAGCTATTGTTCTACTTAAACGGTTTAATAGCGTACCTATACAGGAATTAGTAAAATATTCAGATTATAGTATAGTATTTTTATAAGAAAGTAAAAAGTAGTGATAATTTTTATGATAAAAATTCAATAAGCCGAACTATCGAATTTTGGTGTTATATTTTTATAAAGTGATTATGATCATATTCAGGTCGCACTGCAAAATACACATAAACGAAATGAAGAAAAGAAGAAAGATCAAACATTTGGATTGTAGGATTAACGGAATATCGATTACTGTAAATACAGTGTTTTTTCCATGCGGCTATTTGGATCTCGAAAGCTGTAAGTGATACGCTTTTGTTACATTATTCTACAAATTTTGTAATATTGGAATATTATTTCAGCAATGGTTATGTTTTGTTTCTAAAAGATACATAGGAAATATTCATTTTATAAAACGCTAAAAGGATAAAACACTACATAAAGTTTTATGGGAAAGATAATATTTAATGAAAAGTGTTTATGTCCTCTACAGGGTGTAAAAGAAATAAGTACATTAAATTTAATCAGTGATAGAACTTGTCGAGAGAAACAATATGTGTTAGTAATTTTTTTTAAACCTTCTAGATATTGTGTTAAAAAAAAGTTTTGTAAAAGAATTCATTACCTGCCTAAAAATACTAAAAAAATAAAATTGGGAATTCAAAAGAATGTTACTAAGAAATATTGTTGCTTTCGACGAGTTCTCTCAATGTCATTTACTTTTTTCTGTTTCACCAGTATATATCTCGAACTTGGAAATCTTTTTTCCGAAAAATAACATGCGATTTCAAAAAAAATAATTATTAAGAAATATTCTTGCTCTTGCCGAGTTCTATCGCTGGTTAAATTTAATGTATTTATTTCTGTTACAACCTGTATATTGCCTGATTACTTGTTTTGACATCTAACTCTAATCTCTTACATTTAGACAATTCAGAATTTCTAATATTCTTGCTTTGTTTAATTGAATAGTGTCCGATCACCATCGTGGAAGTCCTGGACTGCATGGAGAGCACCTGGAAAACCTGTGCAACAAGGTAGACTTTGCTTAAAGTGGCCCGCATGTGATATCTGCGATGGATAAGGCAAGAAAGCATTCGTAGTGAATCGCTGGAAAATCAAAAGAACAAGAGCACATATTTTTAGAGGTGTCTTAATACAGAAATGAATATCTTCTGAAGAAGAGAAAAGTAAGATTATAATCATATAAAAAAATTAATGGCCCGCATTACGAGCCCACTTTTATAATAGCGGTTTTATGGAGTACACTATATATTATATATAGTATATATTATATTATATTATAAAAATGCGAGCCTATATCTCTACCCTCTTACCCTCAATTGGGTGTAGTTGCTTTATTCTCGACAGTTTTTATTAAAAAGACTATTTTATCAACAAATGTTATAAATAATAGTTTGTAAACTATTTACTTCTTTTATTTCTTTGTTCTTAAATTTGTCTCCCGTTGTTACTACTAGTACATTTTTCAAAAATTTTGTCTCCAGTGCATTTATTTTGCTTCTTATTCTGTATTATTAGTATTTTTTTTTCTAAACTTGGATAGTATATTAAAAAGTTTCAAATAACACATGTTTTAGAAAAAAGTTGCTTGAGGTTTAATAAGAAATATTTCAATTTTGAACAGTCTCATTTATTCATTATATTTCCTAGGTCTTCCCGATGATTTTTTTTTCTTTCCGCAGAACCTGATATTCTCTTTAACTTAAACTTACTATCACCTGAACAATGAAATGTTGCTATTAAAAGAATAAATGTCAAAGTATGAAATTTAGTATCCAACCAAACTTATATATTAGAATTTAAACATACAAACTTCAATCAAAACCCAAACAATCTTTTCCGCAAACCTTGTTATTTATAGAACTACGAGTAATTAAATTAATTATATTTATCTTTTATTTTCAGTGCCGGTTAAGTAGTGGCCGTGCGCATTAAGACGTCTCTACATGTTTAGATCGAATTTGAGGTTACTCGGTTCGAATTCATGGACCGACTAAGTGAGTAGTCGTTAACATGTCAGGCATTAATCGCATTCGCAGCGTCGATCTGACCAGTCGTCCATGTTAAACATAAATGGTGCTAACTGTAGGAGCAGTAGTTCCGATACCGTACTGGTTGCATAGCAATCAGTGGCTGTCGCACTGGTTAAGTACACCAACTGCTCTGATACTATTGGTCTCGAAAAAAGAGTGCCTACGATAATTGAGGACGTGGCCCTACAAGGGCTGTTGTGCCATAGATTTAGCCATGGGTCTACAAGACCTGGGGGTCTATTTTAATTCATGTTTCGACTCGCTAAGTATGGGGTATCGTTATCCCCACTACTGCTTCACAGTGATGACATAGTTATTTGCGTCACAGCTTGACGTCATAGCCGTACTGCAGAGGGGGAATGACGTCACCGAGTTGGGCTGCTGTCGCTAGACTTCACGACACCTAAGTATCTGTCGTTCTGTTTTCCACTGGCTAACTTAGAAGTTTGGTTATGTTAGTGTTTTGTTTGTAAACAAATGGCATTTCATGCAGTTCAATATTTTGTTGTGCGTAAAGCAGGATTTATAGTTTACATAACATAACATAGTGAAAATATAAAAACACACAAGTCCGTATGGCATTTTATAGTTTTATAAAGTAGCATAACATTAAGCCATGACCATATTTTATTTTGTTATGTTATGGTGTTCGTGAATATTCGGCTCAATTCGGCTCTATTGGAAGAGCAGCGAAATCTTAGAACTTGGAGCGTTGGAGTGCTCTGCTTGTTGTTTACAAACAAATTGGGGTTAGTTTTTGTTTCTGATGAGATACTGCAACAGCTACTATCATAGCATCGTCATCATCCACTTTCAAACAAATCACGTTTTCGCGAAAAGTTCTAAAATTTAACGTATACAAAGAATGACAAAATGAAATGTCAAAACAGTAATGAATATAGTAATGATACTACACTATGAACTTTTCTCAGAACAATTCTTCTTCTTCTGGTGCTATATCTTATGCTTATGTCTCGTACTATAAAATCTAAAAAATTTCTTAGGTTATGATATGTTATGCTATGTTATGTTATGTAAACTATAAATCCGACTTAATGCTGAAGTAGAGGAGATAAGAGAAGAGGATATATTTTATTTATATCAATTAAAAATAGAAAAGTGTTAGATCTCAGGTTCTATTAATAATTAACATTTATATAAAATATTAATAAATTTTTATTTCAAATTGACTAATTTAATTTTAATAATGGTTTTATTATAAAACGCAACATGCGGTAACGCGCGAAAACAGTAAAAAAAATTATCTAATGAATATCAAATAAAAATTCGTTAATATTTTATATAAAAACTATATTGTGACTCAACTTGCCAATCTTAATTATTAATGGAAACTGAGATATAACACTTTTCTTAATTTAATTGTTTAACAAAATATAAATAAATCGAAAGTAAATTAACGTTATTTACAAAACCCATGGTTATAACATATTAAAATTTATTTTTTTCCATTTGTACATTTGAATATTAGACATCAATGAATCATTTTTTTTATAAAAAAATTGTCTTTATTTTTATATTAATTAATTTAAAAATATGAAACTTATGCCCATATTCATAAACACTCGTAAAGTTTCAAAACGGCTCGTTTTAATTTTTTACAAATAGAATCAAATTTGCCAAATAAAATTTTGATTTTTCTTTCTATGTCGACTGTTTCTATTGGATAAATATTATAACGAACCGTTTAAATTTTTTACGAGTGTTTATGAATACGGGCATTAGTGTAATTACGTAGAAATGTATAGTCCATAATTTAAAATGTGTTTCATAATTTTTAATTTTTTTTTTAAAGTAAGTTATTGAGCTTCAAACTCAACTGACTATAATTCTGAAATGGATAAAATTTGCATAAAATTCCGCTTCGGCATATTAAACGGATTATATGCATCTCTAATTAATCTTTGGGCAATTATAGCTTCTTCTCTCTACTTCAGCATCATCTTCAACGTGGCCCATCCTATCCTTTTCATTCCTACCTAAAGTTAAGTACATTTCATTTCATTTTGTTTGGATTTCAGGCGAGAGTAATTCTATTTAGTTAATATCGCAGTTGGTTTAGATAGGGTTCCCTGCTCAAATGGAGAGACCTTGTCACGGTGGCAGGGTTTAATCTTTGCCCAGGGGGGGAATAACGGCTCCCCACAACGACTTATATTTTTATTAATTTGCTCTTTTCAGTTTGTTCTTTGTTTTTTTTTTTGTATTGTACCAAATAAATTAATAATTGAAAAATGAATCCTTTTATAAATATTTTTTTTATTGAGCCAAATAGAGTGTGTCTCAGACTTCAAAATACCATCGCCATGTATAGTCCTAGTGTACAGACGTGTGTGTGTTGTGCCCTGCTGAGGCTTTGAGGACGACTTATTGGTGCTTGCAGAGACTTCTGGATACCTGTAGGTCCTAGAGATATACCTGGAGAATTTATTTATTCATAGTAAGTTCAATTTTTATTATATTTATTTTACAACTTGCAATAGAGAGCAAGCGCATGTTACACAATTAATTATTTTTATGAACTATACACCGGCCTGACACATCGTTGATATATTTAAATATTATTTAAATTATAATACGCAATTATTGTATTACTTGTTGATTGTATTTTCTATTGTTGCAAATTCCAGAACGGAGAGATAAACTGGCGATGTTGCAGGAGTAACAAAAGGACCTGAATCCTGAGAGGAACGTTTGAGACGGGCCCAAGGTTTCTTATGGCGTCAGGCGTCTTTATCCTGCCCTTTTTTGTCCTAATATGTTTTTATGCGCTTTGCCTCTTATTTAGTAATAAGATATACAGAAAGGAATAAATAAAAATTACGTTCATACATAAAATAATATTATAATTAAATAAAGAATTATTTAGTTTATAGTATTAAATAACAGGCACATATACATTTATTTCATATTGCATTTTCATCTCAAAACATACGAATACACATTTTATATATTCTAATATGGCTGGTTTATGAAAGATTTATTTATCAAAATACTTAAATACATTTAGTGATGAAAGATTGATTTAAAACATTTATGGGAGGTCTTGGGTTCGAGTCCTGACGAGATCAGTTGATTTTTCAAATTTATTAAATTATGTACATATTTATTATTAAGGTCATATTTAAATATCTTTGCATTTCATACGCATAATCTGCCCAACCAATCACAAACAACAAGACTGGTACCTTGACTTCGTGTTACATATTGTGAATGTTTACAAAACACCTAAGGGAAATTTTATATGTTTTTTAAATAATTTGGAATGTATTCTGCATAAATTAAATACTACAAAAGAAAAAATAGTAATTGTTGGTGATTTTAATGTTCACTTCTTAGAAAACAGTCAATTTCAAACAGATTTATTAAACTTAATTCAGTCATATGGAATATATCAAACCATATTAGAATACACACGAGTAGTAGGAAATACTAAAAGCTGTATTGATAATGTACTGACAAATTATAATGAATGTATTTATAGTAGTAATGTGATTGAACCACTTTTGTCAGATCACTTTGGAATCATTTTCAAGATACAAACATGTGAAACACAATCTAATGATACTCAAAAACATATTTTTCAGTCAATAACAAATAAAGGCCTACAAAATTTTTGTGAAATGTTGGAACAGTATAATTGGAATAATATCTATACATGTGATGATCCATATCTGAGCTATAATTTATTCCATAATGTAATGTATAATCTTTTTCAAATTTGTTTTCCGTTCAAAGAATATAAGTGTAAACCAGTATATAATCCATGGTTTACAGTTGAACTTAAGTACATCAGAGAAACACTTGGCTTCATCTATGACTGCCTACAATTTTATCCGCAATTAAAAAATGTATACATTAAATATAAAACTTTTTATAGAAACAAAATCAAAGAAGCAAAATTCAATCATAATAGACAATTTATCATTAATGCTGATAATAAAAACAAAGCACTGTGGAACTTAATTAATAAAGAATTGAAGGGTTCAAATGACACTTTAAAACCTAATAATTGTATAACAAGCTCCGATTTTAATAACTATTTTGCTAACGTAGCAAATGAAATAACAAAAAATATTGCCGTAACATCTTATAAATCTGAAGAATTTCTTTCAAAATTTTCAATAAATAATTCAGTCATTTTTTTGGAACCGACTACTATAAATGAAGTAAAAAGTGTCATAAAACATTTAAAAAATAACAATGGCAAAGATATTTATAATTTCAACTTTAGAATAATAAAAAGAGTAGGACATTTAATTTGTGAGCCTCTTTGTTATATAATTAGTCATTGTTTTAGTGCTGGTGTTTTCCCTGATCTACTTAAAATTGCAAAAATTATACCAATTTATAAAATAAGCGATAGCTCAGAAGTAAGAAATTATAGACCCATTTCATTACTCCCAATTATATCTAAAATTAAAAAAAAAAAATTTATAGTAGAATCTCCAATTATTTTGAAAAAAAAATAATATTATATCAGGCTATCAATTCGGCTTTAGATGTAATAAATCAACTACCGATGCATTATTACAAACTATTACAAAAATAAATAATACAATAGAGCAGGGCAAAATAACTGCCGCGACATTTTGTGACCTATCGAAAGCATTCGATTGTGTTTCACACGAAATCTGGATAAATAAATTAAGTTATCATGGAATTAGAGGTAAAATACTATTTTACTAATAGATATCAAACAGTATATGTGAATGACATAAAAATAATAAATGCAGGGGAAACACAAGGGTCTATACTAGGACCATTTTTCTTTACTGTTTATATCAACGATCTACCAAGTAACATGCATAATGTCGACACAATTCTATTTGCCGATGATACCACTTTTTTTTTTAATTTGAATTGTATTGATTCAGTTAATAATTATTTTCAACAGATAATAGACTGTGCAGAAAAATGGTTCTCAGCTAACAAACTGAAACTAAATATTGAAATAACACAAAATATGCTAATAACAAATAAACAAAAGGATACAAATATTTCAAATATTGCAGCAAATATAAAATTTCTAGGAATTATTATTAGTGCAGATAGAAGTTGGGGATGTCACATTGACAAAATTTGTAAAAAAATAGCAACTTGTACTTTTGCATTGAGAAAATTAGCTCAAATATTTCCCACAGATGTTTTGGTAACAGCTTACTATGCGCTTTTTCACTCATATTTAACTTATGGTATTTTAATATGGGGAGCTAGTCCTCAAATAATAACCGCTTTCAAACTACAAAAGATAACTGTCAGAATCTTAGCTAAAGTAAACCCCCCCACACATTGTAAGCCATTATTTAAAAACTTAAGAGTAATGCCTTACCATGTATAGATGTTTACTTCTTGTAAAAAATAATATTAAAAGTTATATAACGCACACGTAATAAGAATAATATTGTTCCAAAATATCTTAGATTAAACAAAAGTAAAATTAGTGTTGACTACTGGAGACCTATATTGTTCAATAAACTAAATGATGAATTAAGAAATAAATAAAAAAAATAAAAATAAAAAATTGTTTCTATAGTATGGATGAATTCTTAAATTGTACTGAAATTTAATTTAAAAATTGCATGTAATATATATATATATATATATATATTTTATATATATATATATATTGCTATTCATATGTAAATTTTGACCTAGGTGTATATAATGTAATATGACGACCTGAATAAATATTATTATTATTATTTTTTTTGTTTAGGGGCGTTTCTAACTTCTATGGTAATCACGCCCATTGAAAGAGTTTGTTCAGTCACATATATTTATTTACTTTTATTAATAGTTTATTAGCACGTTCTTTATATTTTATTGTATATATTTATGTCCTTAAGAAATGAGAATATTCTCTGAATATTATTTTGTATATTATTATTTGCACAACATTTGTTTATATTAGTAGTTCCAGGGTGAACTACGCATCCACATGTATTGTGTAGACTGTCAAACGATATGTTATGACGATTGCGATGAATATTAATTATAGGGCAGTCATTGAAAATATGCTTGATTGAGAATTTGGTGCCGCACTTTAGAATTATTATTATTATTATTATTATTATTATTATTATTATTATTATTATTATTATTATTATTATTATTATTATTATTACTGTTCATTCATTGGTATTCTGAAATAATTCGAATATATTTATTTTTTAATATTGTGATATTTACAGTCATCATCCTTTTGTTTCCTTAAAATACTTTTCATACAATTACTTAATTCTAGAAATTGTGTGATACATATTAGATAATAATGTTTTATAATGTTACATAGGTGTATTCTATAGTCGTTATTATAGGTAAGGGTGTGAATTGATGCAATATGTAGGTTTCTGGGGAAAATATGTGAATTGTGATTATAAAGTATATTTGTTCTTTATTGAATTAACAATGTGTTTCTATTAGTTCATTTAAGTCCCAAATGTTTTCAATTTCAGTTATTTGTTTTAAAATTTCATATGAGATACTAGTAGTATTAAGCTTGTCTAATGATTATTTAGTTTTTCGTTGGTTGATTTTTATATTCTTATCTCTTATAACCATTTTCCCTAATATTGAATTATATGGCACAAAAGTGACTCCTGTAGTGCATTTTCCATGCCAGCAATGAGTGCCCGTGAGGTGACGCGTGGTAAACGCCCGCACGGTACAAATATGTCATGATTATTACCGATATATGCGACAAAGCAGATTGGCATACCTAGAAATAGGTAATATGCCATGATGATATATTTATTTATTTATTATTTGAATTATAATGTTTTAAATTTAGGTTTTTTAATTTTATGAATTACTCTCGGATTTTGTTTGACATATACATCGTCTTTAAGTTGTAACGGATGGCCGTTTTCTATGTATCTTTTCAAGTTTTCTTTTTCAATTTTATTCTTTACTTGTTTGTTAATTTCGTGTCGTTTTACATTATGCTGCTCTATATTGTCTTGTATGTCTGGTTTATTAAACAGATTTCTTTCTGATATACCGAAAAGAATTTCGTTTGGTCTTAATTTTGTTATACTTTGATTGGTGTTGTTATATGCTATGATTGCCATTTGGTTTTCTTTTGCTGTTGTTTTTTCCTTGATGTACAGTTTTGAGTGTAATATTCTAATTTGTTCTATCATAGTAGAGTGGAATCGTTCAATAGCGTACAAAGTACAACTTTGACGTTTTAATGCGTAAACGACGTTCATAGCAGTAACGGTTTTTCTTTTGGCGTGTTTAGTGTATGTGACAGCATCTCTTATAACATTTTCTAAGAAAACTTTCAGTACAACATCACATGTTTCTTCATAAATTAAATCAGAAATACGTTTAACACCACCTTGACGTGCTAAACGTCTATAATAGCTGGTTTTGTGATACCTTGGATATTATCACGTAGAACTTTACGATGACGTTTTGCGCCACTTTCTCCTAATCCTTTACCACCTTAGCCACGACCAGTCATTTCTCAAAATGGATTTGTACACAACAACACTAGGTCGACTCGTCAGAACGAATATGAAATATTGTTTTATGAAATTTATAACGTCTTGTTGAAAAGTTTCTCTATTTTTATGTTCGTGCCTTCTTGTGTTTTGTAAAATATAATTTGATAATCTACAATATTTATTCGTTCGTCCAAGTATTTTATAGCTGAAACTGGGCTTTCATCTGAACTATGGATTGTTTGATTGTCTTCGTCTATATTAGTTTATTCACTATCTCCTTCTCTTTCGTTGTTATTTACGTGTGGTAGTGAGTATACGTTTATTGTTATGTTAGTGTCAGCGAAAAATTTATCTATCTTTTGTTTTACTTTGTCCCATTCTAACTTGTCTTGTCCACAACCTAATTTTGGAATATTAATGGTTTTAATTTCATTCATTATCATGTAATCCCGTAATTCCTTTAATGGTGTGTCTAAATTTTTCAATGGTGGTTTGTCAAAATAATTAATTTTTGTGATTAAATGAAATATTAATTTTTCATTTGAATTTTGAAAAATAATATTTTAATTATTTTGATTTTTACAGAATTCTCTACTATTGTATTTTTTGTTTATTTCTTTTGCTTGTCCTTTGGATATCTCGCAATTTTGTGATATGCAATGGGCAGTAGGGTTTTGATTCGTTACGTCATCGAGTAAATTATTCATTCTATATTTTGGTCTTGATAAGAGATCTGCTATTACATTATCTTTACCTTTAAATAATTTATCTTAAAATGAGCTCAGCTCAGCTCAATTTTCCATCTTATCATTTTTTCGTTTGGATTCTTCATGTTACATTTTTACATTTATGGAATATATATAGTTCAGCACTGCAGGCCTAAAGACCCATGGCTTTATTCACAATTTTTCTCCACTGGTCCCGATTCATGGCTAAATTCTTCCAGTTTCTTATATTAATCTCGCCAATGTCCTTCGTCACCACATCAAACCATCTCTCTTTTGGACGTCCACGTGTTCTTCTCATTTGTACACCTTCTTTATACACGCACTTTGTCACTCTGTCCTCTGGTAGTCTTATTACGTGACCCAACCAGCGTAACCTTTGCGCTTTTACCACACTTACTATTCCCGGTTCCCCATATAGTTCCTCTAACTCATTATTTGTCCTCCTTAGCCACATATTACCCTCTTTTTAACCCCCAAATATCTTCCTTAAGATTTGTCTTTCCCAGATTTCCAACTTTTTTTGGTTTGTTTTATTAAAGACCCATAATTCACACCCGCACAACATACAAGGTCTGATTATTGTTTTATATAGACTCACTTTTGTTTTTATTAAGACTTTTTTTGATTTTAGGGTTTGTAGTAAAGCTCCCGCACTTCTACTGCCCCTTGCCATTCTTATTTTAATTTCTTCATCTTCGCTATTATTGTTTGTTACATTTACACCTAGATATGCAAAACTTTGCACTTCATCGAACTTATACAGGGTGTCTCTTAAATAGGGGGACATGGCTTAACCATATATTCCTGAGGCTAAAATAAGACGATTTAACCAAACTTGCTTCTACCGGAAAGTGTACCATTTAGCCAGAATTCTGCTTCAAAGTTCTTCGAAAAAAAATTAATTTTGCTTATAATAATCGAACGCTTTATTCGATTTGGATGAAATTTGGTACGACAGTTTATATGGTTATAAGTCATCTTTTAACATGATACTTGTTATTATTAGTGAACCACTAGTGTATGAAACTTAGGTCTCCTAACATTTACTAGACCGTAACTTTTTAATGGCCACGCAGATAACGTAAAATTATTTTTGTTCAGAAAGATACATTCAATAGTAAACTTTTCTTTCTCTGTGTAATTTGTGATATCTGTTACGGTTCACCCAGAAAAAAATAAAATCTGAGTGTCTGCACTGCTAAATTTTTAAAATAAATTTAATCTAGCAGTCTATCCAAATGTCAAACAAGTAATTTTTAATGACAGTAACAATTGTATTATGGGTTGTCAAAAATTATCTTCGCAATATTCTAAAATTAGTAACATCCATTTGTTCGGCCTAATAGTATTTTACTACCATTATTATAAATAACACGATTACATATCTCAGCTTACTCCTAAACAAGTTGTGAAGATTGACAACTTGTTACTGTCATTAAAAATTACTTGTTTGACATTTGGATAGACTGCTAGATTAAATTTATTTTAAAAATTTTGCAGTGCAGACACTCAGATTTTATTTTTTTCTGTGTGAACCGTAACAGATATCACAAATTACACAGAGAGAGAAAAGTTTACTATTGAATTTATCTTTCTGATGAAAAATAATTTCACGTTTTTGGCATTGCCATTAAAAAGTTACGGTCTAATTAATGTTGGGAGACCTAAGTTTCATACACTAGTGGTTCACTAATAATAACAAGTATCACCTTAAAAGATGTCTTATAACCATATAAACTGTCATACCAAATTTCATCCAAATCGAATAAAGCGTCCGATTATTATAAGCAAAATTAATTTTTTTTCGAAGAACTTTGAAGCAGAATTCTGGCTAAATGGTACACTTTCCGATAGAAGCAAGTTTGGTTAAATCGTCTTATTTTAGCCTCAGGAATCTGTGGTTAAGCCATGTCCCCCTATTTAAGAGACACCCTGTATATCTTCCCATCTTTGTCGATTTTAAATAGTTTCTTTCTATCGTTTGTTCTCCTATCACTATCAAATATTTTGTTTTTTGTTCATTAATTTCTAACCCTGTTATACTTGATACCTCCTCCAGCCTTTATGGAATGCTTGTGTATAATTTACATGGTCTAAGTCTATTTTTGAATGTTTTTTCAAACACTGTGTGAATGGTTTTGTAAGTTTTGCATAATTTGATATAAATCGTCTATACCATCCTAATGTTCCTAAAAATTGTTTGATCTCCTTTTCTGTTTTTGGTAAATTTAAATTATTGATAGCTTCTATTTTTTTTTCTTCTTCTTTTTTTTATACTTCCAATTTTAAATGGCACAAAAGTGACCCCTGTGGTGCACTCTCTACACTAGCTATGAGTGCCCGTAAGGTGACGCCTAGTAAGCGCCCACACGGTAAAATATATCTTCATCATTATCGATGTCTACATGTGTTGTAGATGCCGTGATGATATATTTATTTATTTTCTATTTTTTTTTTCATTAGTCATTAATCCTTATTGACATTAAAAAACCCAATAATTTTGTTGTCTTTAAAAATTCAGATTTGTCTAATAATTGTATTTTTAATTTTGCTTGTCTTAGTTTTTCAAATACTAATTTTACATTATTTAAATGTCCTTCTAAATTTTTGCCAAAAATAATTATGTTGTCCATATAGACTAAACACATTTTATTAATTAATTCGCCTAATACATTGTTAATCATCCTTTGAAAGGTGGCAGGTGCATTTTTTAAACCGAAAGGCATCCTGGTAAACTCGTAATGACCAGAATTTGTTGAGAAGGCAGTTTTTTCTCTGTCTTCTTTTTTTCATTAAAATTTGGTGGAAACCGCTAGCTAAATCTAACGTAGTAAAACATGCCGATGCTCCTATGTGATCGAGGAGAGTATCGATATTTGGAATGGGGAATTTAACGTCTTTTGTTACAGCGTTTATTTTATAAAACCTATAACCGTTCTTGTTTTTTGCACTCCGAAAGCGTCCATTTTTTTTGGAACAACCCATATAAGGGATGACCAAGGAGAGAATGGTTCTTGTATAATTCCTTTATCTAATAATGTCTTTACTTGTTCTTCGACTTCCTTCTCATAGATTTGTGAAAGTTTATAATTTCTCGTGTAAACAGGTGTGTCGTTCGTTGGTTAAAATTATTTATATGTTCTATTATGTTAGTAGTTGTTAAAATTTAATTATCTTTGGGGAATAAGTTTTGATATTCGTTCATTAATATTTTTAATTTTTCCTTTTCTGTTTCGTTCATGTGATTGTCTCTAATTTGGATATCATTATTTCAATTTTAGATTTTTGTAATTTTGATTCTTCTTTTTTTTGTTCATGTGATTGTCTCTAATTTGGGTATTATTAATTTCAATTTTTGATTTTGTGTCCACCTCTATCCCTTACAAAATAACTTAAACACTTTTTTGTGTAACTTGTCATATAAACGAATAAAATGCACTGTTCCATTATCTTGATACACCCTGTAAATATATATATACTGACAAATTTCAAATAAACATAACGTAAATTTTTATTCATTAGTAACAATAGCCTTAGTACTTGTTTTATTTTTTCTAGTTTTCATAAATTATTATTTATAAACGTCAATCTAACTTATCAAAAATAAATCCCGCATTTTAATATTTATAATTTTTTTAATAAAGACAAGTTCCTCATTCGAATAAAAATAATAAAAAATTGACAGAATATGAATAAAATAATGTAACATTTTATTTATTTGAGTGTATTGTAAATATCAAAGTAATATGAATAAATAAAATGAAAGTTCATTAAATAAGAAATAATTACAAAAAAGATAACTAAACACTACAAATAAACTAATATTAAACACTAAATAAAAAAGGAGATTATTATTAAGGACTTAACACTAAGATTATTTATTTAAACAATATTCATCCCGCTATAATTATTTATTTCACTAGTATTTATTTATATCACTAACTGTTTATTTATATCACAATTTATTTCACCATACGTGGACTAAACTGCCTTCACGATGTCTATATCACCGACTTCCTATCACACTAACTGTCTCCTTTCGCCGATTGTCTCCTCTTCAGACTGTCTCCTTTACAGACTGTTTCCTTTTCTACACTATCTTTTTAGACTCGTATCAGGCTGATTATCTGTTATAGACTCGTATCAGCCTTCAAAGTCCACTCAACTAGCTCTTTGCACTCACTGACTGTCTTTACTAAACTATGTCGCACTGAGCTGCTTCTTTCTTATATAATTCGGTATTCACTATTGAATATTTCCATAACCGTTCTAGAATAATGTTACGTGACGCTTACATCCTTCGCCTAAGAGTGCAGTGTAATTAAGCTTATCGCACGAGTTGTTTACACAGTTGTATGCGGTAATGTCGTACGAGCGACGCGTTCGGACTAGCGGCGTCCCATACGATCAATGACATCGATACGGTACGGTCGTACGTTACACTGTCCTCTCCTTAAAACTGTTTCGTTCTGGAAGAGTTCGTGATATAGTAGTCGATGGTCCGTTCGAGATTTTCTTTCTATCTACGTAACGTTGTAAATAGGGAACACCTTGGCGCTTTTCCACCTGATCGAATCCTTTCCAAGGATATCAAACACGACGTCATAATCCTTCCTATCTCTCTGCTCATGTAGCTCTATGTGCTCCACTCTCAATGACAAACAACTCACAGTATCCTCCCAATCTTCATCCTTTTCAATGTCAACTCTGAGCGCCAGTTTATCAATGAAAATTGTAACTCTTCATTCTTCTTCTTTTTCTTCAATTCAAGTTTCTCTTCCTTGGTTCTGTTCACATTCTTCTTGGCGTAGAAGCCTGCGGCTTCTTCAGCATCTTGCGACAAGCGCATTTCCTTGTCTTTCTTTTCATCATATCCAGACTTCCTTCTATATATCCGACTGACTCCATCTTCTTATGCTTTTTGGCGCTTCCAATGATCTCTTGCTTACTTCAGCTTTTTCCAACTTTTTCTTCTTGGGCTTTTTAACTGTTTTTTCCTCATTGTGAAAATCAACGCGCCTATAATTTTTCTTGCCCTCTGACTTGACTTTCTTCTTTCTTCTTGTGCTTCTTACTTAACACGCTCTGTATATCTCCCGCTTTCTCTTTCTTTTTCGCTTCCGTGCTCTTTTGTAACTGCGGAGTATCCTTCTTTCTTTGTTTTTATTTCTCTCAGCATGAAAATTTCGCACTCGCGATTGATTAGGTGAAGATGTTCGTCAGCTTCATGATCTGATATATATATATGAGACTGTGTCGACTGAATTTTGCTGTCTCAAACTCCATAGGTGAATGGTTGAATGGCCAGGTACTCCAAAACGCTGTCAGGATTGTGCGAGATGAACCAGGCGGGTCATTTCGGCTCAAACTCCCAAAGACCTTCCTTAATTTTTCAAGAATTCTTCTCCAATTTGCGACCCAACATTTCGTCCAGAATTCCAGAATTTTCTTGTACTCTGCGGGAATTCCTCTCCAATTCCTTTTCCAATGCCTGGTCCAGAATTCCAGAATTTGCTTCGGCTTTTCTAGTAATCACCTTTAATTCCCGTTCTACTGTTCAAGAATGTTCTAATAATTCTTCGCCTAGTATTCAGTAATTTTCCTGCACTATACTAGAACTTTCCTTGAATTTCCGTTCCAATGTTCTAGAATGTTCCATTAATTCTTTTTCACATGCTCCGGTTTTTATTCCCGCTTTTATCAAACTTTCCTCCGATATCCGGTCTAAACTTGTACAACTTTTTTCTAATATTTGTACTAATCTTTATACTAAATATTTACAAACTTCGAAAAAGTTGCACAAAATTTCGAACAAGTAATCTTCAGGATTTTCACGTCATTTAGGGCCTGCCGTAGTCTTTCTTGAATCACTGATGTCTCTCCTGTAGCTTCCAAATCTCGTTCATTCGGTTCCGTCTTGAGATCTTGCTAGGTGTGCCAATATACTTTATTCAGAGATTTTGGTAATAATGATGACATATTTGCATCGTGCGAGCATTTACCAGGCGTCATCTCACGGACACTTATATCTGGCGTGGAGAGTGTAACACAGAGGTCACTACAGTGCCATGTAAAATTCGAAATAATATTTTGGTGTAGGCGGGATCGATCCTGGTGTCTTAGAATCGCGAAAAGACACTTAGACAGGCGGCCACGAGAACCCAGTGCGTTGAGATTCGTATTTCTGCCCATTTTTGGGCCGTAACCCAGAAAAGTGTGAAGTTTTAAATGTAAATATCTCTAAAATTAAAAGAGAGTTTCGACATGTAATGTGAAGATTAGGAGCATTACAACCAGGGCCAGGAAATCCCAACTTTCATAAAATAATTTGTATATTATGCATTTGTTGTTTTCAGTGGCTCGTATTTATTAATTAATTGTTTCAATATTTTATTACGTAATACGATAAGATTTTCTAATGTCTTCTGTGGTGTAATAGTTAGTACTCTTAAAAAACTTGGGGTGAGTCTTGCGCGTAGGAGAGGTTATTGTTGCTATATTTAGTTGAATTGCAAGCGAAAACAATTTTAAACGAACCTCTACTTTTGTCGGGCAATGTGCACATTATTCCACTATCTACATTTACTGAAACATATAAAGAATAGTTTTTAGGGTGTCTAATATAGGGATAATGCAGAAAAGAAAAACAAATCACGAAATCACTATTAATTTTTACCATACACGGATTATAGATAATAAAGATAACAATCATACTAAAAATACTGTTGAATTAAGTCGTAGGAGGTGGTATACGATCAATGACGGATATAGCAGGTTCTTCGTTTCAGATCCAAGTGAGGCCCAAGAATTTTCCATATTTTTTTTTATTTCCTATGAAACTTTCATAAAATTAATAACGTATAAAATCTAGCCTTTAGTGCAAGTCTAATATAGTGATAATGTAGAAAAGAAAAACAAAAATGTTTGTAACAATTTTTGTTAAAACTATATAACAATTTTATTCAGCAAAAACGTAAAAACAACGTCAACAGAAGTAACTTATTTAGGATTTTTTCGGTGATTCGTGCTCGGTGTCTAGATCCCGTTCCTGCAAAATAAGTATATTGTTACTACCTAAATTAAATAGTGGCCTGTATTACGAGCGCATTTACATTATATTCCTATAAGGAGCATGCTCCATAAAAGAGCTTTTATTATAAAACTGCGCTTGTAATACCAACCAAATATTTCATTTAATAAGAATGTAAGCAATGAACTGTCCCAACACTTTTAACATAATCGAGCCTGGTGTTTGCAATAACGATAGTCTAGGTACCAATCAATTATTAAAATAAATACATAAATGTATCATTACTGCTTATTGTTCAACATGATAAAATACTGAAGTCGGTAGAATGTTTGGCTATTATATTGGTTGCATTCATCCATTAAACTGAACTGGTATTAAACAACCTCAAATGCAACCCCATAACAACAAACAAAAAAGTTTCTTCCAAGATAGAATGAAAAAGATTGTTAAGAGGTGGATTTTCGGCATAAAATTACGGAAAGAGTTTATAGAAAAATTATATAAATTTCATTGGTGTGTACAATATTAAGATCGGTATTTCATATCTTCAATTTCAATATCATCACGGCATATAACCCATTGCTGTGTGTGTTAATCTGCTTTATACACAGATATCGGTAATGATGATGACAACTCGCACCATACAAGCATTTAACAACCGTCACGTCATGGGCACTCATTGCTGGCGCGAAGAGTGTAAAATAAAAGCATATTCTTCCGTACCGGAGTAATTAATGAAGTATTGGACGAGTTAGGTGTACATTGTGGTGTTCTTGGGTCAAAAGTAGTACTTCTGTCAACACCAGAAGATTGACTTTGAGTTTCCGGAGATTGGATTTCGAGTTCCGACTGCACAGTATCATTTACACTATTATTGGCTGAAGCAGGAGGTTCAAAGTGGCGTTCGTAGTCTGAATCTGGAGACTCCATTTCTGCAATGCTGTTATTGGGAGGGGTGTCCTGAAAAAGAGAGAAAAAAAATGTATATCCAGGAGAAAAACTGAATATCATCATCCCAAAACTCAGATTCAGGTTTTTCTTAACAGAGCTGTTTTCAACTTGGACCTAAATTTACACATTCAATAAGCAGTCTACTGTTTTTTCTTTCTTAACTTATCGAATGATAATCGCCATATTTGTTTAAGATTTCAATTTATTATAGCTATTTGCTTAAAACACAAGCAATGCCCAGAAAAGAATAGAGAAACACACATATGTAATGATTTTCTTACCAATTCTTCAATAGTGCTTAATCGCCACCCCATCTAGAACAATATAAACAAGAAGGTTAGAACACAAAATTATATTTTGAATATAAGTATCAAATTAAACCAAATTCGAGTTTATTTATTACTATGCCTTTGCATTATTACTAAATTTGTTATATTACAAATTTAACTTACTTCGTTAAAGTCGATTTCTTCGATGGGCCGTACGCCCAATTCTGCCATTATTCTCACCCACGCATTCTAAATTTAAACAAAGAAAACTTTAACTATACTACTTCAAAATGAGGAAACTGTACTTCTATTACCTGTTGTTCGTTGGAACTCATCGTAAATGCAAAAATTAAATAAATTTTGAAGAACGTTTATTCTCTATATCGGCTTATATTGTGATCGAGAACTTGACAATATGGCGAGCTACAGGCACGACATCTAAGGAGAGAAAAATGAAGTATGGTATTGGTAATCGTTCAAATGTTTAATGAATAGCCAATTTTTATTATATTAAAGTTTATGTTTCAATAATATTGTCTGATATTATAGAATATTTTAATTTTGTCAGTTCAGTATTTAAACAAATTGTAATAGAAATTATAAATTTGTTTTGAGTAAAGGCAGACAACATCTAATTCTTATCTTATTATTGATCGCCTAGAGGGGTAGTTGTTATTAGACATTAAAATCTTATTGTTGAAACTATTGGGTCAAATAATGATATTTAAGTGTAGTTTAGATGTTGAAAGTATGGTAATAGGAAAAATATGAATTCGTTGTATTGAATTGTACAAAGAAAATACATATTACTGAATATTATTATTGTACAATCATATTGAATGTCTAAGGACCGTTTAAAATAATATAGGAGTATAAATATATCAATGTCTATACAAAGTTTATTAAACATTAAAATATGTACTGACAAATTTCAAATAAACACAACATGAATGTTAATAGTTTTTAACATATACATGGGATTTTAGTTTAATGTGGTTTTCTACTGTTTTATTAACGTAACGACAAAAAATGTAGAATGAAAATTTGTATAAAATTAAAAGTTGCATGCAAAACTGTTTTTACATTTTTTATTATGTTTTTGATTTCAATTTTAAATTTATTTTTGGCTTCCATAAATTATTATTTATAAACTTCAAATTAATTTATGGAAACTAAATCCCGCGTTCTTTTTTTATAACTATAATAATTATTTAGTTACAGGCGCGTATACAGGGGCGGACCAACTGACAGCCCAGGAAAAACATTTCGCTTTAGTGCTATTTTTGAAATACGGGACTGTGGCCTAATTTTTAGCAATAAATAAAGTATGATTTCATAGTGTTTCTATTCATAGGCTTGCAGCGTGAATGGCGCTCACCATGTGAATTTGTTGTTTAGTGTTCAATGTGATATTTAACAATATTTCTATAATATAAATCTATAAAAAAACTGTAAAAGTGAGTTAAGTCTTGGTCGTTCTTGCAATGTTTGTGCTCTGATAACTCTTCGTTTGTAATAGTCCATACCATGTACTAAAACTAGAAGTGTTGTTAATTAGCATTGTCAACCAAAATGAGTGTGGAAAGTGCTGAAGGCCATGCAGTGCCAGAACGGAATCTCGTAACCTCATTTCTATAGTTTGGCGCGAGAAGCTGACATTTGTTATTCGAAACGACGGACTGTTTGGACTGATTTAGAGATAAGTGCTTGACTAGTTGATAAGATATATGTCATTACAGCAGTGTACGAGAATCCTATATTTTTATATATTTATATAGTTCAATATAATCGATATTAATTTAAAAGTGATTTTATGCAACCGTTTTAACATTACAGTGTTGCGGGTAAATTGTGGTTGTTACAAAGCTAGCATTATTTTCCTTTTTATGTTTCAAATTGGTCGAAAATAACATCAACCTTTAATGTAATCTTGTGCATGTACAAATTATTTTCTGTTTCATATTTTCAACAGTCGACATTGATCAACGTCGTTGGAGAGTAGTTCGAGACCGGTATGTCAAGGAGAAAAAAGAACTAGTAGCACAACCTTCCGGAAGTGCTACAGATGATGAATATTCATGGGAATATTACAAAGATATGAATTTTCTGGAACCTTACGTCCGAAACAGAAAGTAAAAAAATGTATATGCATGGTTTTTAATTTTAAAACATTACATTTCTTTATTGTTACAGAACATCCAGTAATATAGGCGACGAAGGAACGAACGAAATACTTCAAAATACAGAAATAATTGAATCTTCTTCATCCAAATTGTACATAAAGAAGTATAGTTTGAAGAAGAGAGCGAATCTTTGGGTGAATTATGCGCCGCTACAGTACCAACTATACCACACGTGTCGTCGGCAGCACTTGCAACTCTAAATGACACAATAATGGCAATAGTAACAACACCATCTGCACCTGCAAGCAAATCCAGATCCATCAAAAGAAAACATGATGATGCAACGATAGACGAAGCTATAAATACTATGGCAAAATAAATTAGATTCAGAAATGGTCCTTGGACAGTATGCAGTATGCATTTATCGAAAAATAAAAAAAAAATCAGCAATACTGGAAATACTTTCAGAACTTAAATGTGATTAATGTATAATTGAAAAAATACTACATGTATATATATTCCCTGTCCCATCAATAATGTATAATATCTGATTTTATTTTCTTTGTTTATAATTTAGTTTTTGAATATGTTTTATTTTTATTTTTTAATTCTTTCGTTTTACACACTGATTAAAAATATGAGAATCTTTTAATTATTAATTCGATAAAAAAATACTATTCATTAAAATTTTGGTTACCCTGACACTTCTAAATATGTTTAAATATAATTTTTATATTATACAGGTGTCTACAATTCTCAGTTTCTATTTACAGTTTCATGTAAAGTAACATTCAAAATACACGAAAATGTTACTTGAAAACTTTGTATATAATAATTAATAATAATAATAATAATAATAATACTTTATTACTCAAACAGGCAAAGAACCCTACACAAGTAAATGTACATAATATAAACAACAAAAACAGAAAAAGCCAATGAAAAATTAAACAAAAATATCTCGATCTGCACACATTATGGTATATAAATTACACATAACGTACATAGGTGACTTGCACAGAATATTAGAGTTATATGCAGGAAGGTAAAAGCTGTCGTTGCAACGTGAACAGAAACGGGGAACACGAAAATCGATTTTAGATAGCAAAAGAGGACTATCAATTTTGTTATGAATGATTTTGTATAGCGTATTAATTGATGCATTTTTATGTCTGGTTCCAATGGACTCAATTTCAAATGTCTGAAGTATAGTGTCAGTACTGACAAAATTGTCGGGGTACGCACCGTAACATTTAAACCAGATGTATTTTAAGAACTTTCGCTGAAGAGCTATTAATTTAGCAATATGAGCTTCATAAATTGGAAACCAAATTATAAGCGAAAAATCCAGTTTAGACTGTACAAAAGCGAAGTATAAGGACTTAAGTGCGGAAATATCTGAAAAATTTCGGCAGTTTCTGATTATGAAGCCAAATATTTTATTTAATGACGTAATTAAGTAATCCAGGTGAGAAGTGAAGGCTAAATCCACCCAAGTCTTTTGTGTGGACTGTACGTGATAAGATCTCGGAATCTATAGTATATTCGTAAACTATAGATGTTTTAGAGCGAGTGTAAGACATAATTTGACATTTATTAATATTAAGTATTAATTTATTCTGTGTACACCAGATGCAAATAGCACTAATATCACTTTGAAGGATGTTACAGTCGCGGACAGTCTGAATTTGTTTGAATATTTTTAGATCATCTGCAAAAAGTAACACGTTGCAAGTTAATTTTTCAACAATATCGTTAATAAAAATTAGAAATAAAAGGGGCCCAAGGTTTGAACCTTGAGGTACTCCAGATGTAGCAATATAAAAACTTGAGTTAATTCCATTATACGAAACATAATGTTGACGGTTTTATAAGTACGATCTAAAAAAATTGACCAGGTTATTGTGAAAACCAAAATAACGAAGTTTATCTAAAAGAATAAGATGATCAAGCTTGTCAAAGGCCTTGGAAAAGTCTGTGTAGATTACATCTACTTGACCTCTTTTGTCCAGGACCTCTGAAACATAGTGAGTAAAAATACACAAGTTAGTAGTGGTAGACCTGCGTGGCATAAAGCCATGCTGATAAGTTGAAAATATAAAGTAAAGGAGTAACTAGCGCAATGGTAACTACAAAACTGGGTATTTGGTCGTACCCTGATGTTAAAGTATTTTTTAATTTTTTACTTGCTTCAAGAATATCATTTTCCAAAATAGTAATATTAATATTATGAGACATAAACAAACTATCAGACATAGGAGCCTGTGAGTTATCAGAAACAGACGAAGTGTTAATATTCGAGAAAACACTACTAAAATATGTAGTCAGAAGTTCTAAAATCGATTTGGGGTTATCAGCAAGTTCATCATTTAGTTTCATGACACCCGGTATTCTGAAAGTACCTCTTTTATTCTGTACAAATGTCGAAAAGTACTTAGGATCACGTGTGACAGAATTTTTAACATCAGAGATATAATTTCATAAGCACGTTTTATTGAATTCTTAATAAGATATTTGATATCTTTGTATTTACTGAAAAAGAACTCTGAATTTGTTTTCTTGAATTTTATATAGAACTTATTTTTCAGTTTAATGTTATTAATAATATCATAAGTGAACCATGGTGTTATTTGTTTCTCTGATGCTTATATATGGGGACATATACATCAAATACACTGTACAGTATGTCATAAAATTTACAACAAGCATTATTAACAGTAAGGCTTTCAAGTACAGGGGACCAGTCACACTGTAAAAGTTTTTCATACAATAAAGGATAATTCGCATTTTTTAAAATTGTAAACTTTAGTAACTTTGTTGACAGAGAAATTCTTTTGTTTTAAATTCTTAATTTTTAACTCAATTGCCAAGGGGGAATGTAAAACATCAACCATAGGTAAATGTTCACGTGTAACAGCAGTATGTAAATTGCTAATAATAAGATCTAAAACATTGTTGTTAGAATTCAGTACACCATTACATTGTTGCAGGTCATTGAAAGCCTCAAAGTTAATTAAATATTCACAGAGAGGATCATTAGAATTTAAGAAAATATAGTTTGGTACATTGAAATCACCCATTATAATAACATTTTGAAAAGAATAACAACATTGTTCTAAATATGTAGTTAGTTTTTCTAAATCAGTAAGTTTCGGTGTTTCAGGTATGTAACAAAGATAAAAAGTGTGTCGGCATGCTAAGAGGGTTCCGCCTCCTGTAGTGACGTTGAGCGCACCAAAATCTCTGTCTTTCCTGAAGACAGTGTAGGAATTAGATGGAAAAAGTTCGGAATGATCTATATCTGTCTCTGTCAAAGCCACAAAGTCGTAATCACCATCAGATATTGAGCAATAGAAATCGTCTATTTTATTTTTAATAATACTGACGTTCTGATAGTAGCATTTTAAGTACGTCATTTCTGAGTCTGAGTTCGTGTGACCGGGCCTAAAAAATCACCATTTGGATTGGCACGTTTACGGGGGAACCAGACATTATAATATCCTAAAATAAATAAAAGAAAATTTATTAAATTTTTATAACAAATTGATTTTTGTATTTTTTTTTAAATCATTTGATATTATAATGAATAAAGTATATTATAAGACACCATATAGAAGAATGATTACTTGCAGAATATTAATTTAAACATACAATAAAATTAATTTATACTAAATTTTACAAAATGACTTCTAAACCAGTTTCTGTTTAAATACATAAATATGGCTGTACATGTTATAATTCGATACTTCAGTTATAATAACTTCTTAAGAACTACTTTAAATCAGTTTTTTAGTTGATGCATTAAGTTACTGAGAATCTATACTCCCACTTTCTTCTGTTTAAAATAAAACTATTATTTTTGCAGTTATTTAAAAGTTTTAAATAAATTTATAAAACATGTAATATATGTAAACTTTAATGCATCTATACTAAACAATTATTTTTAAACTGTATTATAAAACTTTAAAAATTCTATTTATAAATAACTGTCAATTAAGTTTCTAACACTTCCTTTAAGGTAGTGCGAAAGACGTTATTAAAACTGAAACAATCGACGCCAATGAAACTTAAATATAAAACGTTTTAATAACTATTATATGACCAAATAATAAGTACCACAGATCATAACTTCGCATTGTAGTTAAACAGACTAGAAAAAAGTTGTACAAGGCAAAATAACTTAAAAATGTTATAATTCCGCTAATTGTAAGTTGCAGTAACAACATAATTACTTATAATGTCTTAATAAAAACTCTGTGTTCCTTTTGGGTTAGAATTAGAAAAATAGATAATCCAAGATTACATTCAAAACTATAAAGAAAAGACTAAATTACTATATAAATATTAATAACTAGTGACACGAAAATAAAACAAAAAATTCAAAATTTAAGAAAGAAAAAGTTAAAACAATTAATAGAAATTTGAAAATAACAGAAAATAATGACAAAAATCAAACTAAAAAACACAATATGAAAACTTAAGTAAACAATACACGTATCTTATTGAGACCCTAAACATAGACAAAACAACTACAAAAGACTCATTTATCCACTCACCCTCGGATAAGACGAGATATAGTCAATGGTTTGGGAACAGTTCTAAAAGCTATTACATGAAATTTGGATGACGAAGATAATAAAAGATACATAAAAATTTTAAATAACCCACAAGAAAATCAATATAAATTAAACAACCAAATTAAACACTAATACCCTGTTAGGCACCAAATAATAGACTGTCGACACAATCAGGCAAAACGAAGTCACACTAAAATTAAAAATTGAACAGCTCGTGCATTTGGCTATCGGTGGAACAAAAAATGACGACAAATTATTGATTAAAGATATTTACAATCAATTAGAGACGTTGTATACACTAACATTTAACACTCTTCAAGATATTGACAATTCTCTCACATTTTGTAAATTTCACACTATACACAGCATAATCAAAACACATGACCTTTACGAGAAACTAAACAAAATTTAAAAATTTGACAACGATGAGTTTCCATTTGAAACAAATTTGGAAAACATTTCAAAAATAGAAACTCTACTCTCAGTTAATTGCGAATTGCAAAATAACAAATTTTATATTTTATCGAAATTCTCATAAATTATGAAACACACTTCGATCTAATTCATTTAATTCTAACCCCTACAAAACATAATTCTAATTTATTTGCTATTACACCCAATCATGATTGCTCTATCATTATCATTCCCCATTCATATAAATACTGATTTTCTTTCTTGTACCTTCAATTCTAACTTTCTATGTTATAATTTCCGTCAATCTGATTATCTATCACTTTATCACTTTTAAATCTTACTTGGAACTCATGACGCCGCATGCAAAAAATTTTATGAAATAGTTTACAGTGTATTTGACAAATGTATTCCCCCTACTAAAAAACGTGCATTCAAATATACACCTTGGTATAACAATAATATAATTAAACTTATTAAACTCAAAAATAAATATCACAAAATGTATAAAGCATGTCATAACGAAACACATTTTTCAGAATTTCAACGTATACGTTCTCTTGTTAAGAAAAATATAAAATTATCCCATTCAGATTACATAATTTTTTTTTGTAAATTCATTTCAAAGTAATCCAAACTTATTTGGCAATACGCCAAATATTTTACAAGGATTCGTTATTTTTTTCTCAAGTATTTACACCAGTTCAAACTCACCTTACTTTACAGATAGTGCATCTTATTCATCTGACATGAATTATAACACTGTAACTATTAAATCTGTTACTGATGATGACATTTTATATGCAATTAAGCGACTGAAACCTACCCGTAATCCTGGTCCTGATAATCTACCATCCTATATATTCTTAAAGCATGCTGTAATATATTTGTTGAACCTCTTAAATTCCTTTTCAATTTATCGCTCAAAAATAATTATTTCCCTACTTCCCTTAAATCTTCACTTGTGTGCCCCATCTACAAATCTGGTGATATAACTAACATATCCAATTACCGACCAATCGTTATACTGTTCAACATTTCAAAAATTTTCGAATCTATACTATATAGGCACATTTACAATTCAATTGAACATCATATCAGTATCCATCAACATAGATTTGTCAAGGGTAAGTCAACTAGGACAAATTTAATAAATTTTACTGAATATGCTCTCAGCTCACTTCATGATAGTTCACAAGTTGATGTTATTTATACTGATTTTAAAAAAAGCGTTCGATACAGTTGACCATTCTATTCTTCTACATAAATTACCGTCTAATTTCAATTTTTCTTCCGATATTGTTTCATTTATAAATACATATTTAAGTTCTCGTACAATGACAGTTCAGCTTAATAATTTTAGTTCACCCCTTTTATTCCTTCTTCTGGTGTTCCTCAAGGATCTAATTGAGGTTCATTACTCTTTATTTTGTTTATTAATGATATCGTTAATGTGGTAAATAATTCTGAAATACTGTTATATGCAGATGATTTAAAAATCTATGGTAAAATAAACTCAGTGGAGGATTGTAAATTATTACAGAATGACATTGAAAGTGTTCTAAAAAGGCCTGAAAGCTCTAATTTATTTTTTAACTACAGTAAATGCAAAATAATGTCTTACTTTGTAAAAAATACGTTTATACCTATTCATGTCACATGCAACTTACGTGTCTTGCACGAGTCTCTAAATTTAAAGAGATCTTGGCGTGATATTTGATGACAAATTATCTTTTCATTTACATATTGACGGCATAACATCTGCATCTCTCAAAATACTTGGATTCATAATTCGTTCAGCTAAATCTTTTAATAATATATTATCTGTGAAATGTTTATACCAATCATTGGTCATGTCAAAATTAGAGTATTGTGCGTTAGTTTGGAACCCTATTTATGACAATCAAATATCTAAACTTGAATCTGTACAAAAAAGGTTTGTTAGATACTATTATTATAAAAAATACAAACAATAACCTAATTATGATTTTATTTATGATTCCGCATGTTATCTGAAGGTAATATCTTATCTTTAGTTAACCGTAGAAGGGTTCAGATATGTGTTTTAGTTTATAAAGTAATCAATAATATTATAAATGATTCATGTATTTTGCAGCAAATTCCATTTTATGTACCCCGTACTATTCCACGTTACCAAATTACTTTCAAGGGCAATAAAGCTAGGACGAATTATGAAACTAAATCACCAATCAGGCGAATGTGCAACATTTTCAGCACAATTCCATTATATCTTGATGTAGAAATAAACCAATATTTGGCCATATTTCCACACCCCGAAAAATTAGAAAGTAAATGCAATCACGTCAATAATATAAGGTGTCTTCAAGGTATACTTCTTATCAAAGACTACGGATGTAAATTGAAAATTCAGAACGGAGAACTCGATTTCAATCATGGGACATTTGGAAAACATACAGTAATTGAAAATTAGAAAATTAACTTCAACAAGACAGAAATTCCCAAAACTACAATCGAATTAAATAGCATCTTCGAACTCAGTCCAATAAACAATGTAGAAGACACCTTGTTCGATAACATAACACCATATTATCAAGATGACATCATATATCCCGTTCTGGCATTATATGTTATAACTATTATTGTTGCTATTATTAGTATTATTTCTGACATAGCGTATCTCAGAAAGAAACTTCCAGTTAAATCCACGAGATGTAATCAACCCACGGCACTGATCTCTATACATATCTGGATAGTGTACAGCGGCCAGGTTAAATACAGCGTTTTGTGACTATTTGAACGCCGTCATGTTGGAGGTTTTCGGCACAATTTTAGTTGGAGATAGAAACCTTCCCAGCTACTTTAAAGTTAATTTTCCAACAAATTTGATCGTGTTATTCACAATGTATCTCATTGCGAACATTTGAAAATTCACATTTCTCGAAAAATCATTTGAATTAAATATCTTCACAATTTTTAACTTTAACTGCTTATATATTTGTAGTTATTGCAGATATCGTTCTGATTTTTTCTGATAATTATTTATTGATAATGTGCTTATGTAATAAAAATATTATATTTGTTTCTAAAATGATAAGAAAAATAATAAAAACTAACATTCGAACACGTTTGTTTTGGATTTTGCAATACAAGAAGCACTAAACGAGAAATTTTTCGTGTTTACGAGATAGACCCTAATACAGCGACAAAGTTGTAGTAAATGAATTAAATAAGTTTTATATTTGATTTTTTTTTTCAATAGTTTCACCAGTTTCGAATAAAAGAAACACAAAAAGTACATCGTAAATCAGGCGACTTTGGCACTTACTTGACTAACATGTCTGGAGTTACCATCTAGTTAAGCACAGTTTTGAAAAACTGTTTCTCTCAAAAAGTATTCTAGTCATTACCTACATTTTAAATTTTGAATTTTTAAACAAAATCGTCCTATAAAAATGTCTAATTTTGTTTCCTGATTACACATCAAACATCATTTTTAAAAGATCGCAAAATTTAGGGTAGTTTACCTAGACCTAGAGTCTTCATTTTTAGTATCACGGATTCACATATGTACATAGGTACTTTCCTATTGAAAACAAAATAATTAATAACTTAAATTACATAATACTCGTGGAATAAATAAATTATTTTATTTTATTATTGTTAATTTCAAAATTGCTATACGCATCCAGAGGCACAAAAAAGTATGATTATTGGAAAATTGATTTTTTCATAACATTAACATAAGTACTGGAAGTACTGTATATTTTTCCTGCCAAAAATATTTGTTGTACAGTAAAATCGTATGTGCAATTTTTTACAAAAAAATTAAATAAAAACTCAAGAGATTGATATAGAAATAAGTTTATAATTCAAATAGAAATATTTGTAAAATACTTACCGATAGATATCAACTTTCCATTTTGTTTTGTTATATACTATAAAAGAAAAAAGAAATTATAATTATAAATAATAGTATTTAATAACATTACAAAAATCTAAGAAATAATGAAAAATAGTCAAATATAATAAGATGGCACTTAATAATATCAGAATAATTATTTTTAAATTCATATTATAGAAGTACATATTAAAATGAAAAATAAGCTTGCTTAAGTTATAAGAAAAATTAAGAGAGGAAACTATAATTATAAATAACAGAATTTATTCACATTACAAAAAAATCTAAAAAATAATGAAAAATAATCGAATATTATAGATGGCATTTATAATCTCGAAATAATTATTCAATTTGAAATAGAAAAACAAGCTTGCCTAAATTACATAAAAAAAAACGGAAAATAGAAATTATAATTCTAAATAATACAAAATTTGATCAGAATATATAAAATGTAACAAATAGTGCATAATAATATAGAAATACTGATAATATAAAAATTTTTACACGTTACTATAGTTATTTGTAGTTCCATATGTATTGCACTCATCCAAGACAAGTTTTTCATTTTTAGGCGATTTTCTCTCTGTGATATGTTGGTTTTAACTATTTATTTATTTATTCATATTTATTTATTTATTTTTTTAATTGTCCGTGCTGTATGTTCTGTTATCCACATGTGGTTTCCTTTTTTTCAACTGACCATTCTAGCCCTGAAGAAGACTATTGTATAGTCGAAACGTCGGCGTGAATAAATTTTATTAATTGACTGAAAGTCCGAAGAATTATTACTTTCCTCTATCTACTGATAATAATGTATGTAAAAAAATGTTGAAAATCGTAGTAAAATCTGAAAAGAATAAATATTAATATTAAAAATCAAATTGAATTCGGTAATAATACAAGACTGTATTATCTACATTATATGCGAAAAAATGAGACTCATAATCTAAATGTGTATTACACCGTATATCAAGTTTTTTTTTATCAGTAAACAGGTGTATGTCATTATCATATTTACATTTGAAATGATTGACAGCAATGTGTTAAAGCGTTTGTTTTTATAAATAAACATAGGGCATGTATTATAAAACTTGTCTTAGGCTCATATTGGAATTATATCATGTTTTAATGTGTATTTTTTTTTTTTTGAATTGTCGTTTTGGAAGATTACTGTTTTGATGACTGCCAACTAGAATATACTCCGTATGTTCATTTACAAACAAAGAAAAACGCTTTAAAACATCGCTGTCTACCAAATCAAATATAACTATGGTAATGACATACCACTATGTTTACTGATAAAATAAAACTCCTAGTGTAAGGCAAAAAATTGATGTTTTATAACTAGCTATAGAAATAAAAGTAATTTTTTGCTGTAAAATTGTGACATTTGTCAGATTAAACAAATTCCAGACGTACATTTTCGGTCAATGTCAATCGATTTCCAACTCCATTAAAATTACTTACACAAAAAAATTTACCATAAATATTCGCCAATCATAACGCTTAACATTTTCTCTGCAAAAATTGCAAAACTTTTTATTTTAAACCAAACATGAAAGGCAGACAAATGTTACAAACTATTTTCAGTGAAGATATCTGTATCAGTTATTACTTTAAATATATTTTTTCTTATTGACAAATACACCCATTCATCCGCATAGCAATATATTTTAAATAGGATTAGACGGTTTAAGGTATTTAAGAATGTCTTTAGTTTTCATGTGGTTTATGCCAGAGCTGGGCAGTAACTAGTTACTTTAGTAACTTAGTTACTAACTAGTTACTTTTACGTAACTTGTAACGTAACTTAGTTACTTTTTAAAATATGGTAACTGTAACTGTAACTTAACTTGCTGCGGAAAAGTAGTTGGTAACTTTACGGTTTTTAGTTACTAGTTACTTGAGTAACTTAAGTTACTTAAAGTTACCCGGAAATTAGAATGTAACTTAAGTTAGTCAAAGTAAAAATTAATCATTATCAACTAATAAGTCTAGGAAATAATGTCTGCATGTTTTATACATTATAATGGTCATGTCATGTTAGAAAGAAAGTAGATTCTTTATATCTTGGTATAAGAAATCAAAATTGAAAAATAAATTAATAAATTTTTAAAAAATCACAGCAACCGGGCCCTGCGGGCCCCTTGTCAAAGCGGGCCCTAAGCCGTGGCCTCGTGGGCCTAGGCGGTAATAAAGCCTTCTAGGTCCGTTAACATTAACAATAATAATCTTATTCGGTGTTGCCAAGCAATAACGTTAAAATTTAGGTTAACGTAGTTAGTGCAAAAACTCCCTGATATGTATACTACACAATAACTAAGTCAACAGTCTAAGTCTACACTTCACGCCATTAAAAGTAGTTAGAAAGTAACTCAAGGTAACTAAGTTACTTTTAATAAGTAACTAGTAAATAACTTAGTTCTTTCGCCAAAGTAACTGGAACTTAAGTAACTTAGTTACTTTTTTTTGGAAGTAACTGTAACTGTAACTAGTTACATTTTAAAAGTAACTTGCCCAGCTCTGGTTTATGCCTACAGTCTATAAAGTGACTCGCAGAAGAAAGATACCTATTCCTTAAACTATTTTTATAATCAATCTAGACCATAATTTACGCAAATGGTGAGCAATTTATGGCCGGTTGCACCAACATAACTTAAATATTAAACTCGACTTAAATTGACAATATTGCATCGAAATAAAATGTCAAATGAATTATAATATATTGCTGTCAAAATTTCGATTTGCATTTTTTTGTTTAAGCCTAGCTTAAAATTTAAACCTTGTTGGTGCAAATAGGCATTAGACAAATTTCTTTCGATTAGTTTAAAATATAGAATGTTATTTAAGTATTCCGCCATTTGATTTTGAGTTACATCGCCTTTATTAGTAATACCTTAATTTTATTAGGCATTGTATCCACAAGCCCTACACATTCTTAGTTAGGAGGATCGTCCCGTATGTCTAGTAAGGCAGGTTTTACTGTATACATTGGATTTTTACGAAATTATTTTTCATTGTGGTCTTGGTATAGAAGATAAATCTAAACTAAAAAATGACCCTAAATGCTAGTTGAATTATTATCACCAGTCATTTGGCCCACTGTTTTCTTTTTAGTTATGTATGTATATATATTATAATTTATAAAAAATATAAGCCGACCTAATTAACTAGCGTCTAGCCAGTATTCTAGCTTTGATTACGAAAACAAACGACAGTTGGTTATCATTCAATTCAACCACACAAAACAACAATAACCTCACCTAACGCATAAAAATCACTCATGGAAAACTCAGGTGGGTTTTGTGCGTTTGGTGAGATTATTTGTAAAATATACACAGTACTACACTAAACGAGCACACGCACATCGACATCTAAATCGAATATGTTCGTTATGAAAGCTAGTGTAGTACGACTAGCGAATGACAGTTGACGTTTAAATTATTTTATAGATGTAGTTTCTTTTCATAACTTTGAAAGGAAACTAACCTCTGTTATTCCATTAGAGAAAACTAGAATTGTTCTAAATTCCACTAGAATGTTATATATATAAAAAAAAAAAATAATACCGCGGTTTATGAGTCGGAACTACTGTTAGATGAAATTGAAAATATTTGAAAAATCAAATTATTTTGTTATAATTAAACTAAATGAAAAATGTTTAAAATATCTTAAATGCACCGCTGGTCTGTATTTATGTTATTATGCAGGTACTGTAGTCATCCATTTATTTTCAGCAACACATAGTAACATATTTCTGGGATTTCCTAGTCTAGTATTTAAATGGGTACTTGCAAAAATTCTCAAATCATAGGGCAATGTCATTTAAAGAAATCACATCTATAAAATACTTTAAACGTCAACTTTAATTCTCTATAGTCAGAAAAATTGGCTTTGTCGGGTCTAGCAATAAAAGTATAAATATCATAATTATGACGAAGCTGCATACCGCTCACTGCTTGCACTATAACCTTATCATATAACTTAAATTATATGATCTAAGATTGTAACATTGGCATCAATGGGCTATAATTTGCGTTGCTCTGTTGAAATGAAGACATGCTCTATATAGTGAAATATAGTAAAATAATCTTACTGTTCCTTTAACATAAATGCTATTTTTGTCTTGATATAATTTCTTATGAGAATAAAAATTGTAGTTTCAAAAATTGTTTCAAACAAAAATAGCATTTATGTTAAGGGAGTAGTAAGATTATTTTATTATACACACCACTCGGGGCAGGTAGAAGTACCAGGCGATGCATGCCTTCATTTCAAAAGAACGGCGCAAATAATGGCGTTTTTTATCCAATGTTATAAAGCAAACAGTAAGCGATAGACCGCTTTGTCATAATTACAACATTTAAAGTTTTATTGCTGGACTCGACAGAGACATTTTTTCTGACTATCGTCGTACATTCACCGGCTAGACGTTCGTACCGAACTGTTATGAACCTGGGCTCGCATAAAAAAACATAAGTAATGTGAAATTTCAATAATTGGACATCCTTGAAATTATACATACATACATTTAATGCTGAGGTTTCTTTTTTGGTATGGCACCTGTAGAAGTGGTTTGTCTCTCAATGCCAGAAGAATAATTATTATTTTCCGCCCGATATACATAATTTGGTCTTTTTTCTTTCGACGACGACTCGAAATAGCCTATCTTGTGAAACATGTCAGTTTCTTTGACCTCCGGAGCATGTGCTTTTCTTTCTTTGCATTTCCCGGGAACTCCAAAATGAGTCATTGTATCAAAAATGTCATGAATTCGACGTGGATATGGTGGTGGATTTCGATCAGCCCTAAAAAGATAATTGATAATAATTTTTATTATGCAAAAAATAACGCTTGTAATTCATTGGTACTTGAAAGTTAAAAATATTATAAATATAAATTTATTTTAAGGTTAACAAATTGTTTTCGTAGCTTGCTGTTTTATTTTATGGAATTTTATTAATTCGTATTTTGAAAATAAATGGCCGCTCTTTTCCAGTGGTTGAAGTAAAACTATATTTTGATATCGTTATCGTAAAGATAATTTTATATACATTCCGGAAAAAATATAATAATACCGATTTTCTGCGCTAGATTTAAAGTTGCATCCATTGCGCTAAAACTGGAAGTAATAACAAATTCTTAATACGATCATGTTATAAGCCCCTTTGTCTAGTTTAACTTTTCTTATTATCTCTCAAAATAACGAAATATTTTTGATGCCGGACTTTCGCCGATCATCTGTATATTTGTACCGAAGCAGGCGTCACCTCATTCTCAAAGCTGTCGTGCAGACAGCGCCAAAGGATAGATTTTAGTTCAATTTGAAAGTTACAGAACAATTATTATAATAGTATTCAATATGTATTTCATTTGCGTCAATTTTATTTTATTTGCAGATTTCGTTTGGGCGATACATTTGTATTGTTGAGGGCGCTTAGAGTGCATACACGTTGTTGTCGTAAAACGTAGAGAATATACCACAACAACCATCGGATTCGGATCTAGGCCGCCATATTATTAAATTATTGGCATCTATTACTATTTCTTATTATTATTGCTGCGCAGTTACTAGTGTTCGTAGGCGGTTACCCATCCATAAACTCACTGTGGTCATTCAACTTAATACTCATTATTAATATTTATTTCTCTCTGATAGTCGTATATTACCTTTACTATTATTTATTATTTTGATTTTTAAGTGGCACAAAAGTTACCCCGATGGTGCACTCTCCACGCAGCAATAAGTGCTCCTGGGTTGACGCCCGCACGGTACGAATTTCATTATCATTACCGATATGTGCTTATAACGTAGATTGGCATACTCATCTATGGATAATATGCCGTGATGATATATTTATTTATTTTATTAACTAGTACTTTAATGTCTAAATGATATATTCCCCTAATTACCTATAAATAAAAAAATAATTGATAATTTAAATGTGCTAGCATGAAGAACCTAAAATTTGCAAATGAAAAAATGCCTATTTATGGATAATAAATTAAACCGCGATGATATATTTGTTTACTCGGTCACCAAAAACATAAATTCAAAATTTTTAGTAATAAAATATTCATAATTTTCTGCTCTAATATTCCAAGTATAAAACACCCCATAATGTTTTCACAGATAATATTTGAAGAAATATACTATTTTCCTATGTTAATCGTCCATGTTT
The DNA here is from genome assembly GCA_943142095.1 of Ophonus ardosiacus. NCBI lineage: Eukaryota > Metazoa > Arthropoda > Insecta > Coleoptera > Carabidae > Ophonus > Ophonus ardosiacus. The sequence goes on along the minus strand of OW964833.1, from coordinate 34,610,898 downwards.
TGTGTTCGCCCTATATACTGTAATTACTTTACATTGTTTCAGTAACAATTTTTATTGATGCATTTATCAATAGAGGGACAAACAATCAGTTTTTTAATTACAAAATGTGCAAAACATTTATTTATATATTTACCATATTTAAATTAGTAAAAGTAGTCTTAAGTCGGATTTACAATAAAAAAAATAGGAAAAAACTGAAAAAACAAATTTAAATTATTAAAGTGTCATACTTAATAATACCATATTGTACAATAAGTTTTTTTATACAAAAAAAATATCTTTTACATTGTAAAAATTAGAGAAAAAATGTTTGTATTTGAGTGTAAATAAGGCTGAGCACTAGCCAATCAGAAGCATAAACAGTACAACGGAAAATTTGAATTAATTCCTTTTAATTTAAGAATGGATTACATTTTCATAATTTACTATCAAGATGGAAAACAATATATATTATTGTTATAAAACAGTATATTATAATGTATTGTTTTTATAAAACATTATTTTATAAATTTGTATGTGAGCAAAAATCATTGGACATATCTATCATACATATTTATAATATGAACGTAATTCTTTGAAATTTATTATCAATCATGTCTTATCAAAGATTTTAAAAATGGAAGATAGCTATTGTTCTACTTAAACGGTTTAGTAGCGTACCTATACAGGAATTAGTAAAATATTCGGATTATAGTATAGTATTTTTATAAGAAAATAAAAAGTACTGATAATTTTTATGATAAAAATTCAATAAGCCGAACTATCGAAATTTGGTGTTATATTTTTATAAAGTGATTACGATCATATTCAAGTCGCAGTGCAAAATACACATAAACGAAATGAAGAAAAAAGGAAAGATCAAACATTTGGATTGTAGGATTAACGGAATATCGATTACTGTATATACAGTGTTTTTTCCATGCGGCTATTTGGATCTCGAAAGCTGTAAGTGATACGCTTTTGTTACATTATTCTACAAATTTTGTAATATTGGAATGTTATTTCAGCAATGGTTATGTTTTGTTTCTAAAAGATACATAGGAAATATTCATTTTATAAAAAGCTAAAAGGATAAAACACTACATAAAGTTTTATGGGAAAGATAATATTTAATGAAAAGTGTTTATGTCCTCTACAGGGTGTAAAAGAAATAAGTACATTAAATTTAATCAGTGACAGAGCTGGGCAGTAACTAGTTACTTTAGTAACTTAGTTACTAACTAGTTACTTTTACGTAACTTGTAACGTAACTTAGTTACTTTTTGAAATATGGTAACTGTAACTGTAACTGTACCTTAACTTGCTGCGGAAAAGTAGTTGGTAACTTTACGGTTTTTAGTTACTAGTTACTTGAGTAACTTAAGTTACTTAATGTAACTCAGAAATTAGAATGTAATTTAAGTTAGTCAAAGTAACTTAAAAAGTGGAATGTAGCTTAGTCATAAAAAGTAACGGAGGGGAGGATTAAAATTCCTAAGAAATATTTTGTAAGTAATTATATTCATTAATAATAGAGTTTTTGTACGGTAAACGGAAAAACTAAAAATAACACATTATTTTAACTTTTAATTCTAGAATTAAAAAGTCACTAAATCTTAAATTTGACTTATAAAATATATTATTTTCAAATGTTTTCCTCGCTTACAAATGATGTTTTAATAAATTATAATTAAACTGCCATAAATCATCAAAATTATACCAATTTTCAGGTTATACAAAAAATAGTGTATTTTGTACGTTGTTCCAAGGGTTTGCAAGACTTGAATTCGTCTCATATTTGCAAATTCCCTTCTCACAAGATAAAATGTCACTTTTAATTTTTATAGTATATTATAATGTAGGTCCGCAGGGCCTTTTTATCAGATTTTTGGGCCCTAGACCAAATTATTTTTCGGGCTCCCCTCCCTCTTTATAGTAAAAAACAAGTACGTACAAATATTTGTATGATTATAATGTAAGTTTATTTATTAAAGAAAAAAAATAAAATTGCCTGCTGAGAGAAAAGCTGATCAATTATACAGTACCGCATGCTCGATTCTAGTTTGAGGTGAAATTTTAGCGTAATATTTTGTTACTTCTCTCTAGGGACGGTTGGCGATTTTGTCGGGTCTCGGGAATATGTTATTAGCGTAGCGGGGCCCGACATATTTATAAAAAGATACTTTTTCATCAAATTTTCTTAGAATGTGCGGGGCTCATGTGAGCGCGGGGCCTCAGATTGAAAATCGACGTCTGATCCGAGGTTTCCAATAAATTAATCATTATCCACTAATAAGTCTAAGAAATAATGTCTGCATGTTTTATACATTATAATGGTCATGTCATGTTAGAAAGAAAGTAGATTCTTTATATCTTGGTATAAGAAATTAAAATTGAAAAATAAATTAATAAATTTTTAAAAAATCACAGTCAAAGCGGGCCCTAGGCCGTGGCCTCGTATGTGCCTAGGCGGTAATAAGGCCCTGTAGGTCCGTTAACATTAACTATAATAATTTGATTGGGTGTTGCCAAGCAATAACTTTAAAATTTAGGTTAACGTAGTTAGTGCAAAAACTCCCTGATATGTAAACTACACAATAACTAAGTCAACAGTCTAAGTCTACACTTCACGCCATTAAAAGTAGTTAGAAAGTAACTCAAGGTAACTAAGTTACTTTTATTGAGTAACTAGTAAATAACTTAGTTCTTTCACCAAAGTAACTGTAACTTAAGTAACTTAGTTACATTTTTTTGGAGGTAACTGTAACTGTAACTAGTTACATTTTAAAAGTAACTTGCCCAGCTCTGATCAGTGATAGAACTTGTCGAGAGAAACAATATGTGTTAGTAACTTTTTTTAAACCTTCTAGATATTGTGTTAAAAAAAGTTTTGTAAAAGAATTCATTACCTGCCTAAAAATACTAAAAAAAATTGGGAATTCAAAAGAATGTTACTAAGAAATATTGTTGCTTTCGACGAGTTCTATCAATGTCATTTACTTTTTTCTGTTTCACCAGTATATATCTCGAACTTGGAAATCTTTTTTCCTAAAAATAATATGCGATTTCAAAAAAAATAATTATTAAGAAATATTCTTGCTCTTGCCGAGTTCTATCACTGGTTAAATTTAATGTATTTATTTCTGTTACAACCTGTATATTGCCTGATTACTTGTTTTGACATCTAACTCTAATCTCTTACATTTAGACAATTCAGAATTTCTAATATTCTTGCTTTGTTTAATTGAATAGTGTCCGATCACCATCGTGGAAGTCCTGGACTGCATGGAGAGCACCTGGAAAACCTGTGCAACAAGGTAGACTTTGCTTAAAGTGGCCCGCATGTGATATCTGCGATGGATAAGGCAAGAAAGCATTCGTAGTGAATCGCTGGAAAATCAAAAGAACAAGAGCACATATTTTTAGAGGTGTCTTAATACAGAAATGAATATCTTCTGAAGAAGAGAAAAGTAAGATTATAATCATATAAAAAAATTAATGGCCCGCATTACGAGCCCACTTTTATAATATCGGTTTTATGGAGTACACTATATATTATATATAGTATATATTATATTATATTATAAAAATGCGAGCCTATATCTCTACCCTCTTACCCTCAATTGGGTGTAGTTGCTTTATTCTCGACAGATTTTAATAAAAAGACTATTTTATCAACAAATGTTATAAATAATAGTTTGTAAACTATTTACTTCTTTTATTTCTTTGTTCTTAAATTTGTTTCCCGTTGTTACTACTAGTACATTTCTCAAAAATTTTGTCTCCAGTGCATTTATTTTGCTTCTTATTCTGTATTATTAGTTTTTTTTTTTTCTAAACTTGGATAGTATATTAAAAAGTTTCAAATAACACATGTTTTAGAAAAAAGTTGCTTGAGGTTTAATAAGAAATATTTCAATTTTGAACAGTCTCATTTATTCATTATATTTCCTAGGTCTTCCCGATGATTTTTTTTTCTTTCCGCAGAACCTGATATTCTCTTTAACTTAAACTTACCCTATCACCTGAACAATGAAATGTTACTATTAAAAGAATAAATGTCAAAGTATGAAATTTAGTATCCAACCAAACTTATATATTAGAATTTAAACATACAAACTTCAATCAAAACCCAAACAATCTTTTCCGCAAACCTTGTTATTTATAGAACTACGAGTAATTAAATTAATTATATTTATCTTTTATTTTCAGTGCCGGTTAAGTAGTGGCCGTGCGCATTAAGACGTCTCTACATGTTTAGATCGAATTTGAGGTTACTCGGTTCGAATTCATGGACCGACTAAGTGAGTAGTCGTTAACATGTCAGGCATTAATCGCATTCGCAGCGTCGATCTGACCAGTCGTCCATGTTAAACATAAATGGTGCTAACTGTAGGAGCAGTAGTTCCGATACCGTACTGGTTGCATAGCAATCAGTGTCTGTCGCACTGGTTAAGTACACCAACTGCTCTGGTACTATTGGTCTCGAAAAAAAGAGTGCCTACGATAATTGAGAACGTGGCCCTACAAGGGCTGTTGTGCCATAGATTTAGCCATGGGTCTACAAGACCTGGGGGTCTATTTTAATTCATGTTTCGACTCGCTAAGTATGGGGTATCGTTATCCCCACTACTGCTTCACAGTGATGACATAGTTATTTGCGTCACAGCTTGACGTCATAGCCGTACTGCAGAGGGGGAATGACGTCACCGAGTTGGGCTGCTGTCGCTAGACTTCACGACACCTAAGTATCTGTCGTTCTGTTTTCCACTGGCTAACTTAGAAGTTTGGTTATGTTAGTGTTTTGTTTGTAAACAAATGGCATTTCGTGCAGTTCAATATTTTGTTGTGCGTAAAGCAGGATTTATAGTTTACATAACATAACATAGTGAAAATATAAAAACACACAAGTCCGTATGGCATTTTATAGTTTTATAAAGTAGCATAACATTAAGACATGACCATATTTTATTTTGTTATGTTATGGTGTTCGTGAATATTCGGCTCAATTCGGCTCTATTGGAAGAGCAGCGAAATCTTGGAACTTGGAGCGTTGGAGTGCTCTGCTTGTTGTTTACAAACAAATTGAGGTTAGTTTTTGTTTCTGATGAAATACTGCAACAGCTACTATCATAGCATCGTCATCATCCACTTTCAAACAAATCACGTTTTCGCGAAAAGTTCTAAAATTTAACGTATACAAAGAATGACAAAATGAAATGTCAAAACAGTAATGAATATAGTAATGATACTACACTATGAACTTTTCTCAGAACAATTCTTCTTCTTCTGGTGCTATATCTTATGCTTATGTCTCGTACTATAAAATCTAAAAAATTTCTTAGGTTATGATATGTTATGCTATGTTATGTTATGTAAACTATAAATCCGACTTAATGCTGAAGTAGAGGAGATAAGAGAAGAGGATATATTTTGTTTATATCAATTAAAAATAGAAAAGTGCTAGATCTCAGGTTCTATTAATAATTAACAATTGATATTTGGCATGCTGATTCGGAATGTAGTTTTTATATAAAATATTAATAAATTTTTATTTCAAATTGACTAATTTAATTTTAATAATGGTTTTATTATAAAACGCAACATGCGGTAACGCGCGAAAACAGTAAAAAAAAATTATCTAATGAATATCAAATAAAAATTCGTTAATATTTTATATAAAAACTACATTGTGACTCAACTTGCCAATCTTAATTATTAATGGAAACTGAGATATAACACTTTTCTTAATTTAATTGTTAACAAAATATAAATAAATCGAAAGTAAATTAACGTTATTTACAAAACCCATGGTTATAACATATTAAAATTTATTTTTTTCCATTTGTACATTTGAATATTAGACATCAATGAATCATTTTTTTATAAAAAAATTGTCTTTATTTTTATATTAATTAATTTAAAAATATGAAACTTATGCCCATATTCATAAACACTCGTAAAGTTTCAAAACGGCTCGTTTTAATTTTTTACAAATAGAATCAAATTTGCCAAATAAAATTTTGATTTTTCTTTCTATGTCGACTGTTTCTATTGGATAAATATTATAACGAACCGTTTAAATTTTTTACGAGTGTTTATGAATACGGGCATTAGTGTAATTACGTAGAAATGTATAGTCCATAATTTAAAATGTGTTTCATAATTTTTAATTTTTTTTTAAAGTAAGTTATTGATCTTCAAACTCAACTGACTATAATTCTGAAATGGATAAAATTTGCATAAAATTCCGCTTCGGCATATTAAACGGATTATATGCATCTCTAATTAATCTTTGGGCAATTATAGCTTCTTCTCTCTACTTCAGCATCATCTTCAACTTGGCCCATCCTATCCTTTTCATTCCTACCTAAAGTTAAGTACATTTCATTTCATTTTGTTTGGATTTCAGGCGAGAGTAATTCTATTTAGTTAATATCGCAGTTGGTTTAGATAGGGTTCCCTGCTCAAATGGAGAGACCTTGTCACGGTGGCAGGGTTTAATCTTTGCCCAGGGGGGGAATAACGGCTCCCCACAACGACTTATATTTTTATTAATTTGCTCTTTTCAGTTTGTTCTTTGTTTTTTTTTTTTTGTATTGTACCAAATAAATTAATAATTGAAAAATGAATCCTTTTATAAATATTTTTTTTATTGAGCCAAATAGAGTGTGTCTCAGACTTCAAAATACCATCGCCATGTATAGTCCTAGTGTACAGACGTGTGTGTGTGTTGTGCCCTGCTGAGGCTTTGAGGACGACTTATTGGTGCTTGCAGAGACTTCTGGATACCTGTAGGTCCTAGAGATATACCTGGAGAATTTATTTATTCATAGTAAGTTCAATTTTTATTATATTTATTTTACAACTTGCAATAGAGAGCAAGCGCATGTTACACAATTAATTATTTTTATGAACTATACACCGGCCTGACACATCGTTGATATATTTAAATATTATTTAAATTATAATACGCAATTATTGTATTACTTGTTGATTGTATTTTCTATTGTTGCAAATTCCAGAACGGAGAGATAAACTGGCGATGTTGCAGGAGTAACAAAAGGACCTGAATCCTGAGAGGAACGTTTGAGACGGGCCCAAGGTTTTTTATGGCGTCAGCAGAGCTGGGCAAGTTACTTTTAAAATGTAACTAGTTACAGTTACAGTTACCTCCAAAAAAAAGTAACTAAGTTACTTAAGTTCCAGTTACTTTGGTGAAAGAACTAAGTTATTTACTAAGTTATTTAAAAGTAACTTAGTTACTTTGAGTTACTTTCTAACTACTTTTAATGGCGTGAAGTGTACACTTAGACTGTTGACTTAGTTATTGTGTTCGATACATATCAGGGAGTTTTTGCACTAACTACGTTAACCTAAATTTTAACGTTATTGCTTGGCAACACCCAATCAGATTATTATTGTTAATGTCAACAGACCTACAGGGCCTTATTACCGCCTAGGCCCACGAGGCTACGGCCTAGGGCCCGCAGGGCCCGGTTGCTGTGATTTTTTAAAAATTTATTAATTTATTTTTCAATTTTTATTTCTTATACCAAGATATAAAGAATCTACTTTCTTTCTAACATGACATGACCATTATAATGTATAAAACATGCAGACATTATTTCCTACCTAGACTTATTAGTGGATAATGATTAATTTATTGGAAACCTCGGATCAGACGTCGATTTTCAATCTGAGGCCCCGCGCTCACATATATAAGAAATTTTGATGAAAAAGTATCTTTTTATAAATATTTGGGGCCCCGCTACGCTAATAACATATAATAATAATAATAATAATAATGCTTTATTACTTAACAGGATGAACCCAATACAAGTAAATGAACAGATACAAGAGAAAAAGAGATATTCAAAATTACATGTTGTTATACAAAAAACACATTACATAAACAGGAGACTTAACTAGAATATTAGAGTGACACAATGGCAAATAAAACGTATTATGTGTACGAGATGTTGATCTGGGAACGTGAAAAGTTAATTTACTTAATAAGTACGGACAATCTATTTTATTATCAACAATATTGCATAATGTAGCTAAAGCGATATGAGTATGCCTGTTTTCAATCGACTCTACAGAGAACATTTCTAGTAGCATACGTTGGTCACATCCCCTTTCAGGGTACGACGAAAATTTTTTCATCCAAAGATATTTTAAAAAACGACGTTGAACTTGTTCAATACTAACCTTATGAGTACTATATGGCGAATACCAAATCAAAATGGCGTATTCTAACTTTGAACGTACAAAAGCATAATACAAAATTTTTAAGGTTTGCAAATTGAAGAAATTCTTAGAATTACGTACAATAAAACCAAGAGTTTTATTACATGCTAATACCGTTTCAGTTATGTGCATAGTAAAAGCTAGATTTTGTTCAAAAATGACGCCCAAATCTTTTTTATATACACATTTATTTAAAGGTACTGTATCGATTTCGTAGAGAAATGGAATCGGATTCCTTTTACGAGTAAAAGTCAAAAATGAGCATTTTTCTATGTTTAGGGGTAAATTATACTTTTCGCACCATGAATGTATAAGATTTAAATTATTTTGTAATTCTTTACAATCTTGAATATTACGAATTTCCTTATATATCTTAATATCATCTGCGTATAAGAGAATATCACATTCAATATAGTCACAAATATCATTAATGTATAACAGAAACAGGAAGGGTCCTAGATTCGAGCCCTGTGGGACACCGGATTTAGCGGTGTAACAATTACTCTTATGTCCATTATAGACTATGTATAATAACCGATTCGTCAAATACGATTGAAAAAATTTAATGAGTAGTGCGTTAAAACCGAAATGTTCCATTTTTGAAAGTAATACATTATGATTGACCCTATCAAAGGCCTTGGAGAAATCCGTATAGATAACATCAAGTTGACCGTTTTTATCCAAAATCTCAGAGACTTGCTGTGTGAACATACATAAATTTGATATGGTGGACCGCATTGGCATAAATCCGTGTTGGTGTATAGAGATGTATCTATGGCTTTGTGGAAATATATCATTATAGATAATAATTTCTAGTAATTTGGCGAAGTTTGGTATTATACTAATTGGTCTGTAATTGCTTACCAACGATGGATCACCCGATTTAAGAATAGGACAAACTTTCGTGTTTTTCCATATCGAGGGAAACGTTCCGGTTGAAATGCATAATCTATAAATGAACAATAATGGAACAGTTAATGCAGAGACACAGTCCTTAACTAAAAAGCTCGGTATCTGATCAAGACCTGCTGTCATTGAACTTTTGAGATTCTTAGCTGCTAAAAGCAGGTCATTTTCTGAAATATTGTGAATTTTAATGTTCACAGAATTATTAATAGAATCATTAAGAAAATTTAAGTTCTGATTTGATATATGGCCGTCAGAGAAAACACTAGAAAAATGCTCACAAAATAAATTAAGAATTGATTCCGGATCATCGCCGGTTCCGCCATTATAATGAACAATACCAGGAATTCTAGAATTACCCTTTTTACTATGCACATAACTCCAAAAACTCTTTGGATCAGAGGCAACATTATTCTCTACTTTATGAATAAATTCAATATAAGATTGTTTAATCAATTGTTTGGATAGAGAACGAATCTTTTTATATTCCGTCAGATGAACAATCAAGTTTGATTTTTTGTATTTGCCATATAGCTTCGATTTTAATTTTAAATTAATAATTATTTCATGAGTGAACCAGGGAGGATAATTTTTCTTACGTGTTTTGTTAGGACGAATTGGAACACATTGATCAAATATGTTATAGAGCAACTCATAAAATATTTTACAAGCTGTGTCAACATCTGTACACTCACAAACAACTGACCAATTACAATTCAATACCATATCATACAACATATGAAAATTGGCTTTTTTGAAATTATAAATATTATTAACATTGCTGCACGAAAAGTTAACATGGTTAAAATTCAAAGAATGTAGTTTAATACGTAAACCAGGATGAAAACTGTCTTCCTTAACTAGCGGTGTATTATCATGTGCTACAGTGCAATTAACGCTTGAAAAAATTAAATCTAACAGGCGTTCGTTACAATTCAATATATTATTGCATTGAGACAACTGTAGAAACGCAGCAAAATTTAACAATTGTTCAGTTATATTGTCAAATGAATTATCCGAATAAAAATTTGGAATATTAAAATCTCCCATTATAAGGACGTTTTGTTCAGAAAAACATACAGTTTCAAGAAAATCTGTGAGGACACGAAGAGTAAAAATATCAGGTGTTACAGGTATGTAGATTACAAAAACAATCAAATTACAATTCTGAAACAAAATGCGACAACCAACAATATCAATAAATGGTAGTGAAGTTTGTATATTTTTAATATCAATTAACTTGTATGAGAAATGACTTCTGAAGGCCAGAAGTACACCCCCACCACGTGAAACATTGAGTGCTGTAAAATTTCTGTCTTGTCGAAGCACAGTGTAGCATTCAGTCGGAAATAATTCAGAATTACTTATATCAGAGCGTAACCAGGTTTCTGTTAAAGCAATAACATGATATTCACAGTCAAATACATTTGTGTAAATTTCATTAATTTTATTATTTAAGCTTCGGACGTTTTGATAGTAGCAACGTAATTCGCCTAGGTTTCCTGTTCGGCTGATGGCTGACTGCCTAAAAAATTATTGTCCTTCTTCTTCTTTGGAAACCAAAACTTCCGAACGACAATCCCTTCAGGCCACAGTGTTGATTCCAGATACTTTTGAAGAAGTTCCGCAGGTACTCCAAGTTTGAACGAACTATAATCCCCCGCGTGTTCGATTTTTTGGCACACACATTTGACATCAAGATCAAAGCTTTTCAGATATTCCATAATGTCGTTGTCGGTAGCATTTTTGTTAGCCACCCGGCTAATATGTAGCCAGGTTCGTTTTGGTGCGCCCACCAATTTGCTGGCAGTACTGGCCTGTGCAACACCCATAGTGTAGCGCGCTCGAGCGGCACTGCGCGTGCGTTCCTGAATAGGTGTTTCAACTGTTTTATTATATATATATATATATATATATATATATATATATATATATATATATATATATATATATATATATATATATATATATATATATATATATTCCCGAGAACCGGCAAAATCGCCAACCGTCTCTAGAAAGGAGTAACAAAATATTACCTAAACAAACATCTAAAGAGGATCTGGGAGTATTATTTGATATGAAACTTACTTTTCGATTACATCAAGTTAATGTTATTAATAAAGCCTGTAGAACCTTAGGGTTTATTCTTAGAATTACATACAATTTTTAAAATGTGGAATCTTTAAAAATTTTGTTTTTATCATTAGTAAGAAGTAAATTAGAGTATGCTAGTCTTATTTGGTTTCCTTTCTACAGTTCTCATGTATTAACTCTTGAAAATGTGCAATTTAAATTCTTAAAGCACTGCTTTTATCGTATTAATGCGATATGGCCCAAGTTTGAGTACAACATTTTACTGTCTCTTTTCAATATAGAATCTTTACATGATCGCCATCTTAAACAACAAATTACATTTCTGTATAAAGTAGTAAATAATTTTATTGAAGTACCACATATTCTACAACAATTAAATTTTTATGTTCGGTCATTTAATTCTCGAACCTGCTCAACTTTCCTCTGTCATCCAGCTAAAACAAATTTTTATCTACACTCACCTATTAATTCAATGTGTAATACCTACAATAAATATTGTCTGGATCTAGATTTATCTGTTTCTCAGAATCAGCTTAGGAATATTCTAAATACAGTTATTTAACTAATTATTATATTCTTATATTTATCTAGTTATTCTATAATTATTCTTACTTATATTTGCGATATGCTTTTTTATATTGTATTTTATTCTGTAATTGGGGTTTGACCCTGTAGAATAAATAAATAAATAAATAAATAAATAAATAAAAATAAATTACGCTAAAATTTCACCTCAAACTAGAATCGAGCATGCGGTACTGTATAATTGATCAGCTTTTCTCTCAGCAGGCAATTTTATTTTTTTCTTTAATAAATAAACTTACATTATAATTATACAAATATTTGTACGTACTTGTTTTTTACTATAAAGAGGGAGGGGGGCCCGAAAAAAAATTTGGCCTAGGGCCCAAAAATCTGATAAAAAGGCCCTGCGGACCTACATTATAATATAACATAAAAATTAAAAGTGACATTTTATCTTGTGAGAAGGGAGTTTGCAAAAATGAAACGAATTCAAGTCTTGCAACCCTTAGAACAACGAACAAAATACACTATATTTTGTATAACCTGAAAATTGGAATAATTTTGATGATTTAGTGGCAGCTTAGTATCATTTGTAAGCGAGGATAATATTTGAAAATAATATATTTTATAAGTCAAATTTAACATTTAGTGACTTTTTAATTCTAGAATTAAAAGTTAAATTAATGTGTTATTTTTAGTTTTTCTGTTTACCGTACAAAAACTTATTAACTTATTTATGAATGTAATTATTTTATTATCTATTATGGCTTGAAATCAATCAACAATAATATTGAATTTAATTATTACATACGTTTATTTAAAACAAAACAGTTTTAGTTAGTGTTTCTAAAAAAGGCATCAGCCTCAACAAAATATTTCTTAGAAATTTAAATCCCCCCGTTACTTTTTATGACTAAGTTACATTCCACTTTTTAAGTTACTTTGACTAACTTAAGTTACATTCTAGTAACTTAAGTTACTCAAGTAACTAGTAACTAAAAACCGGAAAGTTACCAACTACTTTACCGCAGCAAGTTAAGTTACAGTTACAGTTACCATATTTTAAAAAGTAACTAAGTTACGTTACAAGTTACGTAAAAGTAACTAGTTAGTAACTAAGTTACTAAAGTAACTAGTTACTGCCCAGCTCTGGGCGTCAGGCGTCTTTATCCTGCCCTATTTTGTCCTAATATGTTTTTATGCGCTTTGCCTCTTATTTAGTAATAAGATATACAGAAAGGAATAAATAAAAATTACGTTCATACATAAAATAATATTATAGTTAAATGAAGAATTATTTAGTTTATAGTATTAAATAACAGGCACATATACATTTATTTCATATTGCATTTTCATCTCAAAACATACGAATACACATTTTATTATATATTCTAATATGGCTGGTTTATGAAAGATTTATTTATCAAAAAACTAAAATACATTTAGTGATGAAAGATTGATTTAAAACATTTATGGGAGGCCTTGGGTTCGAGTCCTGACGAGATCAGTTGATTTTTCAAATTTATTAAATTATGTACATATTTATTATTAAGGTCATATTTAAATATCTTTGCATTTCATACGCATAATCTGCCCAACCAATCACAAATAACAAGACTGGTACCTTGACTTCGTGTTACTTATTGTGAATGTTTACAAAACACCTAAGGGAAATTTTATATGTTTTTTAAATAATTTGGAATGTATTCTGCATAAATTAAATACTACAAAAGAAAAAATAGTAATTGTTGGTGATTTTAATGTTCACTTCTTAGAAAACAGTCAATTTCAAACAGATTTATTAAACTTAATTCAGTCATATGGAATATATCAAACCATATTAGAATACACACGAGTAGTAGGAAATACTAAAAGCTGTATTGATAATGTACTGACAAATTATAATGAATGTATTTATAGTAGTAATGTGATTGAACCACTTTTGTCAGATCACTTTGGAATCATTTTCAAGATACAAACATCTGAAACACAATCTAATGATACTCAAAAACATATTTTTCAGTCAATAACAAATAAAGGCCTACAAAATTTTTGTGAAATGTTAGAACAGTATAATTGGAATAATATCTATACATGTGATGATCCCAATCTGAGCTATAATTTATTCCATAATGTAATGTATAATCTTTTTCAAATTTGTTTTCCGTTCAAAGAATATAAGTGTAAACCAGTATATAATCCATGGTTTACAGTTGAACTTAAGTACATCAGAGAAACACTTGGCTTCATCTATGACTGCCTACAATTTTATCCGCAATTAAAAAATGTATACATTAAATATAAAACTTTTTATAGAAACAAAATCAAAGAAGCAAAATTCAATCATAATAGACAATTTATCATTAATGCTGATAATAAAAACAAAGCACTGTGGAACTTAATTAATAAAGAATTGAAGGGTTCAAATGACACTTTAAAACCTAATAATTGTATAACAAGCTCCGATTTTAATAACTATTTTGCTAACGTAGCAAATGAAATAACAAAAAATATTGCCGTAACATCTTATAAATCTGAAGAATTTCTTTCAAAATTTTCAATAAATAATTCAAAGTCATTTTTTTGGAACCGACTACTATAAATGAAGTAAAAAGTGTCATAAAACATTTAAAAAATAACAATGGCAAAGATATTTATAATTTCAACTTTAGAATAATAAAAAGAGTAGGACATTTAATTTGTGAGCCTCTTTGTTATATAATTAGTCATTGTTTTAGTGCTGCTGTTTTCCCTGATCTACTTAAAATTGCAAAAATTATACCAATTTATAAAATAAGCGATAGCTCAGAAGTAAGAAATTATAGACCCATTTCATTACTCCCAATTATATCTAAAATTAAAAAAAAAAATAATTTATAGTAGAATCTCCAATTATTTTGAAAAGAAATAATATTATTTCAGGCTATCAATTCGGCTTTAGATGTAATAAATCAACTACCGATGCATTATTACAAACTATTACAAAAATAAATAATACAATAGAGTAGGGCAAAATAACTGCCGCGACATTTTGTGACCTATCGAAAGCATTCGATTGTGTTTCACACGAAATCTGGATAAATAAATGAAGTTATCATGGAATTAGAGGTAAAATAATATTTTACTAATAGATATCAAATAGTATATGTGAATGACATAAAAATAATAAATGCAGGGGAAACACAAGGGTCTATACTAGGACCATTTTTCTTTACTGTTTATATCAACGATCTACCAAGTAACATGCATAATGTCGACACAATTCTATTTGCCGATGATACCACATTTTTTTTAAATTTGAATTGTATTGATTCAGTTAATAATTATTTTCAACAGATAATAGACTGTGCAGAAAAATGGTTCTCAGCTAACAAACTGAAACTAAATATTGAAATAACACAAAATATGCTAATAACAAATAAACAAAAGGATACAAATATTTCAAATATTGTAGCAAATATAAAATTTCTAGGAATTATTATTAGTGCAGATAGAAGTTGGGGATGTCACATTGACAAAATTTGTAAAAAAATAGCAACTTGTACTTTTGCATTGAGAAAATTAGCTCAAATATCTCCCACAGATGTTCTGGTAACAGCTTACAATGCGCTTTTTCACTCATATTTAACTTATGGTATTTTAATATGGGGAGCTAGTCCTCAAATAATAACCGCTTTCAAACTACAAAAGATAACTGTCAGAATCCTAGCTAAAGTAAACCCCCCCACACATTGTAAGCCATTATTTAAAAACTTAAGAGTAATGCCTTACCATGTATAGATGTTTACTTCTTGTAAAAAATAATATTAAAAGTTATATAACGCACACGTAATAAGAATAATATTGTTCCAAAATATCTTAGATTAAACAAAAGTAAAATTAGTGTTGACTACTGGAGACCTATATTGTTCAATAAACTAAATGATGAATTAAGAAATAAATCAATAAATAATTTCAAATATTGTATTAAGGAACTTATGTTGCAAAATTGTTTCTATAGTATGGATGAATTCTTAAATTGTACTGAAATTTAATTTAAAAATTGCATGTAATATATATATATATATATATATATATATATATATATATATATATATATATATTGCTATTCATATGTAAATTTTAACCTAGGTGTATATTATGTAATATGATGACCTGAATAAATATTATTATTATTATTTTTTTTGTTTAGGGGCGTTTCTAACTTCTATGGTAATCACGCCCATTGAAAGAGTTCTTTAAGTTTGTTCAGTCACATATATTTATTTACTTTTATTAATAGTTTATTAGCACGTTCTTTATATTTTATTGTATATATTTATGTCCTTAAGAAATGAGAATATTCTCTGAATATTATTTTGTATATTATTATTTGCACAACATTTGTTTATATTAGTAGTTCCAGGGTGAACAACGCATCCACATGTATTGCGTAGACTGTCAAACGATATGTTATGACGATTGCGATGAATATTAATTATAGGGCAGTCATTGAAAATATGCTTGATTGAGAATTTGGTGTCGCACTTTAGAATTATTATTATTATTATTATTATTATTATTATTATTATTATTATTACTGTTCATTCATTGGTATTCTGAATTAATTCGAATATATTTCTTTTTTAATATTGTGATATTTACAGTCATCATCCTTTTGTTTCCTTAAAATACTTTTCATAAAATTACTTAATTCTAGAAATTGTGTGATACATATTAGATAATAATGTTTTATAATGTTACATTGGTGTATTCTATAGTCGTTATTATAGGTAAGGGTGTGAATTGATGGAATATGTAGGTTTCTGGGGAAAATATGTGAATTGTGATTATAAAGTATATTTGTTCTTTATTGAATTAACAATGTGTTTCTATTAGTTCATTTAAATCCCAAATGTTTTCAATTTCAGTTATTTGTTTTAAAATTTCATATGAGATACTAGTAGTATTAAGCTTGTCTAATGATTATTTAGTTTTTCGTTGGTTGATTTTTATATTCTTATCTCTTATAACCATTTTCCCTAATATTGAATTATATGGCACAAAAGTGACTCCTGTAGTGCATTTTCCATGCCAGCAATGAGTGCCCGTGAGGTGACGCGTGGTAAACGCCCGCACGGTACAAATCTGTCATGATTATTACCGATATATGCGACAAAGCAGATTGGCATACCTAGAAATAGGTAATATGCCATGATGATATATTTATTTATTTATTATTTGAATTATAATGTTTTAAATTTAGGTTTTTTAATTTTATGTGTTTGTTAATTTCGTGTCGTTTTACATTATGCTGCTCTATATTGTCTTGTATGTCTGTTTTATTAAACAGATTTCTTTCTGATATACCGAAAAGAATTTTGTTTGGTCTTAATTTTGTTATACTTTGATTGGTGTTGTTATATGCTATGATGGCCATTTGGTTTTCTTTTGCTGTTGTTTTTTCCTTGATGTACAGTTTTGAGTGTAATATTCTAATTTGTTCTATCATAGTAGAGTGGAATCGTTCAATAGCGTACAAAGTACAACTTTGACGTTTTAATGCGTAAACGACGTTCATAGCAGTAACGGTTTTTCTTTTGGCGTGTTTAGTGTATGTGACGGCATCTCTTATAACATTTTCTAAGAAAACTTTCAGTACAACATCACATGTTTCTTCATAAATTAAATCAGAAATACGTTTAACACCACCTTGACGTGCTAAACGTCTATAATAGCTGGTTTTGTGATACCTTTGGATATTATCACGTAGAACTTTACGATGACGTTTTGCGCCACCTTCTCCTAATCCTTTACCACCTTAGCCACGACCAGTCATTTCTCAAAATGGATTTGTACACAACAACACTAGGTCGACTCGTCAGAACGAATATGAAATATTGTTTTATGAAATTAATAACGTCTTGTTGAAAAGTTTCTGTATTGAATTTACATATAAATCTTTGCTTTTTATTATTGAAATATTTCTCTATTTTTATGTTCGTGCCTTCTTGTGTTTTGTAAAATATAATTTGATAATCTACAATATTTATTCGTTCGTCCAAGTATTTTATAGCTGAAACTGGGCTTTCATCTGAACTATGGATTGTTTGATTGTCTTCGTCTATATTAGTTTATTCACTATCTCCTTCTCTTTCGTTGTTATTTACGTGTGGTAGTGAGTATACGTTTATTGTTATGTTAGTGTCAGCGAAAAATTTATCTATCTTTTGTTTTACTTTGTCCCATTCTAACTTGTCTTGTCCACAACCTAATTTTGGAATATTAATGGTTTTAATTTCATTCATTATCATGTAATCCCGTAATTCCTTTAATGGTGTGTCTAAATTTTTCAATGGTGGTTTGTCAAAATAATTAATTTTTGTGATTAAATGAAATATTAATTTTTCATTTGAATTTTGAAAAATAATATTTTAATTATTTTGATTTTTACAGAATTCTCTACTATTGTATTTTTTGTTTATTTCTTTTGCTTGTCCTTTGGATATCTCGCAATTTTGTGATATGCAATGGGCAGTAGGGTTTTGATTCGTTACGTCATCGAGTAAATTATTCATTCCATATTTTGGTCTTGATAAGAGATCTGCTATTACATTATCTTTACCTTTAAATAATTTATCTCAAAATGAGCTCAGCTCAGCTCAATTTTCCATCTTATCATTTTTTCGTTTGGATTCTTCATGTTACATTTTTACATTTATGGAATATATATAGTTCAGCACTGCAGGCCTAAAGACCCATGGCTTTATTCACAATTTTTCTCCACTGGCCCCGATTCATGGCTAAATTCTTCCAGTTTCTTATATTAATCTCGCCAATGTCCTTCGTCACCACATCAAACCATCTCTCTTTTGGACGTCCACGTGTTCTTCTCATTTGTACACCTTCTTTATACACGCACTTTGTCACTCTGTCCTCTGGTAGTCTTATTACGTGACCCAACCAGCGTAACCTTTGCGCTTTTACCACACTTACTATTCCCGGTTCCCCATATAGTTCCTCTAACTCATTATTTGTCCTCCTTAGCCACATATTACCCTCTTTTTAACCCCCAAATATCTTCCTTAAGATTTGTCTTTCCCAGATTTCCAACTTTTCTTGGTTTGTTTTATTAAAGACCCATAATTCACACCCGCACAACATACAAGGTCTGATTATTGTTTTATATAGACTCACTTTTGTTTTTATTAAGACTTTTTTTGATTTTAGGGTTTCTAGTAAAGCTCCCGTACTTCTACTACCCCTTGCCATTCTTATTTTAATTTCTTCATCTTCGCTATTATTGTTTGTTACATTTACACCTAGATATGCAAAACTTTGCACTTCATCGAACTTATATATCTTCCCATCTTTGTCGATTTTAAATAGTTTCTTTCTATCGTTTGTTCTCCTATCACTATCAAATATTTTGTTTTTTGTTCATTAATTTCTAACCCTGTTATACTTGATACCTCCTCCAGCCTTTATGGAATGCTTGTGTATAATTTACATGGTCTAAGTCTATTTTTGAATGTTTTTTCAAACACTGTGTGAATGGTTTTGTAAGTTTTGCATAATTTGATATAAATCGTCTATACCATCCTAATGTTCCTAAAAATTGTTTGATCTCCTTTTCTGTTTTTGGTAAATTTAAATTATTGATAGCTTCTATTTTTTTTTCTTCTTCTTTTTTTTATACTTCCAATTTTAAATGGCACAAAAGTGACCCCTGTGGTGCACTCTCCACACTAGCTATGAGTGCCCGTAAGGTGACGCCTAGTAAGCGCCCACACGGTAAAATATATCTTCATCATTATCGATGTCTACATGTGTTGTAGATGCCGTGATGATATATTTATTTATTTTCTATTTTTTTTTTTCATTAGTCATTAATCCTTATTGACATTAAAAAACCCAATAATTTTGTTGTCTTTAAAAATTCAGATTTGTCTAATAATTGTATTTTTAATTTTGCTTGTCTTAGTTTTTCAAATACTAATTTTACATTATTTAAATGTCCTTCTAAATTTTTGCCAAAAATAATTATGTTGTCCATATAGACTAAACACATTTTATTAATTAATTCGCCTAATACATTGTTAATCATCCTTTGAAAGGTGGCAGGTGCATTTTTTAAACCGAAAGGCATCCTGGTAAACTCGTAATGACCAGAATTTGTTGAGAAGGCAGTTTTTTCTCTGTCTTCTTTTTTTCATTAAAATTTGGTGGAAACCGCTAGCTAAATCTAACGTAGTAAAACATGCCGATGCTCCTATGTGATCGAGGAGAGTATCGATATTTGGAATGGGGAATTTAACGTCTTTTGTTACAGCGTTTAATTTTATAAAACCTATAACCATTCTTGTTTTTTGCACTCCGGAAGCGTCCATTTTTTTGGAACAACCCATATAAGGGATGACCAAGGAGAGAATGGTTCTTGTATAATTCCTTTATCTAATAATGTCTTTACTTGTTCTTCGACTTCCTTCTCATAGATTTGTGAAAGTTTATAATTTCTCGTGTAAACAGGTGTGTCGTTCGTTGGTTAAAATTATTTATATGTTCTATTATGTTAGTAGTTGTTAAAATTTAATTATCTTTGGGGAATAAGTTTTGATATTCGTTCATTAATATTTTTAATTTTTCCTTTTCTGTTTCGTTCATGTGATTGTCTCTAATTTGGATATCATTATTTCAATTTTAGATTTTTGTAATTTTGATTCTTCTTTTTTTTGTTCATGTGATTGTCTCTAATTTGGGTATTATTAATTTCAATTTTTGATTTTGTGTCCACCTCTATCCCTTACAAAATAACTTAAACACTTTTTTGTGTAACTTGTCATATAAACGAATAAAATGCACTGTTCCATTATCTTGATACACCCTGTAAATATATATATATATACTGACAAATTTCAAATAAACATAACGTAAATGTAAATATTTTTATTCATTAGTAACAATAGCCTTAGTACTTGTTTTATTTTTTCTAGTTTTCATAAATTATTATTTATAAACGTCAATCTAACTTATCAAAAATAAATCCCGCATTTTAATATTTATAATTTTTTTAATAAAGACAAGTTCCTCATTCGAATAAAAATAATAAAAAATTGACAGAATATGAATAAAATAATGTAACATTTTATTTATTTGAGTGTATTGTAAATATCAAAGTAATATGAATAAATAAAATGAAAGTTCATTAAATAAGAAATAATTACAAAAAAGATAACTAAACACTACAAATAAACTAATATTAAACACTAAATAAAAAAGGAGATTATTATTAAGGACTTAACACTAAGATTATTTATTTAAACAATATTCATCCCGCTATAATTATTTATTTCACTAGTATTTATTTATATCACTAACTGTTTATTTATATCACAATTTATTTCACCATACGTGGACTAAACTGCCTTCACGATGTCT
The DNA here is from genome assembly GCA_943142095.1 of Ophonus ardosiacus. Classification (NCBI taxonomy): domain Eukaryota; kingdom Metazoa; phylum Arthropoda; class Insecta; order Coleoptera; family Carabidae; genus Ophonus; species Ophonus ardosiacus. The sequence goes on along the minus strand of OW964833.1, from coordinate 34,589,721 downwards.
ATATCACCGACTTCCTATCACACTAACTGTCTCCTTTCGCCGATTGTCTCCTCTTCAGACTGTCTCCTTTACAGACTGTTTCCTTTTCTACACTATCTTTTTAGACTCGTATCAGGCTGATTATCTGTTATAGACTCGTATCAGCCTTCAAAGTCCACTCAACTAGCTCTTTGCACTCACTGACTGTCTTTACTAAACTATGTCGCACTGAGCTGCTTCTTTCTTATATAATTCGGTATTCACTATTGAATATTTCCATAACCGTTCTAGAATAATGTTACGTGACGCTTACATCCTTCGCCTAAGAGTGCAGTGTAATTAAGCTTATCGCACGAGTTGTTTACACAGTTGTATGCGGTAATGTCGTACGAGCGACGCGTTCGGACTAGCGGCGTCCCATACGATCAATGACATCGATACGGTACGGTCGTACGTTACACTGTCCTCTCCTTAAAACTGTTTCGTTCTGGAAGAGTTCGTGATATAGTAGTCGATGGTCCGTTCGAGATTTTCTTTCTATCTACGTAACGTTGTAAATAGGGAACACCTTGGCGCTTTTCCACCTGATCGAATCCTTTCCAAGGATATCAAACACGACGTCATAATCCTTCCTATCTCTCTGCTCATGTAGCTCTATGTGCTCCACTCTCAATGACAAACAACTCACAGTATCCTCCCAATCTTCATCCTTTTCAATGTCAACTCTGAGCGCCAGTTTATCAATGAAAATTGTAACTCTTCATTCTTCTTCTTTTTCTTCAATTCAAGTTTCTCTTCCTTGGTTCTGTTCACATTCTTCTTGGCGTAGAAGCCTGCGGCTTCTTCAGCATCTTGCGACAAGCGCATTTCCTTGTCTTTCTTTTCATCATATCCAGACTTCCTTCTATATATCCGACTGACTCCATCTTCTTATGCTTTTTGGCGCTTCCAATGATCTCTTGCTTACTTCAGCTTTTTCCAACTTTTTCTTCTTGGGCTTTTTAACTGTTTTTTCCTCATTGTGAAAATCAACGCGCCTATAATTTTTCTTGCCCTCTGACTTGACTTTCTTCTTGTGCTTCTTACTTAACACGCTCTGTATATCTCCCGCTTTCTCTTTCTTTTTCGCTTCCGTGCTCTTTTGTAACTGCGGAGTATCCTTCTTTCTTTGTTTTTATTTCTCTCAGCATGAAAATTTCGCACTCGCGATTGATTAGGTGAAGATGTTCGTCAGCTTCATGATCTGATATATATATATGAGACTGTGTCGACTGAATTTTGCTGTCTCAAACTCCATAGGTGAATGGTTGAATGGCCAGGTACTCCAAAACGCTGTCAGGATTGTGCGAGATGAACCAGGCGGGTCATTTCGGCTCAAACTCCCAAAGACCTTCCTTAATTTTTCAAGAATTCTTCTCCAATTTGCGACCCAACATTTCGTCCAGAATTCCAGAATTTTCTTGTACTCTGCGGGAATTCCTCTCCAATTCCTTTTCCAATGCCTGGTCCAGAATTCCAGAATTTGCTTCGGCTTTTCTAGTAATCACCTTTAATTCCCGTTCTACTGTTCAAGAATGTTCTAATAATTCTTCGCCTAGTATTCAGTAATTTTCCTGCACTATACTAGAACTTTCCTTGAATTTCCGTTCCAATGTTCTAGAATGTTCCATTAATTCTTTTTCACATGCTCCGGTTTTTATTCCCGCTTTTATCAAACTTTCCTCCGATATCCGGTCTAAACTTGTACAACTTTTTTCTAATATTTGTACTAATCTTTATACTAAATATTTACAAACTTCGAAAAAGTTGCACAAAATTTCGAACAAGTAATCTTCAGGATTTTCACGTCATTTAGGGCCTGCCGTAGTCTTTCTTGAATCACTGATGTCTCTCCTGTAGCTTCCAAATCTCGTTCATTCGGTTCCGTCTTGAGATCTTGCTAGGTGTGCCAATATACTTTATTCAGAGATTTTGGTAATAATGATGACATATTTGCATCGTGCGAGCATTTACCAGGCGTCATCTCACGGACACTTATATCTGGCGTGGAGAGTGTAACACAGAGGTCACTACAGTGCCATGTAAAATTCGAAATAATATTTTGGTGTAGGCGGGATCGATCCTGGTGTCTTAGAATCGCGAAAAGACACTTAGACAGGCGGCCACGAGAACCCAGTGCGTTGAGATTCGTATTTCTGCCCATTTTTGGGCCGTAACCCAGAAAAGTGTGAAGTTTTAAATGTAAATATCTCTAAAATTAAAAGAGAGTTTCGACATGTAATGTGAAGATTAGGAGCATTACAACCAGGGCCAGGAAATCCCAACTTTCATAAAATAATTTGTATATTATGCATTTGTTGTTTTCAGTGGCTCGTATTTATTAATTAATTGTTTCAATATTTTATTACGTAATACGATAAGATTTTCTAATGTCTTCTGTGGTGTAATAGTTAGTACTCTTAAAAAACTTGGGGTGAGTCTTGCGCGTAGGAGAGGTTATTGTTGCTATATTTAGTTGAATTGCAAGCGAAAACAATTTTAAACGAACCTCTACTTTTGTCGGGCAATGTGCACATTATTCCACTATCTACATTTACTGAAACATATAAAGAATAGTTTTTAGGGTGTCTAATATAGGGATAATGCAGAAAAGAAAAACAAATCACGAAATCACTATTAATTTTTACCATACACGGATTATAGATAATAAAGATAACAATCATACTAAAAATACTGTTGAATTAAGTCGTAGGAGGTGGTATACGATCAATGACGGATATAGCAGGTTCTTCGTTTCAGATCCAAGTGAGGCCCAAGAATTTTCCATATTTTTTTTTATTTCCTATGAAACTTTCATAAAATTAATAACGTATAAAATCTAGCCTTTAGTGCAAGTCTAATATAGTGATAATGTAGAAAAGAAAAACAAAAATGTTTGTAACAATTTTTGTTAAAACTATATAACAATTTTATTCAGCAAAAACGTAAAAACAACGTCAACAGAAGTAACTTATTTAGGATTTTTTCGGTGATTCGTGCTCGGTGTCTAGATCCCGTTCCTGCAAAATAAGTATATTGTTACTACCTAAATTAAATAGTGGCCTGTATTACGAGCGCATTTACATTATATTCCTATAAGGAGCATGCTCCATAAAAGAGCTTTTATTATAAAACTGCGCTTGTAATACCAACCAAATATTTCATTTAATAAGAATGTAAGCAATGAACTGTCCCAACACTTTTAACATAATCGAGCCTGGTGTTTGCAATAACGATAGTCTAGGTACCAATCAATTATTAAAATAAATACATAAATGTATCATTACTGCTTATTGTTCAACATGATAAAATACTGAAGTCGGTAGAATGTTTGGCTATTATATTGGTTGCATTCATCCATTAAACTGAACTGGTATTAAACAACCTCAAATGCAACCCCATAACAACAAACAAAAAAGTTTCTTCCAAGATAGAATGAAAAAGATTGTTAAGAGGTGGATTTTCGGCATAAAATTACGGAGTTTATAGAAAAATTATATAAATTTCATTGGTGTGTACAATATTAAGATCGGTATTTCATATCTTCAATTTCAATATCATCACGGCATATAACCCATTGCTGTGTGTGTTAATCTGCTTTATACACAGATATCGGTAATGATGATGACAACTCGCACCATACAAGCATTTAACAACCGTCACGTCATGGGCACTCATTGCTGGCGCGAAGAGTGTAAAATAAAAGCATATTCTTCCGTACCGGAGTAATTAATGAAGTATTGGACGAGTTAGGTGTACATTGTGGTGTTCTTGGGTCAAAAGTAGTACTTCTGTCAACACCAGAAGATTGACTTTGAGTTTCCGGAGATTGGATTTCGAGTTCCGACTGCTCAGTATCATTTACACTATTATTGGCTGAAGCAGGAGGTTCAAAGTGGCGTTCGTAGTCTGAATCTGGAGACTCCATTTCTGCAATGCTGTTATTGGGAGGGGTGTCCTGAAAAAGAGAGAAAAAAAATGTATATCCAGGAGAAAAACTGAATATCATCATCCCAAAACTCAGATTCAGGTTTTTCTTAACAGAGCTGTTTTCAACTTGGACCTAAATTTACACATTCAATAAGCAGTCTACTGTTTTTTCTTTCTTAACTTGTCGAATGATAATCGCCATATTTGTTTAAGATTTCAATTTATTATAGCTATTTGCTTAAAACACAAGCAATGCCCAGAAAAGAATAGAAAAACACACATATGTAATGATTTTCTTACCAATTCTTCAATAGTGCTTAATCGCCACCCCATCTAGAACAATATAAACAAGAAGGTTAGAACACAAAATTATATTTTGAATATAAGTATCAAATTAAACCAAATTCGAGTTTATTTATTACTATGCCTTTGCATTATTACTAAATTTGTTATATTACAAATTTAACTTACTTCGTTAAAGTCGATTTCTTCGATGGGCCGTACGCCCAATTCTGCCATTATTCTCACCCACGTACTCTAAATTCAAACAAAGAAAACTTTAACTATACTACTTCAAAATGAGGAAACTGTACTTCTATTACCTGTTGATCGTTGGAACTCATCGTAAATGCAAAAATTAAATAAATTTTGAAGAACGTTTATTCTCTATATCGGCTTATATTGTGATCGAGAACTTGACAATATGGCGAGCTACAGGCACGACATCTAAGGAGAGAAAAATGAAGTATGGTATTGGTAATCGTTCAAATGTTTAATGAATAGCCAATTTTTATTATATTAAAGTTTATGTTTCAATAATATTGTCTGATATTATAGAATATTTTAATTTTGTCAGTTCAGTATTTAAACAAATTGTAATAGAAATTATAAATTTGTTTTGAGTAAAGGCAGACAACATCTAATTCTTATCTTATTATTGATCGCCTAGAGGGGTAGTTGTTATTAGACATTAAAATCTTATTGTTGAAACTATTGGGTCAAATAATGATATTTAAGTGTAGTTTAGATGTTGAAAGTATGGTAATAGGAAAAATATGAATTCGTTGTATTGAATTGTACAAAGAAAATACATATTACTGAATATTATTATTGTACAATCATATTGAATGTCTAAGGACCGTTTAAAATAATATAGGAGTATAAATATATCAATGTCTATACAAAGTTTATTAAACATTAAAATATGTACTGACAAATTTCAAATAAACACAACATGAATGTTAATAGTTTTTAACATATACATGGGATTTTAGTTTAATGTGGTTTTCTACTGTTTTATTAACGTAACGACAAAAAATGTAGAATGAAAATTTGTATAAAATTAAAAGTTGCATGCAAAACTGTTTTTACATTTTTTATTATGTTTTTGATTTCAATTTTAAATTTATTTTTGGCTTCCATAAATTATTATTTATAAACTTCAAATTAATTTATGGAAACTAAATCCCGCGTTCTTTTTTATAACTATAATAATTATTTAGTTACAGGCGCGTATACAGGGGCGGACCAACTGACAGCCCAGGAAAAACATTTCGCTTTAGTGCTATTTTTGAAATACGGGACTGTGGCCTAATTTTTAGCAATAAATAAAGTATGATTTCATAGTGTTTCTATTCATAGGCTTGCAGCGTGAATGGCGCTCACCATGTGAATTTGTTGTTTAGTGTTCAATGTGATATTTAACAATATTTCTATAATATAAATCTATGAAAAAACTGTAAAAGTGAGTTAAGTCTTGGTCGTTCTTGCGATGTTTGTGCTCTGATAACTCTTCGTTTGTAATAGTCCATACCAAGTACTAAAACTAGAAGTGTTGTTAATTAGCATTGTCAACCAAAATGAGTGTGGAAAGTGCTAAATAAAGTGGTGAAGGCCGTGCAGTGCCAGAACGGAATCTTGTAACCTCATTTCTACAGTTTGGCGCGAGAAGCTGACATTTGGCCACGAAGTATTATATAGAAGGAGAGGACACGGACAGCAAGCGCGCGAAGCATTTCTGTTTCCCGCTGTGGTGGGGGAATCGGGCCGGATATATCAAGCGTTTAAATGAGTTAATTCATGAAAATATTGTTTTATTCAGGAAATAAATTATATTTATTGCTTATTTATTCAACAAATATGTAAATATGTGAATAATTTCAAAGTAAAAGGAAAAGGGAGTAAAATAATTACGTAGTTCAGTATATTTTTATTAAAATAGTAAAGACATTTCAACTCTGTTAATAATTATTCTTTAATTATGATGGACAAGTGTATAAATAAAAACATACTAGAAAATAAAAAGTTAATTTTTTTGTAACTTGGACCTCTTGCGATCTTCTTTAGATTGGGAATGATTATTTTTTCTGTCATGCCGGAAATATTGCCTTAATCTTAATACTATAAAATCATATATTAAAACAGATATTATTTCTACACTATGTTCTGAACATGGAAATTTAAAGTAGTATGTATCGAGAATAGTTATCATAGTTTCTTCATACACATTTGGAGATTTTATATTTTCTAACAAAATATTCTCTAATGTTTTAAATAAATCAAAAATATTTTTATTTGGATGAATTAAACGGCCTCTATTTTTAATATTGAGCAATGCAGATTCTTTGCAATGAAATGATTCCCTTAAACGAGGTATACAGTTAATGCAGGTAGTTTTTCTCAACAATTTTCTGCATAAAAATCATGTCATGTAATACAGTATACAATCTACAACTTCAGGCTGGCAATAGTCGCGTTCATGTAGAATATCAACTTCATTTTCATTATTTATTAATCCGTCCAATTTTATTTATTTATTTATTTGCTTTATATCAACATGAAGCAACAGATTTTCTACTTCAGTATCATTGTGTACATAATTCGGAAAATTATGGTCGTCCAATATTTTGCCGTAAAAATGTATAGTATTGTTAAATCTTTCTTAATTATCACCTGTTTCTCCGCAGCAGGTACACCTGAATCAGCTAGAAAATATTTAGCAAATATTAAACATTTTCTGTCTGCGTAAATCTTTCCTGTCGACCACGAATCGGGCAATTTAGGAGGAATATTCCACATAAAATAAAAAATACTGTTCTCGGTACTTAATTCTTCATTAACATCTGCAAAAATTACAATTGAATTTTATAAGAAGAGAATCTATAACTTCAAATTTTTACTTTGTGTTTCTAGAAGTGATGATAGTTTTCGTATTTTGGAGATTCTTTCACGGTTTCTATCAACAATTCGTCTTCTTTTTACAACTGATGATAAATATTTGGGACAGTCACGAAATATACTAGGAATAGCGTCAGTTTCGAGACGAAAATGTTTTAGAGGTACCTTTAAAAATCGCAATAAAAGATATAGTATTTCACCTACAAATTGCTATAAATAATAAATTATAAAACTTACTATTGTATCATCGCATTTCCATTCTTTTATAATCTGTTCAGGTGCGAAATGTTTTTCACAGACATGGTTTTTTATTGTTAATTTCCAATCTTTTCTCGGAATTGCTGTTTGCCACTTTTCTAATAAAGTTTTATCTTTGGGTGCGGAAAAAATTGTAATTTTGCACTTATTTGATTTGTAACCACTCGTACAATTAGGTGCGAAACATTTACGCTCCATTTTAATAAAAACAATTGTCAAAATAACACTAATTTTATAAAAAAAAACGTCCAACATAATAATAATAATAATAATAATAATTTATTTGGCTAAAGCGATCCATACAGCAGATATGTAGCAAGTCAATAAATAAGATACATCAATAAAATACAGTGACGAAATTAAACAGTATCATACATATATTCGTTCACACTATAATATGTTCTATCAATTAAAAACTGTTTTAGTCTAAATTTAAACAAATTGTTTGACTCAATACTTTTTATGGAATGAGGGAGTTTGTTAAAAAATTTAATACCCATCGAGAAAGGGTTGTTGGAAACTAATTTCAACTTATGTTTTGGAGTAATAAAATTCGATTTGTTTCTCGTGTTGTAGCTATGTATGTCTTCATGTGTTAATATTTTACTAGAGTTTTTGCGTGTAAATAATATTACTGAAAAAATATACATACAAGGTACAGTTAATATTCCTTGACTTCTGAAAGTGTCTCTACATGATTCACGATACTTCAGATGAAACATATTTCTTACAGCGACTTTTTGAAGTTTAAAAATTCGTAATGCTGCTGGCGCAGAGCCCCAAAACATTATACCATATGTAACAATAGAGTTGAATTTAGCATAATAAAACATTCGTACTGTCCGTGTGTCACTGATTTGGGCTAAACGCTTAATTGCGTAACATAAAACAGTAAGTTTTGAGCACCTTTCATTAATATCAAATTCCCAGGACAGTTTTTCATGTAATTGAAGGCCTAGAATTTTGTTACTGTCAACTTGAGGCAAAGATTGAGAGTTGCATTTTATTAACATACTTTCTTTCCGTTTACTAGTACTGAAATTGATCACGACAGATTTAATAATGTTAAGTGTGAGTTGTAAAGACATGAACCACTCTGACAGTTTACTTACTAATTGAGATATATTAGCTGAATGTTCAGTGGTGTTAGTAACTGGCATCAAAATAGAAATATCGTCAGCGTAAGCTACGAAAGAATGTTGTTGAATAACTTGTTTTATATTATTTATGTATAGTATAAATAATACTGGGCCGAGTATACTACCTTGTGGAACTCCACACGAAATTGACTGGTAATCAGATGCAGTATTATTGAAAAACACACATTGTTTTCGATTGAACAGATAAGATTCAAGCCAATTTGAAAAAATACCACGTAGTCCATAATTCCTCACAATTTCTATTAGCTTATTGTGATCAACGCAGTCAAAAGCTTTGGATAAATCTAAAAATATTCCCGTTATGGCACTACCTGCATCTAAACTTTTATAGATATTGTCTAACAATTGAAACAACGCAGTACTAGTGCTGCAATTTTTACGAAAACCGAATTGTTCAGCAATCAATGTCTTATTCTTCGAGAGAAAAGATAAAATTCGATTTAATACAACTTTTTCGAAAATTTTGTGGAAAACTGATACTATGCTTATTGGCCTATAGTTTGACGCTTCATCTTTATTACCTTTTTTATGTAATGCAACTACTTTAATGTTTTTTAATGCATCGGGAAAAACTCCATCCGACATTGAGCTGTTTATGCAATGTGTTAGTGGCATAATAATTAAATCACAACATTCTTTCAAAAGCTTGCTTGGAATTTCATCTAATCCTGCGGAAGACGAGTTATTTAAGGACATTATCACCGAAGTTACTTCAGTTTCGGTTGCGGGTTCTAAAAAAATTGTATTGTTCGTGCCATTGTTATTAAGAATGATACTGTTCGAGGCAATTTGATTATTCTTCATAGTGTCACAAAGTTCAGCAGGAATGTTTACAAAATACTCATTTAGCAGGTTTGCTACTTCTTTAGGTGCACTGGCCGCAGTATCACCGTGAGACATCAAAGAAATATTACAATTATTAGTTTTTCCATTTTGATTAAGGTTATTATTGATAATATTCCATATTTTCTTACTGTTATTAACAGATTTTTCTATTAAGAACATATTATATTGCTTTTTGCTGTTGAGTAGTAATGTTCTATATTTTTGTTTACTTAACTTATAGTTCTCTGTTGATATTAACCCAGCTTTATAAAGATTGAATAAATCTCGTAAGTCGTTTGAAAATTTTCCAATATTATTACCCAACCAGCTATTGTATTTGTTATGATTAGACTGATAAACTTTGGGAAAACATAATTCAAAATAGTATTGGAAAGAGTTCATAAAATTATTGTACTTACTATTTACATCGTCAGAAATATATACATTATTCCAATTTTCTTTAGATAAATAAAACTTGAACATGTTCATGTTACTAGTACTAAAATTACGAGTATAAGTTTTTGAGGTTTTTTCTCTACAATTTGAATTAATTTTAGTGATAATATTTTGAGGCGAGTGATCTGGAATAATGTATTGAACTACTTTAGCTTCATAAGAGTTTGATGTTAAATTTGTAAAGATATTGTCAACACAGCTTCCCGAACTGACTCTAGTTGGTTCTTTAATGGTAGCATGTAAATTATAAGACGCCATTAAATCTGTAAATAATTTTGTTTCAAGGCAGTTGCTCAAAATATTAACATTAAAATCACCAGCAACAAATATGTTTACATTATTATGATGAGACAAAATTAATGATAAACAATTATTCAGCAATGTTAAAAATTCCCGGAAGTTACCATCAGGGGAGCGATAAATAGTCAGAACAATAGAAGTTATATTATCTCTTGATTTAAATTTAACACAGCAACATTCAAACGTTATTTCATTGTTAAATTTCTCAATATATTTAATAGGTTCACCAAATAGGTTATCTTTTAGAAATATTGCAACTCCACCGTGGATATGAGATTGCCTGAAAAACCCAGATATATATTTGAAATTATTAAGATTTAATAAAATTTCTTCTTCTTTACGCATCCAATGTTCAGAAATACATAACACATCACAGGGATATTGTTCTAAAAAGATTTCTAGTTCTTCTATTTTATTCCTGAGGCACTGAATGTTCAAATGGGTCAGACTGATACATTTGGTAGACGGCTTCTCTGAAACTACATTTTTATGGGTTTCTTGGCAATTCGGTGAAAAAAACGATTGATACAAGCTCCTTGTGGCCAAATGTTTGGATCCATTGCTCGTTGTAAGTTCGTTTCATAAATGGCTATTTTAAATGACGAGTATTGATTAGGATATTTTGCATCAATTTTTTCAACTTGGACTTCTGGAAAAGTACTATGAAGATATTTTTTTACATTTAAATCTGTGGTTTCTGGGTGTAATCTGAAAGCATGAAGATAAACGTATTTGGGAACAGATTTTAAAGAGTTGGTATTGTTTTGATTGTCCTTCTTCCCAATTATTGGCACATTGTTTCGCGATTTTAAGTATTTTTGGGCTCCAGTTTTACTGTTTCTATTTTGTTGTTCATTTAATTCTACTTTATTATCTTCAGTAGTAGTAGTAGTTCCATCATTCATAAATTTAGTTTCACTCTGTTTTGATATTTTGTTTATCACGCCATTTTGTAGACGCTTGTCATTGCCGATATCACTATTTTTAACTTTACCGTCCTGAGATTTCTTAATTAGTGCCGGCTCTGCCGGTAAATCGCTAACACTGGTTGGCTTTATTAATTTCTCCTTTTGTTTATTATGTTTGTGTTTAGATGGCGATGATTGCTGGAGTTTAAAATTATTAGTTTCAGTAATAATTTTATTTAGAATGTCTAATTGTTTTTGAAGTATATTGATTGTGTTATTCTGTGATGAAATCATATCGTCTTTTTGTTTAATTAGTTCTTTCAAAAACTGTAATTTATTTACTTCAGAGTCCTTTAAGTCACTTACACTTCTAAATGAGGTATCAAGGTCATTGTCAATGTCCACATTTTCGTTTTCACAACAATTTGTTGTATTGTCACTAATCACAGGTAACTTTAACGCTTGTACGCAACTAGTATGTGATAATGTACCACATTTTATACATTTTAAACCACTCTGTGCCGTTTTACGACACCTCTTGCAGCACTTTTTATCAGCTTTACTTAGCACTTCTTGGTCGTTCGCCATCTTTACTTTACATACATAATATAACACACAATACAAAACTGGGCCCGATTCCCCCACTCTATCTCTAACATCTGGGAAACAGAAAGGCTTCACTTTGCTAGTACGGCGGAGATATGCAGTTGCCAGAGCGTGCATTTGGCGCTACCGGCATTCGACGCAGGCGCACCATCAACTGTTTGGTGTGTCGTCTGCAGAGCTAGAGTATTCGAAACGACGGACTGTTTGGACTGATTTAGAGATAAGTGCTAGACTAGTTGATAAGATATATGTCATTACAGCAGTGTACGAGAATCCTATATTTTTATATATTTATATAGTTCAATATAATCGATATTAATTTAAAAGTGATTTTATGCAACCGTTTTAACATTACAGTGTTGCGGGTAAATTGTGGTTGTTACAAAGCTAGCATTATTTTCCTTTTTATGTTTCAAATTGGTCGAAAATAACATCAACCTTTAATGTAATCTTGTGCATGTACAAATTATTTTCTGTTTCATATTTTCAACAGTCGACATTGATCAACGTCGTTGGAGAGTAGTTCGAGACCGGTATGTCAAGGAGAAAAAAGAACTAGTAGCACAACCTTCCGGAAGTGCTACAGATGATGAATATTCATGGGAATATTACAAAGATATGAATTTTCTGGAACCTTACGTCCGAAACAGAAAGTAAAAAAATGTATATACATGTTTTTTAATTTTAAAACATTACATTTCTTTATTGTTACAGAACATCCAGTAATATAGGCGACGAAGGAACGAACGAAATACTTCAAAATACAGAAATAATTGAATCTTCTTCATCCAAATTGTACATAAAGAAGTATAGTTTGAAGAAGAGAGCGAATCTTTGGGTGAATTATGCGCCGCTACAGTACCAACTATACCACAAGTCGTCGGCAACACTTTCAACTCTAAATGACACAATAATGGCAATAGTAACAACACCATCTGCACCTGCAAGCAAATCCAGATCCATCAAAAGAAAACATGATGATGCAACGATAGACGAAGCTATAAATACTATGGCAAAATAAATTAGATTCAGAAATGGTCCTTGGACAGTATGCAGTATGCATTTATCGAAAAATAAAAAAAAATCAGCAATACTGGAAATACTTTCAGAACTTAAATGTGATTAATGAATAATTGAAAAAATACTACATGTATATATATTCCCTGTCCCATCAATAATGTATAATATCTGATTTTATTTTCTTTGTTTATAATTTAGTTTTTGAATATGTTTTATTTTTATTTTTTAATTCTTTCGTTTTACACACTGATTGATTAAAAATATGAGAATCTTTTAATTATTAATTCGATAAAAAAAATACTATTCATTAAAATTTTGGTTACCCTGACACTTCTAAATATGTTTAAATATAATTTTTATATTATACAGGTGTCTACAATTCTCAGTTTCTATTTACAGTTTCATGTAAAGTAACATTCAAAATACACGAAAATGTTACTTGAAAACTTTGTATATAATAATTAATAATAATAATAATAATAATAATACTTTATTACTCAAACAGGCAAAGAACCCTACACAAGTAAATGTACATAATATAAACAACAAAAACAGAAAAAGCCAATGAAAAATTAAACAAAAATATCTCGATCTGCACACATTATGGTATATAAATTACACATAACGTACATAGGTGACTTGCACAGAATATTAGAGTTATATGCAGGAAGGTAAAAGCTGTCGTTGCAACGTGAACAGAAACGGGGAACACGAAAATCGATTTTAGATAGCAAAAGAGGACTATCAATTTTGTTATGAATGATTTTGTATAGCGTATTAATTGATGCATTTTTATGTCTGGTTCCAATGGACTCAATTTCAAATGTCTGAAGTTAGTGTCAGTACTGACAAAATTGTCGGGGTACGCACCGTAACATTTAAACCAGATGTATTTTAAGAACTTTCGCTGAAGAGCTATTAATTTAGCAATATGAGCTTCATAAATTGGAAACCAAATTATAAGCGAAAAATCCAGTTTAGACTGTACAAAAGCGAAGTATAAGGACTTATGTGCGGAAATATCTGAAAAATTTCGGCAGTTTCTGATTATGAAGCCAAATATTTTATTTAATGACGTAATTAAGTAATCCAGGTGAGAAGTGAAGGCTAAATCCACCCAAGTCTTTTGTGTGGACTGTACGTGATAAGATCTCGGAATCTATAGTATATTCGTAAACTATAGATGTTTTAGAGCGAGTGTAAGACATAATTTGACATTTATTAATATTAAGTATTAATTTATTCTGTGTACACCAGATGCAAATAGCACTAATATCACTTTGAAGGATGTTACAGTCGCGGACAGTCTGAATTTTTTTGAATATTTTTAGATCATCTGCAAAAAGTAACACGTTGCAAGTTAATTTTTCAACAATATCGTTAATAAAAATTAGAAATAAAAGGGGCCCAAGGTTTGAACCTTGAGGTACTCCAGATGTAGCAATATAAAAACTTGAGTTAAATCCATTATACGAAACATAATGTTGACGGTTTTATAAGTACGATCTAAAAAAATTGACCAGGTTATTGTGAAAACCAAAATAACGAAGTTTATCTAAAAGAATAAGATGATCAAGCTTGTCAAAGGCCTTGGAAAAGTCTGTGTAGATTACATCTACTTGACCTCTTTTGTCCAGGACCTCTGAAACATACTGAGTAAAAATACACAAGTTAGTAGTGGTAGACCTGCGTGGCATAAAGCCATGCTGATAAGTTGAAAATATAAAGTAAAGGAGTAACTAGCGCAATGGTAACTACAAAACTGGGTATTTGGTCGTACCCTGATGTTAAAGTATTTTTTAATTTTTTACTTGCTTCAAGAATATCATTTTCCAAAATAGTAATATTAATATTATGAGACATAAACAAACTATCAGACATAGGAGCCTGTGAGTTATCAGAAACAGACGAAGTGTTAATATTCGAGAAAACACTACTAAAATATGTAGTCAGAAGTTCTAAAATCGATTTGGGGTTATCAGCAAGTTCATCATTTAGTTTCATGACACCCGGTATTCTGAAAGTACCTCTTTTATTCTGTACAAATGTCCAAAAGTACTTAGGATCACGTGTGACAGAATTTTTAACATCAGAGATATAATTTCATAAGCACGTTTTATTGAATTCTTAATAAGATATTTGATATCTTTGTATTTACTGAAAAAGAACTCTGAATTTGTTTTCTTGAATTTTACATAGAACTTATTTTTCAGTTTAATGTTATTAATAATATCATAAGTGGGGACATATACATCAAATACACTGTACAGTATGTCATAAAATTTACAACAAGCATTATTAACAGTAAGGCTTTCAAGTACAGGGGACCAGTCACACTGTAAAAGTTTTTCATACAATAAAGGATAATTCGCATTTTTTAAAATTGTAAACTTTAGTAACTTTGTTGACAGAGAAATTCTTTTGTTTTAAATTCTTAATTTTTAACTCAATTGCCAAGGGGGAATGTAAAACATCAACCATAGGTAAATGTTCACGTGTAACAGCAGTATGTAAATTGCTAATAATAAGATCTAAAACATTGTTGTTAGAATTCAGTACACCATTACATTGTTGCAGGTCATTGAAAGCCTCAAAGTTAATTAAATGTTCACAGAGAGGATCATTAGAATTTAAGAAAATATAGTTTGGTACATTGAAATCACCCATTATAATAACATTTTGAAAAGAATAACAACATTGTTCTAAATATGTAGTTAGTTTTTCTAAATCAGTAAGTTTCGGTGTTTCAGGTATGTAACAAAGATAAAAAGTGTGTCGGCATGCTAAGAGGGTTCCGCCTCCTGTAGTGACGTTGAGCGCAGCAAAATATCTGTCTTTCCTGAAGACAGTGTAGGAATTAGATGGAAAAAGTTCGGAATGATCTATATCTGTCTCTGTCAAAGCCACAAAGTCGTAATCACCATCAGATATTGAGCAATAGAAATCGTCTATTTTATTTTTAATAATACTGACGTTCTGATAGTAGCATTTTAAGTACGTCATTTCTGAGTCTGAGTTCGTGTGACCGGGCCTAAAAAATCACCATTTGGATTGGCACGTTTACGGGGGAACCAGACATTATAATATCCTAAAATAAATAAAAGAAAATTTATTAAATTTTTATAACAAATTGATTTTTGTATTTTTTTTAAATCATTTGATATTATAATGAATAAAGTATATTATAAGACACCATATAGAAGAATGATTACTTGCAGAATATTAATTTAAAAACACAATAAAATTAATTTATACTAAATTTTACAAAATGACTTCTAAACCAGTTTCTGTTTAAATACATAAATATGGCTGTACATGTTATAATTCGATACTTCAGTTATAATAACTTCTTAAGAACTACTTTAAATCAGTTTTTTAGTTGATGCATTAAGTTACTGAGAATCTATACTCCCACTTTCTTCTGTTTAAAATAAAACTATTATTTTTGCAGTTATTTAAAAGTTTTAAATAAATTTATAAAACATGTAATATATGTAAACTTTAATGCATCTATACTAAACAATTATTTTTAAACTGTATTATAAAACTTTAAAAATTCTATTTATAAATAACTGTCAATTAAGTTTCTAACACTTCCTTTAAGGTAGTGCGAAAGACGTTATTAAAACTGAAACAATCGACGCCAATGAAACTTAAATATAAAACGTTTTAATAACTATTATATGACCAAATAATAAGTACCACAGATCATAACTTCGCATTGTAGTTAAACAGACTAGAAAAAAGTTGTACAAGGCAAAATAACTTAAAAATGTTATAATTCCGCTAATTGTAAGTTGCAGTAACAACATAATTACTTATAATGTCTTAATAAAAACTCTGTGTTCCTTTTGGGTTAGAATTAGAAAAATAGATAATCCAAGATTACATTCAAAACTATAAAGAAAAGACTAAATTACTATATAAATATTAATAACTAGTGACACGAAAATAAAACAAAAAATTCAAAATTTAAGAAAGAAAAAGTTAAAACAATTAATAGAAATTTGAAAATAACAGAAAATAATGACAAAAATCAAACTAAAAAACACAATATGAAAACTTAAGTAAACAATACACGTATCTTATTGAGACCCTAAACATAGACAAAACAACTACAAAAGACTCATTTATCCACTCACCCTCGGATAAGACTAGATATAGTCAATGGTTTGGGAACAGTTCTAAAAGCTATTACATGAAATTTGGATGACGAAGATAATAAAAGATACATAAAAATTTTAAATAACCCACAAGAAAATCAATATAAATTAAACAACCAAATTAAACACTAATACCCTGTTAGGCACCAAATAATAGACTGTCGACACAATCAGGCAAAACGAAGTCACACTAAAATTAAAAATTGAACAGCTCGTGCATTTGGCTATCGGTAGAACAAAAAATGACGACAAATTATTGATTAAAGATATTTACAATCAATTAGAGACGTTGTATACACTAACATTTAACACTCTTCAAGATATTGACAATTCTCTCACATTTTGTAAATTTCACACTATACACAGCATAATCAAAACACATGACCTTTACGAGAAACTAAACAAAATTTAAAAATTTGACAACGATGGGTTTCCATTTGAAACAAATTTGGAAAACATTTCAAAAATAGAAACTCTACTCTCAGTTAATTGCGAATTGCAAAATAACAAATTTTATATTTTATCGAAATTCTCATAAATTATGAAACACACTTCGATCTAATTCATTTAATTCTAACCCCTACAAAACATAATTCTAATTTATTTGCTATTACACCCAATCATGATTGCTCTATCATTATCATTCCCCATTCATATAAATACTGATTTTCTTTCTTGTACCTTCAATTCTAACTTTCTATGTTATAATTTCCGTCAATCTGATTATCTATCACTTTATCACTTTTAAATCTTACTTGGAACTCATGACGCCGCATGCAAAAAATTTTATGAAATAGTTTACAGTGTATTTGACAAATGTATTCCCCTACTAAAAAACGTGCATTCAAATATACACCTTGGTATAACAATAATATAATTAAACTTATTAAACTCAAAAATAAATATCACAAAATGTATAAAGCATGTCATAACGAAACACATTTTTCAGAATTTCAATGTATACGTTCTCTTGTTAAGAAAAATATAAAATTAGCCCATTCAGATTACATAATTTTTTTTTGTAAATTCATTTCAAAGTAATCCAAACTTATTTGGCAATACGCCAAATATTTTACAAGGATTCGTTATTTTTTTCTCAAGTATTTACACCAGTTCAAACTCACCTTACTTTACAGATAGTGCATCTTATTCATCTGACATGAATTATAACACTGTAACTATTAAATCTGTTACTGATGATGACATTTTATATGCAATTAAGCGACTGAAACCTACCCGTAATCCTGGTCCTGATAATCTACCATCCTATATATTCTTAAAGCATGCTGTAATATATTTGTTGAACCTCTTAAATTCCTTTTCAATTTATCGCTCAAAAATAATTATTTCCCTACTTCCCTTAAATCTTCACTTGTGTGCCCCATCTACAAATCTGGTGATATAACTAACATATCCAATTACCGACCAATCGTTATACTGTTCAACATTTCAAAAATTTTCGAATCTATACTATATAGGCACATTTACAATTCAATTGAACATCATATCAGTATCCATCAACATAGATTTGTCAAGGGTAAGTCAACTAGGACAAATTTAATAAATTTTACTGAATATGCTCTCAGCTCACTTCATGATAGTTCACAAGTTGATGTTATTTATACTGATTTTAAAAAAAGCGTTCGATACAGTTGACCATTCTATTCTTCTACATAAATTACCGTCTAATTTCAATTTTTCTTCCGATATTGTTTCATTTATAAATACATATTTAAGTTCTCGTACAATGACAGTTCAGCTTAATAATTTTAGTTCACCCCTTTTATTCCTTCTTCTGGTGTTCCTCAAGGATCTAATTGAGGTTCATTACTCTTTATTTTGTTTATTAATGATATCGTTAATGTGGTAAATAATTCTGAAATACTGTTATATGCAGATGATTTAAAAATCTATGGTAAAATAAACTCAGTGGAGGATTGTAAATTATTACAGAATGACATTGAAAGTGTTCTAAAAAGGCCTGAAAGCTCTAATTTATTTTTTAACTACAGTAAATGCAAAATAATGTCTTACTTTGTAAAAAATACGTTTATACCTATTCATGTCACATGCAACTTACGTGTCTTGCACGAGTCTCTAAATTTAAAGAGATCTTGGCGTGATATTTGATGACAAATTATCTTTTCATTTACATATTGACGGCATAACATCTGCATCTCTCAAAATACTTGGATTCATAATTCGTTCAGCTAAATCTTTTAATAATATATTATCTGTGAAATGTTTATACCAATCATTGGTCATGTCAAAATTAGAGTATTGTGCGTTAGTTTGGAACCCTATTTATGACAATCAAATATCTAAACTTGAATCTGTACAAAAAAGGTTTGTTAGATACTATTATTATAAAAAATACAAACAATATCCTAATTATGATTTTATTTATGATTCCGCATGTTATCTGAAGGTAATATCTTATCTTTAGTTAACCGTAGAAGGGTTCAGATATGTGTTTTAGTTTATAAAGTAATCAATAATATTATAAATGATTCATGTATTTTGCAGCAAATTCCATTTTATGTACCCCGTACTATTCCACGTTACCAAATTACTTTCAAGGGCAATAAAGCTAGGACGAATTATGAAACTAAATCATCAATCAGGCGAATGTGCAACATTTTCAGCACAATTCCATTATATCTTGATGTAGAAATAAACCAATATTTGGCCATATTTCCACTCCCCGAAAAATTAGAAAGTAAATGCAATCACGTCGATAATATAAGGTGTCTTCAAGGTATACTTCTTATCAAAGACTACGGATGTAAATTGAAAATTCAGAACGGAGAACTCGATTTCAATCATGGGACATTTGGAAAACATACAGTAATTGAAAATTAGAAAATTAACTTCAACAAGACAGAAATTCCCAAAACTACAATCGAATTAAATAGCATCTACGAACTCAGTCCAATAAACAATGTAGAAGACACCTTGTTCGATAACATAACACCATATTGTCAAGATGACATCATATATCCCGTTCTGGCATTATATGTTATAACTATTATTGTTGCTATTATTTCTGACATAGCGTACCTCAGAAAGAAACTTCCAGTTAAATCCACGAGATGTAATCAACCCACGGCACTGATCTCTATACATATCTGGATAGTGTACAGCGACCAGGTTAAATACAGCGTTTTGTGACTATTTGAACGCCGTCATGTTGGTGGTTTTCGGCACAATTTTAGTTGGAGATAGAAACCTTCCCAGCTACTTTAAAGTTAATTTTCCAACAAATTTGATCGTGTTATTCACAATGTATCTCATTGCGAACATTTGAAAATTCACATTTCTCGAAAAATCATTTGAATTAAATATCTTCACAATTTTTAACTTTAACTGCTTATATATTTGTAGTTATTGCAGATATCGTTCTGATTTTTTCTGATAATTATTTATTGATAATGTGCTTATGTAATAAAAATATTATATTTGTTTCTAAAATGATAAGAAAAATAATAAAAACTAACATTCGAACACGTTTGTTTTGGATTTTGCAATACAAGAAGCACTAAACGAGAAATTTTTCGTGTTTACGAGATAGACCCTAATACAGCGACAAAGTTGTAGTAAATGAATTAAATAAGTTTTATATTTGATTTTTTTTTTTCAATAGCTTCACCAGTTTCGAATAAAAGAAACACAAAAAGTACATCGTAAATCAGGCGACTTTGGCACTTACCAAGGCATGGAAATTGACTAACACGTCTGGAGTTACCATCTAGTTAAGCACAGTTTTGAAAAACTGTTTCTCTCAAAAAGTATTCTAGTCATTACCTACATTTTAAATTTTGAATTTTTAAAGAAAATCGTCCTATAAAAATGTCTAATTTTGTTTCCTGATTACACATCAAACATCATTTTTAAAAGATCGCAAAATTTAGGGTAGTTTACCTAGACCTAGAGTCTTCATTTTTAGTATCACGGATTCACATATGTACATAGGTACTTTCCTATTGAAAACAAAATAATTAATAACTTAAATTGCATAATACTTGTAGAATAAATAAATTATTTTATTTTATTATTGTTAATTTCAAAATTGCTATACGCATCCAGAGGCACAAAAAAGTATGATTATTGGAAAATTGATTTTTTCATAACATTAACATAAGTACTAGAAGTACTGTATATTTTTCCTGCTAAAAATATTTATTGTACAGTAAAATCATATGTGCAATTTTTTACAAAAAAAAAATTAAACAAAAACTCAAGAGATTGATATAGAAATAAGTTTATAATTCAAATAGAAATATTTGTAAAATACTTACCGATAGATATCAACCTTCCATTTTGTTTTGTTTGAGATTTAAAGAATTAAAAATAAATAATATCTGGTATAAAAATAAAGTATATTTTTATTAGGTACAACAAGTAATGAATATATTATGTCTGCATTTGATAATCTTAAAATAATTATATATAAATTTGTACTATAATAGTAGATATAAATATTAAATTGTAAAACAAGTTTGCTTAAACTATAAAAGAAAAAAGAAATTATAATTATAAATAATAGTATTTAATAACATTACAAAAATCTAAGAAAATATAATAAAATGGCACTTAATAATATCAGAATAATTATTTTTAAATTCATATTATAGAAGTACATATTAAAATGAAAAATAAGCTTGCTTAAGTTATAAAAAAAATTAAGAGAGGAAACTATAATTATAAATAACACAGAATTTATTCACATTACAAAAAAATCTAAAAAATAATGAAAAATAATCGAATATTATAGATGGCATTTATAATCTCGAAATAATTATTCAATTTGAAATAGAAAAACAAGCTTGCCTAAATTACATAAAAAAAACGGAAAATAGAAATTATAATTCTAAATAATACAAAATTTGATCAGAATATATAAAATGTAACAAATAGTGCATAATAATATAGAAATACTGATAATATAAAAAATTTTACACGTTACTATAGTTATTTGTAGTTCCATATGTATTGCACTCATCCAAGACAAGTTTTTCATTTTTAGACGATTTTCTCTCTGTGATATGTTGGTTTTAACTATTTATTTATTTATTCATATTTATTTATTTATTTTTTTAATTGTCCGTGCTGTATGTTCCGTTATCCACATGTGGTTTCCTTTTTTTCAACTGACCATTCTAGCCCTGAAGAAGACTATTGTATAGTCGAAACGTCGGCGTGAATAAATTTTATTAATTGACTGAAAGTCCGAAGAATTCTTACTTTCCTGTATCTACTGATAATAATGTATGTAAAAAAATGTTGAAATTCGTAGTAAAATCTGAAAAGAATAAATATTAATATTAAAAATCAAATTGAATTCGGTAATAATACAAGACTGTATTATCTACATTACATGCGAAAAAATGAGACTCATAATCTAAATGTGTATTATACCGTATATCAAGTTTTTTTTTTTTATCAGTAAACAGGTGTATGTCATTATCATATTTACATTTGAAATGATTGACAGCAATGTGTTAAAGCGTTTGTTTTTATAAATAAACATAGGGCATGTATTATAAAACTTGTCTTAGGCTCATATTGGAATTATATCATGTTTTAATTTGTATTTCTTTTTTGAATTGTCGTTTTGGAAGATTACTGTTTTGATGACTGCCAACTAGAATATACTCCGTATGTTCACTTACAAAAAAAGAAAAACGCTTTAAAACATCGCTGTCTACCAAATCAAATATAACTATGGTAATGACATACCACTATGTTTACTGATAAAATAAAACTCCTAGTGTAAGGCAAAACATTGATGTTTTATAACTAGCTATAGAAATAAAAGTAATTTTTTGCTGTAAAATTGTGACATTTTTCAGATTAAACAAATTCCAGGCGTACATTTTCCGTCATTGTCAACCGATTTCCAACTCCTTTGAAATTACCATAAATATTCGCCAATCATCCTTTGAAGAATAATTTCTGTCTGTTGCCCTCTTTTGTAAGAAATTTAAGAGTATAACGCTTAACATTTTCCTTGCAAAAATTGCAAAACTTTTTATTTTAAACCAAACATGAAAGGCAGATAAATGTTACAAAATCTTGTAAGTAAAAATTTCAATTGTCACATTGTCACTTATTATTTTCAGTGAAGATACCTGTATCTAGGATGACTCAAATATTACTCCCTTTAAATATATTTTTATTATTGATACATACACCCATTCATCTGTATGTCACTGTATTCTAAATGGGATTAGAAGGTTTAAGGTATTTAAGAATGTTTTTAGTTTTCATGTGGTTTATGTCTACAGTTTATATAAGTGACTCGCAGAAGAAATATACCTAATTCTTAAACTATTTTTATTATCAATCTAGAGCAATTTACGCAAATGGTTTGCAATTTATACAAATTTCTTTCGATTAGTTTAAAATATAGAATGTTATTTAAGAATTCCGCCATTTGATTTTGAGTTACATCGCCTTTATTAGTAATATCTTAATTTTATTAGGGATTGTATCCACAAGCCCTACACATTCTTCTGTTAGGAGAATCGTCCCGTATGTTTAGTAAGGTAGGTTTTACTGAACTCATTGGATTTTTACGAAATTGTTTTTCATTGTGCCAAAAGTAAAGGGTCTTGGTATAGAAGATAAATCTAAACTAAAAAATGACCCTTTAAATGCCGGTTGAATTATCACCAGTCATTTAATATATATATATATATATATATATATATATATATATATATATATATATATATATATTTTAATTTATAAAAGATATAAGCCGGCCTAATTAACTTGCGTCTAGCCGGTATTCTAGCCTTGATCACGAAAATAAACGACAGTTGGTCATCATTCAATTCAACCACACAAAACAACAATAACCTCACCTAACGCACAAAAATCACTCATGGAAAACTCAGGTTGGTTATGTGCGTTTGGTGAGATTATTTTTGTTACATTTAGTTGAATTGCAAGAGTTATTTTTGTGTGTTAGGTGAGGTAATTGATGTAGTGTCAATCTGTAAAATATACACACTACTACACTAAACGAGCACACGCATGTCGACATCTAAATTGAATATGTTCGTTATAAAAGCTAGTATAGTACGACTAGCGAATGACAGTTGACGTTTAAATTATGTTATAGAGATGTGGTTTCTTTTCATAACTTTGTCTTATGATTTGAATTTGAAAGGAAACTGACCTGTGTTATTCCATTAGAGAAAACTAGAATTGTACTAAATTCCACTAGAATGTTACATATAAAAAAAATTTAATACCGCGAATTATGAGTCGGAATTACTGTCAGATGAAATTGAAAATATTTGAAAAATCAAATTATTTTGTTATAATCAAACTAAATGAAAAATGTTTAAAATATCTTAAATGCACCGCTGGTCTGTATTTATGTTATTACGCAGGTACTGTAGTCATCCATTTATTTTCAGCAACACATTCAGTAACATATTTCTGGGATTTTCCAGTCTAATATTTAAATGGGTACTTGCAAAATTCTCAAATCATAGGGCAATGTCATTTAAAGAAATCACATCTATAAAATACTTTAAACGTCAACTTTAATTCTCTATAGTCAGAAAAATTGGCTCTTGTCGGGTCCAGCAATAAAAGTATAAATATCGTAATTATGACGAAGCGGCATACCGCTCACTACTTGCATTATAACCTTAGATCATATAATTTAAGTTACATGATCTAAGATTATAACATTGGCATCAATGGGCTATAATTTGCGTTGTTCTGTTGAAATGAAGACATGCTCTGTATAGTGAAATATAGTAAAATAATTTTACTGTTCCTTTAACACAAATGCTATTTTTGTCTTGATATAATTTCTTATGAGAATAAAAACTGTAGTTTCAAAAATTGTTTCAAACAAAAATAGTATTTATGTTAAGAGAGTAGTAAGATTATTTTATTATACACACTCGGGGCAGGTAGAAGTACCAGGCGATGCATGTCTTCATTTCAAAAGAACAGCGCAAATAATGGCGTTTTTTATCCAATAGTAAGCGATAGATCGCCTTGTCATAATTACAACCAGTGGCGTGCAGTCCATATGTGCAAGGTGTGCACTGCACACCCTGCGAATAATTTCAAAATTTATTACATTAAAATGTAAATTAATTAATTGATTTGATCTTAATATATGATATACAAAATATAAAAATATTAATACAATTATGGGGCAATAAGGAACAGTAGCATGTTTGGTTGCCTATCAGCGAATGTGTGAATTGCCGGCCGGGCAGTGCAGGTCTCCGCACTGCACTCGGTGCGCATATTTTTACACAGGGAGGGTATAGGAACAGTGTATTTGCGCAGACAAGGATAAAATATTAGAAATACGTATCGCCCCATCGCACTCTCCAGCGTGCAGCATATTTTGTGCACGTATCACCGTAAAATTACTTTTAGTAGTATTCACAAGCATAAACAAGTTCAGACAAACAATTAATTATTAATTTTAGGTATTTGGTACATAATTTATATATCATTTATTTTACCTATATTTGTATTTATGAAAATTTATAGAATGGAAATTGCAAGTGAATTACTAATAATTGCGGATTTACTGAAGAAACCATTTTCTAGAAGGGGCATCGGCATAGTATAAAAAAATAAGATAATTCTGAATTGTTAACTTAAGATTCTACCTACACAATACTTTTAAAAAAAAAAATCTGCACACCTAACACAGAAACCCACCGCACGCCACTGATTACAACATTTATAGTTTTATTGCTGGACCCGACAGAGACATTTTTTCTGACCATAGTCGTACATTCACCGGCTAGACGTTCGTACCGAACTATTATGAACCTGGGCTCGCATAAAAAACATAAGCAATGTGAAATTTCAATAATTGGACATCCTTGAAATTATACATAAGTACATACATTTAATGCTGAGGTTTCTTTTTTGGTATGGCACCTGTAGAAGTCGTTTGTCTCTCAATGCCAGAAGAATAATTATTATTTTCCGCCCGATATACATAATTTGGTCTTTTTTCTTTCGACGACGACTCGAAATAGCCCATCTTGTGAAACATGTCAGTTTCTTTGACCTCCGGAGCATGTGCTTTTCTTTCTTTGCATTTCCCGGGAACTCCAAAATGAGTCATTGTATCAAAAATATCATGAATTCGACGTGGATATGGTGGTGGATTTCGATCACCCCTAAAAAGATAATTGATAATAATTTTTATTATGCAAAAAATAACGCTTGTAATTCATTGGTACTTGAAAGTTAAAAATATTATAAATATAAATTTATTTTAAGGTTAACATATTGTTTTCATAGCTTGCTGTTTTTTTTATGGAATTTTATTAATACGTATTTTGAAAATAAATGGCCTCTCTTTTCCAGTGGTTGAAGTAAAACTATATTTTGATATCGTTATCGTGAAGATAATTTTATGTACATTCCGGAAAAAATATAATAATACCGATTTTCTGCTCTAGATTTAAAGTTGCATCCATTGCGCTAAAACTGGAAGTAATAACAAATTCTTAATACGATTATGTTATAAGCCCCTTTGTCTAGTTTAACTTTTCTTATTATCTCTCAAAATAACGAATTATTTTTGATGCCGGACTTTCGCCGACCATCTGTATATTTGTACCGAAGCAGATGTCACCTCATTCTCAAAGCTGTCGTGCAGACAACGCCAAAGGATAGATTTTAGTTCAATTTGAAAGTTACAGAACAATTATTATAATACGAGGGGAGTTTTTTATGTTATCTACCTAGCTATGAAAACAATATGCTATCGCGACAATTTTCTTATGTCAAGTTACTGTGACATTTTCATGTCTACAAAGACACAATTAAGAACTTGAAAGCGGCTATACGCGAAAAAAAGACCCCACAATTATGCTCAGAAAATGCTGTTTCTGCACAACAACTGCTTGGTGCATAAAGCACGAATTGTTCAAACAGTAGTCAATAAATGCAGCTTTGACGAATTACAACATCCACCTTACAGTCCTGACCGCGTCCGACTATTATTTCATTCCAAAACTCAATAAACATTTGAGAGAGAGTCGCTTTTTATCGAATGATGACTTGGAAAACGCAGTGGAGTCGTATTTTGCAGAATTACCAAAATATTTGTTTTGCAGGCGTAGCTTTATTAGAAAAACGTTTGAATAAGTGTGTTAGTGTTAACGGTTCTTACGTTGAAAAATAAAATTTTATTTGTTCTCTAACTCGTTGTTTTCATAGCTAGGTAGATAACATAAAAAACTCCCCTCGTAGTATTCAATATGTATTTCATTTGCGTCAATTTTATTTTATTTGCAGATTTCGTTTGGGCGATACATTTGTATTGTTGAGGGCGCTTAGAGTGCATACACGTTGTTGTCGTAAAACGTAGAGAATATACCACAACAACCATCGGATTCGGATCTAGGCCGCCATATTATTAAATTATTGGCATCTATTACTATTCCTTATTATTATTGCTGCGCAGTTATTAATGTTCGTAGGCGGTTTCCCATCCAAAAACTCACTGTGGTCATTCAACTTAATACTCATTATTAATATTTATTTCTCTCTGACAGTCGTATATTACCTTTACTATTATTTATTATTTTGATTTTTAAGTGGCACAAAAGTTACCCCGATGATGCGCTCTCCACGCAGCAATAAGTGCTCCTGGGTTGACGCCCGCACGGTACGACTTTCATTATCATTACCGATATATGCTTATAAAGCAGATTGGCATACTCAGCTATGGATAATATGCCGTGATGATATATTTATTTATTTTATTAACTAGTACTTTAATTTCTAAATGATATATTCCCCTAATTACCTATAAATAAAAAAAATAATTGATAATTTAGATATGCTAGCATTAAGAACCAAAAATTTGCAAATAAAAAAATGCCTATTTATGGATAATAAATTAAGCCGCGGTGATATATTTGTTTATATAATGTAATAGGTTTTTTAACTCTTTTTGTACAATTTTTACCTAATTTTTAACTCAAATTTTGTTGATCCAATTTTATGTTAAGGGCAGTTTTTTTTACTTTATCTCTTAGGAGATAAATACTTTTATGATAAGACTGTATTTGTTTGTGTCATAAAAATTCGTAGAAAAATCAGTGGTAATTAAACGGTTGTACTACGTGTGTAAATTTATACTTGGAAACAAATGAAATAAGTTGTGACAAATATCCTTAGTTAAAAAACTCATTTATGTAAAATTTTGATTGTCTGACTTTAATTTAGTTACAAACATCCAATAAAATGTTTTTGTGCTAACTTTTGAGAACCACTATTAAGCCATGTATAAATGACAATGCAATTAAATTGTTTTATTACTTACTCGAAATATATTACTTACAAGTATCCTGCTTGGTCTTTTAATAAGTTGTGGGGCTCTATGTCTTCCATAATTTTATCGAAACTCATTATTTTATAGATATTTACCGAAGAATTAATTCAAAAACTATAGCAATGTGCTCACAGCTCGCACCCTTCTATGTTGATGGTGATAGTTGATGCAACATATACTATACAGGATGAGTACGAGTGGTAAAGGAGTTTAATTTGGCAACATCGGAAGTCTTTTTTTCTAATAATATTTGTCCCGTAATAAAAATTTAAAGCATATTGTTGTTATATATATATATATATATATATATATATATATATATATATTAATTCTTTTCCTATTCAAGTAATCTTAACTTTATAAAATATTAAAAAGTAGATCTAGTATGTTTTGTTTTTCAAAAAAATGAAAATCGGGTAACTATCAAATATCACTTATATTCTTTTTGCTTTTATTTGGTTGACAATTAAATTTAGTTTACTCGGTCACCAAAAGCATAAATTCAAAATTTTTAATAATAAAATATTCATAATTTTCTGCTCTAATGTTCCAAGTATAAAACACCCCATAATGTTTTATTTCACAGATAATATTTGAAGAAATATACTATTTTCCCATGTTAAGCGTCCATGTTGTAGAGTTTTGTATTCGGCCTATATACTGTAATTACTTTACATTGTTTCAGTAACAATTTTTATTGATGCATTTATTAATAGAGGGACAAACGATCAGTTTTTTAATGACAAAATGTGCAAAACATTTATTTATATATTTACCATATTTAAATTAGTAAAAGTAGTCTTAAGTCTGATTTACAATAAAAGAAATAGGAAAAAACTGTTAAACAAATTTAAATTATTAAACTGTCAGATTTAATAATACCATATTGTACAATAAGTTTTTATAAAAAAATATATCTTTTACATTGTAAATATTATAGAAAAAATGTTTGTATTGGAGTGTAAATAAGGCTGAGCACTAGCCAATCAGAAGCATAAACTGTACAACGGAAAATTTGAATTAATTCCTTTTAATTTAAGAATGGATTAAATGTTTTTAATTTAATATCAAGATGGAAAACAATATATATTATTGTTATAAAACAGTGTATTATAATGTATTGTTTTTATAAAACACTATTTTATAAATTTGTATGTGAGCAAAAATAATTGGACCTATCTATCATACATATTTATAACATGAACGTAATTCTTCGAAATTTATTATCAATCATGGCTTATCAAAGATTTTAATAGTGGAAGATAGCTATTGTTCTACTTAAACGGTTTAGTAGCGTACCTATGCAGGAATTAGTAAAATATTCTTATTATAGTATAGTATTTTTATAAGAAAGCAAAAAGTAGTGATAATTTTTATGATAAAAATTCAATTAGCCGAACTATCGAATTTTGGTGTTATATTTTTATAAAGTGATTATGATCATATTCAGGTCGCAGTGCAAAATACACATAAACGAAATGAAGAAAAGAGGAAAGATCAAACATTTGGATTATAGGATTAACGGAATATCGATTACTGTATATACAGTGTTTTTTACCATGCGGCTATTTGGATCTCGAAAGCTGTAAGTGATACGCATTTGTTACATTTCAGCAATAGTTATGTTTTGTTTCTAAAAGATACATAGGAAATATTCATTTTATAAAACGCTAAAAGGATAAAACACTACATAAAGTTTTACGGGAAAGATGATATTTAATGAAAAGTGTTTATGTCCTCTACAGGTGTACAAGAAATAAATACATTAAATTTAATCAGTGATAGAACTCGTCGAGAGAAACAATATGTCTTAGTAACTTTTTTTAAACCTTCTAGATATTGTGTTAAAAAAAGTTTTGTAAAAAAATTCATTACATGCTTAAAAATACTAAAAAAAAATGGGAATTCAAAAGAATGTTACTAAGAAATATTGTTGCTTTCTACGAGATCTGTCAATGTCATTTACTTTTTTCTGTTTCACCAGTATATATCTCGAACTTAGAAATCTTTCTTTCCAAAAAATAACATGCGATTCCAAAAAAAAAAAAATATTAAGAATTATTGTTGCTCTTGCCGAGTTCTATCACTGGTTAAATTTAATGTATTTAATTCTGTTACAACCTGTATATTGCCTGATTACGTGTTTTGACATCTAACTCTAATCTCTTACATTTAGACAATTCAGAATTTCTAATATTCTTGCTCTGTTTAATTGAATAGTGTCCGATCACCATCGTGGAAGTCCTGGACTGCATGGAGAGCACCTGGAAAACCTGTGCAACAAGGTAGACTTTGCTTAAGGTGGCCCGCAGGTGATATCTGCGATGGATAAGGCAAGAAAGCATTCGTAGTGAATCGCTGGAAAATCAATATAACTAGAGCACATATTTTTAGAGGTCGTGAGACATAAAGAATAACTTCAGCACTTGATGAAATGAATATCTTCTGAAAAAGAGAAAAGTAAGATTGTAATAATATAAAAAAATTAATGGTCCGCATTACGAGCGCACTTTTATAATAGCGATTTTATGGAGTACACTTTAAAATGTAAAAACTCGCTCCATAAAAGCGTTAATATTATAAAAATGCTAGCCTATATCTCTACCCTCTTACCCTCAATTGGGTGTAGTTGCTTTATTCTCAACAGATTTCAATAACGACTATTTTATCAAGAAATGTTATAAATAATAGTTTGTAGACTATTTACTTCTTTTATTTCTTTGTTCCTAAATTTGTTTCCCGTTGTTACTACTAGTACATTTCTCAAATAATTTGTTTCCAGTGCATTTATTTTGCTTTTTGTTTTGTATTATCAGTTTTTTTTTTTCTAAACTTGGATAGTTTATTAAAAAGTTTCAAAAACACATGTTTTAGAAAAAGGTTGCTTGAAGTTTAATAAGGAATATTTCAATTTTGAAGCATGAAGCTTCAATTTTTTTTTGCATTACCTCATGTATAGATTTGTTACAGACTACGTTGAATAATGAATTTCTTTAGACTGCGAAGACATTATTGACAAATTTATTCAAATGTCTCATTTATTTATTATATTTCCTAGGTCTTCCCGATGAGTTTTTTCTTTCCGCAGAACTTGATATTCTCTGAACCTGAACAATGGAATGTTACTACTAAAAGAATAATTGTCAAAGTATGAAATTTAGTGTAAAACCAAACTTGTATATTAGAATTTAAACATACAAATTTCAATCGAAACCCAAACAACCTTTTCCGCAAACCTTGTTATTTATAGAACTACGAGTAATTAATTATATTTATCTTTTATTTTCAGTGCCGGTTAAGTAGTGGCCGTGCGCATTAAGATGTCTCTACATGTTTAGATCGAATTTGAGGTTACTCGGTTTGAATTCATGGACCGACTAAGTGAGTAGTCATTAACATGCCACCATATCAGGCATTAATCGCACTCGCATGCATCGATCTGACCAGTCGTCCATGTTAAACTGTAGGCATAAACTATAAATAAAAAAAAAATAAAAAACTATAAATCCGACTTCAGCCGGATTTATAGTTTACATAACATAACATAGCATAACATAACATAAGAAATTTTTTAGACTTTATACTCGTAATACGTGACATAAGCATAAGACATAGCACGAGAAGAAGAAGAAGAAGAATTGTTCTGAAAAATGTTCATAGTGTTGTATTATTACTATATTCATTACTGTTTTGACATTTCATTTTGTCATTCTTTGTACACGTTAAATTTTAGAACTTTTCGCGAAAACGTGATTTGTTTAAATAAAAATGGATGATGACGATGCAATGACAGTAGCTGTTGCAGTATCTTGTGCATTATTATTATTATCTCTGCACAATAATTTAACTATTTATTATCTCATAAAAAACAAAAACTAACCTCACAATTTGTTTGTAAACAACAAGCAGATGCGAGCACTCCAACGCTCCAAGATTTCGCTGCTCTTCCAATAGAGCCGAATTGCGCCGAATATTTCCGAACAACATAACATAACGAAATAAAATATGGTCATTTCTTATGTTATGCTATGTTATACAACTATAAAATGCCATACGGACTTGTGTGTTTTTATATTTTCACTATGTTATGCTATGCTATGTTATGTTATGTTATGTTATGTTATGTAAACTATAAATCCGACTATATTAATGCTGAAGTAGAGGAGATAAGATAAAAGGATATATTTTGTTTATATCAATTAAAAATAGAAATGTGTTAGATCTCAGGTTCTATTAATAATTAACAATTGATAATTGGCATGCTGATTCGGAATGTAGTTTTTATATAAAATATTAATAATTTTTTTTTAGACGACCATTGTGATAAGTATGGCATATCAACGTAGTATCCTAACATTGAAAGTTAAACTTATGACATTTGTGTTACGATATATTTCATATCGTAATAGTTGACACGGTTGCTATAGGTTATTATGTCATTATTTTCTGGCTATATGTATACATTATTCATTTGTCAGCTGTCCGTACGTTTGAACCTAAATTTCAGTTTAGAAAAAAAAGTAAAATTTATTTATTCTCGTCTAAAAAATAATGTTCATGACTTGTATGAAATTCAAATATCTTAGCTCGTGTGTATTGACTTGCACTCCGCTACGCGTCGTGCGTCAATTTACACTCGCATGATATTTGGTATTTTTCATAACTTGTTACGAAAATAACTATATTTGAAATTGATTAATTTAATTTTAATAATGGTTTTATTATAAAACGCAACATGCGGTAACGCGCGAAAACAGTAAAAAATGTTAAAAATTATCTAATGACTATTAAATAAAAATTCGTTAATATTTTATATGAAAACTACATTCTGAATCAACTTGCTAAATTTTAATTCTTAATTATTAATGGAAACACACTACAACACTTTTCTTAATTTAATTGTTAACAAAATATAAATAAATCGAAAGTAAATTAACGTTATTTATAAAGCCCATGGTTATAACATATTAAAATTTAAATTTTTTCCATTTGTACATTTGAATATTAGACATCAATGAATCATTTTTCTTTTTAAATATTGTCTTTATTTTTATATTAATTAATTTGAAAATATAAAACTTATGCCCATATTCATAAACACTCGTAAAGTTTCAAAACGGCTCGTTTTAATTTTTTACAAATAGAATCAAACTTGTCAAATAAAATTTTGATTTTTCTTTCTACGTCGATTGTTTCTATTGGATAAATATTATAACGAACCGTTTAAATTTTTTACGAGTGTTTATGAATACGGGCATTACTGTAATTACGTAGAAATGTATAGTCCATAATTTAAAATGTGTTTCATAATTTTTAATTTTTTTTAAAGTAAGTTATTGAGCTTCAAACTCAACTGACTATAATTCTGAAATAGATAAAATTTGCATAAAATTCCGCTTCGTCATATTAAACGGATTATATGCATCTCTAATTAATCTTTGGGAAATTCTAGCCTCTTCTTTCTACTTCAGCATCAGCTTCAACTTGGCCCATCCTATCCTTTTCATTCCTACCTAAAGTTAAGTACATTTCATCTCATTTTGTTTGGATTTCAGGCGCGGGCAATTCTATTTAGTTAATACCGCAGGTGGTTTAGATAGGGTTCCCTGCTCAAATGGAGATACCTTGTCATGGTGGCAGGGTTTAACCTTTGCCCAGATAGGGACTAACGTCTCCCCACAACGACTTATATTTTTAATAATTTGCTCTTTTCAGTTTGTTCTTTGATTTTTTTTTTGTATTGTACCAAATAAATTAATAATTGAAAAATTAATCCTTTTATAAATATTTTTTTATTGAGCCAAATAGAGTATTATGTGTTTCAGACTTCAAAATACCATCGGTATGTACAGTCCTAGTGTACAGACGTGTGTGTGTTGTGCTCCGCTGAGGCTTTGAGGACGACTTCCTGGTGCCTGCAGAGACTTCTGGATACCTGCAGGTCCTAGAGACATACCTGAAGAATTTATTTATTCATAGTAAGTTCAATTTTTATTATTTTTATTTTACAACTTGCAATAGAGAGCAAGCGCATGTTACACAATTAATTATTTTTATGAACTATACACCGGCGTGACACATCGTTGATATATTTAAATATTATTTAAATTATAATATACAATTATTATATTAATTGTTGATTGTATTTTCTATTGTTGCAAATTCCAGAATGGAGAGATAAACTGGCGATGTTGCAGGAGTAACAAAAGGACCTGAATCCTGAGAGGAACGTTTGAGACGGGCCCAAGGTTTCCTATGGCGTCAGGCGTCTTTATCCTGCCCTATTTTGCCCTAATGTTTTTATGCTCTTTGCCTCTTATTCAGTAATAAGATATACAGAAAGGAATAAATAAAAATTACGTTCATACATAAAATAATATTATAATTAAATAAATAATTATTTAGTTTATAGTAACAGTTTATATAACAGGCACATATACATTTATTTCATATTGCATTTTCATCTCAAAACATACGAATACAGTAGAACCTCGATTATCCGGGCCAGTCGGGACCGAGCCTTTGCCGGATAATTGAAAACACGGGTAATGCAATAATTTGTATTGTAGTGGAAGAATGCCGGATTTATTTTGTGAAACATTACATAGCTTTAAGACTGATTAAATTTTAATTTAAGTAGATCAAATAAAAAATTTTCGTATTGGGTTAGGGTTAATAATTGGCATAGGTTTATATTTTGTATATTTCATTTACTTGTTGTTATTATTATTGCTTTGTACACAGTTTTTTATGGAGTGTCCTTTGGGACACAGTTTTTTGTTAATTGGTCTAGTGCCTTTCTGCTATTGGGAAATATTGTAAAATAAATAAATAAATAATCCTCATTTTCCATTTTTTTAAAATAATTTATTTGGACAAATACATATGTCCGAGAAACGAAACAAACGTAATACATGTAACAAAAAATAAAAGTTTTCATATGTATACATATGTATGAATGTACATTGTACAATATGCAATATGTACATAATTGTGTACGTTTATGTATGTACATATGTGAATAAAATTATTTTTGGGCTTCGTAAATTTTACTTCTTATAAATTCCTTCATTTTTCTAAGCTCAAGAAACTGTAGATCAATGCTATCAGTTTCAGGTTGTTTTTCAAAATATTCGATGAGTACATTTACTGCATATCTGGCGTCTGGATGACTTGTTTTGATGACGAAATTATTTTCATCATCATGCAAAATGCCGCACGGAAAATCCGCCGCCCGGATTAAACGCGCACGGATAATCGGGGTTCTACTGTACACATTTTATATATTCTAATATGGCTGGTTTATAAAAGATTTATTTCTCAAAAAACTAAAATACATTTAGTGATGAAAGATTGATTTAAAACATTTATGTGAGGTCTTGGGTTCGAGAACTGACGAGATCCAGTGGCGTAGCTACCGTGGAGCAATTGGAGCAAACTGCTCCAGGCGCTTTAATTATGAGAGCGCAAAATTTGGCAGAGCGAAAAAAGAAAAATTTCTAATTGATACTATTTAGCGCTATATATTTTTTTCCTTGTGTAGTGCAGAATATCTATTTCAGTTTTTCAATGAATTTGTTATTTAATATTTTAATATCTTCATACAATCTTCTAGCATTATTTTATTAATTTATTGTGTATAGCGCAATAAGCGGTATCCCAAAAGCGACAATAAGTATAATTATACCCTGCAGCGGTGTAACTTAGCGGCAGATTTCAAACCTCAACTCCTACGATTTAAAATGTGTTTTCACAATCAATTAAATGAAATTACTTCTATCAATGAAATTGCTGAACTACTTTTAATTCACACCGCAGCCTCAAATAGCTTTTCCGATATTATTGCAGCATGCCTCATTTTTTAATTTTACCAGTGACGACAGCGACAGCAGAACGAAGTTTTTCAAAACTGACGCTAATTAAAACTTATTTAAGAAGCAGCATGTCACAACACCGTCTTAGCACTTTGGCCACTATATCAATTGAGAAAACAATGGCTTGTCAACTTAATCTAGATAAAGTGATTGACCGATTTGCGAGCGAAAAAGCGAGAAAGCGATGTTTTGATGTTTTAGTATGTGGAAACTTAAAATGTATACATTTTGTTAATAAGTAGTTCATAAAGTATATAGTTAATATAAGTATGTATTCCGTAGTTAAAGAATTATATTTTGTTTTATTAATATATGTATTTGCTTTATTATTGAAAAGCTTTGAATTTTTAATAAAGAATTATTAAATAAGATGTTTTAAACAGCAAATAAATACATATGTTTATATTTTTATATTCAATACAAAATTTGACTGGACGTCTTCCAAGAAACAAGGGGGCGCATCGATTTTTCTTGCTCCAGGGCGCTGAATATGTAGCTACGCCACTGACGAGATCAGTTGATTTTTCAAATTTATTAAATTATGTACATATTTATTATTAAGGTCATATTTAAATATCTTTGCATTTCATACGCATAATCTGCACAACCAATCACAAACAAGAAGAGTGGTACCTTAACTTCGTGTTACCAAAATGGAGAATTAGTTAATAAACAATTGTGCGTGACATGTTCGTATTGTGCTTAGCACAGTATTTTATGTGTTATATTATTGTGAATAGTATCAAATGACAATGGAGCAGTAGATATCAGTTCCCAGCTGTTATTTACAAGGTAAATCACTTCATTTTATGGTTAATTGCCAAAATCGTTGTTGCAAAATGATGCTGCACGTGTTAGATTTGTAATGAACCAGTTGAAAAATGAAATTAACAATTCCAGTGGCGTAGTAAAAGGGTTTTTAGTGGGTGTTATTATTAACTTGTTGGACATAATTTGCAATAACTATATCAAAATATCTTTTTTATTTTATCATTTAATTAAAATTATGAATAATATAATCTCATTTAGATACGTATTAATATACATGAATAAACATAAAATGTAATGTAAACGCAAACTAATAAGTAAGACACATGTGTTTATTTCTTTATGGATGTAATAAACAACATTATTATTATTATTATTATTATTATTATTATTATTATTATTATTATTATTATTAAAATACTCCATACAACAGGCATAGCCCAATTAAAGTACAGAGGAAAACTAAGGTGAGAAACAAAAGTAGATAGGTAACGGAATAAACTATCGAGAAAATAATAACTAGGAATTATAATTTTGACCAAGTGAAGAATTTAAAAAAACAGTGATAAAATTGTTTAGACGATAGAAGGAAAATATCTAGAGACGAAAATTTAAAGTTATATAAAAAACACATTCTATTAATAGGAGATTAGAACAAAATATTGGTACTTGCTGCTGGTAAGTAAAAAGTAGATGAGTATCTAATGAGGTACACAGGTGCGTGAAAATTAATGAGATTTAATTATCATCAAAACGATTCCAAATAAAAGAACAGTATTCTAATTTAGATCGTACCAAGGAATAAAATAAACAAACGATTGCATTTACATTAGGGAAAGAACGAGTATTACGAATAATGAAACCTAGTAAACGTAGAGCTGCATTACAGATAGAGTCTATGTGTAGCATAAATGTTAATTCCTTGTCGAATTTTACTCCAAGATCAATAACGATATCATTTCGGGTTAAGATTTTATTATCTAATGAGTAGTTGAAGAAAACTGGCAAGGATTTCCTATAGTATGAAACTATTTGGCATTTATCTAGGTTTAAAAACAGATTATTGGACAAGCACCAGTTGGAAAAATTAATTAGGTCATGTTGTAGAATGTCACAGTCAGGAGAGGAAAGAATCGGATGAAAAATTTTCAAATCGTCGGCAAAGAGTAATTTACTACAATGGATGACATCAGTTATATCATTGACAAATAGTAGGAAAAGTAATGGTCCCAAATTAGAACCCTGTGGTACACCAGAGGTGGCAGTAAAAGAGAATGAATTATGACCAAGAAAATGAACAGAAAGTAATTTCTCTTTTAAGTAAGAAGATAGAAGAGCAATTAAAGATGCCGATAGAGAGAAAAAGTAAAATTTTGTTAATCAAAATGGAGTGATCAATCCTGTCAAATGCTTTTGCAGTCAGTGTACACGCAGTCAATCTGTTCTCTTGAATCTCGAGCTGTAGATACAACATGAGTAAAGAAAGAGAGATTAGTGGCAGTTGAGCGCTTTTCCATGAATTCATGCTGGAAAACAGAAATTTTATTTTTGACTCTAGGATAGATAACAGAGTAAATGATTTTTTCGAAAGATTTACTGAAATTAGAAAGCATAGCAATTGGTCTGTAGTTAATTATGTAAGAGGCGTCGCCAGATTTTAAAATAGGTGTTATCTTGGTTTGTTTCCAGATGTTCGGAAAAATATTAGTTCTGAGACACAAATTGAAGATATGGAATAAAGCTCTAGAGAATGGAAAAGCGCAATCTTTTATAACGAGACTTGGTACTAAATCAGATCCACTGGAGAGGTTGGGTTTAAGTTTTTGTAGATGTTTTAATTTCTTCCCTCGTTGATTAAGGGAAATTGGATCGTCAGAAGAAAAATTTGAGGATGAGGAATTAGTTCCGGTGTAAGGCACATAGACAGATTTAAAGAATGTTGCAAAGGCATTTGCAATATTGATAGGTGAAGAGAAACTGGTATCTTTAAAGTACATATGATCTGGAATTTAGATTTAGATTTGACAAAGTTCCAAAATTTATTTGGGTCGTTTTGAATAGAATATTCACATGCTGATTGATACTCTATGTAACAACTTTTAATTAAAGTTTTAACTGCGGCTCGTAAAGATTTGAATTTTTCTTTGTAAATTAAGTTTGAATAATGTTTAATGCAGAGTCGTCTGAAACGTTCTTTTTGTTTTATTTTGTTTTATTACAGGGGTGTACCACTTGGGATAGCGTGGAATAAACGATGATGATGAAGGGACACATTGGTCGAAAAATAAATAAATAGTTTTATGGAACTCATCGCAAGCCTCGTTCGGATCTTTGTAGTTATCAAGAATATCCCAATTATAATTATCATTTAAGTTGTAGAGCTTGATATAGTTGGCTTTCTTAAAATTATAAGAAATTTTAATAGACCTCTTGCGATTATTACTTTGAGAACGACAATTAAAAGTGATATGTAAGGCAGGATGATGACGGCACTGAATGTCAAAAATCAAGTCATTAGACTGGGTAACACTACATTCGATATTAGAAATAACTAAATCAAGAATTCTATTCAGGGAATTTTTGACTGTGTTAAATTGCTTTGTGACGAAGAAATCAAGAAAATTTGAGAACGTAAGTGATTTTGGATCATTTTTATCAGAGATAACTTCGGGAAGATTAAAGTCACCAAGAATGATAAAATCATTGTTTTGTAAAAATGTAAGACATTCAAAGAAGTCATAAAGGGACGTATACGCAGTGTTATTAAGTGCTGGGGGCATGTATAAAGCGAATATGTAGATAGATTTGTTATTGAACACTAATTTAGAGCACACTATATCAATGTTAGGAGGAAACACATCAGAGAAATTACTAAGATCTACAAGGATAGAAGTGATACTTTTAGTTACTAAAAGAAGAACTCCACCGCCACGAGAGAGATGACATGATTGATAATCTCTATTCTTACGATATACCTTAAAATTATTTCTGAACTCAGAAAACTGGAGTTAATCCACGTTTCAGAAAAAGCTATAACGTCATAGTCAAGAGATGCGCTTATAGCTTGTGTGACGTAAGATATTAGAAACATATAAATCCATATACATATGACAAAATGAAATTGAGTGATTTCCCACAAAAATCGAATAACATTTAATATTATTTTCCTCTTCATTTTCACAGGGTCAAAATTCTTTCAAAAACCAAACAAGTCCAGCTATTTTTATGTAATGTATATCATCACGGTTTATTATCCATTTCTAGGTGTGCCAATTTACTTTTATTCGTAGATTTTGGTAATTACGATATCTAAACTATTGTTTTTATGCTTGTTATTGGTACGGAGAAAAATTGCAACAGCCATGGTCATACAATGAACTTTTTTTTTTAGTGAAATTGGAATATTTCAACATGTTCGGTTTCTATAAAAAAAAGCACTTAAATTTTAAAAGTGTGAAGAAACAAAAATACTTAATTTACATATACAAAGCGTGAAAATTCAAAGGGATCTAAGTGCCGTTTTTATACGTTTTATGTGTTTTGCACGAAACAATAAGCACAGCTGCAATGTATTTCTTTTTAATATTCTTATCCATTTTCTTTAAACACATGCAAGATAATTACGACAATTCGACGTATGAGTGAAAATATATTAGTACTTATACTTGTTCATCTACAAAATTCTTTGTTTATAAAATAAATTTTATCCTTGGCTTTACATTTTTTGTATCATTTTTAAAACATTGGGCGGCTTTTCATGTTAAAATCTTCTATATTTTTTGACACTTGTTTTCCTTTGAATTTCAATAATGCCTTGTTGATATTTTTTATCATATGTGTATATACAACTTATATTTCGTAGGTTCGGAATAGAGTTTTTTAAAAAACAACTCTTTACTTGAAACTTGAATATAATAAATTTTTATTGACTTCTAAGCTTCTAAGTGATTGCATTTACATATAATAAGTATATTGAAAAAATGAGCGTTCTTATTACCTAAACATCGCTTTTTATACCTTTCCTTATCAAGTGGACGAATACTAGACATAATGCTGAATCGTCCAATATGCTACTGTGAAATATAGTGAAATAATCTGCGAATAGATATATACATCCTCCCCTTCTAGATTTCGCTATAATTCTGTTTTTATTCTGAAATAATTTCTCTTGTTAACCTGTCTTTCTATATTTTATATTTATTATTATTATTACAAACTTTCTTATAATATAATAACTTATTATTAAGAATATAATGAGGTGACTGGTATTTTTCTTCTGAATTTCTTTAATTAGTGCAATTTTGGGTTCGTTTAATATTATGTCAGATACATTATTTAATTTTGTATGTATTGTTTATACTTAGAGTATTTAATACTTTCGCAACATTTTTGAATTCAATTTCTTCTTATTTTTGAGGGATTTGTTTAAATTTTATAATTATTTATTTAACAATCGCTGTTTATTTTTATTTTGAAAATTTCTTTAATTTATTGGTCCACCATATTTTCTGGACGTGACATTTTTATTTACATATCACCGTCAAAATGGCGAATGATGATAAGTGTCTCAGCGAGCAGCTGAATTTTAAATGTGAAAAATGTAAAAATAAAGTTAAAAATGGAGTGCAATGTGTTACTTGTGAAGGTAACTATCACTATAAGTGTGGAAATATTAGTGAATCCCCTGAAGATTTAAAGTGGGTCTGTGGAAACTGCGGGGACACTTCCACGCCAACCTCTACAGTGGAAGTTAGATGTCAAACTATCGAAAGGGCATATCTTCTCCTTCATGGTGAGTGCGCTGCTTATAAAAACCTATATAAAGAAATGGAAGAGAAATGCATGAATTTAGTACGAGAACTTGATAACCTTAAAAAAGTACATCCAAAAAATAGCGAAGATATAAACCAAAAATTATAAAAAACGAAGAATACAACTTCTGTACAACTTACTTACTTACTTAATCCTGCACCTTTCTACCCTCAAGGGTGTAAGGCGTACCCCGGCTTGCGGGGGAGGGGGTTGAGTTCTGGTTCGTTGGTCTGCTCCATATTTCTTTCCACTCTGCTCTATCTTGTGTTGCTCTCTTCGTTTCTTCCCAAGTTAGACCTCTTCTTTGCGCTGCCTCCTTTACTTCTTCCAGCCACGTTCTTGTTGGTCCTCGTGGTTTCTTTCTTCCAATTTTTGCTTCAAACACTTTTTTAACTATTCTCTCCTCTCCCATCCTTTCTACATGCCCATACCATCTCATCTGTCCTTCTGCTATCTTATCTTCCATTGCTTTTACTTTTAAGTTTTGTCTGTAGGTTGTGTTTTCAATTCTGTCCACTCTTGTTTTCCCCTCTATTTTTCTCAAGAATCTCATTTCGATAGCCGTAATTATTTCTTTTTGTCTTTGCGTTAAAGTCCATGTTTCAGCTCCGTGTATGAGTATAGGTGCCACTACTTTCTTAAATATTTGTACTCTGGTCTCTTTTGGTATTTCTTTCTTTCCTAAGAAGCTGTGTTTGATGCTATTGAATATTTTGCCTCCTCTTGTTCTTCTTTCTTTTATTTCTTCATCAAATCTTCCATCTTCAGAGATCATTGACCCCAGGTATTTAAATTTTTGTACTTGCTGTAGATTTTTATTTTTTAGTTGTATCGTGTGGTGTTGTTCATTTCTTCCTAGTATCATGGTTTTCGTTTTTTCTTTATTGATCTTCATGTTTAATTTTTGTAGCGCTTTATCATATATTTCTATATTCCTTGTTAAGGTTTTTTCGTCTTCTGCTATGATGACCATGTCATCTGCATAGCATAGTTCTGCTATTTCCACTCTTCTCAATTTCCAATGTCCTATGTAGTATATCTTTACTTCTTTCTTTGTCTCTTTTATTCCTTCGTCAAGAATTAGCGTAAACAGAAGCGGGCTCAAAATGCATCCTTGTCTTACTCCGGCTGTAGTTTCAAATGTATTGGAGGTCTCTTGTTTCACTCTTACATAGCTCTTAGTCTTTGAATATAGGCTCTGAATTCCTGTTATTAACGTATTTGATATTCTCCTTTTTCTTAGCGTTTTCCATATGTCTTCTCTATTGATTCTATCAAACGCTTTCTCTAGATCAATGAAGCACACATGTACGTTTCTCCCTTCTTTTATTACCTTTTCCCCTATTTGTATGAATATCGCATCATTTACTCCTCTAGTTGGTCTAAAACCAAATTGAGTTTCCTCTAACGATTCTTCCAGCTCTATTCTTAGTCTACTCTCCAGGATTCTTGCATATATTTTGGCCACTGTGCTTATTAGGGTAATTCCTCTATAGTTCTGGCACTCTCTGCTATCTCCTTTTTTAAATATTGGTGTTATGATACCTATTTGCCATTCTGTTGGTGTTATTCCTTTTAGCGCTTCATTCATTATGTCTTTAAGTTCCTGTAGTGCTGATTCGGGTAGTGCTTTCAGCATGTTTGCTGTTATTTTGTCATGTCCGGGAGCTTTTCCTCTTTTGGTTTTTCTTATTGCTTCTATTATTTCTTTCAAGCTTATTTCTTCTTCTTGTGTTATTTCTGTTTTCTTTGTTCGTGTGCGATGGCTTTCTTGTTGTTCTTCATCTTTAGTATCATTTCCCTCTAGTAGTTCTATGAAATACTGTCTCTGATGTGTCCATTATTCTGTCTTCTTCTGCTATCATCTTTTTTTCCTTATCTTTAATGTTTGTAATTGTTGCTGTCTTCTTTTGTCTTATATTTTTAGTGTTCCAAAAAATAATTTCTGGTTTTCATTGTATGCGTTTTTCATTTTTTCACCAAATTCTCTCCATGCTTTTTCTTTTTCTTCCTTTATTACTCTTTTTACCTTTTTCCTTTGTTCTTTATATTTTTCATAGTCAGTAGGTTCTTTCGTTTGTAGATATTTATTCCACTTGTTCTTTTTTTCTTTCACTGCAACTTTTACCATTACCGACCACCATCTAGTTTTGTTTGTGTTTCTGTTCACTATTCTAGTCGTGCCGCAGTTTTTTTCTGCTGCCTCTAGTATTGTCTTTTTGAAGTTCTTCCATTTTTTTTTTCTATGTTTCTTTCTTTTTCTTTTGCTTTTTTCTTAAACTCTTCGTTGACGTTCTTTTGAAATTTTTCTTCTATCTCTTGTCTTCTAAGTTCATGACATTTTATTTTCTTATTTACTATCTTTCTTTTGGTTTCGTTCTTTGTGATTACTTCTTGATTTAGTATCATTGTTACCAGGAAATGGTCGCTTCCAATCTCTGGTCCTCGTTTTACTTTTATGTCTTTTACTCTATTCCAGCTGTCTATGTTAATTAGGAAATAATGTATAATCGATTTTTCATTTTTGCTTATAACTTGTCTAGTTATTTTATGTATTTGTTTGTGCTTGAAGTGTGTATTTCCGATTATAAACTCATTCTCTAGGCAAAACTCTATTATTCTTTCCCCGTTTGTATTCATCACATTCTCTCCATTCCTTCCTAAGCACCACTCTATTCCATCATTCTTATTTCCTACCCTCCTGTTAAGGTCTCACATTATTATTACTCTCTTTTCACTTCTGTCTACTATTTCTTGTAGTTCTTTAAAGAAGTTATCTTTTTCTTCTTTTCTTGCGTCCTCGTTTGGTCTATAGCCACAATTAGCGTGTGTTCTTCGTTTTCGTCTCCTTCCTTAACATTTATTGATAGTAGTCTTTCTTTCGAAACATATTTCATCTTATCCTCTTTAATTAAAATTGCCACCCCTGCCTTGGCGTTTTCTTTTTCCGATACTCCTATCCAGTACATCCAATATCCATTTTGTGTCTTTGTGATTCCTTTGCCTTTCCTCTTTGTTTCTGTTATACCCACGTAATCCATATTCATTTTTACCAGTTCTTCTGT
Source organism: Ophonus ardosiacus (assembly GCA_943142095.1). Classification (NCBI taxonomy): domain Eukaryota; kingdom Metazoa; phylum Arthropoda; class Insecta; order Coleoptera; family Carabidae; genus Ophonus; species Ophonus ardosiacus. The sequence continues at coordinate 34,545,034 of OW964833.1, read as the reverse complement.
TAATTCATATTCTTTCCCTGTTAAACTTTTTACATTCCATGTTCCAAATTTTATTATTTTCCTTGGTTTGTTTACTCTATTTTTTATTTTGCCCTTCCCGTACTTAATTATATGTGTTTTGTTGTTCCTTATCGTATCCTTTTCCTTTGCTTGCGACGTCTTTTCTTTTTGTTGCAATTTTCCTCGTTTTTCCCTTAATTTTTTGACGCAGTACCTCCTTCTTCTTTGACCTCTATCAGCTTCTTTTCTGTTTTGTCCCATTTCCATTCCTTCTGTACAAAATACACCTAAATCTCACCAGATAGCACCTGGTAGTCAAAATCAACAAAAAACTAAGCAAGGTCAAGGAGAAGTAAATTATTCTTAGTCCGATAAAATTGCTGTGCAATGTGTGCAGTCTGTTTTAGACGACTCAAATGATACACTGAGAAACAAAACATTGCCAGAGGTTAATGATCTGAATATGAAAACAAATGAATTAAAATCCCAAAATATCACGAAAAGAAGTTAAAAATTCGTCCGTTCGTTGTAGGAAAAAACAGTAACAATCTACTTAAAGCAATTCCTACAGTTTATCGGAAGACACAACAGCGGATCAGTTATTGAAATTTTTACAAGAAAATGAGCCCAACACAAAATTTCAGTGTGAAAAATTAAAATCGAGAGCAGACGATGCTTCCTTCAAGGTAGGATTCCCCATGTCCATGAAGGAGGAAATATACAGCCCCGATTTCTGGCCAGCCGAAATTCGTGTTCGTCGGTTTTTTCTTCACAAACAAAAGTGAAACTGTCAATTCCTCTGATAATAAAGAACTCAGAATATTTTTCTTAAACATACAGTGTTTGCGAAATAAAATATTTGAACTTGATACCTTTATAAATAACATAGTTGCCACTAATTTAGATGTTATTTGTTTAGCTGAACACTGGCTGCAAGAGGAAGAAGTGAACTTGTTTTGTCCAAATGGGTACAAAGTAGCTACCTATTTTTGTAGAAATAAATATATACATGGTGGTGTAATTGCTTTTGTTAAAAATGAGATAGCATTTATAAAAATCAAGTGGCTAGAAGATTATTGCGTTGAATGAGATGGTGAATTTGCAGCTATAAAAATAGTAAACACCAAAACTGTTATTGTGAATGTTTGCAGAACACCTAAGGGAAATTTTATATATTTTTTAAAGCATTTGGAATGTATTCTGCATAAATTAAATACTGCAAAAGAAAAAATAGTAATTGTTGGTGATTTTAGTGTTCACTTCTTAGAAAACAGTAAATTTCAAACAGATTTATTAAACTTAATTCAGTCATATGGAATATATCAAACCATATTAGAATACACACGAGTAGTAGGAAATACTAAAATCTGTATTGATAATGTACTGACAAATTATAATGAATGTATTTATAGTAGTAATGTGATTGAACCACTTTTGTCAGATCACTTTGGAATCATTTTCAAGATACAAACATGTGAAACACAATCTAATGATATTCAAAAATATATTTTTCAGCCAATAACAAATAAAGGCCTACAAAATTTTTGTGAAATGTTAGAACAGTATAATTGGAATAATATCTATACATGTGATGATCCCATTCTGAGCTATAATTTATTCCATAATGTAATGTATAATCTTTTTCAAATTTGTTTTCCGTTCAAAGAATATAAGTGTAAACCAGTATATAATCCATGGTTTACAGTTGAACTTAAGTACATCAGAGAAACACTTGGCTTCATCTATGACTGCCTACAATTTTATCCGCAATTAAAAAATGTATACATTAAATATAAAACTTTTTATAGAAACAAAATGAAAGAAGCAAAATTCAATCATAATAGACAATTTATCATTAATGCTGATAATAAAAACAAAGCACTGTGGAACTTAATCAATAAAGAATTGAAGGGTTCAAATGACACTTCAAAACCTAATAATTGTATAACAAGCTCCGATTTTAATAACTATTTTGCTAACGTAGCAAATGAAATAACAAAAGATATTGCCGTAACATCTTATAAATCTGAAGAATTTCTTTCAAAATTTTCAATACATAATGCAAAGTAATTTTTTTTTAGAACCGACTACTATAAATGAAGTAAAAAGTGTCATAAAACAGTTAAAAAATAACAATAGCAAAGATATTTATAATTTCAACGTTAGAATAATAAAAAAAAGTAGGACATTTAATTTGTGAACCTCTTTGTTATATAATTTATCATTGTTTAAGAGCTGGCGTTTTCCCTGATCTACTTAAAATTGCAAAAATTATACCAATTTATAAAATAGGCGATAGCTCAGAAGTAAGATTTTATAGACCCATTGCATTACTCCCAATTATATCTAAATTTTTTGGAAAAATAATTCATAGTAGAATCTCCAATTATTTTGAAAAAAATAATATTATATCAGGCTATCAATCCGGCTTTAGATGTAATAAACTACTACAAAAATAAAAAATACAATAGAGCAGAGTAAAATAACTGCCGCGACATTTTGTGAACTATCGGAAGCATTCGATTGTGCTTCACACGAAATCTTGATAAATAAATTAAGTTATTATGGAATTAGAGGTATACCACTACAATTTATCCAATCCTATTTTACTAATAGATATCAAACAGCATATGTGAATGAAGATTTTTTTGACATAAAAATAATAAATGCAGGGGTACCACAAGGGTCTATACTAGAACCATTTTTCTTTACTGTTTATATCAACGATCTATCAAGTACGAGTATCATGCATAATGTCGATACAATTCTATTTGCTGATGATACCACTTTTTTTAAAAAATTGAATACTATTGATTCAGTTAATAATTATTTTCAACAGATAATAGACTGTGCAGAAAAATGGTTCTCAGCTAACAAACTGAAACTAAATATTGAAATAACACAAAATATGCTAATAACTTATAAACATATAGATACAAATATTTCAAATATTGTAGCAAATATAAAATTTCTAGGAATTATTATTAGTGCAGATAGAAGTTGGGGATGTCACATTGCAAATTTTGTAAAAAATTAGCAACTTGTACTTTTGCATTGAGAAAATTAGCTCAAATATTTCCCACAGATGTTCTGGTAACGCTTACTATGCGCTTTTTTACTCATATTTAACTTATGGTATTTTAATGTGGGGAGCTAGTCCTCAAATAATAACCGCTTTCAAACTACAAAAGAAAGCTGTCAGAATCTTAGCTAAAGTAAACCCCCGAACACATTGTAAGCCATTATTTAAAAAATTAAGAGTAATGCCTTACCATGTATTTTCATGTATAGATGTTTACTTCTTGTAAAAAATAATATTAAAGTTATATAACCCACAGCGATTTACATGAATATGAAACACGTAATAAGAATAATATTGTTCCAAAATATCTTAGATTAAACAAAAGTAAAAATAGTGTTGACTACTGGGGACCTATATTGCTCAATAAACTAAATGATGAATTAAGAAATAAATCAATAAATAATTTCAAATATTGTATTAAGGAACTTGTGTTGCAACATTGTTTCTATAGTATGGATGAATTCTTAAATTGAACTGAAATTTAATTTAAAAATTGCATGTAATATATATTGCTATTCATATGTAAATTTTGATCTAGGTGTATATTATGTAATATGATGACCTGAATAAATATTATTATTATTATTATTATTATTATTATTACCGTTAATTCATTGGTATTCTGAATTAATTCGAATATATTTCTTTTTTTTAATATTGTGATATTTACAGTCATCATCCTTTTGTTTCCTTAATATTTTTATAATGTTACATTGGTGTATTCTATAGTCGTTATTATAGGTAAGGGTGTGAATTGATGTAATATGTAGGTTTCTGGGGAAAATATGTGAATTGTGATTATAAAGTATATTTGTTCTTTATTGAATTGACAATGTGTTTCTATTAGTTCATTTAAGTCCCAAATGTTTTGAATTTCATTTATTTGTTTTAAATTTTTATATGAGATACTAGTAGTATTTAGCTTGTCTAATGATTATTTAGTTTTTAGTTGGTTGATTTTTATATTCTTGTTTCTTATGACTGTTTTCCCTAATATTGAATATGTCATCATCATTACCAATATCTGCGACAAAGCAGATTGGCACTCCTAGAAATAGGTAATATGATTGAAATATGTATTTATTTATTTTTTGAATTATAATGTTTTACTAAATAATTTCTAAATATAGTTTTTTTAATTTTATGAATTACTCTCGGTTTTTGTTTGACATATACATCGTCTTTGAGTTGTAACGAGTGGCCGTTTTCTATGTATCTTTTCAATATTTCTTTTTCTATATACTGAAAAGAATTTCGTTTGGACTTAATTTTGTTATACTTTGTTTGGTGTTGTTATATGCTATGATTGCCATTTGTTTTTCTTCTGCTGTTGTTTTTTCCTTGATGTACGGTATTGAGTGTAATATTCTAATATGTTCTATTATAGTAGAGTGGAATCGTTCTATAGCGTACAAAGTAAAACTTTGACGTTTTAATGCGTAAACGACGTCCATAGCAGTAACGGTTTTTCTTTTGGCGTGTTTAGTGTATGTGACAGCATCGCAGATAACATTTTCTAAGAAAACTTTCAGTACATCACATACATACATACATACATACATAAAATCACGCGTTTCCCACTTAGTGGATTAGCAAAAACCCGAAAATAATAAGAAAAGGGATGAAAGCAAGAGCTCCACAGAATCACTTAACTCTTTAAAAACATTCTTCTTCCGCCTTGCCGAAAATCATCATAACATTCATTCAAGAACATATTATTGTGACCGATTTTCGGTAGCGAATTACCGCATCCGGACCACAATAATAGTTACGCAACAATCATCTTACGCTACACATTCCTGTACATACATACTTCATTCTTCTCGTCCACATAAAAATTCAGCTGTCTCTCCATTCTCACAAAACATTCTTACTAACCATTCACCTTTACACCACAATAATTACGAAACAATCATCCTTCGCAACACTTCCATCTATGCATACTTCTTTCACCACAGCCACATTCATAAACGTATTCATACATAATAACATATTAAAGTGACCGATTTTCGGTAGCGAATAACCGCATCCGGACCACAATAATAGTTACACAAAAATTATCTTTCGCTACACATTCCTGTACAAACACCACAATAATTACGAAACAATCATCCTACGCCACACATTCCTATCCTGGCAAACTTCTTTCGCCTCGGCCACATTCATAATCGTTTTCATACATGCTCTTCTTCTCTTTCCACTCGGAAACTTACGCTCCTTCAAAACACTACCAATCACATCCATCCACTTACACACTGGACGGCCACGCAATCGAACACCCTCAACTTTACCAACATATATGCGTTTTACAAGTCGTTCACTTATCATTCTCTCCACATGACCAAACCATCTCAACTGACTCACTCCAACTCTCTTAACTACATTCTTCCTTACCATACATTTTTCATACACCAAATTATTCCTCACGCGATCCCGTCTTGTATACCCACAAACACCACGTAAATACCGCATTTTCACAGCAGTCACTTTCCTTTTATGCTTTCTCGTCCATGCCCAACATTCACTTCCATACATCAAAGCAGGCACCAGCACTCCATTATATACACTTAACCGAGCTTCTCTAGATACGTTTACGTTACGAGCAAACGTGCCCAGAGCACCCATTACCTTACGTCCCGCACTCACCCTCCTATCAATTTCACGGTCAATTCGTCCATCCCTCGACTTCATGCTACCCAAATATACAAACTCATTCACCTGCTCCAGTTTTACTCCATTCACCAACACATTGCACTCAGTCATTAATTCACTCCTTTCAAATACTAACACCTTAGATTTATCAACATTCAACATTAAATTCATACTTCTTCCAACTTCGTTTATTCTCTCTATCATTCTTCTCAGTTGCTCTTCATTTTCACTTAAGACAACTGCATCATCCGCATACGCTAACGCAGGCACAATACTTTCACCAATATGTACACCATCCAATCTACTCAACGCCTTCCGCAACAACACATCCATATACAAATTAAACAACCACGGAGACATACCACAACCCTGTTTAACACCTACATTTATACGAAACCAACTACTCAATCTACCATCTATTCTCACAGCAGCTTCACTACCCTCATACAACGCTCGAATCGCTCCCAACCAGTTTCCATTCACGCCGTACTTTCTTAGTACACCCCACAAAGTATCTCGAAGAACACTATCATACGCCTTCTTTAAATCTAGAAAGCCACAGAACACCTTCTTGTTCTTGTCAAGTGACTTCTCTACAATCATACGAAGAGCAAACAATTGGTCGACACATCCCCTCTCAGGCAAAAAACCACCCTGAACGTCACTAATTTTTGAAATTGTTAAGGTTCGCACCTTATGAATTAAAACCTTACCAAAGAGTTTCCCTACCACACTCAACAGACTTATCGCGCGAAAATTTGTACATTCACTCGAACTGCCTTTGCCTTTGAATAAAGGACAAATAACAGCTTTTTTCCAATCATCAGGAACTACACAACGTTTTAGACAAAATCTAAATAAATAAATAAATAAATACACTAACCAATCAAATACTTTCTCTCCCCCATACTTCAACATCTCATTTGTAATCCCATCCAAACCCGCAGCCTTACCATTCCTTACACGCGCTAATGCATCACAAACTTCACTTTCATCTATATCATAATCATCTTCACTTGCAGCTTCGCTACTATCATCCCTCTCAATCTCACCTCCGTACAAACCCTTAAAATACTCACACCATCTATTCCTTACGTCTGATTCATTCCACAATAACTCTCCATTCGCACTCTTCACAGCTTTCACAACTCGACCACTTCCACCCCGCAGTCTCTTCACACTCAACCAAAACAAACGTTTATTTGTACTAAAATCATTTGTCAACCTTTCACTCAACAAATCATCAAATTGTTTTTTACTTTCTCTCACCACTTGCTTCACCCATTTATTCTTCCTTCTATACTTTATCAAACATTCTTCGCGCAACCTCCCAGGCGAATCCTTAACATTTAAAAACTTTAAATACGCCCTCTTTTTCTCAGCAATCGCTTCTTTCACCTGTTCATTCCACCACGCATTTTTCGGACAACAGCCTAATCTGCTTTCACCACAAACTTCTTTTGCACATTTAAGGAGGGAATCCTTAAATTTCTTCCAAACTTCATTTATATTACATTCATAATTAGGCTCACATTCAGGCATGGATTCATTCAACCTATCAACAAATTTTATCCTAACATCTTCATTTAAAAGGACACAGGATTTCACACGAAACATTTGCCCAGAACCTTTCTCCTTCACTCGCCAAAATTTATTTAAGGGGCTTGACTTGCTACCGCGGCACGTCAAAAATTGTAGCTAATAATTATAACTGTTGCATCTAAAATATCTGGAATATACATCTGAAACTTTTTTAACACTAAGAATAGCAATAGGGCTATGGTGATATGTTGCCATATTGTACAAATTCCCTTAACTTAATTAAATAATTAATAAATGAGTAAGCGAAAATATGCAATTTTCTTTACTCAATTTTAAACTTCATAAGCAAGTAATTTTAAAAAATAATCAACTTAACTCCGTAGATAATACACTAAGTAAAAGATAAATATAAATATATATACATATTTCCTACGCGTTTTGCTATAAACAGTAATATTAGAAATGTAATATTTACTTCGAAAATTACTCGCGAGATGTCACTAGCTGCAAGTTAAGCTTCTACCTGCAAGCAACTCCGCCCCACCAAGATTGTTATCGTGAGGGGACGGCAACCCTAGGAACAGAACGAACCTCATGCTCGAGAACAATTTGAAATTTTGTGTTTGTTGTGTATGTGTATTGATGTGACCAGCACATGACCTCTCGTCAATTCCATGTGTAAAATTGTAATGTAAATCTAAGAGCCTTAAATTAAGTACTACCTGTTTATCATTTACAATTAATTTCTAATATGTTGTTTCAAATAATATACGAGTTTTAAATGCCAAATTTGAGAATCCTTGGAACATATTTTAATATATTTTTTCAGGAAATTTATTTAGAGCTTCCAGTAAAGTACCACTTCCGGTTTATCAATTTTAGAATAAAATATGTCATTCTCATTAATACAAAAAATCTTAAATCCAAATTTGAAAATTATTAGATTATATCGTAATATATTTTTCACGAAATTCTGTTCAGAGCAAGTGAAGTAACACTTCCGGTTAATCAATTTTAGCCGAAATCTGATGTTTTAAATACTAAAATACAAAAATTTTGGTTTATGTTTTAATATAGGTTTTCATTAAAAACTGTTATGAGCTTCAAATAAAATAGTCGGGGGCATTTAGGAAAAATAGGGGAAAGTTTCTCAGTATTCGTGATATTTGGTACCTTTATGTTTTTTGGGTCGCTAAACACGAGTCTGAGGTTTGCCAATTCCGATTTTTCCCGGAAACATATTTTTTTGGCAAAAAACGTGTAAATTTTGGCACTTTTTTTGCATATAACTTCGGAAACTATGCTTTTTTCCGAAAAGATCATTCTATACAAAATTAAAGTAAACAAAATTTCCTACATTTGTCATATAAAAAGTTTTTTTCTACGACGAACCGTTCAGCCGCTAAAGCGCGCCGATAATAGGTCAAAAAAATCAAAAAAGGGCGAAAAACGTTATTCACAACTCGGTACACCTAATTTACGCGGAAACTACACAGTTTACATCAATGTTGACTATGTATGAAATGCTTAAAATACAAAACAATAAATTTAATGTAGATGAAATATCTAGATAAAAATCCGAATAAATATAAAAATTATGTGTGCCTCAGATTGTCCGAAGTGAAAACTTAAATGGTTGACATTTGGATTGTACAGCAATGTCCAGGGGCGGATTAACAGTTTTGCCGCCCGTAGGCACCCAGAAAATTGCCGCCTTTTTTCGGAAATTTGCCGCCTTTTCATAATTTTAAAATATATTTCTAACAGAACAATAACATAATTTTCAAATATTAACCAAAGATAATACAGATATTTGAATATCAGAAATGTTAAAATATATCTTTTTTAATGTTTAAACTTTTCGCATGTTTTATTTTTGTTAAAATATAAAAGGTTCTTAAATAGGTAATTTGAAGGCTAAAGTCTGGAATACCCAAGCCTCAAGAATTTTATTTTGATGGTTATATATAGTTGCAAAAGCATTACAAACACGAAATGTCACAAAAATTATGGCGCAAAAAGCAATATTTATAGTGATTTTGTCATTTTTCTGAAAAAAGGTACGGTTAAATTACATAAAATGAATATAACCATCCGAGTTACGACAAATTATGTTTTGTGACTTAGGTTATTGTTACATTAAAGTATTTATTGAAAATTTTCAAGCGAAAAAGTCACATTTTTCACAAACACAGCCTAAAAACTAATAACCATTTTGTCACGAAATTCATTCAATCACCCGAACATAGATAACATATTTATTTACATTACATTATATACCCGAATTTCGTCAAATTGATGCGTTAGGTTTCCGTTATATTAAAGCATTCGCGACACAACCAAATAATGATCATTCGTACCCAATTCAGCGCCTCTTTTCACACGCGTATCTACAATCATACTCCTCAAACGCTCATCATAGATTACAAAGTCAATTACACTACGTTTATTCTGAACCACATTTTCCCAGGTGTATATGTGAGCTAACTTATGTTTAAAAATGGTATTTGAAATGAAGAGAATTATTTCCAAACAAAATGAAACAATTCTCTTTCCATTGTCATTCACTCGACAATCACCGAAACGTCCCAACACATTCTCTGATTCACTTCGTTTAACACCTACCCATCCATTCAAATCGCCACATACTATCACCCTCTCACCCGGATCATACAAATCAATTACATTATTTACCGACATCCAAAACTTTTTCAAGGTCATTTTCAGATTTTGTTGGACCGTAAGCGGACACAACGAAGATTCGTATATAGCCTACCTTGAATCTCATCCAAGAAATTCTCGAAGAAATACAACCATAACTTCGTATAAACGGCTTCATTCTTTCACTCACAAGTATACCTACACCATGCTTAGCATGCTCAATCTCTCGAACTCCCGACCACAAACAAAAAATGCCATCCACTTCTTCCTCACAACAACCTTTCCTCATTGTCTCAGTTATACACAAAACATCTACACTGTACATTCGCATTGCATTCATCAACTCATTCTCTTTGCCATTCACACTTCTGACATTCCATGTCCCGAATTTACACTCATCATACATTCTCCATTTATTCTTCATTTTACTATACATAAAAGATAAGGACAGAGTAGACAGAAAACGGGTTTTTTCGGTAAGAGTATAAGTCAAAGCAGTTTACCAGACTCGTTTTTGACTAAAGTATAAGAAAAGAATTAAAGTCAGCCTTTCATTTTTACAATAGTTTCCTATAAAATTTGGAAATAATTACTTTTTAGTTTATTTATTTCTTTATCATTATTTTAAAAATAAAAAAACTATTAAATGAATTTATGTATGTATATAATTCTGTATTTGTCAGCTGTCAAACTTTCAAAATTATAACAAATTATAATCTAGTTATGCTAAAACCGTAACTAATAAACAAAATCAAATTTTTGAAAATTCAAATATATGTAATAATATAAAATTTAACGTAATAAGAAATGTATAAGAAAAGATAATACTTATTTGAAAAACTTGGTAGTTGCTGATGGCGTAAAGACCAAAATTAACAATTAGATAGGCTTCGGTAATATAAAAACGGCCGATGAAATCAGAAGCTGACAGGAACCAGACTTGTTTGTTTCACAGCACATGTTTTTTTTTTTCATCACATGTTTCTTCATAAATTAAATCAGAAATACTTTTAACACCGCATTGACGAGCTAAACGTCTATAATAGCTGGTTTTGTGATACCTTGGATATTATCACGTAGAACTTTACGATGACGTTTTGCGCCACCTTCTCCTAATCCTTTACCACCTTTGCCACGACCAGTCATTTTTCAAAATGAATTTGTACACAACAACACTAGGTCGACTCGTCAGAACGAATATGAAATATTGTTTTATGAAATTTATAAGGTCTTGTTGAACAGTTTCTGTATTGAATTTACATATAAATCTTTGCTTTTTATTATTGAAATATTTCTCTATTTTTATGTTCGTGTCTTCTTGTGTTTTGTAAAATATAATTTGATAATCTGCAATATTTATTCGTTCGTCCAAGTATTTTATTCCTGAAACTGGGCTTTCATCTGAACTATGGATTGTTTGATTGTCTTCGTCTATATTAGTTTGTTCACTATCTCCTATTTCGTTGTCATGTACGTGTGGTAGTGAGTAAACGTTTATTGTTATGTTAGTGTCAGCGAAAAAATTATCTATCTTTTGTTTTACTTTGTCCCATTCTAACTTGTCCCGTCCACAACCTAATTTTGGAATATTAATAGTTTCAATTTCATCATGTAATCCCGTAATTCCTTTAATGGTGTGTCTAAATTTTTCAATGGTGGTTTGTCAAAATAATTAATTTTTGTGATTAAATGAAATATTAATTTTTCTTTTGAATTTTGAATAATAATTTAATTATTTTGATTTTTACAGAATTCTCTACTATTGTATTTTTTGTTAATTTCTTTTGCTTGTCCTTTGGATATCTCGCAATCTTTTGATATGCAATGGGCAGTAGGGTTTTGATTCGTTACGGCACCGAGTAAATTATTCATTCTATATTTTGGTCTTGATAAGAGATCTGCTATTACATTATCTTTACCTTTTAAATAATTTATCTCAAAATGATATTCACTCAGTTCAATTTTCCATCTTATCATTTTCTCGTTTGGATTCTTCATGTTACATTTTTACATTTATGGAATGCTTGTGTATCAATTTCATGGTCTAAGTCTATTTTTGAATGTTTTTTTCAAACACTGTGTGAATGGTTTTGAAAGTTCTGCATAATTTGATATAAATCGTTTATACCATCCTAATGTTCCTAAAAATTGTTTGATCTCCTTTTCTGTTTTTGGTCAATTTAAATATTTGATAGCTTCTATTTTTTTTTTTTCATTAGTGTTTAATCCTTATTGACATTATAAAACCCAATAATTTTGTTTTCGTCTTTAAAAATTCAGATTGGTCTAATAATTGTATTTTTAATTTTGCTTGTCTTAGTTTTTCAAATACTAATTTTACATTATTTAAAGGTCCTTCTAAATTTTTGCCAAAAATAATTATGTTGTCCATATAGACTAAACATATTTTATTAATTAATTCGCCTAATACATTGTTAATCATCCTTTGAAAGGTGGCAGGTGCATTTTTTAAACCGAAAGGCATCCTGGTAAACTCGTAATGACCAGAATTTGTTGAGAAGGCAGTTTTTTCTCTGTCTTCTTTTTTTCATTAAAATTTGGTGGAAACCGCTAGCTAAATCTAACGTAGTAAAACATGCCGATGCTCCTATGTGATCGAGGAGTGTATCGATATTTGGAATGGGGAATTTATCGTCTTATGTTACAGCGTTTAATTTTATAAAACCTATAACCAGTCTTGTTTTTTGCACTCCGGAAGCGTCCATTTTTTTGGATCAACCCATATAAGGGATGACCAAGGAGAGAATGGTTCTTGTATAATTCCTTTATCTAATAATGTCTTTACGTGTTCTTCGACTTCCTTCTCATAGATTTGTGAAAGTTTATAATTCCTCGTGTAAACAGGTGTGTCGTTGGTTTAAATTATTTCAGTATTTTATTATGTTAGTAGTTGTTAAAATTTCATTATCTTTGGGGAATAAACTTGATATATATATATATATATATCTCCTGATGTAGATATAAAGCTGCGTTCGGCAAAATATTTTAGTGTCGTGCAGTGAAGGTGTAGTGTACCGGTCACATGACGTCGGTGTGTTCAGTGCGTAAAGCGAATAACCGAACAATCATTCTGACGATTCTGTCAGATTGAAAAAGTTATTTGTAACGTTGTCTTCTCGTAGGTACATTAATAAGTGAATACATGTTTCTCATTTACTTGAACACAATATTTTTATATTATAGAGAATCTATTTCATATAGGAAATGAATAAACAAATTATTAATGCTATTGTGAGCTGGAGTAAAGATATATTTTTCGATTCGGATGAAGACGAAGATGAATATGTACTAGAAAAAATAGATAATTATGCGGAAGTAACAGTACCCAATATGAATAACCGACAATTCAAAATGCATTTTAGAATGTCACCAACAACATTTGAACAATTACTGATATTAATGAATACCTGCAGAAAGAATGAAATTTGTAGGGGACATCCTTCTTTGGCATTAGAGAAAGAAGTAATGATTATGATCTGGTGTCTAGGTAACATGGAAAGTTTCAGGTATGTATTTTGCAGAGTTTATTTTATTTTCAGATGTAATTTATAATTATATTTTTTTCAGATCCGTAGCAGATAGATTTGGGATAAGTAAATCAACTTGCTGGGATGTATTATATAGAAGTTGTAATTTATTATTGAAAGTAAATACAAAATATTCTATAATTGCATGGCCAACTAATGATCGAGCTGCTAAAATTATCAGAGAATTTAATGCTTTAGGATTTCCAGGTAAGGATGAGAAGTATGAACATATACGTACAACTTTTTAATTGTTCTTGTTGGATACAGGTACAATTGGAGCGATAGATGGTTCACATATAAAAATAACTGCTCCTAAATTGAATCATAATTCATATGTCAATAGAAAAACTTATCATTCAGTACTATTGCAAGGTGTATGCGATAGTAATTTATTATTTACCGATGTGTACACTGGAGAAGTTGGTTCTATTCATGACTGCACTTTGTTTAAAAGATCTGATTTATATAAGGGTATAATAAGGAAACAGATCATTTTTCCAAACGACAGCCATTTAATTGGCGATTTGGCATATAAATTAACTGAAACAATGATGGTAGGATTCAAAAATTTCGGAAATTTAACACTACGACAGAAAAATTATAATTTAATACTTAGCAAAAGTCGTGTCGTTATTGAGAATGCTTTTGGTCTATTAAAAGGAAGATTTAGACGATTAAAATTTTTGGAAACTGTGCGATTAGATTTAATATGCTTACTAATAATATCTGCTTGCATACTTCACAATATATGTATAATAGAAAATGATTTGTTGGAAGATATTTTAAATATTGATGAAGAAGCTAATGAAGAAAGACAAAACATTCCCAATAATGAAATGGATATTATAGTAGGTGAAAATAATGCCAATGCAATAATTAAAAGAAATAACATTGTAAATGCGTTACCTATTATTATAAGGAACAATGAATAAACATTTTGGAAAATAAAAATAAATAAAAATGTAATATTTTGTTTTTTATTCACAAAAATATTATAATTATTGCACATGGAAAAATAAATATTTATTCTATGAATCACATTTTGAGTTTTACATATTATAACAAAAAATAAATATTCTTTAATACCTAACAGTAATTTACATTTTTTCTATCATTTTCTCGAATAGATCAAGAAAGCGATCCTGTCTCTTCATTTTTTTTTGGTGTCTTTCGTCAATTTTATTTATCTTTGATTTCCTCTTCCGTGAGAAGGAAGATTCAAATGCCTCTTTGGTCTGCATTTCTTGTAAATCTGACTGGACTACCTCTTTGTTCGAACCGGTGGAGGTAGAGTCTGAATGGCATACCTCTTTGGTTGTAACGTTGGAACTAGAGCTTTGATGACCTATGTCTGAAACTGAAGTAGTTAATCCCTTCAAACTACTACAGGTTGCTATCGGTGTTATTTCTGGTTTCTTGTGTAAATAATTATGAATGGAATCAAAAAATTCTCATCTGCGTCTCCCCTTTCCTGATGTTTGATTGCACATTAAAATGCTTTTGTAAGTTCGTTTTAGTCCTTTCCACTTATTCTCGCATTGAAGAGCTGAAACCTCTGTAGCAAAATTTTTGCTACATATTGCAGCAATTTTTTTCCACACTTGTTTTTTAATTTCATTATTAAATGAAGCATCATGTTCTTTGATGGTATCTATTAAAAATAGAGTCTTGTCTGCAGACCACTCGATGTCATCGCAATTATTGGTTAACCCAGCCCGCAAATTAGTAGTTATATCGATATCACTGCTACAGACAGAAACAGTTTTGAAGCTATTAAAAAAATCTGCAAATAAATAATCGTACTTAATTTTAGTATTATCCAATGTTGTGATCTAACCTAATAATTAGAAAAAATGTCATACCTGTTGAAACATTATGATTCTGCATATGAAGCATCATTTCGTCCGCATTTTCCGATGAGAAATTGCAAATTTCACATATATAAATAGCTGTTTCAGCCATTTTCCTGTAAAACACAACTTATATTTAACTTTTACGCGCCAACTACCAAAACGCACCGCGTGCACACACCTCCGAGGTAGGGCATGTAGTGTGAGCACTGGATACACTGCACGGGACTTACCGAACGTTTTCTGGTGTAATTAGTGTTAAAATTACTACATTACCGAACGACTAAAGTGCGTTTCGTGCACATAGTGTGTTCAGTGCGGAATTACCGAACGCACGCTCGAATATAATATAGAATCTTTCAAATCATATTGCCCGTCAGGTTCCGTTGATTCTGATGATTTAGAGAACGGAATGTGGAGAAGAAACCGCAAACTTAAAATCGGTAGGTCGCTTATCAACAAATGACTCAACTAAATATTTATATGCGTTAAGAGACAAATTAGCAACACACTTTGTCTCTGTAAATGGTAAAATACCGTGGCAGTATGATAAAATATAAGTGTTCATGTATACCTAAATATATTATTTTTTGTTTTATGCATATGGGTGTACCAAACATCGATTTCGCTCACTGAGCGAAACAAAATACAGGCACAACGCGTTGCGGATGCGGACGCTTTAAAACAACCAAATACCGAAATCTGATCAATCTAAAAACCACTAATGTTTCACAAGAGTCTTGCATTTTTCTTGTTCTTGCATAAAATGCAAGACAAGAACAAGACAAGAGTTATATAGTTCGTTGCAAGAGAAGACAAGAATCTGCCCTGCAAGAAAAATGCATGAATAGCAAATTTTTTTAGTATTTTCTTGCATTTTTGCACTCTTGCAATATTATATTATAATTCAATATATCAACATTTTATTATAGGTTTTACCTCTAGCTAAGCTGACATTAATCGGAAAAGCTAAAAAGGTTTTAGTAACAATTGACAACCGGAAGTAGTAGTTTATTAAAAAATCTTCTAAATATTATATTTTGAAAATTTATAGTTCAAAACATAATAAAGAGCATTAAGTACTCAATCTGATTGAAATTTTCTTATTATATCTTCTATAGATTTAGAGATAAAAAATCTAATATGGCCAGCACATAACCTCCCGCTAATTCGATGTTTAAAATTGCAATGAGCTTGGAGTAAAATATCACTTTCTCGTTTGTAAACAAAATCTAACTTGTTGTTCCAATAAATAGAAAAGTCTTTAATAAGAAATTTTGTATTATATTTTATCAAGTTTTTTTTTTTGAAAATCTGTTAAGAGCTCTTAGTTAAGAACCACATCCGACTTATAAAGTATTTTTTATCATATTTTAATATATTTTTTTCAAGGAAATCAGTTCATTGCTTCAAGTAAAGTACCACTTAAGGTTTACTAATATTAACAAGAATCTAATATGTCGGTCTCATTAATATAAAAGTGTCAAATAATACATTTTTTCACGAATATCTCTTCATAGCTTCAAGTAAAATATCACTTCCGATTTAAATATGTTGTTCCAATTAATATGAAATTCTTAAATACTAAAACTGAAAAGTTTTGGGTTATATTTTAATGTAGTTTTTTATTAAACACTGTTATGGGTTTCAAGTAAAGTACCACTTCTGATTGTCCAATTTTACCCAATAGCTAATAAGCTCTTTATCTCGCTCTTTATATTGATGCAGAAAGCTTAAATACGGAATTTTATTTTTGTAAGTTTGATATAATAGTTATCGCGAAAGAAAAAAATCGTCACACACACATTATTATAAAAAAAATCTGATGTGGCCGGCACGTGACCTCCCGCCAATTCCATGTTTAAAATTGTAATGAGCTTTAAGTCAATTTTATCCAAAATCTAATATGTTGTTCCCATTGACATAGAAGTCTTAAGTACTAAAATAGGCTATTCCACGACATTTAAAAAAAAAAAAATTCTTGAAATACATAAAAATATAAGACCACATGTGAAAGTCCGAGTTAAAAATTCCTCCAAATAAGCGAGATATTAAGGTCCGAATTTTAAATCTGCTTTGTTAAACAAATTACAAAATAATGTATATTTAAATTGTAATATTATAATTCATTATTAGAGACATAAAATAAATTATTTCACTTTTTTTCTTATTTTATAAAAATAGTGAAATTAGAACGTCAGCCGAACAGCAACCGAACAGATCCGACACACCCGAAGAAGTATATTCTTAGTTAGGGCGGGGCTTCTCAAAATCGGAGGTCATACTTGAATCCTATTTGCTCAAACACTCGTGCACATGTCCTGCATCATCAAAAGCAAAACTCCCCGTGTCTTCTAGAAGGAATAATTTATAATAAAAGAAATATGGTTTTCCTTATCCTTTAACTATTATCATTCTTATTTTCAATAAACTTTTACTATTTTTGATTACTGTGGAATAGCCTATTGAACAGTGTTTTTCATTAAAAACTGTTGTGGGCTTGAAATAAAGTACCTAACACTTCCGGTTATCCAATTTTACTCAAAATCTAATCAACTATTTATATTAATGCAGAAAGCTAAAATGCGCAAAATAGAAATTTTTGGAAGTTTGTTATAAAAAGTATCATAATATAACCAACGGTTTGGCAGCTAATAGGGGAACGCCAAACAAGTCTAAATAATGTAACATAACGCGCACGCGCAAATGTACAAGACAAGAAATATGCAAGAGTCTTGCAAGCTAGACAAGATTTTTGCTTGCAAGAGTAACACAAGAGAAGAAATCTTGTCTTGTGAAACAATAAAAACCACTGTCTACTAATTATGAGTTTCCTAACTGGCAATAATTCCTAAAAAACAAGACCACAACGCGAAAAATAATCAGATAACGGTATTTGGTCGTTCAGCACCGTCCGCAACGCGTAGTGGCTGCATTTTGTTTCGCTCAGTGAGCGAATTCGATGTTTGGGCGTAACATATTATATTGAAATACTTTTATTTTATTGTATGATAGTTGGAAAATAAAGAAAATGCTATGAAATAAAAGGGAACAACAATATTTATTTTTATTTTATTTTGTGAAAAAAAAAAACAAATATATTGAGATAACGATACATAAAAATCTACAAAAGTTAAATCAAATTATTGTACATTTGTAACATTGTAAAAAAATGAATAAATGTACTTAGATAATATAACAAATATATATATAAATAATTTAAAAAATAAAAAAGTCCACCTGAAAATTATAGCAAAAAATAAAATTAATTTTAATGAACAGTAATTTTTTTATCGAATTAATAATTAAAAGATTCTCATATCTTTAATCAATCAGTGTGTAAAACGAAAGAATTAAAAAATAAAAATAAAACATATTCAAAAACTAAATTATAAACAAATAAAATAAAATCATAGATATTATACATTATTGATGGAACAGGGAATATAAATACATGTAGTATTTTTTCAATTATACATTAATCACATTTAAGTTCTGAAAGTTTTTCCAGTATTGCTGATTTTTTTTTATTTTTCGATAAATGCTGTTGCTGCATACTGTCCAAAGACCATATCTGAATCTAATTTATTTTGCCATAGTATTTATAGCTTCGTCTATCCTTGTATCATCATGTTTTCTTTTGCAGTGGCGGCTCGTGACATTTGTCGAAAGGGAGGCTCACTTTATGGGACGGGAGGAAGGGGGGGGGGGAGGGTACTGTACTACTCACACCTCGAAGTGTATTCAGTTTGTATAGAAAACAACAAACAAAGCCAGCAAAATAATTTTTCCCGTTTACTAGAGCCTGTCAATCACTCGCATTTATCGTACCAAGTCGCATTAAAACCACGATTTTGCCGACTGTCAGATGATTTTAATTTTATTAAATTCGGGCGAGACTTTCCTAAGGTTTTAACAATGTACGACTTCTCTTCGATGTTTAATAAACTAAACGAATTTCTCACCAACCAGTCGACCACACCGTCACAACGCTTACTTTCATCTAATCTGCCAATTTTGTCTATTATTTATTGCACTTGTATTGTTGAATTGCACCCAATTGAAAATAAAAATAACCTACTAACGTACATTGTACTACGCCGTAGCCGCCGCCACGCCTGCAGTTATCTATCGTTTAGCGGGTGCCAGCGGTCACGAACCAAACCGAGCATTGACGAAGAGCATTGGAGGATAGCCTCCTATACTAACTTATACGCTGGTATAAATGTGGCTTCATTCGCGTATCGTGTATGCAATACAGGCCCGCATGAGTGGGGGGTGTGCCTATAAGAACTATGCATTTAAAGTGCAGAGGAGCCTTAGCCTCCGTTGCCTGCACAGCGGTCTAAAAAATAGGTGTAGCATGATTAGTACAGAAAAATTGCCCTAAGACCATTTTACACATGCAAAACAATACAAAATTAATGAAAATAGAAAGAAGAATAAACGCGAAAGTAAATGTTTAGAAATTTTTTTTATCCTGATAAGTTAAGAGGAGGCTTAGCCTCTCTTGCCTTCCCTAACGAGCCGCCACTGTTCTTTTGATGGATCTGGATTTGCTTGCAGGTGCAGGTGGTGTTGTTACTATTGCCATTATTGTGTCATTTAGAGTTGCAAGTGCTGGCGACGACACGTCTGGTATAGTTGGTACTGTAGCGGCGCATAATTCACCCAAAGATTCACCCTCTTCTTCAAACTATACTTCTTTATGTACAATTTGGATGAAGAAGATTCAATTATTTCTGTATTTTGAAGTATTTCGTTCGTTCCTTCGTCGCCTATATTACTGGATGTTCTGTAACAATAAAAAAATGTAATGTTTTAAAATTAAAAACCATGCATATACATTTTTTTACTTTCTGTTTCGGACGTAAGGTTCCAGAAAATTCATATCTTTGTAATATTCCCATGAATATTCATCATCTGTAGCACTTCCGGAAGGTTGCGCTAGTAGTTCTTTTTACTCCTTGACATACCGGTCTCGAACTACTCTCCAACGACGTTGATCAATGTCGACTGTTGAAAATATGAAACAGAAAATAATTTGTACATGCACAAGATTACATTAAAGGTTGATGTTATTTTCTACCAATTTGAAACATAAAAAGGAAAATAATACTAGCTTTGTAACAACCACAATTTACTCGCAACACTGTAATGTTAAAAGGGTTGCATAAAATCACTTTTAGTTTAATACCGATTATATTGAACTATATAAACATATAAAAATATAGGGTTCTCGTACACTGCTGTAATGACATATACAGGGTGTCTCTTAAATAGGGGGACATGGCTTAACCACAGATTCCTGAGGCTAAAATAAGACGATTTAACCAAACTTGCTTCTACCGGAAAGTGTCCCATTTAGCCAGAATTCTGCTTCAAAGTTCTTCAAAAAAAAATTAATTTTGCTTATAATAATCGGACGCTTTATTCGATTTGGATGAAATTTGGCATGACAGTTTATATGGTTATAAGTCAACTTTTAAAGTGATACTTGTTATTATTAGTGAACCACTAGTGTATGAAACTTAGGTGTCCCAACATTAATTAGACCGTAACTTTTTAATGGCAATGCCGAAAACGTGAAATTATTTTTCTATAGAAAGATACATTCAATAGTAAACTTTTCTTTCTCTGTTTAATTTTTGATATCTGTTACCCTTCAGACAGAAAAAAATAAAACTTGAGTGACTGCATCGTGAATTTTTTTAAAATAAATTTAATCTAGCAGTCTATCCAAATGTCAAACAAGTAATTTTTAATGACAGTAACGAGTTGTCAATCTTCACAACTTGTTTAGGAGTAAGCTGAGATATGTAATCGTCTTATTTATAATAATGGTAGTAAAATATTATTAGGCCGAACAAACGGAAGTTACTAACTTTAGAATATTGCGAAGAAAACTTTTGACAACCCGTAAAACAATTGTTACTGTCATTAAAAATGAGTTGTTTGACATTTGGATAGACTGCTAGATTAAATTTATTTTAAAAAATTAGCAGTACAGTCACTCAGATTTTATTTTTTTCTGTGTGAACCGTAACAGATATCACAAATTACACAGAGAGAGAAAAGTTTACTATTGAATGAATCTTTCCGAAAAAAAATAATTTTATGTTATCGGCGTGGCCATTAAAAAGTTACTGTCTAATCAATGTTGGGACACCTACGTTTCATACACTAGTGGTTCACTAATAATAACAAGTATCACTTTAAAAGTTGACTTATAACCATATAAACTGTCATGCCAAATTTCATCCAAATCGAATAAAGCGTCCAATTATTATAAGCAAAATTAATTTTTTTTTGAAGAACTTTGAAGCAGAATTCTGGCTAAATGGTACACTTTCCGGTAGAAGCAAGTTTGGTTAAATCGTCTTATTTTAGCCTCAGGAATCTGTGGTTAAGCCATGTCCCCCTATTTAAGAGACACCCTGTATCTTATCAACTGAACTAGTGTAGCACTTATCTCTAAATCAGTCCAAACAATCCGTCGTTTCGAATACTCTAGCTCTGCAGACGACACACCAAACAGTTGAGGGTGCGCCTGCGTCGAATGCCGGTAGCGCCAAATGTCAGCTTCTCGCGCCAAACTGTAGAAATGAGGTTCCAAGATTCCGTTCTGGCACTGCACGGCCTTCACCACTTTATTTAGCACTTTCCACACTCCAGCACTGAGTTATCAGAGCACAAACATCGCAAGAACGACCAAGACTTAACTCACTTTTACTTAACTATAAATAATTATATCACTATTGTCCGGGAGCAGAAAACTATATGGTTTTTCAAACAGTTTTTTTTATAGATTTATGTTATAGAAATATTGTTAAATATCACATTGAACACTGAACAACAAATTGAGCGCCATTCACGCTGCAAGCCTATGAATAGAAACACTATGAAATCATATTTTATTTATTGCTAAAAATTAGGCCACAGTCCCGTATTTCAAAAATAGCACTAAAGCGAAATTTTTTTCCTGGGCTGTCAGTTGGTACGGCCCTGTATACACGCCTGTAAATAAATAATTATTATAGTTATAAAAAAAGAACACGGGATTTAGTTTCCATAAATTAATTTGAAGTTTATAAATAATAATTTATGGAAGCCAAAATAAATTTAAAATTGAAATCAGAAACATAATAAAAATGTAAAAACAGTTTTGCATGCAACTTTTAATTTTATACAAATTTTCATTCTACATTTTTTGTCGTTACGTTAATAAAACAGTAGAAAATCATATTAAACTAAAGTCCCATGTATATGTTAAAAACTATTAACATTCATGTTGTGTTTATTTGAAATTTGTCAGTACATATTTTAATGTTTAATAAACTTTGTATAGACATTGATATATTTATACTCCTATATTATTTTAAACTGTCCTTAGACATTCAATATGATTGTACAATAATAATATTCAGTAATATGTATTTTCTTTGTACAATTCAATACAACGAATTCATATTTTTCCTATTACTATACTTTCAACATCTAAACTACACTTAAATATGAAATATCATTACTTGACCCAATAGTTTCAACAATAAGATTTTAATGTTCAATAACAACTACCCCTCTAGGCGATCAATAATAAGATAAGAATTGGATGTTGTCTGCCTTTACTCAAAACAAATTTATAATTTCTATTACAATTTGTTTAAATACTGAACTGACAAAATTAAAATATTCTATAATATCAGACAATATTATTGAAACATAAACTTTAATATAATAAAAATTGGCTATTCATTAAACATTTGAACGATTACCAATACCATACTTCATTTTTCTCTCCTTAGATGTCGTGCCTGTAGCTCGCCATATTGTCAAGTTCTCGATCACAATATAAGCCGATATAGAGAATAAACGTTCTTCAAAATTTATTTAATTTTTGTATTTACGATGGGTTCCAACGATCAACAGGTAATAGAAGTACAGTTTCCTCATTTTGAAGTAGTATAGTTAAAGTTTTCTTTGTTTAAATTTAGAGTGAGTGGGTGAAAGTAATGGCAGAATTGGGCGTACGGCCCATCGAAGAAATCGACTTTAACGAAGTAAGTTAAATTTGTAATATAACAAATTTAGCAATAATGCAAAGGCATAGTAATAAATAAACTCGAATTTGGTTTAATTTGATACTTATATTCAAAATATAATTTTGTGTTCTAACCTTCTTGTTTATATTGTTCTAGATGGGGTGGCGATTAAGCACTATTGAAGAATTGGTAAGAAAATCATTACATATGTGTGTTTTTCTATTCTTTTCTGGGCATTGCTTGTGTTTTAAGCAAATAGCTATAATAAATTGAAATCTTAAACAAATATGGCGATTATCATTCGATAAGTTAAGAAAGAAAAAAACAGTAGACTGCTTATTGAATGTGTAAATTTAGGTCCAAGTTGAAAACAGCTTTGTTAAGAAAAACCTGAATCTGAGTTTTGGGATGATGATATTCAGTTTTTCTCCTGGATATACATTTTTTTTCTCTCTTTTTCAGGACACCCCTCCCAATGACAGCATTGCTGAAATGGAGTCTCCAGATTCAGACTACGAACGCCACTTTGAACCTCCTGCTTCAGCCAATAATAGTGTAAATGATACTGTGCAGTCGGAACTCGAAATCCAATCTCCGGAAACTCAAAGTCAATCTTCTGGTGTTGACAGAAGTACTACTTTTGATTCAAGAACACCCCAATCTACACCTAACTCGTCCAATACTTCATTAATTACTCCGGTACGGAAGAATATGCTTTTATTTTACACTATTCGCGTCAGCAATGAGTGCCCATGACGTGACGGTTGTTAAATGCTTATATGGTGCGATTTGTCATCATCATTAGATCATTACCGATATCTGTGTATAAAGCAGATTAACACACACAGCAATGGGTTATATGCCGTGATGATATTGAAATTGAAGATATGAAATACCGATCTTAATATTGTACACACCAATTAAATTTATATAATTTTTCTATAAACTCTTTCCGTAATTTTATGCCGAAAATCCACCTCTTAACAATCTTTTTCATTCTATCTTGGAAGAAACTTTTTTGTTTGTTGTTATGGGGTTGCATTTGAGGTTGTTTAATACCAGTTCAGTTTAATGGATGAATGTAACCAATATAATAGCCAAACATTCTACCGACTTTAGTATTTTATCATGTTGAACAATAAGCAGTAATGATACATTTATGTATTTATTTTAATAATTGGTTGGTACCTAGACTATCGTTATTGCAAACACCAGGCTCGATTATGTTAAAAGTGTTGGGACAGTTCATTGCTTACATTCTTATTGAATGAAATATTTGTTTGGTATTACAAGCGCAGTCTTATAATAAAAGCTCTTTTATGGAGCATGCTCCTTATAGGAATATAATGTAAATGCGCTCGTAATACAGGCCATTATTTAATTTAGGTAGTAACAATATATTTATTTTGCAGGAACGGGATCTAGAAACCGAGAATGAATCACCAAAAAATCATAAATAAGTTACTTCTGTTGACGTTTTTGTTATGTTTTTGCTGAATAAAATTTTTACATAGTTTTAACAAAAATTGTTACAAACATTTTTGTTTTTCTTTTCTGCATTATCACTATCTTAGACTTACACTAAAGGCTAGATTTTATACATAATTAATTTTATGAAAGTTTGATAGGAAATAGAAAAAATTATGGAAAATTCTTGAGCCTCACTAGGATCTGAAACGAAGAACCTGCTATATCCGTCATAGATCGTATACCACTTCCTACGACTTAATACAACAATATTTTTCGTATGATTGTTATCTTTATTATCTATAATCCGTGTATGGTAAAAATTAATAGTGATTTCGTGATTTGTTTTTCTTTTCTGCATTATCCCTATATTAGACACCCTAAAAACTATTCTTTATATGTTTCAGTAAATGTAGATGGTAGAAAAATGTGCACATTACTCGACAAAAGTAGAGATTCGTTTCAAATTGTTTTCGCTTGCAATTCAACTAAATATAGCAACAATAACCTCACCTACGCGAAAGACTCAGCCCGAGTTTTTTAAGAGTACTTACTATTACACCACAGAAGACATTTGATAATCTTATCGTATTACGTCATAAAATATTAAAACAATTAATTAATAAATACGAGCCACTGAAAACAACAAATACATAATATACAATTTATCTTATGAAAGTTGGGCTTTCCTGGCCCTGGTTGTAGTGCTCCAAATCCCAAATACATCCATTTCCATAATCCAAATAAAACTCAACACACTGATTCAAAATCTTCAAAATACAGGTCGAAACTCTCTTTTCTTTTTAGAGATATTTACATTTAAAACTTCACACTTTTCTGGATTACGGCCGAAAAATGGGCAGAAATACAAATTTCAACGCACTGGGGTCTCGTGGCCGCGTGTCTAAGTGTCTTTTCGCGAATCTAAGACACCAGGATCGATCCCGCCTACACCAGAAAATTATTTCGAATTTTAAATGGCACTGTAGTGACCTCTGTGGTACACTCTCCACGCCAGATATAAGTGTCCGTGAGATGACGCCTGGTAAACGCTCGCACGATGCAAGTATGTCATCATTATTACCGAAATCTCTGAATAAAGTATATTGGCACACCTAGCAAGATCTCAAAACGGAACCGAATGAACGAGATTTGGAAGCTACAGGAAAGAAGTCAGTGATTCAAGAAAGACTACGGCAGGCCCTATTTGACGTGAAAATCCTGAAGATTAATTGTTCGAAATTTCGTGTCTTTTTCGAACTTTGTAAATATTTGGAATAAAGATTAGTACAAATATTAGAAGAAAGTTGTACAAGTTTAGACCGGAAATCGGAGGAAAGGTTGATAAAAGCGGGAATAAAAACCGGAGCATATGAAAAAGAATTAATGGAACATTCTAGCACATTGGAACGGAAATTGAAGGAAAGTTCTAGTATAGTGCAGGAAAATTACTGAGTACTGGACGAAGAATCAATAGAACATTCTTGAATAGTAGAACGGGAATTAAAGGAGATTACTAGAAAAGCTGAAGCAAATTCTGGAATTCTGGACCAGGCATTGGAGAAGGAATTGGAGAGGAATTCCCGCAGAGTACAAGAAAATTCTGGAATTCTGGAGGAAATGTTGGGTCGCGAATTGGAGAAGAATTCTTGAAAAATTAAGGAAGGTCTTTGGGAGTTTGGGCCGATATGACCCGCCTGGTTCGTCTCGGACAGTCCTAACAGCGTTTTGGAGTACCTGGCCATTCAACCATTCACCTATGGAGTTCGAGACAGCAAAATTTAGTCGACACAGTCTCATATATATATATATATATATATATATATATATATATATATATATATATATATATATATATATATATATATATATATCTTCACGTAATCAATCGCGAGTGCGAAATATTCATGCTGAGAGAAATAAAAACAAAGAAAGAAAGGTACTCCGCAGTTACAAAAGAGGACGGAAGCGAAAAAGAAAGAGAAAACGGGAGATATACAGATCGTGTTAGTAAGAAGCACAAGAAGAAAGAAAGTCAAGTCAGAGGGCAAGAAAAATAATAGGCGCGTTGATTTTCACGATGAGGAAAAACCAGTTAAAAAGCCCAAGAAGAAAAAGTTGGAAAAAGCTGAAGTAAGCAAGAGATCATTGGAAGCGCCAAAAAGCATAAGAAGATAGAGTCAGTCGGATATATGGAAGGAAGTCTGGAAATGATGAAAAGAAAGACAAAGAAATGCGCTTGTCGCAAGATGCTGAAGAAGCCGCAGGCTTCTACGTCAACAACAACGTCTTCAAGTACTGTGCAAGTGCATGACATAGAAAGAAAGATCCACCATCACTGTTCCGAAGAAGTGTAACTTTAAGCAGATGCACATGTACTTCATGTACTTCAGGAAAGTTGCAAAGAAGAATGTGAACAGAACCAAGGAATAGAAGCTTGAATTGAAGAAAAAGAAGTAGATTGATGAGTTACAAATTTCATTGATAAACTGGCGCTCAGAGTTGACATTGAAAAGGATGAAGATTGGGAGGATACTGTGGTCATTGAGAGTGGAGCACATAGAGCTACATGAGCAGAGAGGTAGAAAGGATTATGCCGTCGTGTTTGATATCCTTGGAAAGGATTCAAACAGGTGGAAAAGCGCCAAGGTGTTCCCCATTTACAACGTTACGTAAAAAGAAAGAAAAACTCGAACGGACCATCTACTACTATATCACGAACTCTTCCAGAACGAACCAGTTTTAAGGAGGGGACAGTGTAACGTGCGACCGTACCGTATCGACGTCATTGATCGTATCGGAGGCCACTGGTCCAAACGCGTCGCTCGTACGACATTACCGCATACAACTGTATAAACAACTCGTGCGATAAGCTTAATTACCGTGCACTCTTAGGCAAAGGATGTAAGCGTCACGTCACATGCGAAATAGTTTAGTAAAGATAGTCAGTGAGTGCAGAGATCTAGTTGAGTGGACTTTGAAGGCTGATACGAGTCTACAACAGATAATCAGCCTGATAGGAGTCTAAAAAGACATTGTAGAAGAGGAAACAATCTGTAAAGGAGACAGTCTGAAGAGGAGGCAATCAGCGAAAGGAGACAGTTAGTCTGATAGGAAGTCGGTGATATAGACATCGTGAAGGCAGTTTAGTCCACGTATGGTGAAATAAATTGAGATGTAAATAAACAGTTAGTGATATAAAGAAATACTAGTGAAATAAATAATTATAACGGGATGAATATTGTTTAAATAAATAATCCTAGTGTTAAGTCCTTAATAATAATCTCCTTTTTATTTAGCGTTTAATATTAATTTATTCGTAGTGTATCTTTTTCGTATTTATTTCTTATTTAATGAACTTTCATTTTATTTATTCATATTACTTTGATATTTACAATTCACTCAAATAAATAAAACGTTACATTATTTTATTCATATTCTGTCAATTTTTTATTATTTTTATTGGAACGAGGAACTTGTCCTTATTAAATAATCATAAATATTAAAATGCGGGATTTATTTTCGATAAGTTAGATTGACGTTTATAAATAATAATTTATGAAAACTAGAAAAAAAAACAAGTACTAAGGCTATTGTTACTAATGAAAAAAATTATTTACATTTATAAACATTTTTAAACATTTTATGTTTATTTGAAATTTGTCAGTATATATATATATATATATATGCTTTGACAATACGATGAACTATACTAATATGCCAAAAGTATTTTCAATTGTTCTCCTAAACGATAATTAAAGATTTAAGACGTAAACAAGGATATGGTCGCATAACGCATAATATAATATTTTAAAGAAAAGCTTCATCAGATACGAAAAAAATATGGCATATTTATGTTGGTATAAATAAAAAAATTGACCAGGATCCTTCATTTTTATTTTTAAAAACATTTTTTGCAAAAAATCCGTTTTGTTTTCGACTCCGATTTATTGTTATTACTGAATACTTTCTTCGTTTACTCCGTTTACCTAGTTTTTTCATCTTTAATGTGAAAAAAATGTCATGGTTAAAGCTGCCAATCCATCTTCACTATCCATACTTTAAAAATAGTATAAAATAAAATAATAAAAATTATTTTAATTATTATACCCAGTTGCAAATGCTCCTCGCCCAGTTGAGGTTACGTCAACATCAAATTTCAAAATATTTCCACTATGCTTTCTGATTGGTTACCAGTAGCAAATTTAGCGTGGTTATAAAATACACTGCGACTGCGTTACCTAGTGCTTTGCGAGCTTGCATCGCGTCTTGCGTTGCATTGTTATAAATAGGCCTTAAAAGGGTTTTATCGTTCAGCGCTGCTAGCTCACAAAACCCCGTCATCCTCAAATGCCCGCGCTGACAGCCCTCCGTTCTTGTTTAGAAGATCCTCGTTTTGATTATAGCTAGCGGCAAATGATTCCCCTCGCTGTCTGGGTATAGTTTACTTCAAGATCATTTCTTTGACTATATCCCCTACAATTTTGACTACAATAGCGAAACCGCATATGGTGGGCTTATGCAATAGAAAATATGTTTTACTCACAAACTCTTTCGGTTCATAAATGCTTACAAGACGACTATATAGGGAATTGACCTGAAAAATTTACAATTCGTACCGATTTTCTTGGGTATACTTACAAGAGCTGTACTTGTTAATATCATTATCACAGTATATAAGAAAACCCTTGTTCAAAGAAATTATTTAACGGTATTTGTAATGCTATTACCAGATTACTTAGTCCTAATGAAATAGATTAAGGTATTTGTTAGTCTAAGCTTATAATAAAATTAAAGATAAATCCGTACTCTAAGCAATATATGAGTATAAATATACAAAGACAAAAATATTTGAAGTATTCTTGTACTATCTATGTAAACAGTTTATTATTATTTTCTGCAAAATGTTTCTACCGTGGGAGAGCAATAGTAGTGAAAATAATATTTCTGAAGATCATGAAAAGAGTTCATTTAAACCATTTTTAAATGAACATGGACAGCAAATTATTTGAAATGTATACAACGGCCTTTTATTGGAACTAGATGAAACAAGTGCTCTGATAAAAACATCAATTTTAACAAAAGTGAGTAAATGTAGAGTTCAGGCCATAATAAGAAGAGGAAGTGTATCGAAAAAACGAAAATGAAAAGATACTGGCTCAAGTAAAATGGAATATTTAAAAAAGACGTTGTTACTAGAGCCATTTACGATAGATATTCAAAAAAATATTATTCATACAATAGGTAAATTTCTCAAAGTGCGCGCGCAAATTTAAATCTTAATTTGTTCACCAGAATGCGCTAACACATTTTACTTGACAAACACAAACCATATTGAAGAACTTGAAAGGTAGTTGAGCAAATTAACATCAAATTTATATGCTCAAAATGATAATTGTGGACAGACTTTTTATCGCATCTTGTAAAATGGTATACCGCGGCTGTTTTAAAATAGGTATTTTGTTATACAAGTTTGCAGTTATGCAGAAAAGGCTTCTGTTAACACAACTTCGCTTTTTGACGTTTCAGTAAGATATGAATTTCTTATTGAAGTATTTATTTTAATTGTATTGGTATATTTTTTAGTGGAAATGTGTGGCGACCTGTTATTCATTTTGCCCAATTCTTCGTGTTCGTCCTATTTCTGGAGATATAAGCATACAATCTCAAAATGATGTTTATTGTTCAAAATTTTATGTATTCATGTTTGTTAAATGTTATTTAGACTTGTATAATAAAAATTCACAATTTTTTTAAAATATTTGTTTTATTTAAATGCTATACTTGTATCTTTACTATAAAATGTAAGATTTATAAACATAACAACACGATTAGTAAATATACATAAGAAATAGTTTTCCTTATTGTTCATTTTCTATTACAACGTACTCTTTCAATTGTTGACAATGTACTTTCATAATAATAAATTGGTATATATAAATTATATGATCGTGACCGATATATAATAAAAAAAAAACAAATTTTAATTTTAACACACAGGCTTTATTTAGCAGTTATAACTTTGACATTACACAGTAAAAAGAATAATATTTCATTGTCTAACACGTATTTATAGCGTTCCTTATCATAAAGATTCTTGTTACATAGTGAGAGATTCCGTTAGGGATTCATCACATATTTGTTATGTCATCATCTAATTGGGTTATATAATACCTCCCCTTCTAGATGATGGCTAAGAAATAGTGGATGGAAAAGAAATCTGATGTTCTACTTTATTGGTTGAAAGTGGTAATTGAATAGTTTTTGTTTCGTCAAATTCTTTATTCTTTCCCTTACATATTTTATTCTTATATTTATTTATTAATTTATAACATATTAAATTTAAAACAATAATAGTTAGTAGTACATACAATATCGTAAAATGTGTTTCATGTTTAGTATCAATTCTTTTAATGGTCTTATAGTAGGAATAGCTCCTGTGAATTCTTCTATATTTTGCAAAATTTTATTTTTACTTGGTTTTGTTTCTAACATCATTGGTTGTGAAAACTGAAGTTTTATGTCTTTGTATTCATTTACAAAAGGTTTAAAGACATAGTCATTAATTTTACATTGACTTGTAGTAGAAATCTGAAATACTCCTTGTATGCTTTTTATTTCTTTAATATTTTTGCAATCAATTTCAACATTCTGTTTATTAGGGCTAAATATAATTAATTCGTTAGAATTTGGTATACGAATTATATTATTATGGGATATTATTTGTTTAATTTCACATTTACTATTATTGCTCTACAGCAATTGGTTAATACATTTATTTATTTTTATATTGTTAGTTCTACAATAATATTACTTATTACTAAAAAATCGTTGGGTACCAGATCGGGGGACCTAGTGGGCCAATCAATTGGCCCTCTTCGACCAATCCATTGTTTTTATTTTTTCATTTTGTTATTTCCATACCACTGCATGAATTAAAATATTATAGACTATTGTTTCTAACTTTAAAACGGTTTATTCAAATATAAATTTGCTGACATGCCTTTGTAGTATTTTACAAGATCTTTCATTTGATATGTCACAAGGGGTATATTGCCATTTAAGATTTTAAAGTTGAGAGTAGTGGGGGTGAGATAAGTGAATTAGAAAAAACAAAAATAGTAATAAAATGTGGCCCCCTAGATGTTAAAACATTTAGCGTAAACCGTGTATGTCTATCACAATTCGTTTCAAAGTTATTAAGGGTGGATCATCTTAAGCGTTCCACTCTGTATACTCTCTTTTTTATGTCCTTTGCTAAACAAAAGCGCACAACGCTCATGTCCAAGTACAGGTGTAGACGGGTTTAAGGGGGAAGTAGCAATATTCCATCTCAACAATTTTCTGAGTGACGTGTTAAATAAACTATGCTGAATTTTAGAATTTTATAGAGTGAATAAAATTATTAACAGCTTTAGTTATAAACTTTTGATATTAAATAATTCATAATATGTAATATGTGTACGTAGTTCATAATTATTTCGCCATAATGTTTCGTTTGCGTATACAATGGAGAACGTGATAGATACACCTCAAAACAAACCAGCAGCCATGTTGGACGATGAGAGGTCTCAACGAAAGCAACCAAATAAAGCAAATTTGAAAGGAAAAAAACTTGAAAGACAATACCACGAGAACAATAACAAGACAAATGAACAAAGGTACGTTAATTTCGTTACCCTAACTTTTGAAATATTCGAACCATCTATGAATGTCCTGCGTCCTAAAATACTAGCTCCTTGTAAACCCGAAAATGATGTCAGACGTGTTTCAGCCTTAAACTGAAAAGGTCTACAAGGCCTGCAAAGGTGTTAACAACGGAAGAACGAGAAAATTTGTT
This sequence comes from Ophonus ardosiacus, assembly GCA_943142095.1. NCBI lineage: Eukaryota > Metazoa > Arthropoda > Insecta > Coleoptera > Carabidae > Ophonus > Ophonus ardosiacus. The sequence goes on along the minus strand of OW964833.1, from coordinate 34,512,350 downwards.
CAAAGAAGAAATTGCCTCAGAAGATAGTTGTGAAGGAGCAGACTTCGTATACGACAATAAGTTCTCTGAATTCGTACACATATCTAGCTTTCCTATCATCTGAAAGTTTCACAACAAAAAAACTGATACCAAGGAATGATTAATTGATGAACAGTCGCCTACTACAAACTTCATCGTATCTTCTTCGAACTTACGTTCGACTTTATCACAAATCAATCCCCTACTTGGGGAAGTGAACCATGTACTTCAATAAGCTCACGATTTACTCCAGATGCCAACCCTTGTTCTTTTAGAAATCTTCCCGCCGAATTATTGACATCCAAGAAAAAAGATGCTGTAATAGATAATCCCCACCAATCCAAATATTTCAGGTTGTTACATCCTTTGAATTTTAAGGCATCAAAGTACGAATTCACCCCATGGAAAAAAGAGCCGAAGCTGCAGCTTTTAAAATTGCTCCATTTCCTTTTGATGAAAACCCCATTATCGTTGAAACCCACTCAGAACTGCAAGTACCGCAAGCGGGGTTGGATGCGTACATCGAAATTGAAAACATGCTTCTTGGTTTAATCATAGAAAACGCTTTGTCCAAAAATAATCCGTAAGTTTTTTTTTTCGTTTATGCATTCAACTAAAACGACTAACGTTTATATTTAGTTGTAGTACTCCGAGTTTTGAAACTTATGAAGAATACTTGAAATGTGACGAAAACTCCATGGAGCAAGCTGGAACACATCAGTTATGTAATTAATCTATTGATGAGCTATATCGAACAAACACAAATCCATCTTTTGACGAAACATTAAGCAAGGTCTTTGAAGATGAATTCGCAAAAATGGATTCCATTTCTTCTCCAACTTTGTTTAACAGTGATGTTTCGAGCAATCCTCCGTTTATTTTTGAAGATTGTGAATTCCGAGGAACGGGGCCCAAACCAACGAACTGGCTAGAGATACACGCAGAGGGAAATTGGCAAATCCGTTGTAATATTTGACATTAGAGATTTTAACCCTAAGTACAATACCGAACCACTATGGCTTGATCCGGAGTTTATTTTGACGAACCTAAAAATGGTAACTATAATCTGAATTTTGATGCTCAGTTTGATACATCCGAAGATGCATCACTATACAACAAATGTTTCACAGAAGAGAAAATACTAGTAATAAAAGAAAAGCACACCAGTATATACACACCAGCAAACATCCTCCAGTGTAAAAAAGAAAAAACAATAAATCACCGAAGAAAGAAAATCCAAAAAGAGTGGAAGTATGGCATGTGCGAGAACAAGTCCAATCATCCACCATTCCTTTTTACCAAGCTTTGAATCTGACTCGGAGACATCAGACAGCGAATTGCTATTTACAGAAACTATAAATGTAAAATCTAGAACTAGAAAACTTATATATGCAGAGGACTCTCGCCCTCCTGCGCTCCCTTCTAGGAAAACCTATGTTAATAAACTAAAGAAAGCTTTAAGTGCACCAAATATCAGTTTGGGTGGAATACCAAAAGCACGAAAGTGAAGAATTTTTTCACGTTCAACTACTCCACCAAATTTAGCTCTAAAGATATCTAAGAACAGTCCAATGCTTACTGAAGCTGCAGGAAGACCTCAAACCTGAAAATAGATTTTATGAAGAGCAAGCCTCCTCTTTATCTTGCTAAACCGTCTGTAGTGCAAAATAGTATATTATGTGGCAAGTGTGTGAAGCTGAAACTTTTACATGAGGGTGGAGATTGCGACACGAGCCCAAGGCGAGTGTTGCAAACCACATACTATACTTTTTCTATGACCTTGCAATAAATACATTTTTTCTTCACATTGTCATTCTTTTAACGTAAAGCCTCTGTATTATCGACTTGTGTAACCATGGTTACCAACGTTACGGGTGTTTAACAGCTTTGTTTTATTAAAATACAATTCAGTTTGTAATATTTAAAATAATGAACGCTGCGTGAAATATAACTTCACGCACAGTGTGCAAAAAAACAAACTTCACACATAAAAATTGATACGCGAAGTACTCGCTTCACGCATGGGAGTAGAAAATAGTATATTATGTGGCAAGTGTGTGAAGCTGAAATTTTTACATGAGGGTGGAGATAGCGATACGAGCCGAAGGCGAGTGTTGCAAACCACCCGAATGTAGAATAGGCTTCACACACGTGTTACATAATATACTTTTTCTACGACTTTGCAATAAAATATATTTTTTCTTGACATTGTCATTCTTTTAACGTAAAGCCTCTGTATTATCGACTTGTGTAACCATGGTTACCAACGTTACGGGTGTCTAACAGCATTGTTTTAGTAAAATACAATTCAGTTTGTAATATTTAAAATAAAGAACGGTGCGTGAAGTGCTACTTCACGCACACTGTGCGTGAAATAACACTTCACGCACAGTGTGCAAAAAATCAAACTTCACACATAAAAACTGATACGTGAAGTACTCACTTCACGCATGCGAGTAGAAAAAGTTATTTTTAATAACTCCGGAACTACTAAGCCACAAACCGAGCTAAAAATACATCTTCAATAAAGAATAGAAAGTCTTCGCCATCTAAGAAACTCTGGAGAAAGGCGATTGTAAATTATTTACATTAGTTATAGAATCTATTTCTTTTCCTGGGCCAGACACAGAACCCAAATTAGGTTCGAAAATATCATTTGAGGAACTTGTAACCATCGAACCTTTACCAGAATCTACTGACTCACCACCTCCATCCGTAAAAAGACCTCTTTCTTCTTCACGTCCCATCTTGAACCAACTGTAGAGCAACCCTAAGAAGGTATCCAGATGTCAGATGTGGAGAACAAAACAGAATTTGAACAGCAAGAAAAAACTTCTATGCCAAAATATAACTTGAGAGCAACGTTCATTGATTCAGAAGTAACCGGGTACTTCTCACCTGAATCACAAGTCAAAAATGAAGAAAATTTGTCGAATTCTAAGAATACGGTGGAGAAAATAGAGCAGGAACTAGCTGTTAAAATGGCAGAACCCAACCTACAGCCAGACCATATTCCCTTGACAATACCTTTACTTAATTTGGACTTAGACTCCGAATCACATTTGGAAATATCGAAAGAAGAATCTCTAATAATGACCTAAATCTTTCATTAATAGGACAACTGTTTACTTCGCTACCCTCACTCCCCATTTACCTCTTCGTCCAATTCCTGAAGAATTCACCGTAGAAGCCAGTATCAGCCATCAGGAAATTAATCTCAGTTTACCAGATTTCTCAAAAGTACATTACATACAATTACCTTCCCAGAAAAAATCCTCAAGATTTATATCTTCTAAATGGGCTAAGAAACAATCTGAGTTCATTCCAGATTATCATCCGAGAGGTTGTAGGACACTAGATAAGCTTTTGAGAAACAAAATGGCGAAGAGAAACAGAAATCAATTAAATCTATGTGCTCATGAAACTTTTTGAAGTTCAACTACGGAAAAAAAGAGAAATTCTATTTTCTCACTTTGGGTAAGGATGAAAGGGACGGGCGTAATAACAAAATACACTGTGAAAGTGTTGTTTTTTACTACGTCCATTTTTTTTTTTTTTTTTCGTTCTGATTTCTTTATCTTCATGCATTCTCTCTATTTTGTAATGGCCTCATTTTTTCTGTTTAGTTTATTGTTATCTATTTATGCGTTCATATTGTTGTCATTTGAAATTTGTCCATCAAACAATTCATTATGTCCAAGTTTTTGTGATTATAATTGGTTTACATTAAATATTTTTTGGGCACAATTTTGTTTTATTTCTTGGATAATATATTTTCAGGATATTGAGTTTTACGGTAAGTTTAAATGGTAATGCAAATCTTATTTTCCCCTGCGCACTGCCTACTTCATTTTCTTATTTTCAATCATTTTATCGTAACCCTAGTACGATAAATTCGTTATTTTTTTTTTTTTTTGTAAATGTTAAATTGATTTAAAAAGAAAACCTTGTATATGTGATTCGTTGCAAATCGTGTTTTTCGCACTAGACGTGAAGATTACCAAATGAACATATATAAATACATGGAGACTGTGTAGAAGGACCTGTATTATATTATTTGTAAATAATAAGTAAAATACACTTTTAAATGTTTTTATTAAAAAATGAAAACAAAGGGCAACGGGATATATTATTTTCATTAAAAAATGTTGTTTACCAGTATTACTAGTATTAGTATTTAATTGTTTATTAGCATTTAATTTTAGTAGAATACACCGTGTAACATCAATGAAATTGAACATAAATATATTATCAAACACATATGAAATATAGAAACAATTTTTAAAGAGCTCTCTGTAATAAAAATAACATGTAATGAACACTACAATTATAATAAACAATAACGGATTACAATCATAAGAACAAAATTTGAGAACTACTTCATACAAATTTTTAACGTATTAACTTATTTAAGGTAGGTTCAACTTCAAATCATATTTGAAGAACTCTCCATCATTAAACAGAACATTAATTGAACGAAACAAATGAACACAAATTTGAACATACGTAGAAATATGTTGAGTGGTGACTGGAAATCTCGTACATAGAACTTTAACATGTAAAATCATATTTTTGTAATTTCCTGCTTCCCTAATTATTTTACTCTACACAAAAGTTGTAGAGCACAAAATTCTGCATCCGAATCAATAAGCAAAATTAATTTTGTATAATGATTCAGATGCATAATTTAAGCTCAAATTTTACTTGCGGCTTCTTTACTTATAATAATCAGAGAATCAGGAAATTACGAAAGTATGATCTTACATATTAAAGACCTATGTTCTGTTTTTAAGCATTCATCCGGTAGAGAAACGTACCTACAATATTTTGAAAGATGATTTCCAGAACTTATTTAGAGTCAAAAAGTTCATATAAACATTATGTCCTAAACGTAACTTTTAACGAATTATTGTTTATTTCGAAATTTAAGCGGCTAAAATACTAATCTAGTTGCCGTGATCGCGTCTTTTGATTTTAACAAAGCAACCATATTAAGAACTCGGGGTTCTCTTCTGCGACGTGCGTTTTGTGTATCGAACACAATAGAGATCATTTGAACATTTTTTGTCAATAAAATAATAAAAATATACCAAAAATAGATTTATTTCATAAAATTAGTTAAACAAAAATTTAGCCATGTAAACTATGGAAAAAACAATAATTCGTCTAAGGTAACGTTTGGACATAATGTTCATATGGACTTTTCGATTCTAAATAAGTTCTGGAATTCATCTTTGAAAAATTGTAGGTACATTTTGAGACACCCAGTATGCCAAAATCTCTCTGAAAAACACTAAATAAACTAAAATACCGAGAGTTTTTTTTTCTTATCGGTCAACATAGGGAAATATCATTTCATCACCATAGTTACATTTGAAATGATTGCCACTTTGACAGCAAAGTATTATCGCGTTTTTTTTTATGTAAACAAATGAAAACTATTGTAGTTGTTAGTCACAAAACTGTCATCTTTCAAAATGACTATTCAAGAAAAAGCACAAATTAAAATATGATAGAACTTGCCTTAGGCTTATATTGGAGTTATACCATGTTTTAATTTGTATTTTATTATTTTTTGAATTGCAATTTTGAAAGATGACAGTTTGAAGACTTTGACAAGTATAGCATATTCCCCATGTTCAGATATATATATAAACAAGATAATACATTGCAGCAATCATTTACAAATGTAAATATAGTAATGATATAATGCCTGTGTTTACTGATAAATAAAAACATTTAAATTATTAAAGAAGCGAATGCTAGATATTACTCGGGTTATATATTCCGGACCAGCGATTCCTGTGCTCCAGGTGGTTGAATATTGGGTGATGTTCTATATAGCTAATATGCTCATCGCAACCCCGCAAAAAGCGTTCCATCAGGAAGTTTTTACTTTCGATAATTTCCTTGTCAGAACAATTAGAATCGTAATAATGCTTATTTTTCTTAGAACGTTTTCGTTCCAGGTCTTCTTCAAAATTAGAAGCGTTATCCGCTGGATTTTTCTGTTGTTTTATACGTCCTTTCGAAGATTCTCCCCAAATAGCTTTATTATTTTTTACAAATTCTTGTAATTTTATTTCATTACTGAAAGGAGTCTGCTCTCTTTCCGATGGCTCTACCAAACCTTGTAAGAAATTTTGCCTGTTAATGTGCCTCCCCTTTTCTTCTGTCGCGGAGACGCTGAGACATTGTTTATATTCATCCCCGAAGAAGATGTTCTTATTGTCTGTAGCTGCGCGGTCATCTCCGGTTTTAGGTCTACAGAGAAATAAAATATTACAGTGATTAATGCATGGTTTTTAGACGATACACTCAACCAATAGACTCATTTCACACAATGTGAATATTAAAACGTGCCTGGAAACTGCATATTTGTAGTACCAGAGCGAGCCGAGATAAATAACTCCTAAAAGATAGTTTTGTCCTTTTCCCATTTTTCACGATTTTTTGCGTCAACAAATAAACACAGATCTATCCTTTACCTGAAGAAATTCAGGGTTAAATTTAAGACTGAAATCCTTAAAATTTGTTAAACAATTTTTATTTGTTTTCAAGTTACAGGATCTTAAATGTTTAATCTATAATAAAAATTCGAAGATATGTTCATGGATCTTCAGACATTTTCTGGCTCATTTACCAATAGCGCGTATTTGATGTTCCTCTTTGCAAACCGCATCATTCAAAATGCAATGAATTTGTCCATCTCACTTTTCAACCAGCCTTACAAACAAAGCTGTAATGGAGAGAGTTGGTGAATGAGAGATTACTGTTTGACAATTAAAAAAATGTGCTAGTCTACGTCTTTTATGATACTGTAACTTAAAAACAAATAAAATATTGGTAACAACCTTTAGCTTTTTATATTTATACAGAGTGCCTACTTGAAGTCCGTTATATACGGAATATTTTGGTGGATAGTTATCTATTAATTTTAGACAAAAATGTTTCAAATAAAGGTTGTAAATAATAATATTCTACTCTTAAAGCACTAATCAAATTTTATGTTGCATGTTTTGTAATCTGTTGGTCAGACTAACAATAAATAAATAAATTAATAAATAAATAAAACCTCTAAAATCGAATTTGAAATTTTGTAACTATTATTCATTAGTAGTCGTTGGTAGTAAAAAATTGCAAATAAATGCATAATATTTGAACTTTCAGAATAATGCCATTGAATTACTTGCAGCTTTTATTCGTGATAGAAAGTTCTATTTATAAACCAAAACACAAAAAAATAGTAATAAAATCATTATGAAATATCGTTTTATAACAATTAAAATAAGTTAATATCTTACATAACAAAATAATTTTTCAGACTGTTGTATTTGTATTAATTGTTAATCAAAAACAATTGATGTACTTACAATTGTACATTCTTTATAGCTGATGATGGGCCACGTGTGCTCGAAACGTCCTGAATAAACGAATTTTTAATTTAAAAATTGTCTGGGACCATTAAGGCCTTTGTTCGACTATATAAAAGATTTGAACTTGATCCTTCAACTCCAACCAATATATTTAAATACAGAAAGCAATAATAATAATTGTCTCAATAACAACTCGGAAGAAGTAAAACAACAAGATTTTACATTATACAAATGTTCATGTGTCCTCTTTGGCATTCAAACTGGCAGACACACACCAAACTATGATTTATGTTAATTATATGTATACGAGTATATCACCACATTCTCTTTTGTAGTCTTTCTGTTCCATAACATCCGAACAATCATCTACGAAAGAAGAGAGAAAAACTTACGGGGCCTTTGGTGCGAACAGGGAACTCATTAATTTTTTTGGAGGGTCTTTCCTAGGGGTAATTTCGGCTTCTTGCTGTCCCCTTTTTTGCAGTGGAGGAAACTCAGCATTATATCTCGCTTGAGATATGCGTCTTCGTTCCTCTAGGACCTTTTCAGTAGGCCATATAGTATACTCTCCAGTCCTATAGTCTCGAACGATATAGCCAAATGGATAAACGACTTTTGGATTTAGGCCTAAAGCTGTCATTTGCGTAGTGGCATGTTGAAGACTTGCGGGAACATTAACATGGGGATTTATTGGAGGAGTTTCAGACACGTATTGGTCATTTGGAGCTAGGTCAAAGCCTTCAGCTTGCATACGTGCGGGACCTGGCGGCTGGATTGTTGTTTCCTTTACAGGTGTTGAACGAAGTTTGGGTTTTCCATTTTTCTTACGCTTCATGGCTGTAATATACAAAATTAGACTACAATTCACAAATTAAAGATAAGAAAGACACTCACCGTCGATGAATTTTGAATTGATTACTTTGACAGTTTTTACATTTACCGATAAATCTTATGGACCCTTTGTTGTCGGTTATGTAGATATTATTAATATTTGCATTGTTTAAGATATTTTATTAAAAACATTTTCTGTATTTTAAAACGGTAACTAAATTTGAAATTACCTCAATAAAAAGAGTTTAAGTCAAATTATTGGTCTTTTTGTGACAACAACAATAATTATTACGATAGTGGTGCCATCTCATGCAGGATTTATGTAATACTATAAAGGATAAGGGACGCATAACTCCATGCATTAAATAAACGACCGCTTATGGCTCGAAATTAAAAATTATTTCCAATTTTTGAAGAACACAAAAGTGACCCCTGTAGACCTTTTTCAAGGTCATCTTTAAGAAGCCTCGATATAACGCCTGGTAAATGCCCTCCACAATGCAGACATCGTCATTATTAAAATCTGCGAGTAGAAGCTGAGTGACACACCCAAAAATGGGTAATACATCGTGATGATATATTTATATTCTATTCTGCACGGAAACCAGAATATACTTGATGACGTACTAAAAGAAAAAAATACTGCGTGCCTGAGTGTCTGATCGCGAATCTAGTTTACAGCACATAATTGACTCCAATGTTGCATTCTCCATGCCTACACAATACGAATTTATTATCATTACCGAAATCAAAGCGATTGGTACAACCAGTAATGGGAAATATATCGGGATAATAAATTATTATTATTATTATTATTATTGTTATTATTACTAAGGTAATAACGAAATATAATGGTACCTGATAAGCGCCTTAAAGTAGATTTGTGCTAAGAAAAACGCCTCTCCGTATTGTGTGACCGAAAGATAGATCACAGGAAGAGGTAGATCTATCTGACGTAAAAAATACCTACCTCTTTGTAGCTATCTCTCGAAACTAGCTGTGTTACTACAAAAATTCAGCTTCATTACACATCTAATATTTAAATTAAGTAAAATGAATCTATTGGCGAATTGTATCAGATAAAACCATGCATTAATTGCTCTCGTATTTGATTTCTTTGTAGACTTCCGCGCAACTGAGGCCAATAAAAATATTTTTTTCGGCAATGAATTTGAAATTTGGCTAGATGTCCCTGCGACAGACAAAAAGGGGGAGCATATACAATTTTTTTGTGTGATTTGTCAGATCCCTCTGAAAATAAGCAGACAATTTACTTCTAATTTTAGGGGAACCTTAGAAAGGAACAACCGGAGACATTCAGAGGATCAAAAATGTTGTAAGAAAAATAAGCAGTTCTACTAAGTGCATTGGCTAAAATCTAATTCATATTATGGCGATCATGTAATTAGTTAATGATCTTTTAAGATCTATAACTAATTACTTAGAAAATTTTCTCGTATTTGACTTTTAAAATAAAAATGATTTACGATATTTTATATATCAGGTGTTTACGGTTAGATGTGAACATAGGGATTTAACATGGGATTTTAGTTTTACGCAATTTACGCATTCTCTTTTTACGGCAAAAACTGTACAATAATAAAACAGTTGTTTACAAAACGCTTTTTACATTTTTTAATATGATTTGGTTTCTTTACAATTTATAAAGAAATTTCAAAAATTTGATACATCAGTAGCAATAAACATGGCACTTGTTTCCTTTTATTCTAATTTTCGTTAATTTATAAACGATAGATGTCAACTTAACTTATGCAAAATATATCCCGTATTCTGTTATTTTGTATTCGTATATCCACCATAATTTTTTTTTTTTATATTAAGAACATGTTCCTCATTCGAAGTATTCTTGTACTATCAGTGTAAACAGTTTATTATTATTTTCTGCAAAATTCAAAATGTTTCGACCGTGGGAGAGCAATAGTAGTGAAAATAATATTTCTGAAGAACATGAAAAGAGTTCATTTAAACCATTTTTAAATGAAAATGGACAGCAAATTATTTGAAATGTATAAGCGGCCTTTTATTAGTACTAGATGAAACAAGTGCTCTGATAAAAACTTCAATTTTAACAAAAGTGTGTAAATGTACAGTTCAGGCCATAATAAAAAGAGGAAGTGTATTGAAAAAACGAAAATGAAAAGATAAGTAAGACACTCACGTAAAGTGGACGATTTAAAAAAAAAAAAAACATTGTTATTAGAGCCATTTTACGATGGATATTCAAAAAAATATTGTTCATATATTAGGTAAATTTCTCAAAGTGCGCGCGCAAATTTAAATCTTAATTTGTTCACCAGAATGCGCTAGCACATTTTTACTTGACAACCACAAACAATCATATTGAAAAACTTGAAAGAAGGTTGAGCAAATTAACATCAAATTTCTATGCTCAAAATGATAATTGTAGACAGACTTTTCATCGCATCTTGTAAAATGGTATACCGTGGCTGTTTAAAAATAGGTATTTTGTCATACAAGTTTGCAGTTATGCAGAAAAGCCTTCTGTTAACACAACTTCGCTATTTGACGTTTAGGTAAGATATGAATTTCTTATTAAAGTATTTATTTTAATTTATTGGTTTATTTTTTAGTGGAAATGTGTTTAGACCTGTAATTCATGTTGCCCAACTTGCCATGTTCTTCCTACTTTTGGATATAAGCTTACAATCTTAAAATGTTGTTGATTGTTCCAAATGTTATGTATTCGTGTTTGTTAAATGTTATTTAGACTTGTATAATAAAAATTCATACATTTTTTTTAAATGTTTGTTTCATTTAAATACTATACTTGTATCCTTTACTATAAAATGTAGATTTATAAACATAAATATATAAATAAATATATCATCACGGCATATTATCCATTTCTGGGTGTGCCAATCTGCTTTATCGCAGATATCGGTAATGATGATGACATATTTGTACCGTGCGGGCGCTTACCATAACATCACGATTAGTAAATACGTAAAAAATAGTTTTCCTTATTGTTCAATTTCTATTACAACGTACTCTTTCAATTCTTGACAATGTATTTTCATAATAATAAATTGGATATACATATGTATATATGTACATATTGGGGAAAATTTCTATTTTGTAACATTGTGATAAGACAAGAATTGAGGTTAAAAGGTAGTAGGTATCAAATGGTTTCTGAAGGAAAATACTTAAATTTATATAAATATGTCTTTTTTATTATTATTGTTATTATTATTATTATTATTATTATTATTATTATCTTTATTTATATTAAGTTATAAAAGTTTTGTACAACGACCTCTTAAGAGGTAAGTATATACAAAATTTGAAAATAAATATTTACATTTTATAATACATAGTAACAATATAAAAGAATCCTTGAGGTACTGGTCTTCGTGGTAGGGAGTTCAAATGTCCAGGCGTACTTTGTTCACTGTATTATATATTATTACTTCGTTTTGGATTTGTTAATCATTATTTAGTACATTTCTTACTATTCCGCATGATTCAATTATTACAAACTTTTGTAGAGTAATATAGATTTTAGGTGGTAGTTTTATTTTTAGTAATTCTTGATGAAGATGTTTTGCAATTTCACCTGTGGATCCGATGATTACTGGAATTATTTCTACTTAGTTAATATGCCATAAATTTTTAATTTCTCGTGATTTATCTTGATATTTATTTATTTTATCTATTATTATTATTATTATTATTATTACTGTTATTTGTGTACCATATAATAATAATGGGCTCGCGTGGTCGTGTGCGTTTAGTGTCTGGTTGCCAATCTGGTGACCCGGGTTCGATCCCGGCCAGTGCAGACTTTTAATCGCACAAAAGTGATCCCTGTGGTGCACTCTCCACCCCAGCTATGAGTGCCCGTGATGTGACGCCCACACGGTAAAAATATATCGTCATCATTACCGATATCAACATGTGTTCATGGGCCATGGACTTCTCCGTCCTGTACGTCATTACTAGGAATTGTATAATCTTCCTCAGTCGGTAGATGGATTAACTCAATATTCATTGAAGTCTTGTGATGTAGGTTTTATGAGAACGTAGAGAAGAATGAAAACTTCACGAAGAACGAAATTTTTTTATTCATATGAAGAACGTTGAGCAGATAAACATTTCGTAACATTTACAACATATAAGTAAATATACCACAACATATGTATTAGATTAGATTATATAACCACCCCATATCTTAAAAATATTGAACAAAATTTGTCTAAATATACAAAAAAAAAATAAGGCTGCGTTTAAAATGTATATTACGGGTTGCATAGCAAATACTCTAATTTTAATCCAGATTAATTTAAAAACTAACAAAATTTATACATGTTTCTTTGCATAGATGTATATTATATGTTTATATCTACCCCAGATCAATATTACTTTTTGAGAAAACATATGCTGCTATGATACATATATTTATTCACTTATACTTTTCCGTCATCAGTATGTTAAGTATTACATATCGTTAAAATTACTACCTGCAGTTCTGAATCTCTTTGCGTAATCTCACTCTTGTTTCAATTATTGTTCAATCGTACCAGTATTTTTATAAATTTAAAGTATCTACGGAGTTGAGTTGTGAAAGGCAGAGAATACGGTTGTGGCGAACGTGCGGCGATAGTCAAATTCGTTAAACGATAGATATCACGCTTTAATTCGCGGACCATATGAAATAATTAAACTCTAGTGAAACAAGGTAGTGTTGTGAATAAAGACAGTGAAGTGAGAAGTACCTAGAAGCTCTAAATTAGAGTAAAAAAGTGTATACAGCGGTGAGACAGTAGCCAAGGACGTACATATAAACGGTAGGCAAGCGTAGTTTAGCGGCGGTAAGCTAGAACCTGCATACCAAGATAAAAATTTTAGTCAGGCCCGTACTCAGGAAAGTTGTGCAAATATGTCATCGGATAGAGATGATAAAAGTAACAAAGAAGGAAGTGATAAAATAGAATTAAGAGATTTAATGAAAATTATATTACAAATAAAGAATGATACAAAAGAGATAAAACAGGATCAGAAAGAATATAAAGAGGAACTACTACGAATGAAACAGATAAATGAACAGCTGAAGGAAGAAAACACAGAGATAAAAAAAGAATTGAACGACATGAAAGAGAGAATCGAGAGATTAGATAAAGAAAAAATCAAAAATAATTTCGTGATTGTAGGGCTAAGAACAGACTCAAGCAGCAGAAAAGACCTAAAAAACACCGTGGAAGACTTCATACACAAGAAAATTGGAGTTAATGTACAAGTGAAGGAAGCAATAAAGATAGGAGAGAAGACATGTAAGGTACAAATAGAAAATTTTCAAGATAAACAAAAAGTAATGGCGAATAAAAAGAACCTAAGAACCTTAAAGGACAAAATCTTCATAAACAACGAACTAACAAGAAATGAGCGCGAAATACAAAAGGAAATAAAAATGTTAGCAGAGAGAAATAAAAAGGCAGGAGATATATTGAAGATAGGCTATCAGAAAATAACAATAAATGGAAAGGAATGGAAATGGGACAAAACACAAAAGAAGATGATAGAGGTCAAAGAAGAAGGAGGTACTGCGTCAAAAAACTAAGGGAAAAACGAGGAAAATTGCAACAAAAAGGAAAGACGTCGCAAGCAAAGGAAAAGGATACGATAAGGAACAACAAAACACATATAATTAAGTACGGGATGGGCAAAATAAAAAATAGAGTAAATAAACCAGGGAAAATAATAAAATTTGGAACATGGAATGTAAAAAGTTTAACAGGAAAAGAATATGAATTAACAGAAGAACTGGCAAAAATGAATATGGATTACGTGGGTATAACAGAAACAAAGAGGAAAGGCAAAGGAATCACAAAGACACAAAATGGATATTGGATGTACTGGGTAGGAGTATCGGAAAAAGAAAACGCCAAGGCAGGGGTGGCAATTTTAATTAAAGAGGATAAGATGAAATATGTTTCGAAAGAAAACCTATTGAATGAAAGATTACTATCAATAAATGTTAAGGAAGGAGACGAAAACGAAGAATACACGCTAATTGTGGGCTATGGACCGAACGAGGACGCAAGAAAAGAAGAAAAAGATAACTTCTTTAAAGAACTACAAGAAATAGTAGACAGAAGTGAAAAGAGAGTAATAATAATGGGAGACCTTAACGGGAGGGTAGGAAATAAGAATGATGGAATAGAGTGGTGCTTAGGAAGGAATGGAGAGAATGTGACGAATACAAACGGGAAAAGAATAATAGAGTTTTGCCTAGAGAATGAGTTCAAAATCGGAAATACACACTTCAAGCACAAAGAAATACATAAAATAACAAGACAAGTTATAAGCAGAAATGAAAAATCGATTATAGATTATTTCCTAATTAACATAGACAGCTGGAATAGAGTAAAAGACATAAAAGTAAAAAGAGGACCAGAGATTGGAAGCGACCATTTCCTTGTAACAATGATACTAAAGCAAGAAGTAATCACAAAAAACGAAACCAAAAGAAAGATAGTAAATAAGAAAATAAAATGCCATGAACTTAGAAGACAAGAGATAGAAGAAAAATTTCAAAAGAACGTCAACGAAGAGTTTAAGAAAAAAGCAAAAGAAAAAGAAGGAAACATAGAAAAGAAATGGAAGAACTTCAAAAAGACAGTACTAGAGGCAGCAGAAAAAATCTGCGGCACGACTAGAATAGTGAACAGAAACACAAACAAAACTAGATGGTGGTCGGAAAGGGTAAAAGTTACAGTGAAAGAAAAAAAGAACAAGTGGAATAAATATCTACAAACGAAAGAACCTACTGACTATGAAAAATATAAAGAACAAAGGAAAAAAGTAAAAAGAGCAATAAAGGAAGAAAAAGAAAAAGCATGGAGAGAATTTGGTGAAAAAATGAAAAACGCATACAATGAAAACCAGAAATTATTTTTTGGAACACTTAAAAATATAAGACAAAAGAAGACAGCAACAATTACGAACATTAAAGATAAGGAAGGAAAGACGATAGCAGAAGAAGACAGAATAATGGATAGATGGAGACAGTATTTCATAGAATTACTAGAGGGAAATGATACTAAAGATGAAGAACAACAAGAAAGCCATCGCACACGAACAAAGGAAACAGAAATAACACAAGAAGAAGAAATAAGCTTGAAAGAAATAATAGAAGCAATAAGAAAAACCAAAAGAGGAAAAGCTCCCGGACATGACAAAATAACAGCAGACATGCTGAAAGCACTACCCGAATCAGCACTACAGGAACTTAAAGACATAATGAATGAAGCGCTAAAAGGAATAACACCAGCAGAATGGCAAATAGGTATCATAACACCAATATTTAAAAAAGGAGATAGCAGAGAGTGCCGGAACTATAGAGGAATTACCCTAATAAGCACAGTGGCCAAAATATATGCAAGAATCCTGGAGAGTAGACTAAGAATAGAGCTGGAAGAATCTTTAGAGGAAACTCAATTTGGTTTTAGACCAAATAGAGGAGTAAATGATGCGATATTCATACTAAGACAAATAGGGGAAAAGGCAATAAAAGAAGGGAGAAACGTACATGTGTGCTTCATTGATCTAGAGAAAGCGTTTGATAGAATCAATAGAGAAGACATATGGAAAACGCTAAGAAAAAGGGGAATATCAAATACGTTAATAACAGGAATTCAGAGCCTATATTCAAACACTAAGAGCTATGTAAGAGTGAAACAAGAGACCTCCAATACATTTGAAACTACAGCCGGAGTAAGGCAAGGATGCATTTTGAGCCCGCTTCTGTTTACGCTAATTCTTGACGAAGGAATAAAAGAGACAAAGAAAGAAGTAAAGAAATACTACATAGGAAATTGGAAATTGAGAAGAGTGGAAATAGCAGAATTATGCTATGCAGATGACATGGTCATCATAGCAGAAGACGAAAAAACCTTAATAAGGAATATAGAAATATATGATAAAGCGCTACAAAAATTAAACATGAAGATCAATAAAGAAAAAACGAAAACCATGATACTAGGAAGAAATGAACAACACCACACGATACAACTAAAAAATGAAAATCTACAGCAAGTCCAAAAATTTAAATACCTGGGGGCAATGATCTCAGAAGATGGAAGATTTGATGAATAAATAAAAGAAAGAAGAACAACAGGAGGCAAAATATTCAATAGCATCAAACACAGCTTCTTAGGAAAGAAAGAAATACCGAAAGAGACCAGGGTACAAATATTTAAGAAAGTAGTGACACCTATACTCATACACGGAGCTGAAACATGGACATTAACGCAAAGACAAAAAGAAAAAATTACGGCTACCGAAATGAGATTCTTGAGAAAAATAGAGGGGAAAACAAGACTGGACAGAATTGAAAACACAACCTACAGACAAAACTTAAAAGTAAAAGCAATAGAAGATAAGATAGCAGAAGGACAGATGAGATGGTATGGGCATGTAGAAAGGATGGGAGAGGAGAGAATAGTTAAAAAAGTGTTTGAAGCAAAAATTGGAAGAAAGAAACCACGAGGACGACCAAGAAGAACGTGGCTGGAAGAAGTAAAGGAGGCAGCGCAAAGAAGAGGTCTAACTTGGGAAGAAACGAAGACAGCAACACAAGATAGAGCAGAGTGGAAAGAAATATGGAGAAGACCAACAAATCAGAACTCAACACCCTCCCCCGCAGGCCGGGGGAACGCCTTACACCCGTGAGGGTAGAAAGGTGCAGGATTAAGTAAGTAAAGTATCTACAAATGTGTGTCATATGAACGACCACGCAAAAAAATAATAAATTTTCATACAGCGGGCTGCGAAGCTAGGCCCTCTGTTTTAAAATTGCTATAACTAATTATATATTAAGGTACAAACGAAATGGATTGTGGTACAATCGTTCACTAACAAATCACAAACCTATCATGAAGAAAAAAATCTCAAATTATAATATGGGGGGCTATCGTGAAGTTGGCCCCTCGTATTAAGAAATCGTTTTAACTAATTAACTATTAAGGTACAAACGAAACGGTTTGTGGTACAATCGTTCACTAATGAATCACAAACGTACTACGGAGAAAAATTACAAATTATAATATGCGGAGGGCTGTCGTGAAGCTAGCCCCCCATATTAAAAATCGATATAATTAATTAACTATTAAGGTACAAACGAAATAGTTTGTGGTACAGTCGTTCACTAACGAATCACAAACGTACTACGAAGAAAAATATCATAAATTATAATATGCGGGGGGCTGTCGTGAAGATAGCCCCCCATATTAAAAATCGTTATAATTAATTAACTATTAAGGTACAAACGAAATAGTTTATGGTAGAATTATTCACTAACGAATCACAATCGATTAACATTATTTGTTTAATTATTACAAAACTATGGGGGGCCAACTTCACGCAGGTTTGCGAATGTGGCGGGATTACCGGGAAGCGGGCGTGCACTAGGACTTAGCGGCACCATCGTGATCTCTCCCGTGGACTGGCCCTGTTGCCCTCCGGGAATGCTATATTCTTTGGGAAGCCCTGGCACTTTACCGGTTCGCGGTATTAGTGTCCCATTTGAGACTCCATGGAGGGTGGGGATACTAAAGACCGAAAGTTCATTGTCAGTGAGTATGAAATTTACTAAGCTGCTCTCTGGTTCACCGACCTCCAAAAACGGTGCGCTTGGAACCGTGTTAAAAGCTCCCGAGGAGAAAACCCCGTCAAAAAATAAATCTTCTTGTGCGGGTACGTCTGGTAACCCCACTACTGAGATGAACCAAGAAAAGGTGGTAGTACCCCGGTTCTTGGTTATTCAAAGGATTGATGGTAATTTTGAGAAAGTAAGTCCTTTCCTAATACAAAAATTACTATTTGGATTAATAGGCGAATTAAAAAACATTAAAAAAATTAAAGACGGTCTGCTTGTAAAGACAGTTTCGGCTTCTCAGACTAAAAAAATATTAAGTATAACAAATATGGAAGATATGGCAATGGAAGTGGTCCCTCACAGAACACTTAATGTATGCAGGGGTGTCATTTATTGTAAATATTTGTTGAACTGTACAGTGGAGGAGATATGCGGCGAGCTACGGAAGCAGGGCGTTATTGAAGTACGACGCATAAAGTCTAGATTTAATGGTGAATACAAAGACATGCCGAATTACGTCATAACCTTCAATACCCCGAAACTACCGGCGAAACCTAAAGAACAAGATGTATAAACTAGACAACACGTGCCTCAAGTTTGAAGTACGCGTTTATTATTTGGATTTTGTTTCATTGTTTAATGGCAGCAAGCCTACTTCGTTTTAAATGATTGTTGCAGTTTGTCAAAATTTATCTTGTAATTCAATTTGAAAAAAAAACTTTTTTTGGACAAATCGAAAAAAATATTTCACACAAATGTTATAGCAGATAGTTTGGGGATTTTATAAATGTTTTATTTTCAAAAATCAGGTTTTCAAAATATCTTGTTTTAAATTTTTGATCGGTCGCCATTTTGTTATATGATAAATAGAAAATAATTGACAAATGTTTTAGAGAACCGAAAGTAAATGATGAAAGCTTTTGTATTTTTTAAATATTCCTTAAAATAAGGGAGTAATGAAGATTTTTCGAAAAACAAAAAAAAAACGCCAATAACTATGAACTAGGGCTCCAAATCAAAAATTTGAACTAAGAAAAGTTGTTTGTTTCAATGAGTTCTAACTGCCGTTTTCGGGTGTTACAACTTAGTAATAACACCCTCTATAAATATATATTCTACAGGGTTAAACCCCAGTTACAGAATAAAATACAATATATATATGCTCAATAAATATGTAGGAATGTTTTTAAATTAGTTAAGAAAAAGTAACATTCGGTTTAGTTTCATAACAGATTATATTTTTACTTTGTGGCCACAACAGATATTTCAATATAAATCTTAAAAGTACAATCTTTTATTTTGTATTTTCTTACAAATTTTTGCGAATGAATTTAAAGTGGCAGTTTCTTCAATATCACAAAAGCTGGATTTATCAGAGCCCACAAAAAAAAACAGTAGTAATCAAATATTAATTTTCATGAAGTCAATTTCGCGACGTTTTTATTGTTTAGTTGTTATAAAAATTTATTTACTAACATTATTTTGATGAATAAAGGTAACAATTATTTAAAAAAATTCATTTATATATAAATTTTTAATCGATAAGAAAATTACGTATTTATAACAATTTTTTGTCATTACAGTACCTATTAAAAATAATAATAGCTTTCATACAATTACTAAAAGAATGCAGTTTTAATACATACAAAATTAGTTCACTTTTTATTTGTTTTGACTTCAGATCCAATACATATTATACGAGCACACAAAATTTTAATTTACAATTTTATGTTCCGTCAATTTATTATATACCCATATATACAAAATTATAAAGTATAATTATTGTTTCGTCAATAAATATATACATTTAAATCTACAATTATGTTTCGTCAATAAGTACATACATACATACATACATACGTACATACTTACATACATACATACATACATACATACATACATACATACATACATACATACATACATACATATATACAAAATTTAATCTACAATTATGTTTCGTCAATAAGTACATATATATACGAGTATATAAAATTTTAATCTACAATTACATTTCGTCAATAAGTACTTGCATGTACATACATATGTATATACAAAATTTTAGTCTACAATTATGTCTTCGTCACTGTTGCTGTTCTCACTATCACTATCACTATCACTATCACTATCACTATCATTTACATTAATAACAAAATTACTTACAATATTGTGAGAACTTAAATATTTATTTTCTATATCGATTACATGTTTTACACTGTTAGGCCAATTTTGAGGTGAAATTGCATTAATTTCATTTTTAATTAGGTTTATAACTGAAGTGCAGTCAACAGGGGAACTATTCTTCTTCCTAATTTTCGATTCCATTTGACCCCAAATGAGGTCAATCGGGTTGAAAATACAATAGTATTGCGACAAGCGTAATACTGAATGTCCAAATTGATTAGCTAACGAATCACACAAGTATTGTTTTTCAATCGTTTTCGACTTAACCACTTCCATAAGTTGTTTTTTTGTATAAGTCTCTTCAAAATATAAATCATTTTCATATAGATATTCCTTTATATCTTCTTTTTTGGAGCTCATGTTAGGCACTTTAACTAACAAACGAGAATGATAACTAGCGTTATCCATAACAATAACAGTGTTAGGGGGTAAATTTGGAATTAATTTATCCTTGAACCACTCTTCAAAAATTTCGGATGACATGTTATCGTGGTAATCTAAATTAGAATCCTTGACGTTACGTGCAGACAGCAACATAGCCTCATTTACCCATCCCTGCTCACTTCCTGCATGGAGAATTATTATCCTTTTTCCCCGGGAAACTGGTACATTTATGGCACAATTGGCACTGCTATCTGTCCAACTCTTCCTTACAGTATCGTGGGAGTCGTACCATGTTTCGTCAATATACATTATTGGACGTTTTTCTTCTCTATATTTTTTAATAATTCTCAAATATTTGTGCCTCCAATCACAAATTACCTGCCGCTTATCTACAGTTTTAAACCGGAAACCAATTTTGTGAAGCACTCTGTGTAAGGAACTTACAGAAATATATATTTCGCATTTGTCATCTATTAATTGCTGATGTAACATTCTAACAGTTGGCAGAATATTTTCTGCGTACATCGAATAAATTTTCCTGCGGATGATATCACATTCAAAATCACTGACACTTTTTAACTGTCCGGAGTCACGTCGTTTTTTTCTTGGTTGAATGCCACATGAAACAATTTGTCGAACGGTATGATAATTAACTTTTGTTAAATCTGCTGTTCTTTGAACAAACCCATTATTTTCACCTTCACTTTTCAATGTATTAATAAAAACATTTAAAATAATTTGTTTTGCGTCTTCTGATAAATGAATTCGCTGTCTTGAAGTCTGAGATTCTTCGTTCCCGCACATTTTATCGCTAATTTTATGCTGTTTTTACTAATAAACACTTGAAGAAGTAATAATACAAAATACGTGTTTACGCTACTTATACAAAAACGGGTAGCCATCTATACTAAATACATCATTAGTCAAATAGACGTTTTCTTTGAAAAGAGCGTTAAACAGTTAATATTATCAGTGGTAAATTATAATCATATTTGGAAAATATATTTCTTTAAAAATAATCATCCTTTTAAAATTTACCTAATCCTAACCTTATTAGTGAATTTTCTTTGAAAATAGCGTTAATCAGTTAATATTAATCAGTGGTAAATTATAATCATATTCCGAAAATATATTTCTTTGAAAATAACCATCCTTTTAAAATTTTCCTAATCCCAACCTGGTCAAATCCCCGACAAAATATCCAGCTGTGAAGGGTCGGCCCGCTACTTCACAAGTAATGGAATGTGCATAAATCTTGAGACAGCCTATACCTGAAGTTAGACCGGTTAGACCCTTGTCTGCTAAGCTGTTGAAATTCTAGGCATCAGACCGGATGATGTAAGTTTGGTTGCATTGTCGTCTTGTTAGGGGTTAAAAATATGAAATTTTAATGTAGCACATTTAAAACAAATATGCAGCTATCTTTTGAATAGTGTTCTTTAAAGAAAAACCTGCGAAGAAAAGCTTTATTACATTGTAATCTTTCATTACATATATACCTTGCATCACCAAATACTTTATAATTTGCAATAAACGTCAAAATGTATATACATATATTTTTTTTTACAAAATCCGACCCGAGAAATCTTAATATTTTGATACTTTCAGTAAACAGTCAACATTTCAAAACTTCCGAATGGATGGATGCGTCAGAATAAAACTCAGTATTTCAAGCTATTTGGCTACATGTCCGGGACGCCCTTAAGGAGAAAAACATAGGAAAAGTTGAAAAATTAAGCAATAAATGCTTCAAATGCATTAACTTGGTCATTATGTTGGAATGACTTAATAAGTTGGTAAAAGAAAAATATAATAAAATGGTACATGCAACGGTTTAAATCCGTAAAATGGTAACCATTATTAGAAAGAACTTAGCGCATATAAAGCAAGTTGCCAAATGAAAAGTGTCGAATTTTGTAAAATTCTCAAGTACAAGTTATCTTAAGCCTATATAAAATAAGTAGCACAGAGGCTGATTAATGACAATAAAATTGTTACTCAAGAACAATTTCGTGATGAAAGAAAAAAGTAGAAAAGTAGAAAAAATAAAGATTTTTCAGCGTAGGGCCCTGCTACCTTGCGTCTAGGACCCTATATCCACGGAGTTTTTATTCACGTCTCCGTGCCCCACGGCAGTTTACCTATGGCCTGCCGGGATGAGATTAGCATCTCGACGTTATGACCGTTTTTTTTTTTTTTCGATTAATGGCGGAAAAAATAAACAATCAAAACAAAAACAAAAATATGAATGATATAAAAATATTGATGATTGACCTTTTCGAGTTCAATGACCTCATAGGGACCTTCTCATATTGTTGATAATTTTTTAGATCTGCCCCCTCTTCGTCCTAAAACCTTATCACCGACTTTAAATTTAACATCATTTACGTCTTTAACATAATAATCTTTTGACTTCTCTTTCTCTTTGTATCGAAAAAGAAAGGATACCGGGTCACGTAAAATGGACGATTATACAAAAGACGTTGTTACTAAAGCCATTTACGATGGATATTCAAAAAAATATTGTTCATACAATAGGTAAATTTCTCAAAGTGCGCGCGCAAATTTAAATCTTAATTTGTTCACCAGAATGCGCTAGCACATTTTACTTGACAAACGACAAACCATATTGAAGAACTTGAAAGGTAGTTGAGCAAATTAACATCAAATTTTTATACCCAAAATGATAATTGTGGACAGACTTTTTGTCGCATCTTGTAAAATGGTATACCGCGGCTGTTTTAAAATAGTTATTTTGTCATACAAGTTTGCAGTTATGCAGAAAAGGCTTCTGTTAACTCAACTTCGCTTTTTAACTTTTAAGTAAGATATGAATTTATTATTGAATTATTTATTTTAATGTATTGGTATATTTTTTAGTGGAAATGTGTGGAGACCTGTTATTCATTTTGCCCAATTCTTCGTGTTCGTCCTATTTCTGGAGATATAAGTGTACAACCTCAAAATGTTGTTTACTGATCAAAATTTCATGTATTCATGTTTGTTAAATGTTATTTAGACTTGTATAATAAAAATTCATACATTTTTTTTAAAAAGTTTGTTTTATTTAAATCATTGCACAAATCGCTTACAATCAAAGATACTTTCTTTACTATCGCAGTCTACATTCACTACAGTCATTTACAATTCTTATAATCACGTCACAATCAGTTACAATCCTTATAATCGTATACAATCACACTATAATCAGCTACAATCATTTATAGGATAATGTTTGTCTTATTGTGGTGAACATATTCACAATTTTCCCTGGTATTTTTGTTTTAACTCAGGTTTAACTGTACAAAAGTTAAGAAATTACTATTTTACAACGTGCAATATTAAATTATTTCGTTGAAGATCAGGTCACTGTTAATATAAATTTAAATACTGTATGCAGAATGTCCAGGATAACTTGTCCAACATGGAGATCTCGAGATCTGTAAGAGATACGAAGTCGATTAAATTAAACAAAAGTTGCCCTATTGGGAGGCAATTTTGTTATTTGATCAAAAATGCACAGGTCACTAGATATAGGCGAAAATGTAAATTTTGCAAGTTTTTACTTCTCGCTAAGAGAGGTATTGAAATCATGCTAAAAATCGCATATCCAGATTTTGGTGGATAAGCACGTTTTAAGTTCCCTATAATCCGATTATTAAATTTTTACGATGATGTGTGTGTGTGTGTGTGTGTAAGTTGGAACCACGGTTTCTCAAATACCTACTATAAGACTTAAAAAATATTTAACTGCAGTTTCCTCAATCTGACATTTCTGGGAAGAGCTGATTAGATTTTGGCTCGGATTTTGGTAACAATTTTACAACCGGAAGTAATAGTTTCTTTATAAACAATTATAATTTTTTGAAAATTTTTGTTTTTACAAATATTATAGAACATAAAATTCTCCATCTAATACACTTAAAAAATTTATTATATCTTAAACAGATTTAAAGTTAAAACACTATAATATATAGAATAATCTTATGTAATACATTGCAGAGGCTAAGGCACTAAGGAAACCAGTTGACAAATTCAAATGTTTATAACATTGTGATGTTTATAACATAGTTCGTAAATGATAAAAATATCAGTGTCAAAAATCCAGAGATATTACTGAAGTCTTTCTCTGGGAAGTGCATTTAATATTTCTTATTTTATCATTAATTAAATATTTAGAATTATAGATATAGCTGCCGCACGTTAATTAATACTATTCTTGAATGCGGAAAACCTAAAATTCGTACATGGACAAGTCAAGATGTAATAGTAATTATAATAATAGGATATCTAACATCAGTAACAGGTGACACAATCGATTATATTGAAACTGCAGAAATAGCATATTCTTACCGTAATAAAAATTTACCTTTTACATGTAGAATAAGCTGATGGACTATTGGGTCGAGATTTTTTACAATTGTATGAGGTGATAATTAATTGAATGGGAAATTTCGAAAAGGGCCGAAGTATGAAAATTAACATTTTTCAGCAAACACAAAAACAGAATATCTCTTAAACCATTTGACTTATTTGAGCAGTTTTTTTTCTTCTGAAATTATAGACCACTATATACTTTAAGATAAAGCAAAATAGATTCCTTAAAGGAAAATTTAATAGAGAAAAAGATTGTTATAATTTCCCGAGATGAGTCCTTTTCGAAATTCATCCGACAAGTTAGGTGGTTTAGTAGTAAAACGGCATTATTAAAGAACACATATTATTGAAAAGAACAAAAATACAAAATCATTGGACTACAAATAATAGAAAAATACCAAATCAAATATTCCGATTAGGTAGGTTGATATTAATCGTTTCTTAACCGTATGCTGTAAATCTGGTATTTTAGTTAAACAAAAAACTGTTGTTTAACTAGGCACTAAAATACCTGATTTACAGCAGAGGCTGCCTATCAAAACTTACTTGCAGCTATACCTCCAGTTTTTCTGGAAGCAATGGCTTTACCAGCTTAATGTTCATGAGGAAGACCCTTTATTTTAGCTTTTTTAATAACCACGTTTTTATACAGTTCAACGTTTCTTACGCCTTTTTTTTTTTCTTTTTCTTAGTATAACATCATCCTCCGAACTACTGGATTCACTCACTTTTAAAGAAAATAAGTAAGAAAAACGATATATTTTACGTATTATTACGCAGCACAGAATAAAATCAATGAATAATGTCTAATAACATTGATAAATGATATAATATTAGTTATTCGTATAATATATCAGATATATTATACGAATAACTGCACAGCACAGAACAAAATGAATGAATAATATTTACTGATACTAATTTGCGACTGCGCACTAACAAATCTTCATTAATTTCGAAAAGGTCTCACCTCGATGATATGAGCCCTTTTTGAAATTCACTACTGAAAGTTACATATTTTTCGCCACTATAGAAACCAGATATGAACCTATCTCGCTCATAAAATATCGGTCTATATGTGTACACGAAAATAAAGCGAAAAAGTCCATTTTGAAAAAAAAAAAACGATATGGGCCCTTTTCGAAATTACCTATTCATTTAATTTATCAATATTTTTTTCTATTTCCTTTTTTTATTTAAAGGTATTTATAAAAATATACCATTTAGAAATAGAAGTACTAGGTAATAAAATAAATAAATATTTTATTACCGCATATTATCCGTATCTGGATGTACCAGTATACTTCATAAACAGATATCGATAATGATAATGAAATATTCGTACCGTGTGAGCGTTTACCAGACGTTAACTCACGAGCACTCATTGCTGGCGTGGAGAGTGCACCACCGGGGTAACTTTTGTGCCATTTTAAAATCGAAATAATAAATAATAATAAACGTAATACACGACTATCAAAAAGAAATCAATATTAATAATGATTATTAAGCTAGAGTGACCACAGTGTGTTTTTGGATAGGTAGCCGCCTACGAAAGCTAGAAACTGCACAATAATAATAATAATAGTAATAAAAACATATTGATAGTTACCAATAATTTAATAATATGACGGCCTAGATCAGAATCCAACGATTGTTGAGGTTCATACGTTCTACGACAACTAAAAAAGCCCATGAGGTAACGCTTGGTAGAGTGCGTACACGAAAAGAAAAAAATATTAAAGGGGAAAATTAATATTATGCATGCCGTTGAACACTTCCAGACGTACCTAGTCAGCAGACTCGAGTGATGACGTAGTCATCTTGTTCTTACCGTGTAGCGCACTTTAAGCGCCCTCAACAATACAAATGTATTGCCTAACCGAAATCTGCTAATAAAAAAAAAAATTCACACACCCAGAAATGGGTAATAAGCTGAAATGAAATACATATTGAATATTATTACATTAATAATTTGATTTTAATTCGCTCGAAGTAAACATAAAATTATTTGTAAATTTCAAAATGAAGAAAAATCTATCCTTTGGCGCTGTCTGCACGACAGCTTTGAGAATGAGGTGACGCCTGCTCCGGTACAAATATACAGGGTGATCGGCGAAATTCCGGCATGAAGGATGTAGTTTTACTTCAACCATTGTAAAACGGCGATTTTGGGATTCTCGGAAGAGCTAAAGAAAGAAAAGCACATGTCCCAGAGGTCAAAGAAAATGACGTGTTTCACAAGATGGGCTATTTTGAGTTGCCGTTGAAAGATAAAAGTGTGTATATCGGGCGGCACATAATAATTATACTTCTGATATTGAGAGACCAACGACTTCTACATAGGTGCCATACCTAAAAAGAAACCTCAGCGAGGGTTAAATGTATGTGTGTATAATTTAAAGGAAGTCCACTTATTGAAATTTCACATTGCTTACGCTTCTTATGCGAGCCCAGGTTCATAATAGTTCGGCACAAGCGTCTAACCGGGTTGATTGTATGACTATAGTCAGAAAAATTGACTCTATGGACCCGATAGAGTCAAACAATAAAACTATAAATGTCGTAATTATGACAAAGCGGCGTATCGCTTACTGTTTGCTTTATAATACTTCTACCGATCCCTGAGTGCTCTGTATAGTAAAATAATCTTACTGTTACTATAACATACGTGCTATTTTGTTTAAATTAATTTTTGGAACTACAGTTTTCATTCTCATAGGTAATTATTTCAAACAAAAATACCATTTACGTTAAAGGAACAGTAAGTTTTTTTTTAAATATTTTACTATACAGAGCATGTCTTCATTTCAACAGAGCGGCACAAATTACTGCCTGTTGACAGGTTGACACCCAATGTTATAATGCAAGCAGGGAGCGATATGCTGCATCATAATTACCATATTTATAGTTTTATTGCTGGACCCCACAGACTAAATTTTTCTGACTATAGAAAAGGTAAGTTGACGTTCAAATTATTTTACAGATGTGGTAATAACTTTACCCTATAATTTGAGAATTTTTGCATGTACCCATTTAAATAATGAACTAGGAAATCCCAGAAATACATAACTACGTCTTGTTGAAAATAGACGGATGACTACGGTATAGGCTGTCTCAAGATATATGCACATTCCATTACTTGTGAAGTAGCGGTCCGACCCTTCACAGCTGGATATATATTTTCGGAATATGATTATAATTTACCATTGATTAATATTAACTGTTTAACGCTATTTTCAAAGAAAATTCACTAATAAGGTTAGGATTAGGTAAATTTTAAAAGGATGATTATTTTTAAAGAAATATATTTTCCAAATATGATTATAATTTACCACTGATAATATTAACTGTTTAACGCTCTTTTCAAAGAAAACGTCTATTTGACTAATGATGTATTTAGTATAGATGGCTACCCGTTTTTGTATAAGTAACGAGTAACGTAAACACGTATTTTGTATTATTACTTCTTCAAGTGTTTAGTAGTAATAACAGCATAAAATTAGGGATAAAATGTGTGAGAACGAAGAATCTCAGACTTCAAGACAGCGAATTCATTTATCAGAAGACGCAAAGCAAATTATTTTAAATGTTTTTAATACATTGAAAAGTGAAACAATAAAAATGTCGCAAAATTGACTTCATGAAAATTAATATATGATTATTTTAAAAAAATAAATAAATACGTCCCAGTACTCTTTGCCTCTCTAATGTATTTAAACTGCCTCCCGCTGGGAAGGGCACAGGTACAAATGTGCATATATCTTGAGACAGCCTATACCTGCATTATAGCAGAATAAAGAACAGTGATGCATTTAAAACATTTTAAACATTTTTCGTTTAGTTTGATTATAAAAAATATTTTGACTGTAACTCTAACTCGTGTACATATACACTTTGGCATTCGTGTACATATACATTTTGGCATTACCAGGTGCTCAGTTCAGTAATGACCATTCATTATTAAAGCAAGCATAAAATCTTGGATAAGAATTTTACTGTGCGACTACGGTCCTTCGGAAACCCAATAGAACTTTTTGTCTATTTAAATAGTTTCAAGTAATGTTCAATTTTCATACATATAATGTACATTGAAAAGAAACTATATTTGCGTGAAATTAGTATACGGAGGATTTACAAGTAAACTGTCAACTATCATTCGCTAGTCGTACTATAGAGAGTATTAGAAATTAGTACATTAAATTTAACCAGTGATAGAACTCAGCAAGAGCAACAATATTTCCCAGTGACTTTTTTTCGAAATCACAATTTATTTTTTGAAAATAAATATTTCCCATTTCGAGACATATACTGGTGAAACAGAAAAAAGTAAGTGACATTGACAGAACTCGTCGAGATCAACAATATTTCTTAAAAACATTTTTTTTTATTCTCAATTTTTTTAATATTTTTAAGCAGGTGATTTTTTTTACAAAATTTTGACGATTTTTAACACAATATTTAGAAAGTTTACAAAAAAAAAGTTACTAAGAAGTATTGTTGCTCTCGACGAGTTCTATCACCGGTTATATTTAATGTACTTATATTTGTTACACCTGTATACTTCCAAGGAGCACAAATCAGTTTGTTATTTGTTCTATTTACTTAAAAAAAAACTTTTCTTAAAACTTTTTAACTTGCATTATAACTGTTATGCAACGATAATTTATTGATTCTGACGTTTATGCGACGTTTATGTCAGGCGGGTGGGGAATCTATTCAACTAATTTCCATCAAACTGAATTATAAAACGTTTTATAACTAGTATGTGACCAAATAATAAGTACAACACATCATAACTTCCCATTGTAATTTAAAAGACTAAAATATAGTTGTACAAGGCAAAATAACTTGTAAGTGTTATAATTCCGCTAACTGTAAGTTACAGTAACTCCATTATTAGTTATAAAAACTCTGTGTTCCTTGGGCTAGTTTTGAGAACGAACATTTAGGTGTCGAAGTGCGCGTATAGTGCAGTAGTATGTACGTTTTACAATTTGGCACGACATTAACCTCACCTAACGCACAAAAATAACTCTTGCAATTCAACTAAATATAACAACAATAACTATATCTAACGCACAAAACTCACCCGAGTATTTACTTGAATTACATGATGACCAAATGTCATTTGTTTTCGTGATCAAAGATAAATCACTGGCTAGACGCTATTTAGTTAGACCGGCTTACATTTTTAACAAAATATGATCTACACAAATGGTTAGAAATTTCCTAAAACTTAAAAGAAAAAAACAGTTGGCTAAATAACGGGTGGTATCAATTCAACCGGCATTTAAAGGGTCATCATATAATTCGGTTTAATCTTCTATACCAAGGACCTTTACTTTTGACACAATGAAAACTAAATCCAGTGTGTACAGTAAAACTACTTACTAGACATACGGGACGATACTCCCTCTATCAGAAGAATGTGCAGGGCTTGTGGATAATATGCTTAATAGAATTAAAGCTGGTATAACTAATAAAGGCGATGTAACTCAATATTAAATGGCGAAATTCTTGAATAACATATTCTATGTTCCATTTACGTAGGTTTTGTTTTCCACGGCCTACCTGATTTTCAATCATTTTTGAGTGACCATAAATGTCGCTTTGATATGATGCCTTGATGCCTGGTCTAGATTGATTCAAATAATAAAAATAGTTTAAGAATTAGGTATTTTTCTTCTCCTAGTCACTTTTATAGAACTGTAGGCATAAACCTTTTGAAATCCAAAGACATTCTTATATATTAAGCCCGCTAATCCTATTTAGTCGGAGCGGAAATACAGTGCTATGCGGATGAATGGGTGTATGTGTCAATAAAAAAGATATATTTAAAGGGAGTAATAAATAAGTCATCCTAGACCCAGGTATCTTCACTGAAAATAATAAGTGACAATTGAAATTGTTACTATCAAGATTTTGTAACATTTGTCTGCTTTTAATATTTGGTTTAAATTTAAATATTTTAAATTATGTGACAACAAAATGCTAAAATTCTAACTTCTATTTTTAACGTCCAAATATCCAAGTTTTTGAAATTATAATTGAGCTAAATCAAATATTTTTTTTGTATACAATCTTGTTTTATTTCTTGGACAGTACATTTTCAGGATATTGTGTTTTACGGTAAGTTTAAAATGTAATGCAAACTTTGTTTTCCGCTGTACACTGCTTACTTCATTTTCTTATTTTCAATAATTTTATCATAACACTAGTACGATAAATTCATTATTTTTTTCTTGTAAAAGTTAAATGTAAACGGATTAAAAATAAAAACCTTGTATATATGATTCGTTGCAAATCGTGTTTTTCGCAATAGACGAGAATATTACCAAATGAACATATATAAATATATTATAAAACTAAACTTTTCAATTCACTAATAATTCTTATTATATGGTTCGTCTAAAATCAATTATCATCTTTTCGTGGTACTTATATGTATTGTGGAAAGTGCGTATAAGGACCTGTATTATTTGTAAATAATAAGTAAAATATACTTTTAAATGTTTTTATTAAAAAAAATAAAACAAACGGCAGCGGGATATACTATTTTTATTAAATTTGTTTATTAATATTAGTATTTACTTGTTTATTAGCATGTAATTTTAGTAGAATACCGCGGAGAACATCAATGAAACTGAACATAAATATATTATCAAACATATATGAAATATAGAAACAATTATTAAAGAGCTCTCTGTAATAAAAAGAACATGTAATGAACACTACAAGTATAATAAACAATTGCGGATTACAATCATAAGAACAAAATTTGAGAACTACTTCATATAAATTTTTAACGTATTAACTTATTACAGGTAGGTTCAACTTCAAATAATATTTGAAGAGCTATCCATGATTAAACAGAACATTAATTGAACGAAACGAATGAACACATATTTTAACATAAGTAGACATATGTTGGGCGGTGACTGGAAATCCCGTACATAGAACTTTAACATGTAAAATCATATTTTGTAATTTTCTGCTTCCCTACATAAAAGTTGTAAAACAAAAATTCTGCATCCGAATCAATAAACAAAATTAAATTTGTATAATAATTCAGATGCAGAATTTAAGTTCAACTTTTATTTGTATCTTTTTTAATTATAATAACCAGAGAATCAGGAAATTACGAATGTATGATCTTACATATTAAAGACAATATTTCAAGAATGAATTTCAGAACTTATTTAGAGTCAAAAAGTTCATAAACATATGGCCTAAACGTAATTTTTATCGAGTTATTGTTTATTTCATAATTTACGCGGCTAAAATTTTAGTTCAACGGATTTCTGAAATACTGATGTAGTTGTCAGGATCGCGTCTTTTGTTTTAAACAAAGTATTGTTTGTAGCTTGTCACTTGCGCACGGTAGATGAATTACGCCAAAGAATACGGCAGCCTGCAGATAATATTCGGAATAATCCAACAACCATATTAAGAACGCAGCAATCTCTTCTGCGACGTGCGGCTTTGTGTATCGATCACAATGGAGATCATTTGGAAATTTCTTGTTAATAAAATAATAAAAATGTGTTAAAAAAATATTTATTTCATAAAATTCGTTAAACTAAAATTTTAGCCATATAAACTATGAAATAAACAATAACTCGTTAAAACGGTTACATTTGGACATATGTTCATATGGATTTTTCGATTCTAAATAAGTTATGGAATTCATCATTGAAATATTGCCGGTACGTTTTGAGATACCCAGTATTCCAGGATCTCTCTGAAAAAACACTAAATAAACAAAAATAGCGGGAGTATTTTTTATCGATCAACATAGAGAAATATCATTTCATTACCATGTACATTTGAAATCATTGACATTTTGCAATTTGGAAGATGACAGTTTGAAGACTTTGACAACTATAACACATTCCCCTTGTTCGCATATATATATATATCCTGATGTAGGTATAGTTGATCGAATATAATGTAGAATCTTTCAAATCATATTGCCCGTCAGGTTTCGTTGATTCTGATAATTTAGAGAACGGAATGTGGAGACAAGAAACCGCAAACTTAAAATCGGTAGGTCGCTTATCAACAAATGACTCAGCTAAATATTTATATGCGTTAAGAGACAAATTAGCAACACACTTTGTCTCTGTAAATGGTAAAATACCGTGGCAGTATGATAAAATATAAGTGTTCATGTATAAATATATTATTTTTTGTTTTATGCATATGTTACACCCAAACATCGATTTCGCTCAATGAGCGAAACAAAATACAGACACAACGCGTTGCGGATGCGAACGCTGTAAAACAACCAAATACCGAAATTTGATCAATCTAAAAACCACTAATGTTTCACAAGAGTCTTGCATTTTTCTTGTTCTTGCATAAAATGCAAGACAAGAACAAGACAAGAGTTATATAGTTCGTTGCAAGAGAAGACAAGAATCTGCCCTGCAAGAAAAATGCAAGAATAGCAAGATTTTTTAGTATTTTCTTGCATTTTTGCACTCTTGCAATATTATATTATAATTCAATATCAATATATCAACATTTTATTATAGGTTTTACCTCTAGCTAAGCTGACATTAATCGGAAAAGCTAAAAAGGTTTTAGTAACAATTGACAACCGGAAGTAGTAGTTTATTAAAAAAATTTCTAAATATTATATTTTGAAAATTTATAGTACAAAACATAATAAAAAGCATTAAGTACTCAATCTGATTGAAAGTTTCTTATTATGTCTTCTATAGATTTAGAGATAAAAAATCTAATATGGCCAGCACATGACCTCCCGCTAATTCGATGTTTAAAATTGCAATGAGCTTGGAGTAAAATATCACTTTATCGTTTGTAAACAAAATCTAACTTGTTGTTCCAATAAATAGAAAAGTCTTTAATAAGAAATTTTGTATTATATTTTATCAAGTTTTTTTTTTTGAAAATCTGTTAAGAGCTCTTAGTTAAGAACCACATCCGACTTATAAATTTGAGAAGTTTTTTTTATCATATTTTAATATATTTTTTTCAAGGAAATCAGTTCATTGCTTCAAGTAAAGTACCACTTAAGGTTTACTAATATTAACAAGAATCTAATATGTCGGTCTCATTAATATAAAAGTGTCAAATAATACATTTTTTCACGAATATCTCTTCATAGCTTCAAGTAAAATATCACTTCCGATTTAAATATGTTGTTCCAATTAATATGAAATTCTTAAATACTAAAACTGAAAAGTTTTGGGTTATATTTTAATGTAGTTTTTCATTAAACACTGTTATGGGTTTCAAGTAAAGTACCACTTCTGATTGTCCAATTTTACCCAATATCTAATAAACTCTTTATCTCGCTCTTTATATTGATGCAGAAAGCTTAAATACGGAATTTTATTTTTGTAAGTTTGATATAACAGTTATCGCGAAAGAAAAAAATCGTCACACACACATTATTATAAAAAAAATCTGATGTGGCCGGCACGTGACCTCCCGCCAATTCCATGTTTAAAATAGTAATGAGCTTTAAGTCAATTTTATCCAAAATCTAATATGTTGTTCCCATTGACATAGAAGTCTTAAGTACTAAAATAGGCTATTCCACGACATTTTTTTTTTTAATTTTTGAAATACATAAAAATATAAGACCACATGTGGAAGTCCGAGTTAAAAATTAGAAGTAAACAAACAGTGGTTCACAAACCACGAAAAATTGTTAAACAAATTACAAAATAATGTATATTTAAATTGTAATATTATAATTAATTATTAGAGACATAAAATAAATTATTTCACTTAATTTATTTCACTTTTTTTTCTCATTTTATAAAAATAGTGAAATTAGAACGTTAGCCGAACAGCAACCAAACAGATCCGACACACCCGAAGAAGTATATTCTTAGTTAAGGCGGGGCTTCTCAAAATCGGAGGTCATACTTGAATCCTATTTGCTCAAACACTCGTGCACATGTCCTGCATCATCAAAAGCAAAACTCCCCGTGTCTTCTAGAAGGAATAATTTATAATAAAAGAAATATGGTTTTCCTTATCCTTTAACTATTATCATTGTTATTTTCAATAAACTTTTACTATTTTTGATTACTGTGGAATAGCTTATTGAACAGTGTTTTTCATTAAAAACTGTTGTGGGCTTGAAATAAAGTACTTAACACTTCCAGATATCCAATTTTACTCAAAATCTAATCAACTATTTATATTAATGCAGAAAGCTAAAATACGCAAAATAGAAATTTTTGGAAGTTTGTTATAAGAAGTATCGTAATATAACCACCGGTTTGGCAGCTAATAGGGGAACCCCAAACAAGTCTAACGCGCCCATTGGGCGCGTTCAGTAGCACTCAGCAATTGAGTTGCTGGGTTGCTAAACTCAACTGAATGATTTGCTGAGTTTATGATTACTGTCATCAGCTGAGTCAACAATTCAGCGCATTTGAAACGCGCTGACTTGTGTCAGCAAGTCAGCAAGTGTTAATTTATAGTAGGTTAGATGTCAAAAATGAAATTGAATAATAATTTATATGAATATAATACGTATACCACGTTCAAAATGATTTAATTGAAGAGATTGTACAACATTTTGTAGTATTCTTCCGATTATTATTTTTAAATGATTAATTACATCGTCGTCCAACTATTCATTTACAATTAGATTCAAATCTTTCATGATTTCTAATACTCAAACTAAAAATAAATATTGGAATTATAAATTAAGTAGAAAATAACTTATCACTGTATGTATATTGACAGATGATAAAAATTTCCATTACTAACTCAACATGTCGTTCAGCAGTACGCTAAAATGCTTACATGTTATTGCTGAGTTGCTTACTCAGTTGCTGAGTGCCAGTGAACGCGCCCAATGTAACATAACGCGCACGCGCAAATGTACAAGACAAGAAATATGCAAGAGATTTTTGCTTGCAAGAGTAACACAAGACAAGAAATAGCCTAGCAAGACAAGAAATCTTGTCTTGTGAAACAATAAAAACCACTGTCTACTAATTATGAGTTTCCTAACTGGCAATAATTCCTAAAAAACAAGACCACAACTCGAAAAATAATCAGATATCGGTATTTGGTCGTTCAGCACCGTCCGCAACGCGTAGTGGCTGCATTTTGTTTCGCTCAGTGAGCGAATTCGATGTTTGGGCGTAACATATTATATTGAAATACTTTTATTTTATTGTATGATAGTTGGAAAATAAAGAAAATGCTATGA
This sequence comes from Ophonus ardosiacus, assembly GCA_943142095.1. Lineage (NCBI taxonomy): Eukaryota > Metazoa > Arthropoda > Insecta > Coleoptera > Carabidae > Ophonus > Ophonus ardosiacus. The sequence goes on along the minus strand of OW964833.1, from coordinate 34,476,337 downwards.
AATAAAAGGGAACAACAATATTTATTTTTATTTTATTTTGTGAAAAAAAAAACAAATATATTGAGATAACGATACATAAAAATCTACAAAAGTTAAATCAAATTATTGTACATTTGTAACATTGTAAAAAAATGAATAAATGTACTTAGATAATATAACAAATATATATATATATATATATATATATATATATATATATATATATATATATATATATATATATATATATAAATAAATAATTTAAAAAATAAAAAAGTCCACCTGAAAATTATAGCAAAAAATAAAATTAACCTAAAAATTGACTATATTTACTTTAGCTTACATTTTAATTATATACAAAGTTTTCAAGTAACATTTTCGTGTATTTTGAATGTTACTTTACATGAAACTGTAAATAGAAACTGAGAATTGTAGACACCTGTATAATATAAAAATTATATTTAAACATATTTAGAAGTGTCAGGGTAACCAAAATTTTAATGAACAGTAATTTTTTATCGAATTAATAATTAAAAGATTCTCATATCTTTAATCAATCAGTGTGTGCAACCAAAGAATTAAAAAATAAAAATAAAACATATTCAAAAACTAAATTATAAACAAATAAAATAAAATCATAGATATTATACATTATTGATGGAACAGGGAATATATATACATGTAGTATTTTTTCAATTATACATTAATCACATTTAAGTTCTGAAAGTATTTCCAGTATTGCTGATTTTTTTTTATTTTTCGATAAATGCTGTTGCTGCATACTGTCCAAAGACCATATCTGAATCTAATTTATTTTGCCATAGTATTTATAGCTTCGTCTATCCTTGTATCATCATGTTTTCTTTTGCAGTGGCGGCTCGTGACATTTGTCGAAAGGGAGGCTCACTTTATGGGACGGGTGGAAGGGGGGGGGGGGGGGGGGGCAGGTTACTGTACTACTCACACCTCGAAGTGTATTCAGTTTGTATAGAAAACAACAAACAAAGCCAGCAAAATAATTTTTCCCGTTTACTAGAGCCTGTCAATCACTCGTATTTATCGTACCAAGTCGCATTAAAACCACGATTTTGCCGATTCTCAGATGATTTTAATTTTATTAAATTCGGGCGAGACTTTCCTAAGGTTTTAACAATGTACGACTTCTCTTCGATGTTTAATAAACTAAACGAATTTCTCACCAACCAGTCGACCACACCGTCACAACGCTTACTTTCATCTAATCTGCCAATTTTTGTCTATTATTTATTGCACTTGTATTGTTGAATTGCACCCAATTGAAAATAAAAATAACCTACTAACGTGCATTGTACTACGCCGTAGCCGCCGCCACGCCTGCAGTTATCTATCGTTTAGCGGGTGCCAGCGGTCACGAACCAAACCGAGCATTGACGAAGAGCATTGGAGGATAGCCTCCTATACTAACTTATACGCTGGTATAAATGTGGCTTCATTCGCGTATCGTGTATGCAATACAGGCCCGCATGAGTGGGGGGTGTGCCTATAAGAACTATGCATTTAAAGTGCAGAGGAGCCTTAGCCTCCGTTGCCTGCACAGCGGTCTAAAAAATAGGTGTAGCATGATTAGTACAGAAAAATTGCCCTAAGACCATTTTACACATGCAAAACAATACAAAATTAATGAAAATAGAAAGAAGAATAAACGCGAAAGTAAATGTTTAGAAATTTTTTTTATCCTGATAAGTTAAGAGGAGGCTTAGCCTCTCTTGCCTTCCCTAACGAGCCGCCACTGTTCTTTTGATGGATCTGGATTTGCTTGCAGGTGCAGGTGGTGTTGTTACTATTGCCATTATTGTGTCATTTAGAGTTGCAAGTGCTGGCGACGACACGTCTGGTATAGTTGGTACTGTAGCGGCGCATAATTCACCCAAAGATTCACCCTCTTCTTCAAACTATACTTCTTTATGTACAATTTGGATGAAGAAGATTCAATTATTTCTGTATTTTGAAGTATTTCGTTCGTTCCTTCGTCGCCTATATTACTGGATGTTCTGTAACAATAAAAAAATGTAATGTTTTAAAATTAAAAACCATGCATATACATTTTTTTACTTTCTGTTTCGGACGTAAGGTTCCAGAAAATTCATATCTTTGTAATATTCCCATGAATATTCATCATCTGTAGCACTTCCGGAAGGTTGCGCTAGTAGTTCTTTTTTCTCCTTGACATACCGGTCTCGAACTACTCTCCAACGACTTTGATCAATGTCGACTGTTGAAAATATGAAACAGAAAATAATTTGTACATGCACAAGATTACATTAAAGGTTGATGTTATTTTCTACCAATTTGAAACATAAAAAGGAAAATAATACTAGCTTTGTAACAACCACAATTTACTCGCAACACTGTAATGTTAAAAGGGTTGCATAAAATCACTTTTAGTTTAATACCGATTATATTGAACTATATAAACATATAAAAATATAGGGTTCTCGTACACTGCTGTAATGACATATATCTTATCAACTGAACTAGTGTAGCACTTATCTCTAAATCAGTCCAAACAATCCGTCGTTTCGAATACTCTAGCTCTGCAGACGACACACCAAACAGTTGAGGGTGCGCCTGCGTCGAATGCCGGTAGCGCCAAATGTCAGCTTCTCGCGCCAAACTGTAGAAATGAGGTTACAAGATTCCGTTCTGGCACTGCACGGCCTTCACCACTTTATTTAGCACTTTCCACACTCATTTTGGTTGACAATGCTAATTAACAACACTTCTAGTTTTAGTACTTGGTATGGACTATTACAAACGAAGAGTTATCAGAGCACAAACATCGCAAGAACGACCAAGACTTAACTCACTTTTACTTAACTATAAATAATTATATCACTATTGTCCGGGAGCAGAAAACTATATGGTTTTTCAAACAGTTTTTTTTATAGATTTATATTATAGAAATATTGTTAAATATCACATTGAACACTGAACAACAAATTCACAGGGTGAGCGCCATTCACGCTGCAAGCCTATGAATAGAAACACTATGAAATCATACTTTATTTATTGCTAAAAATTAGGCCACAGTCCCGTATTTCAAAAATAGCACTAAAGCGAAATTTTTTTTCTGGGCTGTCAGTTGGTACGGCCCTGTATACACGCCTGTAAATAAATAATTATTATAGTTATAAAAAAAGAACACGGGATTTAGTTTCCATAAATTAATTTGAAGTTTATAAATAATAATTTATGGAAGCCAAAATAAATTTAAAATTGAAATCAGAAACATAATAAAAATGTAAAAACAGTTTTGCATGCAACTTTTAATTTTATACAAATTTTCATTCTACATTTTTTGTCGTTACGTTAATAAAACAGTAGAAAATCATATTAAACTAAAGTCCCATGTATATGTTAAAAACTATTAACATTCATGTTGTGTTTATTTGAAATTTGTCAGTACATATTTTAATGTTTAATAAACTTTGTATAGACATTGATATATTTATACTCCTATATTATTTTAAACTGTCCTTAGACATTCAATATGATTGTACAATAATAATATTCAGTAATATGTATTTTCTTTGTACAATTCAATACAACGAATTCATATTTTTCCTATTACTATACTTTCAACATCTAAACTACACTTAAATATGAAATATCATTACTTGACCCAATAGTTTCAACAATAAGATTTTAATGTCCAATAACAACTACCCCTCTAGGCGATCAATAATAAGATAAGAATTGGATGTTGTCTGCCTTTACTCAAAACAAATTTATAATTTCTATTACAATTTGTTTAAATACTGAACTGACAAAATTAAAATATTCTATAATATCAGACAATATTATTGAAACATAAACTTTAATATAATAAAAATTGGCTCTTTATTAAACATTACAGCGATTACCAATACCATACTTCATTTTTCTCTCCTTAGATGTCGTGCCTGTAGCTCGCCATATTGTCAAGTTCTCGATCACAATATAAGCCGATATAGAGATAATAAACGTTCTTCAAAATTTATTTAATTTGTTGTATTTACGATGAGTTCTAACGATCAACAGGTAATAGAAGTACAGTTTTCTCATTTTGAAGTAGTATAGTTAAAGTTTTCTTTGTTTAAATTTAGAATGGGTGGGTGAGAATTATGGCAGAATTGGGCGTACGGCCCATCGAAGAAATCGACTTTAACGAAGTAAGTTAAATTTGTAATATAACAAATTTAGTAATAATGCAAAGGCATAGTAATAAATAAACTCGAATTTGGTTTAATTTGATACTTATATTCAAAATATAATTTTGTGTTCTAACCTTCTTGTTTATATTGTTCTAGATGGGGTGGCGATTAAGCACTATTGAAGAATTGGTAAGAAAATCATTACATATGTGTGTTTCTCTATTCTTTTCTGGGCATTGCTTGTGTTTTAAGCAAATAGCTATAATAAATTGAAATCTTAAACAAATATGGCGATTATCATTCGATAAGTTAAGAAAGAAAAAACAGTAGACTGCTTATTGAATGTGTAAATTTAGGTCCAAGTTGAAAACAGCTCTGTTAAGAAAAACCTGAATCTGAGTTTTGGGATGATGATATTCAGTTTTTCTCCTGGATATACATTTTTTTTCTCTCTTTTTCAGGACACCCCTCCCAATAACAGCATTGCAGAAATGGAGTCTCCAGATTCAGACTACGAACGCCACTTTGAACCTCCTGCTTCAGCCAATAATAGTGTAAATGATACTGTGCAGTCGGAACTCGAAATCCAATCTCCGGAAACTCAAAGTCAATCTTCTGGTGTTGACAGAAGTACTACTTTTGATCCAACAACACCCCAATGTACACCTAACTCGCCCAATACTTCATTAATTACTCCGGTACGGAAGAATATGCTTTTATTTTACACTATTCGCACCAGCAATGAGTGCCCATGACGTGACGGTTGTTAAATGCTTGTATGGTGCGAGTTGTCATCATCATTAGATCATTACCGATATCTGTGTATAAAGCAGATTAACACACACAGCAATGGGTTATATGCCGTGATGATATTGAAATTGAAGATATGAAATACCGATCTTAATATTGTACACACCAATTAAATTTATATAATTTTTCTATAAACTCTTTCCGTAATTTTATGCCGAAAATCCACCTCTTAACAATCTTTTTCATTCTATCTTGGAAGAAACTTTTTTGTTTGTTGTTATGGGCTTGCATTTGAGGTTGTTTAATACCAGTTAATTTAATGGATGAATGTAACCAATATAATAGCCAAACATTCTACCGACTTTAGTATTTTATCATGTTGAACAATAAGCAGTAATGATACATTTATGTATTTATTTTAATAATTGGTTGGTACCTAGACTATCGTTATTGCAAACACCAGGCTCGATTATGTTAAAAGTGTTGGGACAGTTCATTGCTTACATTCTTATTGAATGAAATATTTGTTTGGTATTACAAGCGCAGTCTTATAATAAAAGCTCTTTTATGGAGCATGCTCCTTATAGGAATATAATGTAAATGCGCTCGTAATACAGGCCATTATTTAATTTAGGTAGTAACAATATATTTATTTTGCAGGAACGGGATCTAGAAACCGAGAATGAATCACCAAAAAATCATAAATAAGTTACTTCTGTTGACGTTTTTGTTATGTTTTTGCTGAATAAAATTTTTACATAGTTTTAACAAAAATTGTTACAAACATTTTTGTTTTTCTTTTCTGCATTATCACTATCTTAGACTTACACTAAAGGCTAGATTTTATACATAATTAATTTTATGAAAGTTTGATAGGAAATAGAAAAAATTATGGAAAATTCTTGAGCCTCACTAGGATCTGAAACGAAGAACCTGCTATATCCGTCATTGATCGTATACCACTTCCTACGACTTAATACAACAATATTTTTCGTATGATTGTTATCTTTATTATCTATAATCCGTGTATGGTAAAATTAATAGTGATTTCGTGATTTGTTTTTCTTTTCTGCATTATCCCTATATTAGACACCCTAAAAACTATTCTTTATATGTTTCAGTAAATGTAGATGGTAGAAAACTGTGCACATTACTCGACAAAAGTAGAGATTCGTTTCAAATTGTTTTCGCTTGCAATTCAACTAAATATAGCAACAATAACCTCACCTACGCGAAAGACTCAGCCCGAGTTTTTTAAGAGTACTAACTATTACACCACAGAAGACATTTGATAATCTTATCGTATTACGTCATAAAATATTGAAACAATTAATTAATAAATACGAGCCACTGAAAACAACAAATACATAATATACAATTTATCTTATGAAAGTTGGGCTTTCCTGGCCCTGGTTGTAGTGCTCCAAATCCCAAATACATCCATTTCCATAATCCAAATAAAACTCAACACACTGATTCAAAATCTTCAAAATACAGGTCGAAACTCTCTTTTCTTTTTAGAGATATTTACATTTAAAACTTCACACTTTTCTGGATTACGGCCGAAAAATGGGCAGAAATACAAATTTCAACGCACTGGGGTCTCGTGGCCGCGTGTCTAAGTGTCTTTTCGCGAATCTAAGACACCAGGATCGATCCCGCCTACACCAGAAAATTATTTCGAATTTTAAATGGCACTGTAGTGACCTCTGTGGTACACTCTCCACGCCAGATATAAGTGTCCGTAAGATGACGCCTGGTAAACGCTCGCACGATGCAAGTATGTCATCATTATTACCGAAATCTCTGAATAAAGTATATTGGCACACCTAGCAAGATCTCAAAACGGAACCGAATGAACGAGATTTGGAAGCTACAGGAAAGAAGTCAGTGATTCAAGAAAGACTACGGCAGGCCCTAATTGACGTGAAAATCCTGAAGATTAATTGTTCGAAATTTCGTGTGTCTTTTTCGAACTTTGTAAATATTTGGAATAAAGATTAGTACAAATATTAGAAGAAAGTTGTACAAGTTTAGACCGGAAATCGGAGGAAAGGTTGATAAAAGCGGGAATAAAAACCGGAGCATATGAAAAAGAATTAATGGAACATTCTAGCACATTGGAACGGAAATTGAAGGAAAGTTCTAGTATAGTGCAGGAAAATTACTGAGTACTGGACGAAGAATCAATAGAACATTCTTGAATAGTAGAACGGGAATTAAAGTAGATTACTAGAAAAGCTGAAGCAAATTCTGGAATTCTGGACCAGGCATTGGAGAAGGAATTGGAGAGGAATTCCCGCAGAGTACAAGAAAATTCTGGAATTCTGGAGGAAATGTTGGGTCGCGAATTGGAGAAGAATTCTTGAAAAATTAAGGAAGGTCTTTGAGAGTTTGGGCCGATATGACCCGCCTGGTTCGTCTCGGACAGTCCTAACAGCGTTTTGGAGTACCTGGCCATTCAACCATTCACCTATGGAGTTCGAGACAGCAAAATTTAGTCGACACAGTCTCATATATATATATATATATATATATATATATATATATATATATATATATATATCAGATCATGAAGCTGTCAAACATCTTCACGTAATCAATCGCGAGTGCGAAATATTCATGCTGAGAGAAATAAAAACAAAGAAAGAAAGGTACTCCGCAGTTACAAAAGAGGACGGAAGCGAAAAAGAAAGAGAAAACGGGAGATATACAGATCGTGTTAGTAAGAAGCACAAGAAGAAAGAAAGTCAAGTCAGAGGGCAAGAAAAATAATAGGCGCGTTGATTTTCACGATGAGGAAAAACCAGTTAAAAAGCCCAAGAAGAAAAAGTTGGAAAAAGCTGAAGTAAGCAAGAGATCATTGGAAGCGCCAAAAAGCATAAGAAGATAGAGTCAGTCGGATATATAGAAGGAAGTCTGGAAATGATGAAAAGAAAGACAAGGAAATGCGCTTGTCGCAAGATGCTGAAGAAGCCGCAGGCTTCTACGTCAACAACAACGTCTTCAAGTACTGTGCAAGTGCATGACATAGAAAAAAAGATCCACCATCACTGTTCCGAAGAAGTGTAACTTTAAGCAGATGCACATGTACTTCATGTACTTCAGGAAAGTTGCAAAGAAGAATGTGAACAGAACCAAGGAATAGAAGCTTGAATTGAAGAAAAAGAAGTAGATTGATGAGTTACAAATTTCATTGATAAACTGGCGCTCAGAGTTGACATTGAAAAGGATGAAGATTGGGAGGATATTGTGGTCATTGAGAGTGGAGCACATAGAGCTACATGAGCAGAGAGATAGAAAGGATTATGCCGTCGTGTTTGATATCCTTGGAAAGGATTCAAACAGGTGGAAAAGCGCCAAGGTGTTCCCCATTTACAACGTTACGTAAAAAGAAAGAAAAACTCGAACGGACCATCTACTACTATATCACGAACTCTTCCAGAACGAAACAGTGGACAGTGTAACGTGCGACCGTACCGTATCGACGTCATTGATCGTATCGGAGGCCACTGGTCCAAACGCGTCGCTCGTACGACATTACCGCATACAACTGTATAAACAACTCTTGCGATAAGCTTAATTACCGTGCACTCTTAGGCGAAGGATGTAAGCGTCACGTCACATGCGAAATAGTTTAGTAAAGACAGTCAGTGAGTGCAGAGAGCTAGTTGAGTGGACTTTGAAGGCTGATACGAGTCTATAACAGATAATCAGCCTGATACGAGTCTAAAAAGACAGTGTAGAAGAGGAAACAGTCTGTAAAGGAGACAGTCTGAAGAGGAGACAATCAGCGAAAGGAGACAGTTAGTGTGATAGGAAGTCGGTGATATAGACATCGTGAAGGCAGTTTAGTCCACGTATGGTGAAATAAATTGAGATATAAATAAACAGTTAGTGATATAAAGAAATACTAGTGAAATAAATAATTATTACGGGATGAATATTGTTTAAATAAATAATCCTAGTGTTAAGTCCTTAATAACAATCTCCTTTTTTATTTAGCGTTTAATATTAGTTTATTCGTAGTGTTTAGTTATCTTTTTCGTATTTGTTTCTTATTTAATGAACTTTCATTTTATTTATTCATATTACTTTGATATTTACAATTCACTCAAATAAATAAAACGTTACATTATTTTATTCATATTCTGTCAATTTTTTATTATTTTTATTCGAACGAAGAACTTGTCCTTATTAAATAATTATAAATATTAAAATGCGGGATTTATTTTCGATAAGTTAGATTGACGTTTATAAATAATAATTTATGAAAACTAGAAAAAATAAAACAAGTACTAAGGCTATTGTTACTAATGAAAGAAAATATTTACATTTACGTTATGTTTATTTGAAATTTGTCAGTGTATATATATATATATGCTTTGACAATTCGATGAACTAAACTAATATGCCAAAAGTATTTTCAATTGTTCTCCTAGCACGTGATAAACGATAATTAAAGATTTAAGACGTAAACAAGGATGGTCGCATAACGCATAATATAATATTTTAAAGAAAAGCTTCATCAGATACGAAAAAAATAAGGAATATTTATGTTAGTATGTTGTAATAATTCAGCAGAAGGTAAATTTAAATTATTAGTGTTCAGAGCTTACCTAAATTTTGAATTACGAAACACTTATATGCTGCTTTATATGCTGATGATTTATCTTTGCTTAACTTCAATCCATCAGGAACTAATGCAGTTCAACAAACTAATTATACATTAGAGAAATTAAGCGTATGGTTAAGCAAAAATAAACTCACACTTAACACTAATAAATCAAAAGTTATAAAATTTTGTAATAGACCAGACAATACTTCAAGTGTTTTAATGAAATGTAATGGAAAATCTCTAGAACAAGTTAAATGTACGAAAGTTTTAGGAATAAAGGTTGACGAATCTTTGTCTGGTAATTCTCATGTTAATTATATATGTAGCAAATTAAATCAGGTATGTTATGTCATAAGACGCCTTAAGGAAGTTGTCAACTATTACGTTGTAAAATCATATTATTATGCTAAATTTCATTCCGTACTTAATTACGGTATTATTATTTGGGGTTCTGCTACGGATATTTCTAGTTTTTACGATTCAAAAACGAGTCCTAAGATACATGGCTGACCTATCATGGTGTGAGTCGTGCAGAACTACTTTTATACAACTTCAAATATTAACATGTGCCTCTCTCTTTATATTTATAACATCTTGGTCTTTACAAAAAGACATTATAAAGATTTTGAGAAACATTGCGACTATCACACTAATCGATTAATATCGATATTAATCGATAAATATAAATATTTATCGATATTAAGATAAAAAAAATAAAACAACCATAAATATGTATTATACATACATACGGCTATAAATAACCATTTTATCTGTGAAAACAATTTCTTGTCCACGGTTTTATTAAGATAGATAGTGTTAAAAAAGCAATAACACTGCATATTTTTATACTGAAAATAACCTCTACAAACCATAATATGTCAAAATGAAATGACTAAACGGTTGTGTTATATTCATCGGGCCTTCAGTTCAGAGTACCCTGCTACTGCTACATAGAATAGGTGAGTTCCACTCAATAATATATTTCAGTGATTTACAACACAACACTACAACTTGTATGTTGTGTTTGTGTCGTTCTGTATGGAGAAAAAATATTTATCTATATTTCCATATTTATCGATATTAATCGATAATTATCGATATTTATCGATATTAACAGCTAATTATCGATATTTTCGATATTTATCGATAGTCATCGATAATTATCGACATTTATCGATAAATGTCGAAATATCGATATCGCAGGCCGATATTTTTAAAAATATCGATAATTATCGATATATCGATATTTTTCCCAGTCTTAGTTGTAACTCCGAGATGATACGTCCACGCAAGGCATTGCATTATTTACTGAAGTGTTATAGCGAGTCTTTCTTCAGGAGAAATTGGTTCTTTATGACCATTTTTCTCCAGTGATGGACCAATGTAATTTAATAATTTATTAAACAAAAAAAACTGGCATTCTGGTATAAATAAAAAAATTGACCAGGATCCTTCATTTTTATTTTTAAAAACATTTTTTGCAAAAAATCCGTTTTGTTTTCGACTCCGATTTATTGTTATTACTGAATACTTTCTTCGTTTACTCCGTTTACCTAATTTTTTCATCTTCAATGTGAAAAAAATGTCATGGTTAAAGCTGCCAATCCATCTTCACTATCCATACTTTAAAAATAGTATAAAATAAAATAATAAAAATTATTTTAATTATTATACCCAGTTGCAAATGCTCCTCGCCCAGTTGAGGTTACGTCAACATCAAATTTCAAAATATGTCCATTATGCTTTCTGATTGGTTACCAGTAGCAAATTTAGCGTGGTTATAAAATACACTGCGACTGCGTTACCTAGTGCTTTGCGAGCTTGCATCGCGTCTTGCGTTGCATTGTTATAAATAGGCCTTAAAAGGGTTTTATCGTTCAGCGCTGCTAGCTCACAAAACCCCGTCATCCTCAAATGCCCGCGCTGACAGCCCTCCGTTCTTGTTTAGAAGATCCTCGTTTTGATTATAGCTAGCGGCAAATGATTCCCCTCGCTGTCTGGGTATAGTTTACTTCAAGATCATTTCTTTGACTACATCCCCTACAATTTTGACTATAATAGCGAAACCGCATATGGTGGGCTTATGTAATAGAAAATATGTTTTACTCACAAACTCTTTCGGTTCATAATTGCTTACAAGACGACTATATAGGGAATTGACCTGAAAAATTTACAATTCGTACCGATTTTCTTGGGTATACTTACAAGAGCTGTACTTGTTAATATCATTAACACAGTATATAAGAAAACCCTTGTTCAAAGAAATTATTTAACGGTATTTGTAATGCTATTACCAGATTACTTAGTCCTAATGAAATAGATTAAGGGATGTGTTAGTCCAAGCTTATAATAAAATTAAAGAAATCCGTACTCTAAGCAATATATGAGTATAAATATACAAAGACAAAAATATTTGAAGTATTCTTGTACTATCTATGTAAACAGTTTATTATTATTTTCTGCAAAATGTTTCTACCGTGGGAGAGCAATAGTAGTGAAAATAATATTTCTGAAGGTCATGAAAAGAGTTCATTTAAACCATTTTTAAATGAACATGGACAGCAAATTATTTGAAATGTATACAACGGCCTTTTATTGGAACTAGATGAAACAAGTGCTCTGATAAAAACATCAATTTTAACAAAAGTGAGTAAATGTACAGTTCAAGCCATAATAAGAAGAGGAAGTGTATCGAAAAAACGAAAATGAAAAGATACTGGCTCAAGTAAAATGGAGGATTTAAAAAAGACGTTGTTACTAGAGCCATTTACGATAGATATTCAAAAAAATATTATTCATACAAATTTCTCAAGTGCGCGCGCAAATTTAAATCTTAATTTGTTCACCAGAATGCGCTAACACATTATACTTGACAAACGACAAACCATATTGAAGAACTTGAAAGGTAGTTGAGCAAATTAACATCAAATTTATATGCTCAAAATGATAATTGTGGACAGACTTTTTATCGCATCTTGTAAAATGGTATACCGCGGCTGTTTTAAAATAGGTATTTTGTTATACAAGTTTGCAGTTATGCAGAAAAGGCTTCTGTTAACACAACTTCGCTTTTTGACGTTTCAGTAAGATATGAATTTCTTATTGAAGTATTTATTTTAATTGTATTGGTATATTTTTTAGTGGAAATGTGTGGAGACCTGTTATTCATTTTGCCCAATTCTTCGTGTTCATCCTATTTCTGGAAATATAAGCATACGATCTCAAAATGTTGTTTATTGTTCAAAATTTTATGTATTCATGTTTGTTAAATGTTATTTAGACTTGTATAATAAAAATTCATATTTTTTTTTTTAAATATTTGTTTTATTTAAATGCTATACTTGTATCTTTACTATAAAATGTAAGATTTATAAACATAACAACACGATTAGTAAATATACATAAGAAATAGTTTTCCTTATTGTTCATTTTCTATTACAACGTACTCTTTCAATTGTTGACAATGTACTTTCATAATAATAAATTGGTATATATAAATTATATGATCGTGACCGATATATAATAAAAAAAAACAAATTTTTGATGTTAACACACAAGCTTTATTTAGCAGTTATAACTTTGAAATTACACAGTAAAAAGAATAAAATTTCATTGTCTAACACGTATTTATAGCGTTTCTTATCATAAAGATTCTTGTTACATAGTGAGAGATTCTGTTAGGGATTCATCACATATTTGTTATGTCATCATCTAATAGGGTTATATAATACCTCCCCTTCTAGATGATGGCTAAGAAATAGTGGATGGAAAAGAAATCTGATGTTCTACTTTATTGGTTGAAAGTGGTAATCGAATAGTTTTTGTTTCGTCAGATATCTTTCCCTTACATATTTTATTCTTATATTTATTTATTAATTTATAACATATTAAAGTTAAAACAATAATAGTTAGTAGTACATACAATATAGTAAAATGTGTTTCATGTTTAGTATCAATTCTTTTAATGGTCTTATAGTAGGAATAGCTCCTGTGAATTCTTCTATATTTTGCAAAATTTTATTTTTACTTGGTTTTGTTTCTAACATCATTGGTTGGGAAAACTGAAGTTTTATTTCTTTGTATTCATTTACAAAAGGTTTAAAGACATAGTCATTAATTTTCAGGGGCGGATTGCCCTATCGGGCGATCGGGCAAATCCCGAAGGGCCGAGTAGTCCAAAGGGCCGGTTGGCCGCCTTCAATTAAATAATGTGGTCAGAATATATTTTTTAATAATTTAAAAATATAAAGTTTGGACAATTACTCTAATATTTGGAAAACAAATAATTTTTTCGTGGAACTTCGATAACTCGAAATTGAATACGAGTATGCCAGAAAAAAATTCGCGTTATCAAAAAAAGTTCGAGTTATTGATTACTACATTATAATAAATTAGAAAGATACATAGTATATGAGTATATACACTTACATAAATATAGGATAATATAATGGATATCTGTTGGAATAAAAAAAATTTTCTTCCTGCACATATAAATTTTTCGTCCAGTTTCAAAACTTACAATTCAAACCAAATAAAAAGAACTTGGAGTTTCCCCAAAATATTCGACTTAACGAAATTCTGTTCCTGATGGATTCCAGTTTTCGGTTTAAGTTACAAAGAATTTCGAGTAATTTTAAGGTCTATTTATATTAAAAATTATATGCATTTTTTACCCCAGGCAATATTGCCAATGTATTTCGTTCCAAATATTAAATACTAGGGTTTCTTTATGTTGGTATCATCGGAAAATTTTAATTTCAAAGCCAATTCTATTGGTCTATAGGCCTAGGCCGGTAACATGTTTCTGGACAATTTTGAAATACATTAAATACATTTACTTACCGGATGGAGACACAAAAATATAATAATATACATATAACAGTGTGATAATTTTCATAAATAAAAATTATTATACACTGATAAAAAAAAATCAGACACTGATTTTTAATTTTTATTTTTGTTATTATCTCGAGAACTATAAGAGGTACGAAGTCGGTTAATTAGACAAAAATTGTCCTATATTAGGATGCCATTTTAGCAATGTATTGTTTTGTTTGGTAGTGTAGCGTGAAATACAGTAGTGACAAAAAAATGAATATCGCCATAAAAAGTGTCCTACAGAAATCCATAAAATTTTCATATTTGTCTGTATCTAATGACCTATGCATTTCTTCTGAATAAACAATACATTGCTAAAATGGCTTCCTAATATAGGACAACTTTCGTCTAATTAACCTACTTCGTAGCTCTTATAGTTCTCGATATAATAACAAAAATTAAAAAGACACGTGTCCGATTTTTTTTTTCAGCAATGTACGGGCATGTATTATATCCTTTTCACTCTGAAAAGGGCCGGACTAAGAATAATCGCCCGGGCCGATTTACTTCTCCAATCCGCCCCTGTTAATTTTACATTGACTTGTAGTAGAAATCTGAAATACTCCTTGTATGCTTTTTATTTCTTTAATATTTTTGCAATCAATTTCAACATTCTGTTTATTAGGGCTAAATATAATTAATTCGTTAGATTTTGGTATACGAATTATATTATTATGGGATATTATTTGTTTAATTTCACATTTACTATTATTGCTGTACAGCAATTGGTTAATACATTTATTTATTTTTATATTGTTAGTTCTACAATAAAATTGCTTATTACTAAAAAATCGTTGGGTACCAGATCGGGGGACCTAGTGGGCCAATCAATTGGCCCCCTTCGACCAATCCATTGTTTTTATTTTTTCATTTTGTCGTTTCCATACCACTGCATGCATTAAAATTTTATAGCCTATTCTTTCTAACTTTAAAACGGTTTATTCAAATATGAATTTGTTGACATGCCTTTATAGTATTTTACAAGAGCTTTCATTTGATATGTCACAAGGGGTATATTGCCATTTAAGATTTTAAAGTTGAGAGTAGTGGGGGTGAGATAAGTGAATTAGAAAAAACAAAAATAGTAATAAAATGTGGCCCCCTAGATGTTAAAACATTTAGCGTAAACCGTGTATGTCTATCACAATTCGTTTCAAAGTTATTAAGGGTTCCACTCTGTATACTCTCTTTTTTATGTCCTTTGCTAAACAAAAGCGCACAACGCTCATGTCCAAGTACAGGTGTAGACGGGTTTAAGGGGGAAGTAGCAATATTCCATCTCAACAATTTTCTGAGTGACGTGTTAAATAAACTATGCTGAATTTTATACAGTGAATAAAATTATTAATAGCTTTAGTTATAAACTTTTGGTATTAAATAATTCATAATATGTAATATGTGTACGTAGTTCATAATTATTTCACCATAATGTTTCGTTTGCGTATACAATGGAGAACGTGATAGATACACCTCAAAACTAACCAGCAGCCATGTTGGACTATGAGAGGTCTCAACGAAAGCAACCAAATAAAGCAAATTTGAAAGGAAAAAAACTTGAAAAACAATACCACGAGAACAATAACAAGACAAATGAACAAAGGTACGTTAATTTCGTTACCCTAACTTTTGAAATATTCGAACCATCTATGAATGTCCTGCGTTCTAAAATACTAGCTACTTGTAAACCCGAAAATGACGTCAGACGTGTTTCAGCCCTAAATTGAAAAGGTCTACAAGGCCTGCAAAGGTGTTAACAATGGAAGAACGAGAAAATTTGTTCAAAGAAGAAATTGCCTCAGAAGATAGTTGTGAAGGATCAGACTTCTTATACGACAATAAGTTCCCTGAATTCGTACACATATCTAGCTTTCCTATCATCTGAAAGCTTCACAACGAAAGAACTGATACCAAGGAATGAATATTTGATGAACAGTCGCCTACTACAAACTTCATCGCATCTTCTTCGAACTTACGTTCGACTTTTTCACAAATCAATCCCCTACTTGGGAAAGTGAACCATGTACTTCAATAAGCTCACGATTTACTCCAGATGCCAACCCATGTTCTTTTAGAAATCTTCCCGCCGAATTATCGACATCCAAGAAAAAAGATGCTGTAATAGATAATCCCCACCAATCTAAATATTTCAGGTTGTTACATCCTTTGAATTTTAAGGCATCAAAGTACGAATTCACTCCATGGAAAAAAGAGCCGAAGCTGCAGCTTTTAAAATTGCTCCATTTCCTTTTGATGAAAACCCCATTATCGTTGAAACCCACTCAGAACTGCAAGTACTGCAAGCGGAGTTGGATGCGTACATCGAAATTGAAAACATGCTTCTTAGTTTAATCATAGAAAATGCTTTGTCCAAAAATAATCCGTAAGTTTTTTTTTTTTTTTCGTTTATGCATTCAACTAAAACGACTAACGTTTATATTTAGTTGTAGTACTCCGAGTTTTGAAACTTATGAAGACTACTTGAAATGTGACCAAAACTTCATGGAGCAAGCTGGAACACATCAGTTATGTAATTAATCTATTGATGAGCTATATCGAACAAATACAAATCCATCTTTTGACGAAACATTAAGCAAGGTCTTTGAAGATGAATTCGCAAAAATGGATTCCATTTCTTCTGCAACTTTGTTTAACAGTGATGTTTTGAGCAATCCTCCTTTTATTTTTGTAGATTGTGAATTCCGAGGAACGGGGCCCAAACCAACGAACTGGCTAGAGATACACGCAGAGGGAAATTGGCAAATCCGTTGTAATATTTGACATTAGAGATTTTAACCCTAAGTACAATACCGAACCACTATGGCTTGATCCGGAGTTTATTTTGACGAACCTAAAAATCGTAACTATAAACTGAATTTTGATGCTCAGTTTGATACATCCGAAGATGCATCACTATACAACAAATGTTTCACAGAAGAGAAAATACTAGTAATAAAAGAAAAGCACACCAGTTATACACACCAGCAAACATCCTCCAGTGTAAAAAAGAAAAAACAATAAATCACCGAAGAAAGAAAATCCAAAAAGAGTGGAAGTATGGCATGTGCGAGAACAAGTCCAATCATTCTACTAGCCACAATGATGTCAACAACACTTTAAATTATAATAGCAAGCGCGCTGTCAGGCTCAATTCAAACCACGATACAAACCACAGCAGGCACTTTACGCCTACTGTAGATCAAAATTTAAAAGAAGGCTTGCTTCACCATATCAAGGGTACAATTTTTTTAACACCAATTCCAAAAAACTATCTCGAAGATGAAGAGACAATGAATGAACTTAATCTACTCTCTCACAAAATCCACCATTCCTTTTTACCAAGCTTTAAATCTGACTCGGAGACATCAGACAGCGAATTGCTATTTACAGAAACTATAATTGTAGAATCTAGAACTAGAAAACTTATATATGCTGAGGACTCTCGTCCTCCTGCGCTCCCTTCAAGGAAAATGTTAATAAACTAAAGAAAGCTTTAAGTGCACCAAATATCAGTTTGGGTGCAATACCAAAAGCACGAAAGTGAAGAATTTTTTCACGTTCAACTACTCCACCAAATTTAGCTCTAAAGATATCTAAGAACAGTCCAATGCTTACTGAAGCTGCAGGAAGACCTCAAACCTGAAAATAGATTTTATGAAGAGCAAGCCTCCTCGTTATCTTGCTAAACCGTCTGTAGTGCAAAATAGTATATTATGTGGCAAGTGTGTGAAGCTGAAATTTTTACATGAGGGTGGAGATTGCGACACGAGCGGAAGGCGAGTGTTGCAAACCACATACCAACCACATACTATACTTTTTCTATGACCTTGCAACAAAATACATTTTTTCTTCACATTGTCATTCTTTTAACGTAAAGCCTCTGTATTATCGACTTGTGTAACCATGGTTACCAACGTTACGGGTGTTTAACAGCTTTGTTTTATTAAAATACAATTCAGTTTGTAATATTTAAAATAATGAACGCTGCGTGAAATGTTACTTCACGCACAGTGTGCAAAAAATCAAACTTCACACATAAAAATTGATACGTGAAGTACTCGCTTCACGCATGGAAGTAGAAAAAGTTATTTTTAATAACTCCGGAACTACTAAGCCACAAACCCATCTAAAAAAATACATCTTCAATACAGAATAGAAAGTCTTCGCCATCTAAGAAACGCTGGAGAAAGGCGATTGTAAATTATTTACATTAGTTATAGAATTATTTCTTTTCCTGGGCCAGACACAGAACCTAAATTAGGTTCGGAAATATCATTTGAGGAACTTGTAACCATCGAACCTTTACCAGAATCTACTATCTCACCACCTCCATCCGTAAAAGGACCTCTTTCTTCTTCACCTCCCATCTTGAACCAACTATAGAGCAACCTTAAGAAGGTATCCAGATGTCAGATGTGGAGAACAAAACAGAATTTGAACAGCAAGAAAAAACTTCTATGCCAAAATATAACTTGAGAGCAACGTTCATTGATTCAGAAGTACTTCTCACCTGAATCACAAGTCAAAAATGAAGAAAATTTGTCGAATTCTAAGAATACGGTGGAGAAAATAGAGCAGGAACTAGCTGTTAAAATGGCAGAACCCAATCTACAGCCAGACCATATTTCCTTGGCAATACCTTTACTTAATTTGGACTTAGACTCCGAATCACATTTGGAAATATCGAAAGAAGAATCTCTAATAATGACCTAAATCTTTCATTAATAGGACAACTGTTTACTTCGCTACCCTCATCTCCCCATTTACCTCTTCGTCCAATTCCTGAAGAATTCACCGTAGAAGCCAGTATCAGCCATCAGGAAATTAATCTCAGTTTACCAGATTTCTCAAAAATACATTACATACAATTACCTTCCCAGAAAAAGTCCTCAAGATCTATATCTTCTAAATGGGCTAAGAAACAATCTGAGTTCATTCCAGATTATCATCCGAGAGGTTGTAGGACGCTAGATAAGCTTTTGAGAAACAAAATGGCGAAGAGAAACAGAAATCAATTAAATCAATGTGCTCATGAAACTTTTTGAACTACGGAAAAAAAGAGAAATTCTATTTTCTCACTTTGGGTAAGGATGAAAGGGACGGGCGTAATGACAAAATACACTGTGAAAGTGTTGTTTTTTACTACGTCCATTTTTTTTTTTTTCTTTCTGAATTCTTTATCTTCATGCATTCTCTCTATTTTGTAATGGCCTCATTTTTTCTGTTTAGTTTATTGTTATCTATTTATGCGTTCATATTGTTGTCATTTGAAATTTGTCCATCAAACAATTCATTATGTCCAAGTTTTTGTGATTATAATTGGTTTACATTAAATATTTTTTGGGCACAATTTTGTTTTATTTCTTGGATAATATATTTTCAGGATATTGAGTTTTACGGTAAGTTTAAATGATAAAGCAAATCTTATTTTCCCCTGCGCACTGCCTACTTCATTTTCTTATTTTCAATCATTTTATCATAACCCTAGTACGATAAATTCATTATTTTTTTTTTTTTTGTAAATGTTAAACTGATTTAATAAGAAAACCTTGTGTATGTGATTCGTTGCAAATCGTTACGTATTAACATATTTAAGGTAGGTTCAACTTCAAATCATATTTGAAGAACTCTCCATCATTAAACAGAACATTAATTGAACGAAACAAATGAACACAAATTTGAACATACGTAGACATATGTTGAGTGGTGACTGGAAATCTCGTACATAGAACTTTAACATGTAAAATCATATTTTTGTAATTTCCTGCTTCCCTAATTATTTTACTCTACATAAAAGTTGTAGAGCACAAAATTCTGCATCCGAATCAATAAGCAAAATTAATTTTGTATAATGAATCAGATGCATAATTTAAGCTCAAATTTTACTTGCAGCTTCTTTTCTTATAATAATCAGAGAATCAGGAAATTACGAAAGTATGATCTTACATATTAAAGACCTATGTTCTGTTTTTAAGCATTCATCCGGTAGAGAAACGTACCGACAATATTTTGAAAGATGATTTCCAGAACTTATTTAGAGTCAAAAAGTTCATATAAACATTATGTCCTAAACGTAACTTTTAACGAATTATTGTTTATTTCGAAATTTAAGCGGCTAAAATACTAATCTAGTTGCCGTGATCGCGTCTTTTGGTTTTAACAAAGCAACCATATTAAGAACTCGGGGTTTTCTTCTGCGACGTGCGTTTTGTGTATCGAACACAATAGAGATCATTTGAACATTTTTTGTCAATAAAATAATAAAAATATACCAAAAATAGATTTATTTCATAAAATTAGTTAAACAAAAATTTAGCCATGTAAACTATGGAAAAAACAATAACTCGTCTAAGGTAACGTTTGGACATAATGTTCATATGGACTTTTCGATTC
This sequence comes from Ophonus ardosiacus, assembly GCA_943142095.1. Classification (NCBI taxonomy): domain Eukaryota; kingdom Metazoa; phylum Arthropoda; class Insecta; order Coleoptera; family Carabidae; genus Ophonus; species Ophonus ardosiacus. Next base: position 34,455,550 of record OW964833.1, on the reverse strand, counting down.
TAAATAAGTTCTGGAATTCATCTTTGAAAAATTGTAGGTACATTTTGAGACACCCAGTATGCCAAAATCTCTCTGAAAAGCACTAAATAAACTAAAATACCGAGAGTTTTTTTTTCTTATCGGTCAACATAGGGAAATATCATTTCATCACCATAGTTACATTTGAAAAGATTGCCACTTTGACAGCAAAGTATTATCGCGTTTTTTTTTATGTAAACAAATGAAAACTATTGTAGTTGTTAAAGTCACAAAACTATCATCAAAAAGCACAAATTAAAATATGATAGAACTTGCCTTAGGCTTATATTGGAATTATACCATGTTTTAATTTGTATTTTATTATTTTTTGAATTGCAATTTTGAAAGATGACAGTTTGAAGACTTTGACAAGTATAGCATATTCCCCATGTTCAAATATATATAAACGAGATAATACATTGCTGCAATCATTTACAAATGTAAATATGGTAATGATATAATGCCTATGTTTACTGATAAATAAAAACATTTAAATTATTAAAGAAGCGAATGCTAGATATTACTCGTGTTATATATTCCGGACCAGCGATTCCTTTGCTCCAGGTGGTTGAATATTGGGTGATGCTCTATATAGCTAATATGCTCATCGCAACCCCGCAAAAAGCGTTCCATAAGGAAGTTTTTACTTTCGATAATATCCTTGTCAGAACAATTAGAACCGTAATAATTCTTATTTTTCTTAGAACGTTTTCGTTCCAGGTCTTCTTCAAAATTAGAAGCGTTATCCGCTGGATTTTTCTGTTGTTTTATACTTCCTTTCGAAGATTCTCCCCAAATAGCTTTATTATTTTTTACAAATTCTTGTAATTTTATTTCATTACTGAAAGGAGTCTGCTCTCTTTCCGATGGCTCTACCAAACCTTGTAAGAAATTTTGCCTGTTAATGTGCCTCCCCTTTTCTTCTGTCGCGGAGACGCTGAGACATTGTTTATATTCATCCCCGAAGAAGATGTTCTTATTGTCTGTAGCTGCGCGGTCATCTCCGGTTTTATGTCTACAGAGAAATAAAATATTACAGTGATTAATGCATGGTTTTTAGACGACAGACTCAACCAATAGACTCAGTTCACACAATGTGAATAATAGAACGTGTCTGGAAACTGCAATTTTGTAGTACCAGAGCGAGCCGAGATAAATAACTCCTAAAAGATAGTTTTGTCCTTTTCCCATTTTCGCGATTTTTTGCGTCAACAAATAAACATAGATCTACCCTTTGCCTGAAGAAATTCAGGGTTAAATTTAAAGCTGAAATTCCCAAAATTTGTTAAACAATTTTTATTTGTTTTCAAGTTGCAGGATCTTAAATGTTTAGTCTATAATAAAATTTCGAAGATATGTTCATGGATCTTCAGACATTTTCTGGCTCATTTACCAATAGCGCGTATTTGATGTTCCTCTTTGCGAACCGCATCATTCAAAATGCAATGAATTTGTCCATCTCACTTTTCAACCAGCCTTACAAACAAAGCTCTAATGGAGAGAGTTGGTGAATGAGAGATTATTGTTTAACAATTAAAATAATGTGCTAGTCTAGTTACTGTAACTCAAAAACAAATAAAATATTGGTAACAACCTTTAGCTTTTTCAGCCATGTATTTATACAGAGTGTCTACTTGAAGTCCGTTATACACGGAATATTTTGGTGATAGTTATCTATTAATTTTAGGCAAAAATGTTTCAAATAAAGGTTGTAGATAATAATATTCTACTCTTAAAGCACTAATCAAATTTTATGTTGCATGTTTTGTAACCTCTAAAATCGAATTTGAAATTTTGTAACTCTTGCTCATTAGTAGTCGTTAATAGTGAAAAATTGCAGATAAATGCATAATATTTGAACTTTCAGAATAATGCCATTGAATTACTTGCAGCTTTTGTTCTTGATAAATAGTTCTATTTATAAAGTAAAACACAAAAAAATAGTAATATAATCATTATGAAATATCGTTTTATAACAATTAAAATAAGTTAATATCTTACATAATAAAATAATTTTCAGACTGTTCAAACATTGTGCGTTTATTTGTAATTTTGTGTCAATTCCACCGGTATCACTACAAATGAACAATAATTATAAAATTTTAAATTCGATCAAATTACGAAACTTGCAAAATAAAATTTGATTAGTGATTTAGGTGCAGTCTTTTATTATCTACACCCTTTTTTAGCAACTTTTTTTGAGTCTAAAAGTGAAAGGTAACAAACTACTGCAAAATAAAGAAATTAACATTGTTTTCTTTATGTAACGGGTTTCAGTAGACACCTGTCATGTAGTATACACTCATGCTGTTGCGGTGGTGATGTCCAAAGAAATTGAGTTTGTATTGGTTCATCTTTTCCATATATTAACGTATACATAAAGGTATAGATAATTTGTTATAATCTTATATTCAACAATCATTTGAACATGTTTGAAACTTAGCGACCAAGAACACTATTCAGTCAGAAAGAGCAACGACAGTTTAAAAATATTAGCTGAATTCTAAAGTATATTTAAATATAGAAAGCAATAATAATATTTAAGTCTCAATAACAACTCGGAAGAAGTAAAACAACAAGATTTTACATTATACAAAAGTTCATGTGTCCTCTTTGCAGAGCTGGGCAAGTTACTTTTAAAATGTAACTAGTTACAGTTACAGTTACCTCCAAAAAAAAGTAACTAAGTTACTTAAGTTCCAGTTACTTTGGTGAAAGAACTAAGTTATTTACTAAGTTATTTAAAAGTAACTTAGTTACTTTGAGTTACTTTCTAACTACTTTTAATGGCGTGAAGTGTACACTTAGACTGTTGACTTAGTTATTGTGTTCGATACATATCAGGGAGTTTTTGCACTAACTACGTTAACCTAAATTTTAACGTTATTGCTTGGCAACACCCAATCAGATTATTATTGTTAATGTCAACGGACCTACAGGGCCTTATTACCGCCTAGGCCCACGAGGCTACGGCCTAGGGCCCGCTTTGACAAGAGGCCCGCAGGGCCCGGTTGCTGTGATTTTTTTTAAAATTTATTAATTTATTTTTCAATTTTGATTTTTTATACCAAGATATAAAGAATCTACTTTCTTTCTAACATGACATTACCATTATAATGTATAAAACATGCAGACATTATTTCCTACCTAGACTTATTAGTGGATAATGATTAATTTATTGGAAACCTCGGATCAGACGTCGATCTGAGGCCCCGCGCACATTATAATATAACATAAAAATTAAAAGTGACATTTTATCTTATGAGAAGGGAATTTGCAAAAATGAGACGAATTCAAGTCTTGCAACCCTTAGAACAACGAACAAAATACACTATATTTTGTATAACCAGAAAATTGGAATAATTCTGATGATTTAGTGGCAGCTTAATTATAATTTCTTAAAACGTATCATTTGTAAGCGAGGAAAATATTTGAAAATAATATATTTTATAAGTCAAATTTAACATTTAGTGACTTTTTAATTCTAGAATTAAAAGTTAAAAACAAAAACTCTATTATTTATGAATGTAATTATTTTATTATCTATTATGGCTTGAAATCAATCAACAATAATATTGAATTTAATTATTACATACATTTATTTAAAACAAAACAGTTTTAGTTAGTGTTTCTAAAAAAGGCATCAGCCTCAACAAAATATTTCTTAGAAATTTAAATCCCCCCGTTACTTTTTATGACTAAGTTACATTCCTCATTTTAAGTTACTTTGACTAACTTAAGTTACATTCTAGTAACTTAAGTTAATCAAGTAACTAGTAACTAAAAACCGGAAAGTTACCAACTACTTTACCGCAGCAAGTTAAGTTACAGTTACAGTTACCATATTTTAAAAAGTAACTAAGTTACGTTACAAGTTACGTAAAAGTAACTAGTTAGTAACTAAGTTACTAAAGTAACTAGTTACTGCCCAGCTCTGCCTCTTTGGACTTCAAACTGGCAGACTCACACCAAACTATGATTTATGTTAATTATATGTATACGAGTATATCACCACATTCTCTTTTGTAGTCTTTCTGTTCCATAACATCCGAACAATCATCTACGAAAGAAGAGAGAAAAACTTACGGGGCCTTTGGTGCGAACAGGGAACTCATTAATTTTTTTGGAGGGTCTTTCCTAGGGGTAATTTCGGCTTCTTGCTGTCCCCTTTTTTGCAGTGGAGGAAACTCAGCATTATATCTCGCTTGAGATATGCGTCTTCGTTCCTCTAGGACCTTTTCAGTAGGCCATATAGTATACTCTCCAGTCCTATAGTCTCGAACGATATAGCCAAATGGATAAACGACTTTTGGATTTAGGCCTAAAGCTGTCATTTGCGTAGTGGCATGTTGAAGACTTGCGGGAACATTAACATGGGGATTTATTGGAGGAGTTTCAGACACGTATTGGTCATTTGGAGCTAGGTCAAAGCCTTCAGCTTGCATACGTGCGGGACCTGGCGGCTGGATTGTTGTTTCCTTTACAGATGTTGAACGAAGTTTGGGTTTTCCATTTTTCTTACGCTTCATGGCTGTAATATACAAAATTAGACTACAATTCACAAATTAAAGATAAGAAAGACACTCACCGTCGATGAACTTTGAATTGATTACTTTGACAGTTTTTACATTTACCGATAAATCTTATGGACCCTTTGTCGTCGGTTATGTAGATATTACTGATATTTGCATTGTTTAAGATATTTGATTAAAAACATTTTCTGTATTTTAAAACGGTAACTAAATTTGAAATTACCTCAATAAAAGGAGTTTAAGTCAAATTATTGGTCTTTTTGTGACAACAACAATAATTATTACGATAGTGGTGCCATCTCATGCAGGATTGATGTAATACTATAAAGGACCCCTGTAGACCTTTTTCAAGGTCATCTTTAAAAAGCCACGATATAACGCCTGGTTAATGCCCACAATGCAGACATCGTCATTATTAAAATCTGCGAGTAGAAGCTGAGTGACACACCCAAAAATGGGTAATACATCGTGATGATATATTTATATTCTATTCTGCACGGAAACCAGAATATACTTGATGACGTACTAAAAGAAAAAAATACTGCGTGCCTGAGTGTCTGATCGCGAATCTAGTTTACAGCACATAATTGACTCCAATGTTGCATTCTCCATGCCTACACAATACGAATTATCATTACCGAAATCAAAGCGATTGGTACAACCAGTAATGGGAAATATATCGGGATAATAAATTATTATTATTATTATTATTATTATTATTACTAAGGTAATTACGAAATATAATGACACCTGATAAGCGCCTGAAAGTAGATTTGTGCTAAGAAAAACGCCTCTCCGTATTGTGTGACCGAAAGATAGATCACAGGAAGAGGTAGATCTATCTGACGTAAAAAATATGGGAGAAAACTACCTCTTTGTAGCTATCTCTCGAAACTCGCTGTGTTACTACAAAAATGCAGCTTCATTACACATCTAATATTTATATTAAGTAAAATGAATCTATTGGCGAATTGTATCAGATAAAACCATGCATTAATTGCTCTTGTATTTGATTTCTTTGTAGACTTCCGCACAACTGAGGCCAATAAAAATATTTTTTTCGGCAATGAATTTGAAATTTGGCTAGATGTCCCTGCGACAGAAAAAAAGGGGGAGCATATACAATTTTTTTGTGTGATTTGTCAGATCCCTCTGAAAATAAGCAGACAATTTACTTCTAATTTTAGGGGATCCTTAAAAAGGAACAACCGGAGACATTCAGAGGATCAAAAATGTTGTAAGAAAAATAAGCAGTTCTACTAAGTGCATTGGCTAAAATTTAATTCATATTATGGCGATCATGTAATTAGTTAATGATCTTTTATGATCTATAACTAATTACTTAGAAAATCTTCTCGTATTTGACTTTTAAAATAAAAATAATTTACGATATTTTATATATCAGGTGTTTACGGTTATATGTGAACATAAGGATTTAACATGGGATTTTAGTTTTACGCAATTTACGCATTCTCTTTTTACGGCAAAAACTGTACAATAACAGTTGTTTACAAAACGCTTTTTACATTTTTTAATATGTTTTTGGTTTCTTTACAATTTATAAAGAAATTTCAAAAATTTGATACATCAGTAGCAATAAACATGGCACTTGTTTCCTTTTATTCTAATTTTCGTTAATTTATAAACGATAGATGTCAACTTAACTTATGCAAAATATATCCCGTATTCTGTTATTTCGTATTCGTATATGTATATCCACCATAATTTTTTTTTTTATATGTATTAAGAACATGTTCCTCATTCGAAGTATTCTTGTACTATCTGTGTAAACAGTTTATTATTATTTTCTGCAAAATGCAAAATGTTTCGACCGTGGGAGAGCAATAGTAGTGAAAATAATATTTCTGAAGATCATTTTTAAATGAACATGGAAAGCAAATTATTTGAAATGTATACAACGGCCTTTTATTAGTACTAGATGAAACAAGTGCTCTGATAAAAACTTCAATTTTAACAAAAGTGTGTAAGTGTACAGTTCAGGCCATAATAAAAAGATGAAGTGTATTGAGAAAACGAATATGAAAAGATAAGTAAGACACTCACGTAAAGTGGACGATTTAAAAAAAAAAACATTGTTATTACAGCCATTTTACGATGGATATTCAAAAAAATATTGTTCATATATTAGGTAAATTTCTCAAAGTGCGCGCGTAAATTTAAATCTTAATTTGTTCACCAGAATGCGCTAGCACATTTTACTTGTCAACCACAAACAATCATATTGAAAAACTTGAAAGAAGGTTGAGCAAATTAACATCAAATTTCTTTGCTCAAAATGATAATTGTGGACAGACTTTTCATCGCATCTTGTAAAATGGTATACCGTAGCTGTTTGAAAATAGGTATTTTGTCATACAAGTTTGCAGTTATGCAGAAAAGCCTTCTGTTAACACAACTTCGCTTTTTGACGTTTAGGTAAGATATGAATTTCTTATTGAAGTATTTATTTTAATTTATTGGTTTATTTTTTAGTGGAAATGTGTGGAGACCTGTAATTCATGTTTCCCAACTTGCCATGTTCTTCCTACATTTGGATATAAGCTTACAATCTTAAAATGTTGTTGATTGTTCCAAATGTTATGTATTCGTGTTTATTAAATGTTATTTAGACTTGTATAATAAAAATTCATACATTTTTTTTAAATGTTTGTTTCATTTAAATTCTATACTTGTATCCTTTACTATAAAATGTAGATTTTTAAACATAACACCACGATTAGTAAATACGTAAGAAATAGTTTTCATTATTGTTCATTTTCTATTACAACGTACTCTTTCAATTCTTGACAATGTATTTTCATAATAATAAATTGGATATACATATGTAGGTATATATGTACATATTGGGGAAAATTTCTATTTTGTAACATTGTGATGAGACAAGAATTGAGGTTAAAAGGTAATAGGTATCAAATGGTTTCTGAAGGAAAATACTTAAATTTGTATAAATATGTCTTTTTTATTATTATTGTTATTATTATTATTATTATTATCTTTATTTATATTAAGTTATAAAAGTTTTGTACAACGACCTCTTAAGAGGTAAGTATATACAAAATTTGAAAATAAATATTTTCATTTTATAATACATAGTAACAATATAAAAAAATCCTTGAGGTACTGGTCTTCGTGGTAGGGAGTTCAAATGTCCAGGCGTACTTTGTTGACTGTATTATATATTATTACTTCGTTTTGGATTTGTTAATCATTATTTAGTACATTTCTTACTATTCCGCATGATTAAATTATTACAAACTTTTGTAGAGTAATATAGATTTTAGGTGGTAGTTTTATTTTTAGTAATTCTTGATGAAGATGTTTTGGAATTTCACCTGTGGATCCGATGATTACTGAAATTATTTCTACTTAGTTAATATGCCATAAATTTTTAATTTCTCGTGATTTATCTTGATATTTATTTATTTTATTTATTATTATTATTATTATTATTATTATTATTATTATTATTATTATTATTATTATTACTGTTATTTGTGTACCATATAATAATAATGGGCTCGCGTGGTCGTGTGCGTTTAGTGTCTGGTTGCCAATCTGGTGACCCGAGTTCGATCCCGGCCAGTGCAGACTTTTAATCGCACAAAAGTGATCCCTGTGGTGCACTCTCCACACCAGCTATGAGTGCCCGTGAGGTGACGCCCACACGGTAAAAATATATCGTCATCATTACCGATATCAACATGTGTTCATGGGCCATGGGCTTCTCCGTCCTGTACGTCATTACTAGGAATTGTATACTCTTCCTCAGTCGGTAGATGGATTAACTCAATATTCATTGAAGTCTGTAGGTGATGTAGGTTTTATGAGAACGTAGAGAAGAATGAAAACTTCACGAAGAACGAAATTTTTTATTCATTTGAAGAACGTTGAGCAGATAAACAGTTCGTAACATTTACAACATACAAGTAAATATACCACAACATATGTATTAGATTAGATTATATAACCACCCCATATCTTAAAAATATTGAACAAAATTTGTCTAAATCTAAATATACAAAAAAAAAATAAGGCTGCGTTTAAAATGTATATTACGGGTTGCATAGCAAATACTCTAATTTTAATCCAGATTAATTTAAAAACTAACAAAATTTATACATGTTTCTTTGCATAGATGTATATGATATGTTTTATATCTACCCCAGATCAATATTACTTTTTGAGAAAACATATGCTTATATTACATATATTTATTCACTTATACTTTTCCGTCATCAGTATGTTAAGTATTACATATCGTTAAAATTACTACCAGAAGTTCTAAATCTCTTTGCGTAATCTCACTCTTGTTTCAATTATTGTTCAATCGTACCAGTATTTTTATAAATTTAAAGTATCTACAAATGTGTGTCATATGAACGACCACGCAAAAAATAATAAATTTTCATACAGCGGGCTGCGAAGCTAGGCCCTCTGTTTTAAAATTGCTTTAACTAATTATACATTAAGGTACAAACGAAATGCATTGTGGTACAATCGTTCACTAACAAATCACAAACCTATCATGCAGGAAAAAATCTCAAATTATAATATAGGGGGCTATCGTGAAGTTGGCCCCTCGTATTAAGAAATCGTTTTAACTAATTAACTATTAAGGTACAAACGAAACGGTTTGTGGTACAATCGTTCACTAATGAATCACAAACGTACTACGGAGAAAAATTACAAATTATAATATGCGGAGGGCTGTCGTGAAGCTAGCCCCCCATATTAAAAATCGATATAATTAATTAACTATTAAGGTACAAACGAAATAGTTTGTGGTACAGTCGTTCACTAACGAATCACAAACGTACTACGAAGAAAAATATCATAAATTATAAGATGCGGGGGGCTGTCGTGAAGATAGCCCCCCATATTAAAAATCGTTATAATCAATTAACTATTAAGGTACAAACGAAATAGTTTGTGGTACAATTATTCACTAACGAATCACAATCGATTAACATTATTTGTTTAATTATTACAAAACTATGGGGGGCCAACTTCACGCAGGTTTGGGAATGTGGCGGGATTACCGGGAAGCGGGCGTGCACTAGGACTTAGCGGCACCATCGTGATCTCTCCCGTGGACTGGCCCTGTTGCCCTCCGGGAATGCTATATTCTTGGGGAAGCCCTGGCACTTTACCGGTTCGCGGTATTAGTGTCCCATTTGAGACTCCATGGAGGGTGGGGATACTAAAGACCGAAAGTTCATTGTCAGTGAGTATGAAATTTACTAAGCTGCTCTCTGGTTCACCGACCTCCAAAAACGGTGCGCTTGGAACCGTGTTAAAAGCTCCCGAGGAGAAAACCCCGTCAAAAAATAAATCATCTTGTGCGGATACGTCTGGTAACCCCACTACTGAGATGAACCAAGAAAACGTGGTAGTACCCCGGTTCTTGGTCATTCAAAGGATTGGTGGTAATTTTGAGAAAGTAAGTCCTTTCCTAATACAAAAATTACTATTTGGATTAATAGGCGAATTAAAAAACATTTAAAAAATTAAAGACGGTCTGCTTGTAAAGACAGTTTCGGCTCCTCAGACTAAAAAATTATTAAGTATAACAAATATGGAAGATATGGCAATGGAAGTGGTCCCTCACAGAACACTTAATGTATACAGGGGTGTCATTTATTTTTTTTAAATATTTGTTGAACTGTACAGTGGAGGAGATATGCGGCGAGCTACGGAAGCAGGGCGTTATTGAAGTACGACGCATTAAGTCTAGATTTAATGGTGAATACAAAGACATGCCGAATCACGTCATAACCTTCAATACCCCGAAACTACCGGCGAAACCTAAAGAACAAGATGTACAAACTAGACAACACGTGCCTCAAGTTTGAAGTACGCGTTTATTATTTGGCTTTTATTTCATTGTTTAATGGCAGCAAGCCTACTTCGTTTTAAATGATTGTTGCAGTTTGTTAAAATTTATCTTATAATTCAATTTGAAAAAAAACTTTTTTTGGACAGATCGAAAAAAATATTTCACACAAATGTTATAGCAGATAGTTTGGGGATTTTATAAATGTTTTATTTTCAAAAATCGGTCGAGTGGTTTTCAAAATATCTTGTTATAAATTTTTGATCGGTCGCCATTTTGTTATATGATAAATAGCAAATAATTGACAAATGTTTTAGAGAACCGAAAGTAAATGATGAAAGCTTTTGTATTTTTTAAATATTCCTTAAAATAAGGGAGTAATGAAGATTTTTCGAAAAACAAATAAAAACGCCAATAACTATGAACTGGAGCTCCAAATAAAAAATTTGAACTAAGAAAAGTTGTTTGTTTCAATGAGTTCTAACTGCCGTTTTCGGGTGTTACAACTTAGTAATAACACCCTCTATAAATATAGATATATTCTACATGGTTAAACCCCAGTTACAGAATAAAATACAATATATATATATATATATATATATATATATATATATATATATATATATATTCAATAAATATTTAGGAATGTTTTTAAATTAGTTAAGAAAAAGTAACATTCGGTTTAGTTTCACAACAGAGTATATTTTTACTTTGTGGCCACAACAGATATTTTAATATAAATCTTAAAAGTATACCTCGTCCAGATTTCATTTGAACAAATGACTTTTAAATCCTCTGTGTTAATCCTAATCTTTGCTACTGTGAATATTTTTACGTTTCACGCAAATATAGTTTCTTCTCAAAGTTCCTGAGAATCATAGTTGACCTGTAAAATTCTTATCCAAGATGTTATGCTTGCTTTAACAATGAACGCTCATTACTGAATTGAGCAACTGGTAGTGCCAAAATGTAAATATGCACGAGGTACAGTTATACCCCAATACCCCAATAAAACTTTTCCCCTTTTAAATAGTTACAAGCAATTTTCAACTTTCATAGACATATAATGTACTTTGAGAAGAAACTATATTTGCGTGAAACGTAAAAATATTCACAGTAGTAAAGATTAGGATTAACACAGAGGATTTAAAAGTCATTTGTTCAAATGAAATCTGGACGAGGTATACAATCTTTTATTTTGTATTTTCTTACAAATTTTTGCGAATGAATTTAAAGTGGCAGTTTCTTCAATATCATAAAAGCTGAATTTATCAGAGCCCACAAAAAAAAAAAAAAAAAAAAAAAAAAAAAAACAGTATAGACTGTCCCAATATATATGCACATTTGTACCTGTGCCCTTCCCAGCGGGAGGCAGTTTAAATACATTAGAGAGGCAAAGAGTACTGGGACGTATTTATTTATTTTTTAATTTTTTGAAGTAATCAAATATTAATTTTCATGAAGTCAATTTTGCGACGTTTTTATTGTTTAGTTATAAAAATTTATTTAGTAACATTATTTTGACGAATAAAGCTAACAATTATTTTAAAAAATGCATTTATATATAAATTTTTAGCCGAGCGAGTTGAGGCAGTGTGTCTCTGATAGCTCTCGAAGCGACCTTCACCGCTCGGACCCTGACGTCGTGGGTTCGATTCCCACCAGGGGCTTGGATGTTTGTGTGTGTCTTTAATACTTTACAATATATACCTATGTAATCAAACTTTGTAAAATAATAATAAAGTATTAGTTAGGGCAGGGCTATATAACTGAACATAGTTGAAAGCCGACAAAATATTATTATATAAATTTTTAATCGATAAGAAAATTACGTATTTATAACAATTTATTGTCATTACAGTACCTATTGAAAATAATAATAGCTTTCATACAATTACTAAAATAATGCAGTTTTAATACAAACAAAATTAGTTCACTTTTTATTTGTTTTGACTTCAGATCACATATTATACGAGTACACAAAATTTTAATTTACAATCTTATGTTCCGTCAATTTATTATATACACATATATACAAAATTATAAAGTATAATTATTGTTTCGTCAATAAATATATACATTTAACTCTACAATTATGTTTCTTCAATAAGTACATACATACATACATATATACAAAATTTAATCTACAATTATGTTTCGTCAATAAGTACATACATACATATACGAGTATATAAAATTTTAATCTACAATTACATTTCGTCAATAAGTACTTGTACATACATTATGTATATACAAAATTTTAGTCTACAATTATGTCTTCGTCACTGTTGCTGTTCTCACTATCACTATAATTTACATTAATAACAAAATTACTTACAATATTGTGAGAACTTAAATATTTTCTATATCGATTACATGTTTTACACTGTTAGCCCAATTTTGAGGTGAAATTGCATTAATTTCATTTTTAATTAGGTATATAACTGAAGTGCAGTGAACAGGGGAACTATTCTTCTTCCTAATTTCCGATTTCATTTGACCCCAAATAAGTTCAATCGGGTTGAAAATACAATAGTATGGCGGCAAGCGTAATACTGAATGTCCAAATTGATTAGCTAACGAATCACACACGTATTGTTTTTCAATCGTTTTCGACTTAACCACTTGCATAAGTTGTTTTTTTTTGTATAAGTCTCTTCAAAATATAAATCATTTTCATATAGATATTCCTTTATATCTTCTTTTTTGGAGCTCATGTTAGGCACTTTAACAAACGAGAATGATAACTAGCGTTATCCATAACAATAACAGTGTTAGGGGGTAAATTTGGAATTAATTTATCCTTAAACCTCTCTTCAAAAATTTCGGATGACATGTTATCGTGGTAATCTAAATTAGAATCCTTAGAAGCTATGTTGCTGTCTGCACGTAACGTCATTTACCCATCCCTGCTCACTTCCTGCATGGAGAATTATTATCCTTTTTCCCCGGGGAACTGGTACATTTACGGCACAATTGGCACTGCGATCTGTAAACAGTTAATATTAATCAGTGCTAAATTATAATCATATTCCGAAAATATATTTTTTTGAAAATAATCATCCTTTTAAAATTTTCCTAATCCCAACCTGGTCAAATCCCCGACAAAATATCCAGCTGTAAAGGGTCGGACCGCTACTTTACAAGTAATGAAATGTGCATATATCTTGAGACAGCCTATACCTGAAGTTAGACCGGTTAGACCCTTGTCTGCTAAGCTGTTGAAATTCTAGGCATCAGACCAGATGGTGTAAGTTTGGTTGCATTGTCGTCTTATTAGGGGTTAAAAATATGAAATTTTAATGTAGCACATTTAAAACAAATATACAGATATCTTTTGAATAGTGTTCTTTAAAGAAAAACCTGCGAAGAAAAGCTTTATTACATTGTAATCTTTCATTACATATATACCTTGCATCACCAAATACTTTATAATTTGCAATAAACGTTAAAATGTATATACATATTTTTTGTTTTTACAAAATTCGACCCGAGAAATCTTTATATTTTGATACTTTCAGTAAACAGTCAACATTTCAAATCTTCCGAATGGATGGATGCGTCAGAATAAAACTCAGTATTTCAAGCTATTTGGCTGCATGTCCGGAACGCTCTTAAGGAGAAAAACATAGGAAAAGTTGAAAAATTAAGCAATAAATGCTTCAAATGCATTAACTTGGTCATTATGTTGGAATGACTTAATAAGTTGGTAAAAGAAAAATATAATAAAATGGTACATGCAACGGTTTAAATCCGTAGAATGGTAACCATTATTAGAAAGAACTTAGCGCATATAAAGCAAGTTGCCAAATGAAAAGTGTCGAATTTTGTAAAATTCTCAAGTACAAGTTATCTTAAGCCTATATGAAATAAGTAGCACAGAGGCTGATTAATGACAATAAAATTGTTACTCAAGAACAATTTCGTGATGAAAGAAAAAAGTAGAAAAGTAGAAAAAATAAAGATTTTTCAGCGTAGGGCCCTGCTACCTTGCGTCTAGGACCCTATATCCACGGAGTTTTTATTCACGTCTCCGTGCCCCACGGCAGTTTACCTATGGCCTGCCGGGATGAGATTAGCATCTCGACGTTATGACCGTTTTTTTTTTTTTCGATTAATGGCGGAAAGAATAAAACAATCAAAACAAAAACAAAAATATGAATGATATAAAAATATTGATGATTGACCTTTTCGAGTTCAATGACCTCATAGGGACCTTCTCATATTGTTGATAATTTTTTAGATCTGCCCCGTCTTCGTCCTAAAACCTTATCACCGACTTTAAATTTAACATCATTTACGTCTTTAACATAATAATCTTTTGACTTCTCTTTCTCTTTGTATCGAAAAAACGAAAAAGAAAGGATACCGGCTCACGTAAAATGGACGATTATACAAAAGACGTTGTTACTAAAGCCATTTACGATGGATATTCAAAAAAATATTGTTCATACAAGAGGTAAATTTCTCAAAGTGCGCGCGCAAATTTAAATCTTAATTTGTTCACCAGAATGCGCTAGCACATTTTACTTGACAAACGACAAACCATATTGAAGAACTTGAAAGGTAGTTGAGCAAATTAACATCAAATTTTTATACCCAAAATGATAATTGTGGACAGACTTTTTGTCGCATCTTGTAAAATGGTATACCGCGGCTGTTTTAAAATAGTTATTTTGTCATACAAGTTTGCAGTTATGCAGAAAAGGCTTCTGTTAACTCAACTTCGCTTTTTAACTTTTAAGTAAGATATGAATTTATTATTGAATTATTTATTTTAATGTATTGGTATATTTTTTAGTGGAAATGTGTGGAGACCTGTTATTCATTTTGCCCAATTCTTCGTGTTCGTCCTATTTCTGGAGATATAAGTGTACAACCTCAAAATGTTGTTTACTGATCAAAATTTCATGTATTCATGTTTGTTAAATGTTATTTAGACTTGTATAATAAAAATTCATACATTTTTTTTTAAAAAGTTTGTTTTATTTAAATCATTGCACAAATCGCTTACAATCAAAGATACTTTCTTTACTATCGCAGTCTACATTCACTACAGTCATTTACAATTCTTATAATCACGTCACAATCAGTTACAATCCTTATAATCGTATACAATCACACTATAATCAGCTACAATCATTTATAGGATAATGTTTGTCTTATTGAGGTGAACATATTCACAATTTTCCCTAGTATTTTTGTTTTAACTCAGGTTTAACTGTACAAAAGGTAAGAAATTACTATTTTACAACGTGCAATATTAAATTATTTCGTTGAAGATCAGGTCACTGTTAATATAAATTTAAATACTGTATGCAGAATGTCCAGGATAACTTGTCCAACATGGAGATCTCGAGATCTGTAAGAGATACGAAGTCGATTAAATTAAACAAAAGTTGCCCTATTGGGAGGCAATTTTGTTATTTGATCAAAAATGCACAGGTCACTACATATTGGCGAAAATGTAAATTTTGCAAGTTTTTACTTCTCGCTAAGAGAGGTATTGAAATCATGCTAAAAATCGCATATCCAGATTTTGGTGGATAAGCACGTTTTAAGTTCCCTATAATCCGATTATTAAATTTTTACGATGATGTGTGTGTGTGTGTGTGTAAGTTGGAACCACGGTTTCTCAAATACCTACTATAAGACTTAAAAAATATTTAACTGCAGTTTCCTCAATCTGACATTTCTGGGAAGAGCTGATTAGATTTTGGCTCGGATTTTGGTAACAATTTTACAACCGGAAGTAATAGTTTCTTTATAAACAATTATAATTTTTTGGAAATTTTTGTTTTTACAAATATTATAGAACATAAAATTCTCCATCTAATACACTTAAAAAATTTATTATATCTTAAACAGATTTAAAGTTAAAACACTATAATATATAGAATAATCTTATGTAATACATTGCAGAGGCTAAGGCACTAAGGAAACCAGTTGACAAATTCAAATGTTTATAACATTGTGATGTTTATAACATAGTTCGTAAATGATAAAAATATCAGTGTCAAAAATCCAGAGATATTACTGAAGTCTTTCTCTGGGAAGTGCATTTAATATTTCTTATTTTATCATTAATTAAATATTTAGAATTATAGATATAGCTGCCGCACGTTAATTAATACTATTCTTGAATGCGGAAAACCTAAAATTCGTACATGGACAAGTCAAGATGTAATAGTAATTATAATAATAGGATATCTAACATCAGGTGACACAATCAATTACCTATATTGAAACTGCAGAAATAGCATATTCTTACCGTAATAAAAATTTACCTTTTACATGTAGAATAAGCTGATGGACTATTGGGTCGAGATTTTTTACAATTGTATGAGGTGATAATTAATTGAATGGGAAATTTAGAAAAGGGCCGAAGTATGAAAATTAAAATTTTTCAGGAAACACAAAAAACAGAATATCTCTTGAACCATTTGACTTATTTGAGCAGTTTTTTTTTCCTGAAATTATAGACCACTATATACTTTAAGATAAAGCAAAATAAATTCCTTAAAGGAAAATTTAATGGAGAAAAAGATTGTTATAATTTCCCGAGATGAGTCCTTTTCGAAATTCATCCGACAAGTTAGGTGGTTTAGTAGTAAAACGGCATTATTAAAGAACACATATTATTGAAAAGAACAAAAATACAAAATCATTGGACTACAAATAATAGAAAAATACCAAATCAAATATTCCGATTAGGTAGGTTGATAGTAATCGTTTCTTAACCGTATGCTGTAAATCTGGTATTTTAGTTAAACAAAAAACTATTGTTTAACTAGGCACTAAAATATCTGATTTACAGCAGAGGCTGCCTTTCAAAACTTACTTGCAGCTACCTCCAGTTTTTCTGGAAGCAATGGCTTTACCAGCTTAATTTTCATGAGGAAGACCCTTTATTTTAGCTTTTTTAATAACCACGTTTTTATACAGTTCAACGTTTCTTACGCTTTTTTTTTTTCTTTTTCTTAGTATAACATCATCCTCCGAACAACTGGATTCACTCATTTTTAAAGAAAATAAGTAAGAAAAACGATATATTTTACGTATTATTACACAGCACAGAATAAAATCAATGAATAATGTCTAATAACATTGATAAATGATACAATATTAGTTATTCGTATAATATATCAGATATATTATACGAATAACTGCACAGCACGGAACAAAATGAATGAATAATATTTACTGATACTAATTTGCGACTGCGCACTAACAAATCTTCATTAATTTCGAAAAGGTCTCATCTCGATGATATGAGCCCTTTTTGAAATTCACTACTGAAAGTTACATATTTTTCGCCACTATAGAAACCAGATATGAACCTATCTCGCTCATAAAATATCGGTCTATATGTGTACACGAAAATAAAGCGAAAAAGTCCATTTTGAAAAAAAAAAAGACGATATGGGCCCTTTTCGAAATTACCTATTCATTTAAATTATCAATATTTTTTTCTATTTCCTTTTTTTATTTATAGGTAATTATAAAAATATGCCATTTAGAAATAGAAGTACTAGTTAATAAAATAAATAAATATTTTATTACGGCATATTATCCGTAGCTGGATGTACCAGTATACTTCATAAACAGATATCGAAAATGATAATGAAATATTCGTACCGTGTGAGCGTGTACCAGAAGTTAACTCACGAGCACTCATTGCTGGCGTGGAGAGTGCACCACCGGGGTAACTTTTGTGCCATTTTAAAATCGAAATAATAAATAATAATAAACGTAATATACGACTATCAAAAAGAAATCAATATTAATAATGATTATTAAGCTAGAGTGACCACAGTGTGTTTTTGGATAGGTAGCCGCCTACGAAAGCTAGAAACTGTACAATAATAATAATAATAATAATAATAATAATAATAATAATAATAATAATAGTAATAAAAAAATATTGATAGTTACCAATAATTTAATAATATGACGGCCTAGATCAGAATCCAACGATTGTTGAGATTCATCCTTTACGTTCTACGACAACTAAAAGAAGCCCGTGAGGTACTAGTCAGCAGACTCGAGTGATGACGTAGCCAGCTTGTTCTTACCGTGTAGCGCATTTTAAGCGCCCTCAACAATACAAATGTCTCGCCTAACCGAAATCTGCTAATAAAAGAAAATTCACATACCCAGAAATAGGTAATAAGCTGAAATGAAATACATATTGAATATTATTACATTAATAATTTGATTTTAATTCGCTCGAAGTAAACATAAAATTATTTGTAAATTTCAAAATGAAGAAAAATCTATCCTTTGGCGCTGTCTGCACGACAGCTTTGAGTATGAGGTGACGCTTGCTACGGTATAAATATACAGGATGATCGGCGAAATTCCGGCATGCGAGCCCAGGTTCATAATAGTTCGGCACAAGCGTCTAGCCGGTGTATAGTATGACTATAGTCAGAAAAGTTGACTCTATGGACCCGATAGAGTCAAGCAATAAAACTATAAATGTTGTAATTATGACAAAGCGGCGTATCGCTTACTGTTTGCTTTATAATATTTCTATCTGCCCTGAGTGCTCTGTATAGTAAAATAATCTTACTGTTACTTTATCAAAAATGCTATTTTTGTTTGAATTAATTTTTGGAACTACAGTTTTCATTCTCATAGGTAATTATTTCAAACAAAAATACCATTTATGTTAAAGGAACAGTAAGTTTTTTTTTAGAATATTTTACTATACAGAGCATGTCTTCATTTCAACAGAGCGGCACAAATTACTGCCTGTTGACACCAATTGTTATAATGCAAGCAGGGAGCGATATGCCGCGTCATAATTACCATATTTATAGTTTTATTGCTGGACCCCACAGAGTAAATTTTTCTGACTATAGAAAATGTATGTTGACGTTCAAATTATTTTACAGATGTGGTAATAACTTTGCCCTATAATTTCAGAATTTTTGCATGTACCCATTTAAATACTGAACTAGGAAATCCCAGAAATACATAACTACGTCTTGTTGAAAATAGACGGATGACTACGGTATAGGCTGTCTCAAGATATATGCACGTCTTTACTTGCACCCTACCCAGCGAGAGGCTGTTTAAATACATTAGAGACGCAAAGAGTACTGGGACATATTTATTTATTTTTTATTTTTTTGAAGTTATCAAATATTAATTTTCATGAAGTCAATTTTGCGACATTTTTATTATTTAGTTGTTATAAAAATTTATTTAGTAACGGGTTGCCATCTACACTAAATACATCATTAGTCATTGAAAACAGCATTAAACAGTTAATATTAATGAGTGGTAAATTATAATCATATTTGGAAAATATATTTCTTTGAAAATAATCATCCTTTTAAAATTTACCTAATCCTAACCTTATTAGTGAATTTTCTTTGAAAATAGCGTTAAACAGTTAATATTAATCAGTGGTAAATTATAATCATATTCCGAAAATATATTTCTTTGAAAATAATCATCCTTTTAAAATTTTCCTAATACCAACCTGGTCAAATCCCCGACAAAATATTCAGCTGTGAAGGGTCGGACCGCTACTTCATACGTAATGGAATGTGCATATAACTTGAGACAGCCTATACCTGCATTATAGCAGACTAAAGAACAGCGATGCATTTAAAATATTTTAAACATTTTTCGTTTAATTTGATTATAAAAAATATTTTGACTATAACTGTAACTCGTGTACATATACACTTTGGCATTCTTGTACATATACATTTTGGCATTACCAGGTGCTCAGTTCAGTAATGAGCATTCATTATTAAAGCAAGCATAAAATCTTGGATAAGAATTTTACTGTGCAACTACGGTCCTTCGGAAACCCAATAGAACTTTTTGTCTATTTAAATAGTTTCAAGTAATGTTCAGTTTTCATAGACATATATATATATAATGTATATTGAAAAGAAACTATATTTGCGTGAAATTAGTATTAATACGGAGGATTTACACGTCAACTGTCATTCGCTATTCGTACATTAAATTTAACCAGTGATAGAACTCAGCAAGATCAACAATATTTCCCAGTGACTTTTTTCGAAATCGCAATTTATTTTTTGAAAATAAATATTTCCCATTTCAAGACATATACTGGTGAAATAGAAAAAAGTAAGTGACATGACAGAACTCGTCGAGATCAACAATATTTCTTAGGAACATTTTTTTGAATTCTCAATTTTTTTTAATATTTTTAAGCAGGTGATTTTTTTTTACAAAATTTTGACGATTTTTAACACAATATTTAGAAAGTTTACAAAAAAAAAAGTTACTAAGAAGTATTGTTGCTCTCGACGAGTTCTATCACCGGTTATATTTAATGTACTTATATCTGTTACACCTGTATACTTCCAAGGAGCACAAATCAGTTTGTTATTCGTTCTATGTACTTTAAAAAAACTTTTCTTAAAACTTTTTAACTTGTATTATAACTGTTATGCAACGATAATTTATTGATTCTGACGTTTATGCGACGTTTATGTCAGGCGGGTGGGGAATCTATTCAACTAATTTACATAAAACTGAATTATAAAACGTTTTATAACTAGTATGTGACCAAATAATAAGTACTACACATCATAACTTCCCATTGTAATTTAAAAGACTAAAATAAAGTTGTACAAGGCAAAATAACTTGAAAGTGTTATAATTCCGCTAACTGCAAGTTACAGTAACTCCATTATTAGTTAAAAAAAACTCTCAGTTCCTTGGGCTAGTTTTGAGAACGAACATTTAGGTGTCGAAGTGCGCGTATAGTGCAGTAGTATGTACGTTTTACAATTTGGCACGACATTAACCTCACCTAACGCACAAAAATAACTCTTGCAATTCAACTAAATATAACAACAATAACTATATCTAACGCACAAAACTCACACGAGTATTTACTTGAATTACATGATGACCAAATGTCATTTGTTTTCGTGATCAAAGATAAATCACTGGCTAGACGCTATTTAGTTAGACCGGCTTACATTTTTAACAAAATATGATCTACACAAATGGTTAGAAATTTCCTAAAACTTAAAAGAAAAAAACAGTTGGCTACATAACGGGTGGTATCAATTCAATCGGCATTTAAAGGGTCATCATATAATTCGGTTTAATCTTCTATACCAAGGACCTTTACTTTTGACACAATGAAAACTAAATCCAGTGTGTACAGTAAAACTACTTACTAGACATACGGGACGATACTCCCTCTATCAGAAGAATGTGCAGGGCTTGTGGATAATATGCTTAATAGAATTAAAGCTGGTATAACTAATAAAGGCGATGTAACTCAATATTAAATGGCGAAATTCTTGAATAACATATTCTATGTTCCATTTACGTAGGTTTTGTTTTCCACGGCCTACCTGATTTTCAATCATTTTTGAGTGACCATAAATGTCGCTTTGATATGATGCCTTGATGCCTGGTCTAGATTGATTCAAATAATAAAAATAGTTTAAGAATTAGGTATTTTTCTTCTCCTAGTCACTTTTATAGAACTGTAGGCATAAACCTTTTGAAATCCAAAGACATTCTTATATATTAAGCCCGTTAATCCTATTTAGTCGGAGCGGAAATACAGTGCTATGCGGATGAATGGGTGTATGTGTCAATAAAAAAGATATATTTAAAGGGAGTAATAAATAAGTCATCCTAGACCCAGGTATCTTCACTGAAAATAATAAGTGACAATTGAAATTGTTACTATCAAGATTTTGTAACATTTGTCTGCTTTTAATATTTGGTTTAAATTTAAATATTTTAAATTATGTGACAACAAAATGCTAAAATTCTAACTTCTATTTTTAACGTCCAAATATCCAAGTTTTTGAAATTATAATTGAGCTAAATCAAATATTTTTTTTGTATACAATCTTGTTTTATTTCTTGGACAGTACATTTTCAGGATATTGTGTTTTACGGTAAGTTTAAAATGTAATGCAAACTTTGTTTTCCGCTGTACACTGCTTACTTCATTTTCTTATTTTCAATAATTTTATCATAACACTAGTACGATAAATTCATTATTTTTTTCTTGTAAAAGTTAAATGTAAACGGATTAAAAATAAAAACCTTGTATATATGATTCGTTGCAAATCATGTTTTTCGCAATAGACGTGAATATTACCAAATGAACATATATAAATATATTATAAAACTAAACTTTTCATTTCACTAATAATTCTTATTATATGGTTCGTCTAAAATCAATTATCATCTTTTCGTGGTACTTATATGTATTGTGGAAAGTGCGTATAAGGACCTGTATTATTTGTAAATAATAAGTAAAATATACTTTTAAATGTTTTTATTAAAAAAAATAAAACAAACGGCAGCGGGATATGCTATTTTTATTAAATTTGTTTATTAATATTAGTATTTACTTGTTTATTAGCATGTAATTTTAGTAGAATACCGCGGAGAACATCAATGAAACTGAACATAAATATATTATCAAACATATATGAAATATAGAAACAATTATTAAAGAGCTCTCTGTAATAAAAAGAACATGTAATGAACACTACAAGTATAATAAACAATTGCGGATTACAATCATAAGAACAAAATTTGAGAACTACTTCATATAAATTTTTAACGTATTAACTTATTACAGGTAGGTTCAACTTCAAATAATATTTGAAGAGCTATCCATGATTAAACAGAACATTAATTGAACGAAACGAATGAACACATATTTTAACATAAGTAGACATATGTTGGGCGGTGACTGGAAATCCCGTACATAGAACTTTAACATGTAAAATCATATTTTGTAATTTTCTGCTTCCCTACATAAAAGTTGTAAAACAAAAATTCTGCATCCGAATCAATAAACAAAATTAAATTTGTATAATAATTCACATGCAGAATTTAAGCTCAACTTTTATTTGTCTTTTTTAATTATAATAACCAGAGAATCAGGAAATTACGAATGTATGATCTTACATATTAAAGACAATGTTTCAAGAATGAATTTCAGAACTTATTTAGAGTCAAAAAGTTCATATAAACATATGTCCTAAACGTAATTTTTATCGAGTTATTGTTTATTTCATAATTTACGCGGCTAAAATTTTAGTTCAACGGATTTCTGAAATACTGATGTAGTTGTCATGATCGCGTCTTTTGTTTTAAACAAAGTATTGTTTGTAGCTTGTCACTTGCGCACGGTAGATGAATTACGCCAAAGAATACGGCAGCCTGCAGATAATATTCGGAATAATCCAACAACCATATTAAGAACGCAGCAATCTCTTCTGCGACGTGCGGCTTTGTGTATCGATCACAATGGAGATCATTTGGAAATTTCTTGTCAATAAAATAATAAAAATGTGTTAAAAAAATATTTATTTCATAAAATTCGTTAAACTAAAATTTTAGCCATATAAACTATGAAATAAACAATAACTCGTTAAAACGGTTACATTTGGACATATGTTCATATGGATTTTTCGATTCTAAATAAGTTATGGAATTCATCATTGAAATATTGCCGGTACGTTTTGAGACACCCAGTATTCCAGGATCTCTCTGAAAAAACACTAAATAAACAAAAATAGCGGGAGTATTTTTTATCGATCAACATAGAGAAATATCATTTCATTACCATGTACATTTGAAATCATTGACATTTTGCAATTTGGAAGATGACAGTTTGAAGACTTTGACAACTATAACACATTCCCCTTGTTCGCATATATATATATATATATATATATATATATATATATATATATATATATATATATAACTTAAATTTCTCGTTCGATCAAATAGGTTTTTAAAAAGTTTTATTTTTGCGAGTACAAATTATAATATGCTATAAACTACTTGATAATATGATAATAGAATACAGACTGACTAATCTAAAGCATTACATATGTTTTTATACTACTGAAATATGATAGAGTCACGTTCTGGCACATCGGCACTTTGTCTATTATGTAGTACAGGGGTAGCACTATAACTCCTCCCTCCTCAGATTCGAGCCTCCTGGGGGAGTTGAAGTTCAACGTCTTCTGGGGTGCGAGATGACCTCAGCTTGGCTGATTTCCTCTTCTTTATTTGGTTACGTATGAAGTACCCAACGATGATTGCAGCAACCACGTACAGGATGATGGACCATATACTTGGGATGTGCATGTTGTATGTTTTTTCTGTTATCGGAACGATTGGATTCAAGGAGATATCATTTAATTTCAAGGGATTTAGGTTAATAGAGAAATTTGTAATTTTATACGGTTGGGATTTTAGGTTCAGTTTAGGAAGTAGTAGGGGTTGGCCATGGTTTTCATTTTGGAATATTAGTATTTGTTGTCTGAAGTGAATTTCGCAGTTGTCTTGATTATTGATTAGGAAGATTCCCTCTAAGGTTTGGATGTTGGTTTCTTCGTGACATTTAATGGTGATTTTCTCCTCGTGTGGGAAAACGGCTAGGTATTTGTTGATTTCTGGAATTACTTCGACATGATTTTCAATTAAGTTAATTTTTGTGTAATGGCAGTGACTCGAAGTTTGATTTTGGAATATTTCTTCTTCGCAGATCGCTGAGAAGTGGGCGTGATATTTATTAGGGCACTGAAATATTTTTGCTTGAACACACATATCATTCAGGGGCACGATCTCTTTATCAGATTTAAGAAGATATTTCGTATTAGGGATGATTGTAATAAATTTTGATTCATATTTGGTTGGAATTGGGTACATGTAGTAGAGTTCAAAAGTTTTTTCGAAATTTATGGGGGTAGAAATGAAATAGATTACTTGGGTCGCTTCTATTTTACAGTTTATTTTTAACAAGGATTCGATGTCTAAAAGGTTCTCTTGTCTGGGTTCGAATGGTAACTGCAAATGGTAAAATTTTGATATTTGTTTTAATTCTGCTAGTAGCTCCATGGGGTGTATTATACTAGGATGCAGCGTTCTTAATTTACAAAAGGTGATTGAATTTTCAATGTCTTGTAAGACGCTTAATATAGAATTGTATAATATAGTAAGTTGATCGTAAATATTTTTGCCATACAGTATACTTTGAATGTGCGTACTGTTTATAATTTTGAAAAGTTGTAAAATTTTGGATTTTAATATTTCCTCGTTGTGCTGAATATCTGAGATTGTTTTATTAAAATTTTGAATAATTTGGTGGTTCACCGAATATGAGAGTTTGAGTTGACTTTCCAAATTATGCTCGTTTTCTTGCATATGTGCAAACATTTCGTTATATCTTTTGCCATCTTCGGCATCTAAATTTCCTGTGACTGATTTGAATATTGTCCCCAATCCATCTATTAAGCCACGTTTAGTTTTATGGTGATCAGAATGAAATCCGATGTTATTAATTTTTGTGTCAATTTTTGTCCGAATAAATTCTAATATTTTATCATAATTTTCGAGTTCATTGAAATACTGTGAATGGTTAGATATGCTTGATTTTAGTGCTGAGTATTGTGTGTTTAGATTGTTGTACTGATTAAGGAGAGCTTGGAGATTGTAGTAGTGTATGAAGGTGTGAGTCGTCTTTTCGAGTTTGGCAGGACCGAGATTGATGGGAAGGATTCCGAGGTTTTCTGTTATGTTTCTAATTATTGTTCCTTGTCCCAATGCGAACAACCTGGAATTGGTTCAAAATTGTAAGTTTTTTTTCTAGGACGTTTAATGTTAGAGAGGTGGATATTCTCTGTTGTATTACCGTGGGTGGTTTGTATTTTTCCTGTTTTAAGACGTTTATTAATTTTCTTTAGCTTTTCGGGTTTGTATTTGTTTTTAGTTTTTTGTTGTTTCTGTTTATTTTTCACGTATACCTTTTTGGGGATTTTGGGTAATTCTTCTCTATTTTCATTACATTTATTTATTACCTTTTCTTTATTTGCCTGGATTTTGTCTCTAATTGATTCGTAAAGTAATTTAGTTTTATTCTTATGACTTTCTATATAATTGTTAATAAGCTGTTTTTCGAGGTCAATATTAAATGGGGAGTTGGTATCTAAATGGCCGGTAATAATTTCGCATGGTTTCAATTTTGTGACAGAATGAATTGTGTTATTATAAGCTAATAACGCATAATTTACTTTGGCTTCTATAGGCTCCGTTTTGTATTCTTTTTGATTGTTAAACAGTCTTATGTGTTCGATAAGGGTCGAGTGGAATCGTTCTATTATGCCGTTAGATTCTGGATGTTGTGAGCTTATGAAATGTATGTCGATTTTGTGTAGTGTCAGCAATTCTTTTACGACTGAGTTTTTAAATTCTAACCCGTTATCTGAAATAATTTGTTCTGGGATTCCATGATGTGTAAAATATTTGACTAGGTTATTACAAGCTTCTATGCCTTGTCCTGAATTTAATTTGTATGCTTGTGCATATTTTGAAAATGAATCTACGATAGTCAAAAATTTAGCTTGTTCTAAAGTAATGCTGTCTATATGTAAAATTTGGAAAGGTTTCGTAGCTGTGGGTGTGATGTTTAAATTTACGTTTAAGGGTCGCCTGTCGTATTTTGTTACTTGGCATATTTCACAGCTATTAATAAATGTTTGAACGGATTTTCTTAATTTTGGCCAGTAATATTGTTGTTTTATACGCGCTTCTGTTTCATCGATACCACGGTGGTTACTTTTGCTGCAGTGGTAATTCGATATGATGTGTATGATTTCTTCCTCATTGGTAACGTCGCTTAAATATTTTGTACATTTTACTAAACATAGTTGAGAATTTTTGAAATAATTTTGAAGAATTAAACTGAATTTTTCGTATAGTTCGTTTTGAAAATAAATATGATATTTTATTTTTGGAACAAGATATTCTTTAATAAAAGCAATCATTTCAGTTTTGTAATTATTTTTTGAAAATTCTACTTCCATTCGTAATTTTTTGTGTTCGTATAATTTTGTAATTTTTACTTGTTTGGGATTAAAATCGACTTCTGTTATAATAATTTGATTTTTGCCATAGTTTACGGGGCATTCTACTATCGGGATTCCGACGATAGGATTTTCTTTACTTGAATGTATTGTGATATCGCTATCGCTTGTGTCGTCATCGTTTATCTCATTATGTTGTGAGTCACCTACCTCGACTGCAAGGGATTGCGTATCGTCGTCTTTGTTATCTGTTTTATTCCTTAACTCTGTGTTAAAATTTTCTATGAATTTATGAAAGTGTTTCATGTTTTCTGTTTCGTTTATGTTTAATTCGGTCTGGGGAATTTTGGGTTCAGGGAGTTTGTAAACGGTTATTAGTATGTTGGTATTATCAAAAATATATTTTAACATTGATTTTATTTCGTTCCAAATTTGATTGTCATGTCCACATGCAATTTTTGGTATACTTAAATTTTTGATATTATTATGTAAACAGAATTTTCTCAAATTTAGTAAGGTATAGAATATGTCTTGTTTAGTAGGTTTATTGTAATAATTTTCCTTTGTTATTAAGTATAATAGATATCTTTGTGGGGTTTTTAAATATACTAGGTTATGAAGTTGAGGATTTTGAGATTTTAATTTGTGTACGTTGTTAAATTTAATTTTAAAATTTTTGGCAATACCCGATGACATTTCTAAATCTTTGCTCACGCAATGAGCTAGACTAGAGTCAGATGGTGCATCGAATAGATTTCCTATTACTTCAATAATATTGTTATTATTGTGATTAAGGCAATGTTTCTTATCTAAGTAGTCTTTGAATAGAGCTAGTGGAGTGTCATCTACTTGTGTTTGTGATTGTAAATTTTGAGTTTTATTAATTTCAACAGGTATACGGCTTAAGGCGTCGGCATTGGTATTAAGTTTGCCTTTCTTATAGATTATTTCATAGTCATATTCCTCTAATTTGAGGCGCCATCTTATTAATTTTTGGCTACATTGTTTTAACGAGAATAGCCATTGCAAGGGTCGGTGGTCTGTATAGATTTTGAATTTGCGTCCTAATAAGTGAGTTCTAAAATACTGAGTCGCCCAAATGATAGCTAACATTTCTTTCTCAATGGTAGAATAGTTTATCTCTGTCTCGTTCAGTGTTCTGCTAGCGTAAGCTACTGGTAGGTCGTTGCCTAGACTACCTTGGGATAACACGGCTCCAATAGCCAGCTGGCTCGCGTCACATGTCAAGTTAAATTCTTTGTCGTAATCAGGATATTGGAGTAGTGGTTCGTTAGTCAACAAATTCTTGCAATTTTCAAAGCATTGTCTGTACTCAGGGTCGTTAATGTCAATAACAGCATTTTTCTTTAAGCGTCTAGTCAGCGGTTTTGTTATCTTAGCGAAGTCTTTAATAAATTTTCGATAATAGCCTAAAAGTCCTAAGAAACCTTTAATTTGTGTTGTAGTTTTTGGAATTGGAAAATTTAGAACAGCCGAAATTTTGTCGGGATTTGGTTTCACGCCCTCAGGGGTTACGATATGCCCGAGATACGCTACTTCTCTTTTAAGAAATTCGCATTTATCTAGTTGTACTTTGAAATTTGAATTTTTCAAACGTTCGAAAACTAATTTTAAATTTTGAATGTGTTCTTGTAGGCTGGTACTAAATATAATAATGTCGTCGAGGTAAACAAGGCATTTTTTGTTTACTAACCCTCTCAGAACATTGTCCATAACGCGTTGGAATGTCGCGGGTGCGTTTTTTAAGCCAAAAGGCATACGAGTGAACTCATAATGCCCGTCTTCCGTGTTAAATGCAGTTTTTTGAATGTCTTGTTTGTCCATTTTAATCTGGTGGAAACCAGATGCCAAGTCTAACGTAGTGAAATACTGACAGCGTCCGAGTTTGTCTAGTAAATCAGTTATGTTCGGTAATGGGTATTTGTCGCTAATAGTCTTTTCGTTCAATTTCCTGTAATCTACCACTATACGCCACTTGCGTTTACCAGATGCGTCAAGTTTTTTTGGGACAACCCAAATAGGTGATGACCATGGCGAACATGATGGTCTAATAATATTTTGATCTAACATTTTTTGTGTTTGAGAACGTACCTCTTGTCGGTGAATTTCTGGGTATCTATAAGATTTCGTATAAATAGGAATTTCGTCACTTGTTTTTATGGAATGTTTAATTTGATTAGTAAATGTTAAATTTTTGTCGTCTACGTGAAATATATCAGAATAATCGTGAATTAATTTAGTGATAGCTGATTTTTCTTCCGAATTCATGTGATCTGACCGAATTTTTGAAATTTCAAATTTAATTTTTTCTGATTGAATGAAATTAAAATTGGGTGATGAGTACGTTTCATAGTTAGAGATGTTTTCTACAGTAATTGGTTCTAATTGTGTAAAGTTGATATGTGATTCTGAGTTATTAATTGCTGTACAAAGTGCATGGTAATTATTGGCTGTGGTGACACATTCGGGGATGATTAAATTATTCTGTTGTTGTTTTGGTATTAATATGGTTCCGTTTTGTTGAGTTACTTGAATTTTGATTACCTTTTCGGTTTTGGGGTCTAATGTTACATTATTATTTGGCTGACAAATTTTGTTTGTATTAATTTTATTTTCAGAATTTTGATGTTGAATTTTTATTTGGCAGGTGGGTGTTGTTACTACATTTTTATTCAGGTCTATAATTATTTTTAATGTACTCAGATTGTCTAATCCTAATAAGAGATCGAATTCATCGTGA
The DNA here is from genome assembly GCA_943142095.1 of Ophonus ardosiacus. Lineage (NCBI taxonomy): Eukaryota > Metazoa > Arthropoda > Insecta > Coleoptera > Carabidae > Ophonus > Ophonus ardosiacus. Next base: position 34,425,523 of record OW964833.1, on the reverse strand, counting down.
AAATCAAAAATGTGATATTTTAAACTTGCATTTTTCTTTAAATTAAATAATTTTGAAATAGGTACGAGTGTGCTGTAATTCTCAATTGAAGTTCCATGCGCAGTTGAAATTTGGAAAGGGTCTTTAAAAATTGAATTTTTGTAATATTTATGTGCTATGGTAGGTTTTATGAAAGATTTCGTACTTCCTGTGTCTATTAAAACTTTCAGATTATTTTCAGGGAATATAATATAAGGTAATTTACTTTTATTTGTTAGGTTCATTAGTTCGACTCCGGGTAAAATGTTTCTATTGTTTCCGAGGCTGCGATGTCTAAAAAATTATCGTCTTCGAAATTGTCGGGGTTTTGTGGATTTTCATAATCATTGTTATCAATTAATACTTGGTCAGTTTGTTCTTGGTTATCGTAATAAACATATGGGTCAACGGCAGATTCTGCTGACTCGTTGATATTAAATAATTCTCCCGCTGTGTTTGCGCGGTTTTGTGCAGGACGGTATTGAGTTGTATTTCGCGTGGAAATACTCATCGGAGTAGGTGCAGGAAGGTTTTGTCTGGTGGATGGACCTTGGCGTGGTGTTTGCGGTGTATATTGTCTTTGTTGTTGAGGAGTATATTGTCTTTGTTGTTGAGGAGTATATTGTTTTTGTTGTTGAGGAGTATATTGTTGTCTGTATGTCGTTTGTTGCATAGGTGAAGGATGCAGAGTTTTATTGGGTGTGTAATTAAAGTAGGGTATGGGTTTAGGAATATTGTATCTTGGTTGGTGGATTTGTGGTTTTTGATTTAATTTGTGTGTATTCTGATTAGTGGTTTTGGATTTGGCATAATATTCAAATTGAAAATCATTTGCTAACATACTTAAAGCTGAATTTAAGTCTGTAGGGTTCTTTGCCCTCATTAATTGACCTATAGGTTCTTTCAAACCTGTTAGTAAAACGCGTAAAGCATAATGTTGAAAATAGTCAATCATTACTACGGATGCTTCGGCAGCAGCGTTTGTTGAAATATAAGAAATTTGTAAATTTAAGAGGTGTTGTAAACGACCGTAAAAATCAAAAACGTTTTCATTAGGATTTTGTTTCAGCTCTGTTATTTCCATATTTAGTGTGAACCAGTCACGTTTGTCTGAATAAGCATTTTTTAGTGCTGTTTTCAAATCTTCCCACTTTGAAATTGTGGAACTTGCAATATTAATAGCAGCTTCACCTTTTATTTTGGCTAATATACTGCTCATTAAATATTCATTTTGGAAATCATTTGTGTTTGTGGTATTATAAAATTTTGTTACTAATTTTTCACAAACGCTAGTAAACCTAGGGAGTAATTCACGTTCCCCATGGAACTCTGGCACCATGTCCAGATATTCCTTTTTTAATACTGGAGTAACCATGTTTAATAATGGCGTTCTTAATGTGATATTATTAATAGGATTTGTATTTAAATTAATTATACGATCTTCTGTTTCGAGATCGGAGTCTGCTTCTGAATTATTTGAGTCTGACAAAGATTCTTGTTCTCTGAATGACATATGGTACTCACAAAAATAGTAGTGTCGGCTTCATGTGCCCTGAAGTCGAACACGGTCTCGTCTCGAAGTTGAGGCAGGAGTTGCACTGATGTCCGCTCAGCTTGGCTCGCTCGGCTCGTCGAGATGTGTCTTGCTTCTGATGTCCTCTCAGATGCAGGATACAGTGATCGAAGTATGGAGATATTCGAATTTGCCAAATTAATCACGAAAGTGAAACAATTTATATTCGCTAAATTGTTTTGGCAATCCTACCAAGACTGCGCCACTTAAATTTCTCGTTCGATCAAATAGGTTTTTAAAAAGTTTTATTTTTGCGAGTACAAATTATAATATGCTATAAACTACTTGATAATATGATAATAGAATACAGACTGACCAATCTAAAGCATTACATATGTTTTTATACTACTGAAATATGAGAGAGTCACGTTCTGGCACATCGGCACTTTGTCTATTATGTAGTACAGGGGTAGCACTATAACTTATATATATATATATATATATATATATATATATATATATATATATATATATATATATCCTGATGTAGGTATAGTTGATCGAATATAATGTAGAATCTTTCAAATCATATTGCCCGTCAGGTTTCGTTGATTCTGATGATTTAGAGAACGGAATGTGGAGAAGAAACCGCAAACTTAAAATCGGTAGGTCGCTTATCAACAAATGACTCAACTAAATATTTATATGCGTTAAGAGACAAATTAGCAACACACTTTGTCTCTGTAAATGGTAAAATACCGTGGCAGTATGATAAAATATAAGTGTTCATGTATACCTAAATATATTATTTTTTGTTTTATGCATATGGGTGTACCAAACATCGATTTCGCTCACTGAGCGAAACAAAATACAGGCACAACGCGTTGCGGATGCGGACGCTTTAAAACAACCAAATACCGAAATCTGATCAATCTAAAAACCACTAATGTTTCACAAGAGTCTTGCATTTTTCTTGTTCTTGCATAAAATGCAAGACAAGAACAAGACAAGAGTTATATAGTTCGTTGCAAGAGAAGACAAGAATCTGCCCTGCAAGAAAAATGCATGAATAGCAAATTTTTTTAGTATTTTCTTGCATTTTTGCACTCTTGCAATATTATATTATAATTCAATATATCAACATTTTATTATAGGTTTTACCTCTAGCTAAGCTGACATTAATCGGAAAAGCTAAAAAGGTTTTAGTAACAATTGACAACCGGAAGTAGTAATTTATTAAAAAATCTTCTAAATATTATATTTTGAAAATTTATAGTTCAAAACATAATAAAGAGCATTAAGTACTCAATCTGATTGAAATTTTCTTATTATATCTTCTATAGATTTAGAGATAAAAAATCTAATATGGCCAGCACATAACCTCCCGCTAATTCGATGTTTAAAATTGCAATGAGCTTGGAGTAAAATATCGCTTTCTCGTTTGTAAACAAAATCTAACTTGTTGTTCCAATAAATAGAAAAGTCTTTAATAAGAAATTTTGTATTATATTTTATCAAGTTTTTTTTTTGAAAATCTGTTAAGAGCTCTTAGTTAAGAACCACATCCGACTTATAAAGTATTTTTTATCATATTTTAATATATTTTTTTCAAGGAAATCAGTTCATTGCTTCAAGTAAAGTACCACTTAAGGTTTACTAATATTAACAAGAATCTAATATGTCGGTCTCATTAATATAAAAGTGTCAAATAATACATTTTTTCACGAATATCTCTTCATAGCTTCAAGTAAAATATCACTTCTGATTTAAATATGTTGTTCCAATTAATATGAAATTCTTAAATACTAAAACTGAAAAGTTTTGGGTTATATTTTAATGTAGTTTTTTATTAAACACTGTTATGGGTTTCAAGTAAAGTACCACTTCTGATTGTCCAATTTTACCCAATAGCTAATAAACTCTTTATCTCGCTCTTTATATTGATGCAGAAAGCTTAAATACGGAATTTTATTTTTGTAAGTTTGATATAACAGTTATCGCGAAAGAAAAAAATCGTCACACACACATTATTATAAAAAAAATCTGATGTGGCCGGCACGTGACCTCCCGCCAATTCCATGTTTAAAATTGTAATGAGCTTTAAGTCAATTTTATCCAAAATCTAATATGTTGTTCCCATTGACATAGAAGTCTTAAGTACTAAAATAGGCTATTCCACGACATTTTTTAAAAAAAAATTCTTGAAATACATAAAAATATAAGACCACATGTGAAAGTCCGAGTTAAAAATTCCTCCAAATAAGCGAGATATTAAGGTCCGAATTTTAAATCTGCTTTGTTAAACAAATTACAAAATAATGTATATTTAAATTGTAATATTATAATTCATTATTAGAGACATAAAATAAATTATTTCACTTTTTTTCTTATTTTATAAAAATAGTGAAATTAGAACGTCAGCCGAACAGCAACCGAACAGATCCGACACACCCGAAGAAGTATATTCTTAGTTAGGGCGGGGCTTCTCAAAATCGGAGGTCATACTTGAATCCTATTTGCTCAAACACTCGTGCACATGTCCTGCATCATCAAAAGCAAAACTCCCCGTGTCTTCTAGAAGGAATAATTTATAATAAAAGAAATATGGTTTTCCTTATCCTTTAACTATTATCATTCTTATTTTCAATAAACTTTTACTATTTTTGATTACTGTGGAATAGCCTATTGAACAGTGTTTTTCATTAAAAACTGTTGTGGGCTTGAAATAAAGTACCTAACACTTCCGGTTATCCAATTTTACTCAAAATCTAATCAACTATTTATATTAATGCAGAAAGCTAAAATGCGCAAAATAGAAATTTTTGGAAGTTTGTTATAAAAAGTATCATAATATAACCAACGGTTTGGCAGCTAATAGGGGAACGCCAAACAAGTCTAAATAATGTAACATAACGCGCACGCGCAAACGTACAAGACAAGAAATATGCAAGAGTCTTGCAAGCTAGACAAGATTTTTGCTTGCAAGAGTAACACAAGACAAGAAATCTTGTCTTGTGAAACAATAAAAACCACTGTCTACTAATTATGAGTTTCCTAACTGGCAATAATTCCTAAAAAAACAAGACCACAACGCGAAAAATACTGTACTACTCACACCTCGAAGTGTATTCAGTTTGTATAGAAAACAACAAACAAAGCCAGCAAAATAATTTTTCCCGTTTACTAGAGCCTGTCAATCACTCGCATTTATCGTACCAAGTCGCATTAAAATTAAATTCGGGCGAGACTTTCCTAAGTTTTTAACAATGTACGACTTCTCATCGATGTTTAATAAACTAAACGAATTTCTCACCAACCAGTCGACCACACCGTCACAACGCTTACTTTCATCTAATCTGCCAATTTTTGTCTATTATTTATTGCACTTGTATTGTTGAATTGCACCCAATTGAAAATAAAAATAACCTACTAACGTACATTGTACTACGCCGTAGCCGCCGCCACGCCTGCAGTTATCTATCGTTTAGCGGGTGCCAGCGGTCACGAACCAAACCGAGCATTGACGAAGAGCATTGGAGAATAGCCTCCTATACTAACTTATACGCTGGTATAAATGTGGCTTCATTCGCGTATCGTGTATGCAATACAGGCCCGCATGAGTGGGGGGTGTGCCTATAAGAACTATGCATTTAAAGTGCAGAGGAGCTTAGCCTCCGTTGCCTGCACAGCGGTCTAAAAAATAGGTGTAGCATGATTAGTACAGAAAAATTGCCCTAAGACCATTTTACACATGCAAAACAATACAAAATTAATGAAAATAGAAAGAAGAATAAACGCGAAAGTAAATGTTTAGAAATTTTTTTTATCCTGATAAGTTAAGAGGAGGCTTAGCCTCTCTTGCCTTCCCTAACGAGCCGCCACTGTTCTTTTGATGGATCTGGATTTGCTTGCAGGTGCAGGTGGTGTTGTTACTATTGCCATTATTGTGTCATTTAGAGTTGCAAGTGCTGGCGACGACACGTCTGGTATAGTTGGTACTGTAGCGGCGCATAATTCACCCAAAGATTCACCCTCTTCTTCAAACTATACTTCTTTATGTACAATTTGGATGAAGAAGATTCAATTATTTCTGTATTTTGAAGTATTTCGTTCGTTCCTTCGTCGCCTATATTACTGGATGTTCTGTAACAATAAAAAAATGTAATGTTTTAAAATTAAAAACCATGCATATACATTTTTTTACTTTCTGTTTCGGACGTAAGGTTCCAGAAAATTCATATCTTTGTAATATTCCCATGAATATTCATCATCTGTAGCACTTCCGGAAGGTTGCGCTAGTAGTTCTTTTTTCTCCTTGACATACCGGTCTCGAACTACTCTCCAACGACGTTGATCAATGTCGACTGTTGAAAATATGAAACAGAAAATAATTTGTACATGCACAAGATTACATTAAAGGTTGATGTTATTTTCTACCAATTTGAAACATAAAAAGGAAAATAATACTAGCTTTGTAACAACCACAATTTACTCGCAACACTCTAATGTTAAAAGGGTTGCATAAAATCACTTTTAGTTTAATACCGATTATATTGAACTATATAAACATATAAAAATATAGGGTTCTCGTACACTGCTGTAATGACATATATCTTATCAACTGAACTAGTGTAGCACTTATCTCTAAATCAGTCCAAACAATCCGTCGTTTCGAATACTCTAGCTCTGCAGACGACACACCAAACAGTTGAGGGTGCGCCTGCGTCGAATGCCGGTAGCGCCAAATGTCAGCTTCTCGCGCCAAACTGTAGAAATGAGGTTACAAGATTCCGTTCTGGCACTGCACGGCCTTCACCACTTTATTTAGCACTTTCCACACTCATTTTGGTTGACAATGCTAATTAACAACACTTCTAGTTTTAGTACTTAGTATGGACTATTACAAACGAAGAGTTATCAGAGCACAAACATCGCAAGAACGACCAAGACTTAACTCACTTTTACTTAACTATAAATAATTATATCACTATTGTCCGGGAGCAGAAAACTATATGGTTTTTCAAACAGTTTTTTTTATAGATTTATGTTATAGAAATATTGTTAAATATCACATTGAACACTGAACAACAAATTGAGCGCCATTCACGCTGCAAGCCTATGAATAGAAACACTATGAAATCATATTTTATTTATTGCTAAAAATTAGGCCACAGTCCCGTATTTCAAAAATAGCACTAAAGCGAAATTTTTTTCCTGGGCTGTCAGTTGGTACGGCCCTGTATACACGCCTGTAAATAAATAATTATTATAGTTATAAAAAAAGAACACGGGATTTAGTTTCCATAAATTAATTTGAAGTTTATAAATAATAATTTATGGAAGCCAAAATAAATTTAAAATTGAAATCAGAAACATAATAAAAATGTAAAAACAGTTTTGCATGCAACTTTTAATTTTATACAAATTTTCATTCTACATTTTTTGTCGTTACGTTAATAAAACAGTAGAAAATCATATTAAACTAAAGTCCCATGTATATGTTAAAAACTATTAACATTCATGTTGTGTTTATTTGAAATTTGTCAGTACATATTTTAATGTTTAATAAACTTTGTATAGACATTGATATATTTATACTCCTATATTATTTTAAACTGTCCTTAGACATTCAATATGATTGTACAATAATAATATTCAGTAATATGTATTTTCTTTGTACAATTCAATACAACGAATTCATATTTTTCCTATTACTATACTTTCAACATCTAAACTACACTTAAATATGAAATATCATTACTTGACCCAATAGTTTCAACAATAAGATTTTAATGTTCAATAACAACTACCCCTCTAGGCGATCAATAATAAGATAAGAATTGGATGTTGTCTGCCTTTACTCAAAACAAATTTATAATTTCTATTACAATTTGTTTAAATACTGAACTGACAAAATTAAAATATTCTATAATATCAGACAATATTATTGAAACATAAACTTTAATATAATAAAAATTGGCTATTCATTAAACATTTGAACGATTACCAATACCATACTTCATTTTTCTCTCCTTAGATGTCGTGCCTGTAGCTCGCCATATTGTCAAGTTCTCGATCACAATATAAGCCGATATAGAGAATAAACGTTCTTCAAAATTTATTTAATTTTTGTATTTACGATGGGTTCCAACGAGCAACAGGTAATAGAAGTACAGTTTCCTCATTTTGAAGTAGTATAGTTAAAGTTTTCTTTGTTTAAATTTAGAGTGAGTGGGTGAGAATAATGGCAGAATTGGGCGTACGGCCCATCGAAGAAATCGACTTTAACGAAGTAAGTTAAATTTGTAATATAACAAATTTAGCAATAATGCAAAGGCGTAGTAATAAATAAACTCGAATTTGGTTTAATTTGATACTTATATTCAAAATATAATTTTGTGTTCTAACCTTCTTGTTTATATTGTTCTAGATGGGGTGGCGATTAAGCACTATTGAAGAATTGGTAAGAAAATCATTACATATGTGTGTTTTTCTATTCTTTTCTGGGCATTGCTTGTGTTTTAAGCAAATAGCTATAATAAATTGAAATCTTAAACAAATATGGCGATTATCATTCGATAAGTTAAGAAAGAAAAAAACAGTAGACTGCTTATTGAATGTGTAAATTTAGGTCCAAGTTGAAAACAGCTTTGTTAAGAAAAACCTGAATCTGAGTTTTGGGATGATGATATTCAGTTTTTCTCCTGGATATACATTTTTTTTCTCTCTTTTTCAGGACACCCCTCCCAATGACAGCATTGCTGAAATGGAGTCTCCAGATTCAGACTACGAACGCCACTTTGAACCTCCTGCTTCAGCCAATAATAGCGTAAATGATACTGTGCAGTCGGAACTCGAAATCCAATCTCCGGAAACTCAAAGTCAATCTTCTGGTGTTGACAGAAGTACTACTTTTGATTCAAGAACACCCCAATCTACACCTAACTCGTCCAATACTTCATTAATTACTCCGGTACGGAAGAATATGCTTTTATTTTACACTATTCGCGTCAGCAATGAGTGCCCATGACGTGACGGTTGTTAAATGCTTATATGGTGCGAGTTGTCATCATCATTAGATCATTACCGATATCTGTGTATAAAGCAGATTAACACACACAGCAATGGGTTATATGCCGTGATGATATTGAAATTGAAGATATGAAATACCGATCTTAATATTGTACACACCAATTAAATTTATATAATTTTTCTATAAACTCTTTCCGTAATTTTATGCCGAAAATCCACCTCTTAACAATCTTTTTCATTCTATCTTGGAAGAAACTTTTTTGTTTGTTGTTATGGGGTTGCATTTGAGGTTGTTTAATACCAGTTCAGTTTAATGGATGAATGTAACCAATATAATAGCCAAACATTCTACCGACTTTAGTATTTTATCATGTTGAACAATAAGCAGTAATGATACATTTATGTATTTATTTTAATAATTGGTTGGTACCTAGACTATCGTTATTGCAAACACCAGGCTCGATTATGTTAAAAGTGTTGGGACAGTTCATTGCTTACATTCTTATTGAATGAAATATTTGTTTGGTATTACAAGCGCAGTCTTATAATAAAAGCTCTTTTATGGAGCATGCTCCTTATAGGAATATAATGTAAATGCGCTCGTAATACAGGCCATTATTTAATTTAGGTAGTAACAATATATTTATTTTGCAGGAACGGGATCTAGAAACCGAGAATGAATCACCAAAAAATCATAAATAAGTTACTTCTGTTGACGTTTTTGTTATGTTTTTGCTGAATAAAATTATTACATAGTTTTAACAAAAATTGTTACAAACATTTTTGTTTTTCTTTTCTGCATTATCACTATCTTAGACTTACACTAAAGGCTAGATTTTATACATAATTAATTTTATGAAAGTTTGATAGGAAATAGAAAAAATTATGGAAAATTCTTGAGCCTCACTAGGATCTGAAACGAAGAACCTGCTATATCCGTCATTGATCGTATACCACTTCCTACGACTTAATACAACAATATTTTTCGTATGATTGTTATCTTTATTACCTATAATCCGTGTATGGTAAAAATTAATAGTGATTTCGTGATTTGTTTTTCTTTTCTGCATTATCCCTATATTAGACACCCTAAAAACTATTCTTTATATGTTTCAGTAAATGTAGATGGTAGAAAAATGTGCACATTACTCGACAAAAGTAGAGATTCGTTTCAAATTGTTTTCGCTTGCAATTCAACTAAATATAGCAACAATAACCTCACCTACGCGAAAGACTCAGCCCGAGTTTTTTAAGAGTACTAACTATTACACCACAGAAGACATTTGATAATCTTACCGTATTACGTCATAAAATATTGAAACAATTAATTAATAAATACGAGCCACTGAAAACAACAAATACATAATATACAATTTATCTTATGAAAGTTGGGCTTTCCTGGCCCTGGTTGTAGTGCTCCAAATCCCAAATACATCCATTTCCATAATCCAAATAAAACTCAACACACTGATTCAAAATCTTCAAAATACAGGTCGAAACTCTCTTTTCTTTTTTGAGATATTTACATTTAAAACTTCACACTTTTCTGGATTACGGCCGAAAAATGGGCAGAAATACAAATTTCAACGCACTGGGGTCTCGTGGCCGCGTGTCTAAGTGTCTTTTCGCGAATCTAAGACACCAGGATCGATCCCGCCTAAACCAGAAAATTATTTCGAATTTTAAATGGCACTGTAGTGACCTCTGTGGTACACTCTCCACGCCAGATATAAGTGTCCGTGAGATGACGCCTGGTAAACGCTCGCACGATGCAAGTATGTCATCATTATTACCGAAATCTCTGAATAAAGTATATTGGCACACCTAGCAAGATCTCAAAACGGAACCGAATGAACGAGATTTGGAAGCTACAGGAAAGAAGTCAGTGATTCAAGAAAGACTACGGCAGGCCCTAATTGACGTGAAAATCCTGAAGATTAATTGTTCGAAATTTCGTGTGTCTTTTTCGAACTTTGTAAATATTTGGAATAAAGATTAGTACAAATATTAGAAACAAGTTGTACAAGTTTAGACCGGAAATCGGAGGAAAGGTTGATAAAAGCGGGAATAAAAACCGGAGCATATGAAAAAGAATTAATGGAACATTCTAGCACATTGGAACGGAAATTGAAGGAAAGTTCTAGTATAGTGCAGGAAAATTACTGAGTACTGGACGAAGAATCAATAGAACATTCTTGACTAGTAGAACGGGAATTAAAGGAGATTACTAGAAAAGCTGAAGCAAATTCTGGAATTCTGGACCAGGCATTGGAGAAGGAATTGGAGAGGAATTCCCGCAGAGTACAAGAAAATTCTGGAATTCTGGAGGAAATGTTGGGTCGCGAATTGGAGAAGAATTCTTGAAAAATTAAGGAAGGTCTTTGAGAGTTTGGGCCGATATGACCCGCCTGGTTCGTCTCGGACAGTCCTAACAGCGTTTTGGAGTACCTGGCCATTCAACCATTCACCTATGGAGTTCGAGACAGCAAAATTTAGTCGACACAGTCTCATATATATATATATATATATATATATATATATATATATATATATATATCAGATCATGAAGCTGTCAAACATCTTCACGTAATCAATCGCGAGTGCGAAATATTCATGCTGAGAGAAATAAAAACAAAGAAAGAAAGGTACTCCGCAGTTACAAAAGAGGACGGAAGCGAAAAAGAAAGAGAAAACGGGAGATATACAGATCGTGTTAGTAAGAAGCACAAGAAGAAAGAAAGTCAAGTCAGAGGGCAAGAAAAATAATAGGCGCGTTGATTTTCACGATGAGGAAAAACCAGTTAAAAATCCCAAGAAGAAAAAGTTGGAAAAAGCTGAAGTAAGCACGAGATCATTGGAAGCGCCAAAAAGCATAAGAAGATAGAGTCAGTCGGATATATAGAAGGAAGTCTGGAAATGATGAAAAGAAAGACAAGGAAATGCGCTTGTCGCAAGATGCTGAAGAAGCCGCAGGCTTCTACGTCAACAACAACGTCTTCAAGTACTGTGCAAGTGCATGACATAGAAAAAGAGATCCACCATCACTGTTCCGAAGAAGTGTAACTTTAAGCAGATGCACATGTACTTCATGTACTTCAGGAAAGTTGCAAAGAAGAATGTGAACAGAACCAAGGAATAGAAGCTTGAATTGAAGAAAAAGAAGTAGATTGATGAGTTACAAATTTCATTGATAAACTGGCGCTCAGAGTTGACATTGAAAAGGATGAAGATTGGGAGGATACTGTGGTAATTGAGAGTGGAGCACATAGAGCTACATGAGCAGAGAGATAGAAAGGATTATGCCGTCGTGTTTGATATCCTTGGAAAGGATTCAAACAGGTGGAAAAGCGCCAAGGTGTTCCCCATTTACAACGTTACGTAAAAAGAAAGAAAAACTCGAACGGACCATCTACTACTATATCACGAACTCTTCCAGAACGAAACAGTTTTAAGGAGGGAACAGTGTAACGTGCGACCGTACCGTATCGACGTCATTGATCGTATCGGACGCCACTGGTCCAAACGCGTCGCTCGTACGACATTACCGCATACAACTGTGTAAACAACTCGTGCGATAAGCTTAATTACCGTGCACTCTTAGGCGAAGGATGTAAGCGTCACGTCACATGCGAAATAGTTTAGTAAAGACAGTCAGTGAGTGCAGAGAGCTAGTTGAGTGGACTTTGAAGGCTGATACGAGTCTATAACAGATAATCAGCCTGATACGAGTCTAAAAAGACAGTGTAGAAGAGGAAACAGTCTGTAAAGGAGACAGTCTGAAGAGGAGACAATCAGCGAAAGGAGACAGTTAGTGTGATAGGAAGTCGGTGATATAGACATCGTGAAGGCAGTTTAGTCCACGTATGGTGAAATAAATTGAGATATAAATAAACAGTTAGTGATATAAAGAAATACTAGTGAAATAAATAATTATTACGGGATGAATATTGTTTAAATAAATAATCCTAGTGTTAAGTCCTTAATAACAATCTCCTTTTTTATTTAGCGTTTAATATTAGTTTATTCGTAGTGTTTAGTTATCTTTTTCGTATTTATTTCTTATTTAATGAACTTTCATTTTATTTATTCATATTACTTTGATATTTACAATTCACTCAAATAAATAAAACGTTACATTATTTTATTCATATTCTGTCAATTTTTTATTATTTTTATTCGAACGAAGAACTTGTCCTTATTAAATAATTATAAATATTAAAATGCGGGATTTATTTTCGATAAGTTAGATTGACGTTTATAAATAATAATTTATGAAAACTAGAAAAAATAAAACAAGTACTAAGGCTATTGTTACTAATGAAAGAAAATATTTACATTTACGTTATGTTTATTTGAAATTTGTCAGTGTATATATATATATGCTTTGACAATTCGATGAACTATACTAATATGCCAAAAGTATTTTCAATTGTTCTCCTAGCACGTGATAAACGATAATTAAAGATTTAAGACGTAAACAAGGATGGTCGCACAACGCATAATATAATATTTTAAAGAAAAGCTTCATCAGATACGAAAAAAATAAGGCATATTTATGTTGGTATGTTGTAATAATTCAGCAGAAGGTAAATTTAAATTATTAGTGTTCAGAGCTTACCTAAATTTTGAATTACGAAACACTTATATGCTGCTTTATATGCTGATGATTTATCTTTGCTTAACTTCAATCCATCAGGAACTAATGCAGTTCAACAAACTAATTATACATTAGAGAAATTAAGCGTATGGTTAAGCAAAAATAAACTCACACTTAACACTAATAAATCAAAAGTTATAAAATTTTGTAATAGACCAGACAATACTTCAAGTGTTTTAATGAAATGTAATGGAAAATCTCTAGAACAAGTTAAATGTACGAAAGTTTTAGGAATAAAGGTTGACGAATCTTTGTCTGGTAATTCTCATGTTAATTATATATGTAGCAAATTAAATCAGGTATGTTATGTCATAAGACGCCTTAAGGAAGTTGTCAACTATTACGTTGTAAAATCATATTATTATGCTAAATTTCATTCCGTACTTAATTACGGTATTATTATTTGGGGTTCTACTACGGATATTTCTAGAGTTTTTACGATTCAAAAACGAGTCCTAAGATACATGGCTGGCCTATCATGGTGTGAGTCGTGCAGAACTACTTTTATACAACTTCAAATATTAACATGTGCCTCTCTCTTTATATTTATAACATCTTGGTCTTTACAAAAAGACATTATAAAGATTTTCAGAAACATTGCGACTATCACACTAATCGATTAATATCGATATTAATCGATAAATATAAATATTTATCGATATTAAGATAAAAAAAAAGCAATTAAAACAACCATAAATATGTATTATACATACATACGGCTATAAATAACCATTTTATCTGTGAAAACAATTTCTTGTCCACGGTTTTATTAAGATAGATAGTGTTAAAAAAGCAATAACACTGCATATTTTTATACTGAAAATAACCTCTACAAACCATAATATGTCAAAATGAAATGACTAAACGGTTGTGTTATATTCATCGGGCCTTCAGTTCAGAGTACCCTGCTACTGCTACATAGAATAGGTGAGTTCCACTCAATAATATATTTCAGTGATTTACAACACAACACTACAACTTGTATGTTGTGTTTGTGTCGTTCTGTATGGAGAAAAAATATTTATCTATATTTCCATATTTATCGATATTAATCGATAATTATCGATATTAACAGCTAATTATCGATGTTTATCTATATTTATCGATATTTTCGATATTTATCGATAGTCATCGATAATTATCGACATTTATTGATAAATGTCGAAATATCGATATCGCAGGCCGATATTTTTAAAAATATCGATAATTATCGATATTTTTCCCAGTCTTAGTTGTAACTCCGAGATGATACGTCCACGCAAGGCATTGCATTATTTACTGAAGTGTTATAGCGGGTCTTTCTTCAGGAGAAATTGATTCTTTATGACCATTTTTCTCCAGTGATGGACCAATGTAATTTAATAATTTATTAAACAAAAAAACTGGCATTCTGGTATAAATAAAAAAATTGACCAGGATCCTTCATTTTTATTTTTAAAAACATTTTTTGCAAAAAATCCGTTTTGTTTTCGACTCCGATTTATTGTTATCACTGAATACTTTCTTCGTGTACTCCGTTTAACTAATTTTTTCATCTTTAATGTGAAAAAAAATGTCATGGTTAAAGCTGCCAATTCATCTTCACTATCCATACTTTAAAAATAGTATAAAATAAAATAATAAAAATTATATTAATTATTATACCCAGTTGCAAATGCTCCTCGCCCAGTTGAGGTTACGTCAACATCAAATTTCAAAATATGTCCATTATGCTTTCTGATTGGTTACCAGTAGCAAATTTAGCGTGGTTATAAAATACACTGCGACTGCGTTACCTAGTGCTTTGCGAGCTTGCATCGCGTCTTGCGTTGCATTGTTATAAATAGGCCTTAAGGGGGTTTTATCGTTCAGCGCTGCTAGCTCACAAAACCCCGTCATCCTCAAATGCCCGCGCTGACAGCCCTCCGTTCTTGTTTAGAAGATCCTCGTTTTGATTATAGCTAGCGGCAAATGATTCCCCTCGCTGTCTGGGTATAGTTTACTTCAAGATCATTTCTTTGACTATATCCCCTACAATTTTGACTACAATAGCGAAACCGCATATGGTGGGCTTATGCAATAGAAAATATGTTTTACCCACAAACTCTTTCGGTTCATAATTGCTTACAAGACGACTATATAGGGAATTGACCTGAAAAATTTACAATTCGTACCGATTTTCTTGGGTATACTTACAAGAGCTGTACTTGTTAATATCATTAACACAGTATATAAGAAAACCCTTGTTCAAAGAAATTATTTAACGGTATTTGTAATGCTATTACCAGATTACTTAGTCCTAATGAAATAGATTAAGGGATGTGTTAGTCCAAGCTTATAATAAAATTAAAGATAAATCCGTACTCTAAGCAATATATGAGTATAAATGTACAAAGACAAAAATATTTGAAGTATTCTTGTACTATCTATGTAAACAGTTTATTATTATTTTCTGCAAAATGTTTCTACCGTGGGAGAGCAATAGTAGTGAAAATAATATTTCTGAAGATCATGAAAAGAGTTCATTTAAACCATTTTTAAATGAACATGGACAGCAAATTATTTGAAATGTATACAACGGCCTTTTATTGGAACTAGATGAAACAAGTGCTCTGATAAAAACATCAATTTTAACAAAAGTGAGTAAATGTACAGTTCAGGCCATAATAAGAAGAGGAAGTGTATCGAAAAAACGAAAATGAAAAGATACTGGCTCAAGTAAAATGGACGATTTAAAAAAGACGTTGTTAGGTTGTTACTAGAGCCATTTACGATAGATATTCAAAAAAATATTATTCATACAAATTTCTCAAGTGCGCGCGCAAATTTAAATCTTAATTTGTTCACCAGAATGCGCTAACACATTATACTTGACAAACGACAAACCATATTGAAGAACTTGAAAGGTATTAACATCAAATTTATATGCTCAAAATGATAATTGTGGACAGACTTTTTATCGCATCTTGTAAAATGGTATACCGCGGCTGTTTTAAAATAGGTATTTTGTTATACAAGTTTGCAGTTATGCAGAAAAGGCTTCTGTTAACACAACTTCGCTTTTTGACGTTTCAGTAAGATATGAATTTCTTATTGAAGTATTTATTTTAATTGTATTGGTATATTTTTTAGTGGAAATGTGTGGAGACCTGTTATTCATTTTGCCCAATTCTTCGTGTTCATCCTATTTCTGGAAATATAAGCATACGATCTCAAAATGTTGTTTATTGTTCAAAATTTTATGTATTCATGTTTGTTAAATGTTATTTAGACTTGTATAATAAAAATTCATATTTTTTTTTTAAATATTTGTTTTATTTAAATGCTATACTTGTATCTTTACTATAAAATGTAAGATTTATAAACATAACAACACGATTAGTAAATATACATAAAAAATAGTTTTCCTTATTGTTCATTTTCTATTACAACGTACTCTTTCAATTGTTGACAATGTACTTTCATAATAATAAATTGGTATATATAAATTATATGATCGTGACCGATATATAATAAAAAAAAACAAATTTTTGATGTTAACACACAAGCTTTATTTAGCAGTTATAACTTTGAAATTACACAGTAAAAAGAATAAAATTTCATTGTCTAACACGTATTTATAGCGTTTCTTATCATAAAGATTCTTGTTACATAGTGAGAGATTCTGTTAGGGATTCATCACATATTTGTTACGTCATCATCTAATAGGGTTATATAATACCTCCCCTTCTAGATGATGGCTAAGAAATAGTGGATGGAAAAGAAATCTGATGTTCTACTTTATTGGTTGAAAGTGGTAATCGAATAGTTTTTGTTTCGTCAGATATCTTTCCCTTACATATTTTATTCTTATATTTATTTATTAATTTATAACATATTAAAGTTAAAACAATAATAGTTAGTAGTACATACAATATAGTAAAATGTGTTTCATGTTTAGTATCAATTCTTTTAATGGTCTTATAGTAGGAATAGCTCCTGTGAATTCTTCTATATTTTGCAAAATTTCATTTTTACTTGGTTTTGTTTCTAACATCATTGGTTGGGAAAACTGAAGTTTTATTTCTTTGTATTCATTTACAAAAGGTTTAAAGACATAGTCATTAATTTTCAGGGGCGGATTGCCCTATCGGGTGATCGGGCAAATCCCGAAGGGCCGAGTAGTCCAAAGGGCCGGTTGGCCGCCTTCAATTAAATAATGTGGTCAGAATATATTTTTTAATAATTTAAAAATATAAAGTTTGGACAATTACTCTAATATTTGGAAAACAAATAATTTTTTCGTGGAACTTCGATAACTCGAAATTGAATACGAGTATGCCAGAAAAAAATTCGCGTTATCAAAAAAAGTTCGAGTTATTGATTACTACATTATAATAAATTAGAAAGATACATAGTATATGAGTATATACACTTACATAAATATAGGATAATATAATGGATATCTGTTGGAATAAAAAAAAATTTCTTCCTGCACATATAAATTTTTCGTCCAGTTTCAAAACTTACAATTCAAACCAAATAAAAAGAACTTGGATTCCAGTTTTCGGTTTAAGTTACAAAGAATTTCGAGTAATTTTAAGGTCTATTTATATTAAAAATTATATGCATTTTTTACCCCAGGCAATATTGCCAATGTATTTCGTTCCAAATATTAAATACTAGGGTTTCTTTATGTTGGTATCATCGGAAAATTTGAATTTCAAAGCCAATTCTATTGGTCTATAGGCCTAGGCCGGTAACATGTTTCTGGACAATTTTGAAATACATTAAATACATTTACTTACCGGATGGAGACACAAAAATATAATAATATACATATAACAGTGTGATAATTTTCATAAATAAAAATTATTATACACTGATAAAAAAAAATCAGACACTTTGATTTTTAATTTTTATTTTTGTTATTATCTCGAGAACTATAAGAGGTACGAAGTCGGTTAATTAGACAAAAATTGTCCTATATTAGGATGCCATTTTAGCAATGTATTGTTTTGTTTGGTAGTGTAGCGTGAAATACAGTAGTGACAAAAAAATGAATATCGCCATAAAAAGTGTCCTACAGAAGTGCAAATCAAAATCTGGAATCATTTCATACTTAGAAGTTTTTCAAAAATGAAAAAATCCATAAAATTTTCATATTTGTCTGTATCTAATGACCTATGCATTTCTTCTGAATAAACAATACATTGCTAAAATGGCTTCCTAATATAGGACAACTTTCGTCTAATTAACCTACTTCGTAGCTCTTATAGTTCTCGATATAATAACAAAAATTAAAAAGACACGTGTCCGATTTTTTTTTTCAGCAATGTACGGGCATGTATTATATCCTTTTCACTCTGAAAAGGGCCGGACTAAGAATAATCGCCCGGGCCGATTTACTTCTCCAATCCGCCCCTGTTAATTTTACATTGACTTGTAGTAGAAATCTGAAATACTCCTTGTATGCTTTTTATTTCTTTAATATTTTTGCAATCAATTTCAACATTCTGTTTATTAGGGCTAAATATAATTAATTCGTTAGAATTTGGTATACGAATTATATTATTATGGGATATTATTTGTTTAATTTCACATTTACTATTATTGCTCTACAGCAATTGGTTAATACATTTATTTATTTTTATATTGTTAGTTCTACAATAAAATTGCTTATTACTAAAAAATCGTTGGGTACCAGATCGGGGGACCTAGTGGGCCAATCAATTGGCCCCCTTCGACCAATCCATTGTTTTTATTTTTTCATTTTGTCGTTTCCATACCACTGCATGCATTAAAATTTTACAGCCTATTGTTTCTAACTTTAAAACGGTTTATTCAAATATGAATTTGTTGACATGCCTTTATAGTATTTTACAAGAGCTTTCATTTGATATGTCACAAGGGGTATATTGCCATTTAAGATTTTAAAGTTGAGAGTAGTGGGGGTGAGATAAGTGAATTAGAAAAAACAAAAATAGTAATAAAATGTGGCCCCCTAGATGTTAAAACATTTAGCGTAAACCGTGTATGTCTATCACAATTCGTTTCAAAGTTATTAAGGGTTCCACTCTGTATACTCTCTTTTTTATGTCCTTTGCTAAACAAAAGCGCACAACGCTCATGTCCAAGTACAGGTGTAGACGGGTTTAAGGGGGAAGTAGCAATATTCCATCTCAACAATTTTCTGAGTGACGTGTTAAATAAACTATGCTGAATTTTATACAGTGAATAAAATTATTAATAGCTTTAGTTATAAACTTTTGGTATTAAATAATTCATAATATGTAATATGTGTACGTAGTTCATAATTATTTCACCATAATGTTTCGTTTGCGTATACAATGGAGAACGTGATAGATACACCTCAAAACTAACCAGCAGCCATGTTGGACTATGAGAGGTCTCAACGAAAGCAACCAAATAAAGCAAATTTGAAAGGAAAAAAACTTGGAAAACAATTCCACGAGAACAATAACAAGACAAATGAACAAAGGTACGTTAATTTCGTTACCCTAACTTTTGAAATATTCGAACCATCTATGAATGTCCTGCGTCCTAAAATACTAGCTCCTTGTAAACCCGAAAATGACGTCAGACGTGTTTCAGCCCTAAATTGAAAAGGTCTACAAGGCCTGCAAAGGTGTTAACAATGGAAGAACGAGAAAATTTGTTCAAAGAAGAAATTGCCTCAGAAGATAGTTGTGAAGGATCAGACTTCTTATACGACAATAAGTTCCCTGAATTCGTACACATATCTAGCTTTCCTATCATCTGAAAGCTTCACAACGAAAGAACTGATACCAAGGAATGAATATTTGATGAACAGTCGCCTACTACAAACTTCATCGCATCTTCTTCGAACTTACGTTCGACTTTTTCACAAATCAATCCCCTACTTGGGAAAGTGAACCATGTACTTCAATAAGCTCACGATTTACTCCAGATGCCAACCCATATTCTTTTAGAAATCTTCCCGCCGAATTATCGACATCCAAGAAAAAAGATGCTGTAATAGATAATCCCCACCAATCTAAATATTTCAGGTTGTTACATCCTTTGAATTTTAAGGCATCAAAGTACGAATTCACTCCATGGAAAAAAGAGCCGAAGCTGCAGCTTTTAAAATTGCTCCATTTCCTTTTGATGAAAACCCCATTATCGTTGAAACCCACTCAGAACTGCAAGTACTGCAAGCGGGGTTGGATGCGTACATCGAAATTGAAAACATGCTTCTTAGTTTAATCATAGAAAATGCTTTGTCCAAAAATAATCCGTAAGTTTTTTTTTTTTTTTCGTTTATGCATTCAACTAAAACGACTAACTTTTATATTTAGTTGTAGTACTCCGAGTTTTGAAACTTATGAAGACTACTTGAAATATGACCAAAACTTCATGGAGCAAGCTGGAACACATCAGTTATGTAATTAATCTATTGATGAGCTATATCGAACAAATACAAATCCATCTTTTGACGAAACATTAAGCAAGGTCTTTGAAGATGAATTCGCAAAAATGGATTCCATTTCTTCTGCAACTTTGTTTAACAGTGATGTTTTGAGCAATCCTCCTTTTATTTTTGTAGATTGTGAATTCCGAGGAACGGGGCCCAAACCAACGAACTGGCTAGAGATACACGCAGAGGGAAATTGGCAAATCCGTTGTAATATTTGACATTAGAGATTTTAACCCTAAGTACAATACCGAACCACTATGGCTTGATCCGGAGTTTGTTTTGACGAACCTAAAAATCGTAACTATAATCTGAATTTTGATGCTCAGTTTGATACATCCGAAGATGCATCACTATACAACAAATGTTTCACAGAAGAGAAAATACTAGTAATAAAAGAAAAGCACACCAGTTATACACACCAGCAAACATCCTCCAGTGTAAAAAAGAAAAAACAATAAATCACCGAAGAAAGAAAATCCAAAAAGAGTGGAAGTATGGCATGTGCGAGAACAAGTCCAATCATTCTACTAGCCACAATGATGTCAACAACACTTTAAATTATAATAGCAAGCGCGCTGTCAGGCTCAATTCAAACCACGATACAAACCACAGCAGGCACTTTACGCCTACTGTAGATCAAAATTTAAAAGAAGGCTTGCTTCACCATATCAAGGGTACAATTTTTTTAACACCAATTCCAAAAAAACTATCTCTAAGATGAAGAGACAATGAATGAACTTAATCTACTCTCTCACAAAATCCACCATTCCTTTTTACCAAGCTTTAAATCTGACTCGGAGACATCAGACAGCGAATTGCTATTTACAGAAACTATAATTGTAGAATCTAGAACTAGAAAACTTATATATGCTGAGGACTCTCGTCCTCCTGCGCTCCCTTCAAGGAAAATGTTAATAAACTAAAGAAAGCTTTAAGTGCACCAAATATCAGTTTGGGTGCAATACCAAAAGCACGAAAGTGAAGAATTTTTTCACGTTCAACTACTCCACCAAATTTAGCTCTAAAGATATCTAAGAACAGTCCAATGCTTACTGAAGCTGCAGGAAGACCTCAAACCTGAAAATAGATTTTATGAAGAGCAAGCCTCCTCGTTATCTTGCTAAACCGTCTGTAGTGCAAAATAGTATATTATGTGGCAAGTGTGTGAAGCTGAAATTTTTACATGAGGGTGGAGATTGCGACACGAGCGGAAGGCGAGTGTTGCAAACCACATACCAACCACATACTATACTTTTTCTATGACCTTGCAATAAAATACATTTTTTCTTCACATTGTCATTCTTTTAACGTAAAGCCTCTGTATTATCGACTTGTGTAACCATGGTTACCAACGTTACGGGTGTTTAACAGCTTTGTTTTATTAAAATACAATTCAGTTTGTAATATTTAAAATAATGAACGCTGCGTGAAATGTTACTTCACGCACAGTGTGCAAAAAATCAAACTTCACACATAAAAATTGATACGTGAAGTACTCGCTTCACGCATGGAAGTTGAAAAAGTTATTTTTAATAACTCCGGAACTACTAAGCCACAAACCCAGCTAAAAAAAATACATCTTCAATACAGAATAGAAAGTCTTCGCCATCTAAAAAACGCTGGAGAAAGGCGATTGTAAATTATTTACATTAGTTATAGAATTATTTCTTTTCCTGGGTCAGACACAGAACCTAAATTAGGTTCGGAAATATCATTTGAGGAACTTGTAACCATCGAACCTTTACCAGAATCTACTATCTCACCACCTCCATCCGTAAAAGGACCTCTTTCTTCTTCACCTCCCATCTTGAACCAACTATAGAGCAACCTTAAGAAGGTATCCAGATGTCAGATGTGGAGAACAAAACAGAATTTGAACAGCAAGAAAAAACTTCTATGCCAAAATATAACTTGAGAGCAACGTTCATTGATTCAGAAGTAACCGGGTACTTCTCACCTGAATCACAAGTCAAAAATGAAGAAAATTTGTCGAATTCTAAGAATACGCTGGAGAAAATAGAGCAGGAACTAGCTGTTAAAATGGCAGAACCCAATCTACAGCCAGACCATATTTCCTTGGCAATACCTTTACTTAATTTGGACTTGGACTCCGAATCACATTTGGAAATATCGAAAGAAGAATCTCTAATAATGACCTAAATCTTTCATTAATAGGACAACTGTTTACTTCGCTACCCTCATCTCCCCATTTACCTCTTCGTCCAATTCCTGAAGAATTCACCTTAGAAGCCAGTATCAGCCATCAGGAAATTAATCTCAGTTTACCAGATTTCTCAAAAGTACATTACATACAATTACCTTCCCAGAAAAATTCCTCAAGATCTATATCTTCTAAATGGGCTAAGAAACAATCTGAGTTCATTCCAGATTGTCATCCGAGAGGTTGTAGGACGCTAGATAAGCTTTTGAGAATCAAAATGGCGAAGAGAAACAGAAATCAATTAAATCTATGTGCTCATGAAACTTTTTGAAGTTCAATTTCGGAAAAAAAGAGAAATTCTATTTTCTCACTTTGGGTAAGGATGAAAGGGACGAGAGTAATGACAAAATACACTGTGAAAGTATTGTTTTTTACTACGTCCATTTTTTTTTTTTTTTCGTTCTGATTTCTTTATCTTTATGCATTCTCTCTATTTTGTAATGGCCTCATTTTTTCTGTTTAGTTTCTTGTTATCTATTTATGCGTTTATAGTGTTGTCATTTGAAATTTGTCCATCAAACAATTCATTATGTCCAAGTTTTTGTGATTATAATTGGTTTAAATTAAATATTTTTTTGTACACAATTTTGTTTTATTTTCAGGATATTGTGTTTTATGGTAAGTTTAAATGATAATGCAAATCTTATTTTCCCCTGCGCACTGCCTACTTCATTTTCTTATTTTCAATCATTTTATCGTAACCCTAGTACGATAAATTCATTATTATTATTTTTTTTTTTTTGTAAATGTTAAACTGATTTAAAAAGAAAACCTTGTGTATGTGATTCGTTGCAAATCGTGTTTTTCGCACTAGACGCGAAGATTACCAAATGAACATATATAAATACATTATAAAACTAAACTTTTCAATCAACTAATAATACTTATTGTATGGTTCGTCTCAAAACCAAGTATCATTTTTTCGTGAGCACATATCTTTTATGGAGACTGTGTAGAAGAACGTGTATTATATTATTTGTAAATAATAAGTAAAATACACTTTTAAATGTTTTTATTAAAAAATGAAAACAAAGGGCAACGGGATATATTATTTTCATTAAAAAATATTGTTTAACAGTATTTACTAGTATTAGTATTTACTTGTTTATTAGCATTTAATTTTAGTAGAATACACCGTGTAACATCAATGAAATTGAACATAAATATATTATCAAACACATATGAAATATAGAAACAATTTTTAAAGAGCTCTCTGTAATAAAAATAACATGTAATGAACACTACAATTATAATAAACAATAACGGATTACAATCATAAGAACAAAATTTGAGAACTACTTCATACAAATTTTTAAAGTATTAACTTATTTAAGGTAGGTTCAAATTCAAATAATATTTGAAGAACTCTGCATCATTAAACAGAACATTAATTGAACGAAACAAATGAATACAAATTTGAACATACGTAGACATTATGTTGAGTGGTGACTGGAAATCTCGTACATAGAACTTTAACATGTAAAAATCATATTTTTGTAATTTCCTGCTTCCCTAATTATTTTACTCTACACAAAAGTTGTAGAGCACAAAATTCTGCATCCGAATCAATAAGCAAAATTAATTTTGTATAATGATTCAGATGCATAATTTAAGCTCAAATTTTACTTGCAGCTTCTTTACTTATAATAATCAGAGAATCAGGAAATTACGAAAGTATGATCTTACATATTAAAGACCTATGTTCTGTTTTTAAGCATTCATCCGGTAGAGAAACGTACCGACAATATTTTGAAAGATGATTTCCAGAACTTATTTAGAGTCAAAAAGTTCATATAAACATTATGTCCTAAACGTAACTTTTAACAAATTATTGTTTATTTCGAAATTCAATAAAATAATAAAAATGTAGAAAAAAAAAGATTTATTTCATAAAATTAGTTAAACAAAAATTTAGCCATGTAAACTATGGAAAAACAAATAACTCGTCTAAGGTAACGTTTGGACATAATGTTCATATGAACTTTTCGATTCTAAATAAGTTCTGGAATTCATCTTTGAAATATTGTAGGTACATTTTGAGACACCCAGTATGCCAAAATCTCTCTGAAAAGCACTAAATAAACTAAAATACCGGGAGTTTTTTTTTTTTTATAGGTCAACATAGAGAAATATCATTTCATCACCATAGTTACATTTGAAATGATTGCCACTTTGACAGCAATGTATTATCGCGTTTTTTTTTATGTAAACAAATGAAAACTATTGTAGTTGTTAGTCACAAAACTGTCATCTTTCAAAATGACTATTCAAGAAAAAGCACAAATTAAAATATGATAGAACTTGCCTTAGGCTTATATTGGAGTTATACCATGTTTTAATTTGTATTTTATTATTTTTTGAATTGCAATTTTGAAAGATGACAGTTTGATGACTTTGACAAGTATAGCATATTCCCCATGTTCAGATATATATATAAACGAGATAATACATTGCTGCAATCATTTACAAATGTAAATATGGTAATGATATAATGCCTATGTTTACTGATAAATAAAAACATTTAAATTATTAAAGAAGCGAATGCTAGATATTACTCGGGTTATATATTCCGGACCAGCGATTCCTGTGCTCCAGGTGGTTGAATATTGGGTGATGCTCTATATAGCTAATATGCTCATCGCAACCCCGCAAAAAGCGTTCCATCAGGAAGTTTTTACTTTCGATAATTTCCTTGTCAGAACAATTAGAACCGTAATAATGCTTATTTTTCTTAGAACGTTTTCGTTCCAGGTCTTCTTCAAAATTAGAAGCGTTATCCGCTGGATTTTTCGGTTGTTGTATACATCCTTTCGAAGATTCTCCCCAAATAGCTTTATTATTTTTTACAAATTCTTGTAATTTTATTTCATTACTGAAAGGAGTCTGCTCTCTTTCCGATGGCTCTACCAAACCTTGTAAGAAATTTTGCCTGTTAATGTGCCTCCCCTTTTCTTCTGTCGCGGAGACGCTGAGACATTGTTTATATTCATCCCCGAAGAAGATGTTCTTATTGTCTGTAGCTGCGCGGTCATCTCCGGTTTTAGGTCTACAGAGAAATAAAATATTACAGTGATTAATGCATGGTTTTTAGACGATACACTCAACCAATAGACTCATTTCACACAATGTGAATATTAAAACGTGCCTGGAAACTGCATATTTGTAGTACCAGAGCGAGCCGAGATAAATAACTCCTAAAAGATAGTTTTGTCCTTTTCCCATTTTTCACGATTTTTTGCGTCAACAAATAAACACAGATCTATCCTTTACCTGAAGAAATTCAGGGTTAAATTTAAGACTGAAATCCTTAAAATTTGTTAAACAATTTTTATTTGTTTTCAAGTTACAGGATCTTAAATGTTTAATCTATAATAAAAATTCGAAGATATGTTCATGGATCTTCAGACATTTTCTGGCTCATTTACCAATAGCGCGTATTTGATGTTCCTCTTTGCAAACCGCATCATTCAAAATGCAATGAATTTGTCCATCTCACTTTTCAACCAGCCTTACAAACAAAGCTGTAATGGAGAGAGTTGGTGAATGAGAGATTACTGTTTGACAATTAAAAAAATGTGCTAGTCTACGTCTTTTATGATACTGTAACTTAAAAACAAATAAAATATTGGTAACAACCTTTAGCTTTTTATATTTATACAGAGTGCCTACTTGAAGTCCGTTATATACGGAATATTTTGGTGGATAGTTATCTATTAATTTTAGACAAAAATGTTTCAAATAAAGGTTGTAAATAATAATATTCTACTCTTAAAGCACTAATCAAATTTTATGTTGCATGTTTTGTAATCTGTTGGTCAGACTAACAATAAATAAATAAATTAATAAATAAATAAAACCTCTAAAATCGAATTTGAAATTTTGTAACTATTATTCATTAGTAGTCGTTGGTAGTAAAAAATTGCAAATAAATGCATAATATTTGAACTTTCAGAATAATGCCATTGAATTACTTGCAGCTTTTATTCGTGATAGAAAGTTCTATTTATAAACCAAAACACAAAAAAATAGTAATAAAATCATTATGAAATATCGTTTTATAACAATTAAAATAAGTTAATATCTTACATAACAAAATAATTTTTCAGACTGTTGTATTTGTATTAATTGTTAATCAAAAACAATTGATGTACTTACAATTGTACATTCTTTATAGCTGATGATGGGCCACGTGTGCTCGAAACGTCCTGAATAAACGAATTTTTAATTTAAAAATTGTCTGGGACCATTAAGGCCTTTGTTCGACTATATAAAAGATTTGAACTTGATCCTTCAACTCCAACCAATATATTTAAATACAGAAAGCAATAATAATAATTGTCTCAATAACAACTCGGAAGAAGTAAAACAACAAGATTTTACATTATACAAATGTTCATGTGTCCTCTTTGGCATTCAAACTGGCAGACACACACCAAACTATGATTTATGTTAATTATATGTATACGAGTATATCACCACATTCTCTTTTGTAGTCTTTCTGTTCCATAACATCCGAACAATCATCTACGAAAGAAGAGAGAAAAACTTACGGGGCCTTTGGTGCGAACAGGGAACTCATTAATTTTTTTGGAGGGTCTTTCCTAGGGGTAATTTCGGCTTCTTGCTGTCCCCTTTTTTGCAGTGGAGGAAACTCAGCATTATATCTCGCTTGAGATATGCGTCTTCGTTCCTCTAGGACCTTTTCAGTAGGCCATATAGTATACTCTCCAGTCCTATAGTCTCGAACGATATAGCCAAATGGATAAACGACTTTTGGATTTAGGCCTAAAGCTGTCATTTGCGTAGTGGCATGTTGAAGACTTGCGGGAACATTAACATGGGGATTTATTGGAGGAGTTTCAGACACGTATTGGTCATTTGGAGCTAGGTCAAAGCCTTCAGCTTGCATACGTGCGGGACCTGGCGGCTGGATTGTTGTTTCCTTTACAGGTGTTGAACGAAGTTTGGGTTTTCCATTTTTCTTACGCTTCATGGCTGTAATATACAAAATTAGACTACAATTCACAAATTAAAGATAAGAAAGACACTCACCGTCGATGAATTTTGAATTGATTACTTTGACAGTTTTTACATTTACCGATAAATCTTATGGACCCTTTGTTGTCGGTTATGTAGATATTATTAATATTTGCATTGTTTAAGATATTTTATTAAAAACATTTTCTGTATTTTAAAACGGTAACTAAATTTGAAATTACCTCAATAAAAAGAGTTTAAGTCAAATTATTGGTCTTTTTGTGACAACAACAATAATTATTACGATAGTGGTGCCATCTCATGCAGGATTTATGTAATACTATAAAGGATAAGGGACGCATAACTCCATGCATTAAATAAACGACCGCTTATGGCTCGAAATTAAAAATTATTTCCAATTTTTGAAGAACACAAAAGTGACCCCTGTAGACCTTTTTCAAGGTCATCTTTAAGAAGCCTCGATATAACGCCTGGTAAATGCCCTCCACAATGCAGACATCGTCATTATTAAAATCTGCGAGTAGAAGCTGAGTGATACACCCAAAAATGGGTAATACATCGTGATGATATATTTATATTCTATTCTGCACGGAAACCAGAATATACTTGATGACGTACTAAAAGAAAAAAATACTGCGTGCCTGAGTGTCTGATCGCGAATCTAGTTTACAGCACATAATTGACTCCAATGTTGCATTCTCCATGCCTACACAATACGAATTTATTATCATTACCGAAATCAAAGCGATTGGTACAACCAGTAATGGGAAATATATCGGGATAATAAATTATTATTATTATTATTATTATTATTGTTATTATTACTAAGGTAATAACGAAATATAATGGTACCTGATAAGCGCCTTAAAGTAGATTTGTGCTAAGAAAAACGCCTCTCCGTATTGTGTGACCGAAAGATAGATCACAGGAAGAGGTAGATCTATCTGACGTAAAAAATACCTACCTCTTTGTAGCTATCTCTCGAAACTCGCTGTGTTACTACAAAAATTCAGCTTCATTACACATCTAATATTTAAATTAAGTAAAATGAATCTATTGGCGAATTGTATCAGATAAAACCATGCATTAATTGCTCTCGTATTTGATTTCTTTGTAGACTTCCGCGCAACTGAGGCCAATAAAAATATTTTTTTCGGCAATGAATTTGAAATTTGGCTAGATGTCCCTGCGACAGAAAAAAAGGGGGAGCATATACAATTTTTTTGTGTGATTTGTCAGATCCCTCTGAAAATAAGCAGACAATTTACTTCTAATTTTAGGGGAACCTTAGAAAGGAACAACCGGAGACATTCAGAGGATCAAAAATGTTGTAAGAAAAATAAGCAGTTCTACTAAGTGCATTGGCTAAAATCTAATTCATATTATGGCGATCATGTAATTAGTTAATGATCTTTTAAGATCTATAACTAATTACTTAGAAAATTTTCTCGTATTTGACTTTTAAAATAAAAATGATTTACGATATTTTATATATCAGGTGTTTACGGTTAGATGTGAACATAGGGATTTAACATGGGATTTTAGTTTTACGCAATTTACGCATTCTCTTTTTACGGCAAAAACTGTACAATAATAAAACAGTTGTTTACAAAACGCTTTTTACATTTTTTAATATGATTTGGTTTCTTTACAATTTATAAAGAAATTTCAAAAATTTGATACATCAGTAGCAATAAACATGGCACTTGTTTCCTTTTATTCTAATTTTCGTTAATTTATAAACGATAGATGTCAACTTAACTTATGCAAAATATATCCCGTATTCTGTTATTTTGTATTCGTATATCTACCATAATTTTTTTTTTTTATATTAAGAACATGTTCCTCATTCGAAGTATTCTTGTACTATCAGTGTAAACAGTTTATTATTATTTTCTGCAAAATTCAAAATGTTTCGACCGTGGGAGAGCAATAGTAGTGAAAATAATATTTCTGAAGAACATGAAAAGAGTTCATTTAAACCATTTTTAAATGAAAATGGACAGCAAATTATTTGAAATGTATAAGCGGCCTTTTATTAGTACTAGATGAAACAAGTGCTCTGATAAAAACTTCAATTTTAACAAAAGTGTGTAAATGTACAGTTCAGGCCATAATAAAAAGAGGAAGTGTATTGAAAAAACGAAAATGAAAAGATAAGTAAGACACTCACGTAAAGTGGACGATTTTAAAAAAAAAAAAACATTGTTATTAGAGCCATTTTACGATGGATATTCAAAAAAATATTGTTCATATATTAGGTAAATTTCTCAAAGTGCGCGCGCAAATTTAAATCTTAATTTGTTCACCAGAATGCGCTAGCACATTTTTACTTGACAACCACAAACAATCATATTGAAAAACTTGAAAGAAGGTTGAGCAAATTAACATCAAATTTCTATGCTCAAAATGATAATTGTAGACAGACTTTTCATCGCATCTTGTAAAATGGTATACCGTGGCTGTTTAAAAATAGGTATTTTGTCATACAAGTTTGCAGTTATGCAGAAAAGCCTTCTGTTAACACAACTTCGCTATTTGACGTTTAGGTAAGATATGAATTTCTTATTAAAGTATTTATTTTAATTTATTGGTTTATTTTTTAGTGGAAATGTGTTTAGACCTGTAATTCATGTTGCCCAACTTGCCATGTTCTTCCTACTTTTGGATATAAGCTTACAATCTTAAAATGTTGTTGATTGTTCCAAATGTTATGTATTCGTGTTTGTTAAATGTTATTTAGACTTGTATAATAAAAATTCATACATTTTTTTTAAATGTTTGTTTCATTTAAATACTATACTTGTATCCTTTACTATAAAATGTAGATTTATAAACATAAATAAATAAATAAATATATCATCACGGCATATTATCCATTTCTGGGTGTGCCAATCTGCTTTATCGCAGATATCGGTAATGATGATGACATATTTGTACCGTGCGGGCGCTTACCATAACATCACGATTAGTAAATACGTAAAAAATAGTTTTCCTTATTGTTCAATTTCTATTACAACGTACTCTTTCAATTCTTGACAATGTATTTTCATAATAATAAATTGGATATACATATGTATATATGTACATATTGGGGAAAATTTCTATTTTGTAACATTGTGATAAGACAAGAATTGAGGTTAAAAGGTAGTAGGTATCAAATGGTTTCTGAAGGAAAATACTTAAATTTATATAAATATGTCTTTTTTATTATTATTGTTATTATTATTATTATTATTATTATTATTATTATTATTATCTTTATTTATATTAAGTTATAAAAGTTTTGTACAACGACCTCTTAAGAGGTAAGTATATACAAAATTTGAAAATAAATATTTACATTTTATAATACATAGTAACAATATAAAAGAATCCTTGAGGTACTGGTCTTCGTGGTAGGGAGTTCAAATGTCCAGGCGTACTTTGTTCACTGTATTATATATTATTACTTCGTTTTGGATTTGTTAATCATTATTTAGTACATTTCTTACTATTCCGCATGATTCAATTATTACAAACTTTTGTAGAGTAATATAGATTTTAGGTGGTAGTTTTATTTTTAGTAATTCTTGATGAAGATGTTTTGCAATTTCACCTGTGGATCCGATGATTACTGGAATTATTTCTACTTAGTTAATATGCCATAAATTTTTAATTTCTCGTGATTTATCTTGATATTTATTTATTTTATCTATTATTATTATTATTATTATTATTATTATTATTATTATTATTATTATTATTATTATTATTATTACTGTTATTTGTGTACCATATAATAATAATGGGCTCGCGTGGTCGTGTGCGTTTAGTGTCTGGTTGCCAATCTGGTGACCCGGGTTCGATCCCGGCCAGTGCAGACTTTTAATCGCACAAAAGTGATCCCTGTGGTGCACTCTCCACCCCAGCTATGAGTGCCCGTGATGTGACGCCCACACGGTAAAAATATATCGTCATCATTACCGATATCAACATGTGTTCATGGGCCATGGACTTCTCCGTCCTGTACGTCATTACTAGGAATTGTATAATCTTCCTCAGTCGGTAGATGGATTAACTCAATATTCATTGAAGTCTTGTGATGTAGGTTTTATGAGAACGTAGAGAAGAATGAAAACTTCACGAAGAACGAAATTTTTTTATTCATATGAAGAACGTTGAGCAGATAAACATTTCGTAACATTTACAACATATAAGTAAATATACCACAACATATGTATTAGATTAGATTATATAACCACCCCATATCTTAAAAATATTGAACAAAATTTGTCTAAATATACAAAAAAAAAATAAGGCTGCGTTTAAAATGTATATTACGGGTTGCATAGCAAATACTCTAATTTTAATCCAGATTAATTTAAAAACTAACAAAATTTATACATGTTTCTTTGCATAGATGTATATTATATGTTTATATCTACCCCAGATCAATATTACTTTTTGAGAAAACATATGCTGCTATGATACATATATTTATTCACTTATACTTTTCCGTCATCAGTATGTTAAGTATTACATATCGTTAAAATTACTACCTGCAGTTCTGAATCTCTTTGCGTAATCTCACTCTTGTTTCAATTATTGTTCAATCGTACCAGTATTTTTATAAATTTAAAGTATCTACAAATGTGTGTCATATGAACGACCACGCAAAAAAATAATAAATTTTCATACAGCGGGCTGCGAAGCTAGGCCCTCTGTTTTAAAATTGCTATAACTAATTATATATTAAGGTACAAACGAAATGGATTGTGGTACAATCGTTCACTAACAAATCACAAACCTATCATGAAGAAAAAAATCTCAAATTATAATATGGGGGGCTATCGTGAAGTTGGCCCCTCGTATTAAGAAATCGTTTTAACTAATTAACTATTAAGGTACAAACGAAACGGTTTGTGGTACAATCGTTCACTAATGAATCACAAACGTACTACGGAGAAAAATTACAAATTATAATATGCGGAGGGCTGTCGTGAAGCTAGCCCCCCATATTAAAAATCGATATAATTAATTAACTATTAAGGTACAAACGAAATAGTTTGTGGTACAGTCGTTCACTAACGAATCACAAACGTACTACGAAGAAAAATATCATAAATTATAATATGCGGGGGGCTGTTGTGAAGATAGCCCCCCATATTAAAAATCGTTATAATTAATTAACTATTAAGGTACAAACGAAATAGTTTATGGTAGAATTATTCACTAACGAATCACAATCGATTAACATTATTTGTTTAATTATTACAAAACTATGGGGGGCCAACTTCACGCAGGTTTGCGAATGTGGCGGGATTACCGGGAAGCGGGCGTGCACTAGGACTTAGCGGCACCATCGTGATCTCTCCCGTGGACTGGCCCTGTTGCCCTCCGGGAATGCTATATTCTTTGGGAAGCCCTGGCACTTTACCGGTTCGCGGTATTAGTGTCCCATTTGAGACTCCATGGAGGGTGGGGATACTAAAGACCGAAAGTTCATTGTCAGTGAGTATGAAATTTACTAAGCTGCTCTCTGGTTCACCGACCTCCAAAAACGGTGCGCTTGGAACCGTGTTAAAAGCTCCCGAGGAGAAAACCCCGTCAAAAAATAAATCTTCTTGTGCGGGTACGTCTGGTAACCCCACTACTGAGATGAACCAAGAAAAGGTGGTAGTACCCCGGTTCTTGGTCATTCAAAGGATTGATGGTAATTTTGAGAAAGTAAGTCCTTTCCTAATACAAAAATTACTATTTGGATTAATAGGCGAATTAAAAAACATTTAAAAAATTAAAGACGGTCTGCTTGTAAAGACAGTTTCGGCTTCTCAGACTAAAAAAATATTAAGTATAACAAATATGGAAGATATGGCAATGGAAGTGGTCCCTCACAGAACACTTAATGTATGCAGGGGTGTCATTTATTGTAAATATTTGTTGAACTGTACAGTGGAGGAGATATGCGGCGAGCTACGGAAGCAGGGCGTTATTGAAGTACGACGCATAAAGTCTAGATTTAATGGTGAATACAAAGACATGCCGAATTACGTCATAACCTTCAATACCCCGAAACTACCGGCGAAACCTAAAGAACAAGATGTATAAACTAGACAACACGTGCCTCAAGTTTGAAGTACGCGTTTATTATTTGGATTTTGTTTCATTGTTTAATGGCAGCAAGCCTACTTCGTTTTAAATGATTGTTGCAGTTTGTCAAAATTTATCTTGTAATTCAATTTGAAAAAAAAACTTTTTTTGGACAAATCGAAAAAAATATTTCACACAAATGTTATAGCAGATAGTTTGGGGATTTTATAAATGTTTTATTTTCAAAAATCAGGTTTTCAAAATATCTTGTTTTAAATTTTTGATCGGTCGCCATTTTGTTATATGATAAATAGAAAATAATTGACAAATGTTTTAGAGAACCGAAAGTAAATGATGAAAGCTTTTGTATTTTTTAAATATTCCTTAAAATAAGGGAGTAATGAAGATTTTTCGAAAAACAAAAAAAAAACGCCAATAACTATGAACTAGGGCTCCAAATCAAAAATTTGAACTAAGAAAAGTTGTTTGTTTCAATGAGTTCTAACTGCCGTTTTCGGGTGTTACAACTTAGTAATAACACCCTCTATAAATATATATTCTACAGGGTTAAACCCCAGTTACAGAATAAAATACAATATATATATGCTCAATAAATATGTAGGAATGTTTTTAAATTAGTTAAGAAAAAGTAACATTCGGTTTAGTTTCATAACAGATTATATTTTTACTTTGTGGCCACAACAGATATTTCAATATAAATCTTAAAAGTACAATCTTTTATTTTGTATTTTCTTACAAATTTTTGCGAATGAATTTAAAGTGGCAGTTTCTTCAATATCACAAAAGCTGGATTTATCAGAGCCCACAAAAAAAAACAGTAGTAATCAAATATTAATTTTCATGAAGTCAATTTCGCGACGTTTTTATTGTTTAGTTGTTATAAAAATTTATTTACTAACATTATTTTGATGAATAAAGGTAACAATTATTTAAAAAAATTCATTTATATATAAATTTTTAATCGATAAGAAAATTACGTATTTATAACAATTTTTTGTCATTACAGTACCTATTAAAAATAATAATAGCTTTCATACAATTACTAAAAGAATGCAGTTTTAATACATACAAAATTAGTTCACTTTTTATTTGTTTTGACTTCAGATCCAATACATATTATACGAGCACACAAAATTTTAATTTACAATTTTATGTTCCGTCAATTTATTATATACCCATATATACAAAATTATAAAGTATAATTATTGTTTCGTCAATAAATATATACATTTAAATCTACAATTATGTTTCGTCAATAAGTACATACATACATACATACATACGTACATACTTACATACATACATACATACATACATACATACATACATACATACATACATACATACATACATATATACAAAATTTAATCTACAATTATGTTTCGTCAATAAGTACATATATATACGAGTATATAAAATTTTAATCTACAATTACATTTCGTCAATAAGTACTTGCATGTACATACATATGTATATACAAAATTTTAGTCTACAATTATGTCTTCGTCACTGTTGCTGTTCTCACTATCACTATCACTATCATTTACATTAATAACAAAATTACTTACAATATTGTGAGAACTTAAATATTTATTTTCTATATCGATTACATGTTTTACACTGTTAGGCCAATTTTGAGGTGAAATTGCATTAATTTCATTTTTAATTAGGTTTATAACTGAAGTGCAGTCAACAGGGGAACTATTCTTCTTCCTAATTTTCGATTCCATTTGACCCCAAATGAGGTCAATCGGGTTGAAAATACAATAGTATTGCGACAAGCGTAATACTGAATGTCCAAATTGATTAGCTAACGAATCACACAAGTATTGTTTTTCAATCGTTTTCGACTTAACCACTTCCATAAGTTGTTTTTTTGTATAAGTCTCTTCAAAATATAAATCATTTTCATATAGATATTCCTTTATATCTTCTTTTTTGGAGCTCATGTTAGGCACTTTAACTAACAAACGAGAATGATAACTAGCGTTATCCATAACAATAACAGTGTTAGGGGGTAAATTTGGAATTAATTTATCCTTGAACCACTCTTCAAAAATTTCGGATGACATGTTATCGTGGTAATCTAAATTAGAATCCTTGACGTTACGTGCAGACAGCAACATAGCCTCATTTACCCATCCCTGCTCACTTCCTGCATGGAGAATTATTATCCTTTTTCCCCGGGAAACTGGTACATTTATGGCACAATTGGCACTGCTATCTGTCCAACTCTTCCTTACAGTATCGTGGGAGTCGTACCATGTTTCGTCAATATACATTATTGGACGTTTTTCTTCTCTATATTTTTTAATAATTCTCAAATATTTGTGCCTCCAATCACAAATTACCTGCCGCTTATCTACAGTTTTAAACCGGAAACCAATTTTGTGAAGCACTCTGTGTAAGGAACTTACAGAAATATATATTTCGCATTTGTCATCTATTAATTGCTGATGTAACATTCTAACAGTTGGCAGAATATTTTCTGCGTACATCGAATAAATTTTCCTGCGGATGATATCACATTCAAAATCACTGACACTTTTTAACTGTCCGGAGTCACGTCGTTTTTTTCTTGGTTGAATGCCACATGAAACAATTTGTCGAACGGTATGATAATTAACTTTTGTTAAATCTGCTGTTCTTTGAACAAACCCATTATTTTCACCTTCACTTTTCAATGTATTAATA
This sequence comes from Ophonus ardosiacus, assembly GCA_943142095.1. Classification (NCBI taxonomy): domain Eukaryota; kingdom Metazoa; phylum Arthropoda; class Insecta; order Coleoptera; family Carabidae; genus Ophonus; species Ophonus ardosiacus. The sequence continues at coordinate 34,388,877 of OW964833.1, read as the reverse complement.
AAAACATTTAAAATAATTTGTTTTGCGTCTTCTGATAAATGAATTCGCTGTCTTGAAGTCTGAGATTCTTCGTTCCCGCACATTTTATCGCTAATTTTATGCTGTTTTTACTAATAAACACTTGAAGAAGTAATAATACAAAATACGTGTTTACGCTACTTATACAAAAACGGGTAGCCATCTATACTAAATACATCATTAGTCAAATATACGTTTTCTTTGAAAAGAGCGTTAAACAGTTAATATTAATCAGTGGCAAATTATAATCATATTTGGAAAATATATTTCTTTGAAAATAATCATCCTTTTAAAATTTACCTAATCCTAACCTTATTAGTGAATTTTCTTTGAAAATAGCGTTAATCAGTTAATATTAATCAGTGGTAAATTATAATCATATTCCGAAAATATATTTCTTTGAAAATAACCATCCTTTTAAAATTTTCCTAATCCCAACCTGGTCAAATCCCCGACAAAATATCCAGCTGTGAAGGGTCGGCCCGCTACTTCACAAGTAATGGAATGTGCATAAATCTTGAGACAGCCTATACCTGAAGTTAGACCGGTTAGACCCTTGTCTGCTAAGCTGTTGAAATTCTAGGCATCAGACCGGATGATGTAAGTTTGGTTGCATTGTCGTCTTGTTAGGGGTTAAAAATATGAAATTTTAATGTAGCACATTTAAAACAAATATGCAGCTATCTTTTGAATAGTGTTCTTTAAAGAAAAACCTGCGAAGAAAAGCTTTATTACATTGTAATCTTTCATTACATATATACCTTGCATCACCAAATACTTTATAATTTGCAATAAACGTCAAAATGTATATACATATATTTTTTTTTACAAAATCCGACCCGAGAAATCTTAATATTTTGATACTTTCAGTAAACAGTCAACATTTCAAAACTTCCGAATGGATGGATGCGTCAGAATAAAACTCAGTATTTCAAGCTATTTGGCTACATGTCCGGGACGCCCTTAAGGAGAAAAACATAGGAAAAGTTGAAAAATTAAGCAATAAATGCTTCAAATGCATTAACTTGGTCATTATGTTGGAATGACTTAATAAGTTGGTAAAAGAAAAATATAATAAAATGGTACATGCAACGGTTTAAATCCGTAAAATGGTAACCATTATTAGAAAGAACTTAGCGCATATAAAGCAAGTTGCCAAATGAAAAGTGTCGAATTTTGTAAAATTCTCAAGTACAAGTTATCTTAAGCCTATATAAAATAAGTAGCACAGAGGCTGATTAATGACAATAAAATTGTTACTCAAGAACAATTTCGTGATGAAAGAAAAAAGTAGAAAAGTAGAAAAAATAAAGATTTTTCAGCGTAGGGCCCTGCTACCTTGCGTCTAGGACCCTATATCCACGGAGTTTTTATTCACGTCTCCGTGCCCCACGGCAGTTTACCTATGGCCTGCCGGGATGAGATTAGCATCTCGACGTTATGACCGTTTTTTTTTTTTCGATTAATGGCGGAAAAAATAAACAATCAAAACAAAAACAAAAATATGAATGATATAAAAATATTGATGATTGACCTTTTCGAGTTCAATGACCTCATAGGGACCTTCTCATATTGTTGATAATTTTTTAGATCTGCCCCCTCTTCGTCCTAAAACCTTATCACCGACTTTAAATTTAACATCATTTACGTCTTTAACATAATAATCTTTTGACTTCTCTTTCTCTTTGTATCGAAAAAGAAAGGATACCGGGTCACGTAAAATGGACGATTATACAAAAGACGTTGTTACTAAAGCCATTTACGATGGATATTCAAAAAAATATTGTTCATACAATAGGTAAATTTCTCAAAGTGCGCGCGCAAATTTAAATCTTAATTTGTTCACCAGAATGCGCTAGCACATTTTACTTGACAAACGACAAACCATATTGAAGAACTTGAAAGGTAGTTGAGCAAATTAACATCAAATTTTTATACCCAAAATGATAATTGTGGACAGACTTTTTGTCGCATCTTGTAAAATGGTATACCGCGGCTGTTTTAAAATAGTTATTTTGTCATACAAGTTTGCAGTTATGCAGAAAAGGCTTCTGTTAACTCAACTTCGCTTTTTAACTTTTAAGTAAGATATGAATTTATTATTGAATTATTTATTTTAATGTATTGGTATATTTTTTAGTGGAAATGTGTGGAGACCTGTTATTCATTTTGCCCAATTCTTCGTGTTCGTCCTATTTCTGGAGATATAAGTGTACAACCTCAAAATGTTGTTTACTGATCAAAATTTCATGTATTCATGTTTGTTAAATGTTATTTAGACTTGTATAATAAAAATTCATACATTTTTTTTAAAAAGTTTGTTTTATTTAAATCATTGCACAAATCGCTTACAATCAAAGATACTTTCTTTACTATCGCAGTCTACATTCACTACAGTCATTTACAATTCTTATAATCACGTCACAATCAGTTACAATCCTTATAATCGTATACAATCACACTATAATCAGCTACAATCATTTATAGGATAATGTTTGTCTTATTGTGGTGAACATATTCACAATTTTCCCTGGTATTTTTGTTTTAACTCAGGTTTAACTGTACAAAAGGTAAGAAATTACTATTTTACAACGTGCAATATTAAATTATTTCGTTGAAGATCAGGTCACTGTTAATATAAATTTAAATACTGTATGCAGAATGTCCAGGATAACTTGTCCAACATGGAGATCTCGAGATCTGTAAGAGATACGAAGTCGATTAAATTAAACAAAAGTTGCCCTATTGGGAGGCAATTTTGTTATTTGATCAAAAATGCACAGGTCACTAGATATAGGCGAAAATGTAAATTTTGCAAGTTTTTACTTCTCGCTAAGAGAGGTATTGAAATCATGCTAAAAATCGCATATCCAGATTTTGGTGGATAAGCACGTTTTAAGTTCCCTATAATCCGATTATTAATTTTTTACGATGATGTGTGTGTGTGTGTGTGTAAGTTGGAACCACGGTTTCTCAAATACCTACTATAAGACTTAAAAAATATTTAACTGCAGTTTCCTCAATCTGACATTTCTGGGAAGAGCTGATTAGATTTTGGCTCGGATTTTGGTAACAATTTTACAACCGGAAGTAATAGTTTCTTTATAAACAATTATAATTTTTTGAAAATTTTTGTTTTTACAAATATTATAGAACATAAAATTCTCCATCTAATACACTTAAAAAATTTATTATATCTTAAACAGATTTAAAGTTAAAACACTATAATATATAGAATAATCTTATGTAATACATTGCAGAGGCTAAGGCACTAAGGAAACCAGTTGACAAATTCAAATGTTTATAACATTGTGATGTTTATAACATAGTTCGTAAATGATAAAAATATCAGTGTCAAAAATCCAGAGATATTACTGAAGTCTTTCTCTGGGAAGTGCATTTAATATTTCTTATTTTATCATTAATTAAATATTTAGAATTATAGATATAGCTGCCGCACGTTAATTAATACTATTCTTGAATGCGGAAAACCTAAAATTCGTACATGGACAAGTCAAGATGTAATAGTAATTATAATAATAGGATATCTAACATCAGTAACAGGTGACACAATCGATTATATTGAAACTGCAGAAATAGCATATTCTTACCGTAATAAAAATTTACCTTTTACATGTAGAATAAGCTGATGGACTATTGGGTCGAGATTTTTTACAATTGTATGAGGTGATAATTAATTGAATGGGAAATTTAGAAAAGGGCCGAAGTATGAAAATTAAAATTTTTCAGGAAACACAAAAAACAGAATATCTCTTGAACCATTTGACTTATTTGAGCAGTTTTTTTTTCTGAAATTATAGACCACTATATACTTTAAGATAAAGCAAAATAGATTCCTTAAAGGAAAATTTAATGGAGAAAAAGATTGTTATAATTTCCCGAGATGAGTCCTTTTCGAAATTCATCCGACAAGTTTGGTGGTTTAGTAGTAAAACGGCATTATTAAAGAACACATATTATTGAAAAGAACAAAAATACAAAATCATTGGACTACAAATAATAGAAAAATACCAAATCAAATATTCCGATTAGGTAGGTTGATAGTAATAGTTTCTTAACCGTATGCTGTAAATCTGGTATTTTAGTTAAACAAAAAACTATTGTTTAACTAGGCACTAAAATATCTGATTTACAGCAGAGGCTGCCTTTCAAAACTTACTTGCAGCTACCTCCAGTTTTTCTGGAAGCAATGGCTTTACCAGCTTAATTTTCATGAGGAAGACCCTTTATTTTAGCTTTTTTAATAACCACGTTTTTATACAGTTCAACGTTTCTTACGCCTTTTTTTTTTCTTTTTCTTAGTATAACATCATCCTCCGAACAACTGGATTCACTCATTTTTAAAGAAAATAAGTAAGAAAAACGATATATTTTACGTATTATTACACAGCACAGAATAAAATCAATGAATAATGTCTAATAACATTGATAAATGATACAATATTAGTTATTCGTATAATATATCAGATATATTATACGAATAACTGCACAGCACGGAACAAAATGAATGAATAATATTTACTGATACTAATTTGCGACTGCGCACTAACAAATCTTCATTAATTTCGAAAAGGTCTCATCTCGATGATATGAGCCCTTTTTGAAATTCACTACTGAAAGTTACATATTTTTCGCCGCTATAGAAACCAGATATGAGCCTATCTCGCTCATAAAATAACGGTCTATAAGTGTACACGAAAATAAAGCGAAAAAGTCCATTTTGAAAAAAAAAAAACGATATGGGCCCTTTTCGAAATTACCTATTCATTTAAATTATCAATATTTTTTTCTATTTCCTTTTTTTATTTAAAGGTAATTATAAAAATATGCCATTTAGAAATAGGAGTACTAGATAATAAAATAAATAAATATTTTATTACCGCATATTATCCGTAGCTGGATGTACCAGTATACTTCATAAACAGATATCGATAATGATAATGAAATATTCGTACCGTGTGAGCGTTTACCAGACGTTAACTCACGAGCACTCATTGCTGGCGTGGAGAGTGCACCACCGGGGTAACTTTTGTGCCATTTTAAAATCGAAATAATAAATAATAATAAACGTAATACACGACTATCAAAAAGAAATCAATATTAATAATGATTATTAAGCTAGAGTGACCACAGTGTGTTTTTGGATAGGTAGCCGCCTACGAAAGCTAGAAACTGCACAATAATAATAATAATAATAATAATAATAATAATAATAATAATAATAATAATAATAATAATAATATTAGTAATAAAAAAATATTGATAGTTACCAATAATTTAATAATATGACGGCCTAGATCAGAATCCAACGATTGTTGAGATTCATCCTTTACGTTCTACGACAACTAAAAAAAAGCCCGTGAGGTACTAGTCAGCAGACTCGAGTGATGACGTAGCCAGCTTGTTCTTACCGTGTAGCGCACTTTAAGCGCCCTCAACAATACAAATGTCTCGCCTAACCGAAATCTGCTAATAAAAGAAAATTCACACACCCAGAAATGGGTAATAAGCTGAAATGAAATACATATTGAATATTATTACATTAATAATTTGATTTTAATTCGCTCGAAGTAAACATAAAATTATTTGTAAATTTCAAAATGAAGAAAAATCTATCCTTTGGCGCTGTCTGCACGACAGCTTTGAAAATGAGGTGACGCCTGCTCCGGTACAAATATACAGGGTGATCGGCGAAATTCCGGCATGAAGGATGTAGTTTTACTTCAACCATTGTAAAACGGCGATTTTGGGATTCTCGGAAGAGCTAAAGAAAGAAAAGCACATGTCCCAGAGGTCAAAGAAAATGACGTGTTTCACAAGATGGGCTATTTTGAGTTGCCGTTGAAAGATAAAAGTGTGTATATCGGGCGGCACATAATAATTATACTTCTGATATTGAGAGACCAACGACTTCTACATAGGTGCCATACCTAAAAAGAAACCTCAGCGAGGGTTAAATGTATGTGTGTATAATTTAAAGGAAGTCCACTTATTGAAATTTCACATTGCTTACGCTTCTTATGCGAGCCCAGGTTCATAATAGTTCGGCACAAGCGTCTAGCCGGTGTATAGTATGACTATAGTCAGAAAAATTGACTCTATGGACCCGATAGAGTCAAGCAATAAAACTATAAATGTCGTAATTATGACAAAGCGGCGTATCGCTTACTGTTTGATTTATAATACTTCTACCGATCCCTGAGTGCTCTGTATAGTAAAATAATCTTACTGTTACTTTAACATACATGTTATTTTTGTTTGAATTAATTTTTGGAACTACAGTTTTCATTCTCATAGGTAATTATTTCAAACAAAAATACCATTCATGTTAAAGGAACAGTAAGTTTTTTTAGAATATTTTACTATACAGAGCATGTCTTCATTTCAACAGAGCGGCACAAATTACTGCCTGTTGACAGGTTGACACCCAATGTTATAATGCAAGCAATAATTACCATATTTATAGTTTTATTGCTGGACCCCACAGAGTAAATTTTTCTGACTATAGAAAATGTAAGTTGACGTTCAAATTATTTTACAGATGTGGTAATAACTTTACCCTATAATTTGAGAATTTTTGCTTGTACCCATTTAAATAATGAACTAGGAAATCCCAGAAATACATAACTACCTCTTGTTGAAAATAGACGGATGACTACGGTATAGGCTGTCTCAAGATATATGCACATCTTTACCTGCGCCCTTTCCAGCGGGAGGCAGTTTAAATACATTAGAGAGGCAAAGAGTACTGGGACGTATTTATTTATTTTTTATTTTTTTGAAGTTATCAAATATTAATTTCCATGAAGTCAATTTTGCGACATTTTTATTGTTTAGTTGTTATAAAAATTTATTTAGTAACATTATTTTGACGAATAAAGTTAACAATTATTTTAAAAAATGCATTTATATATAAATTTGAGATTCTTCTTGAGATTTTATCGCTAATTTTATGCTGTTATTACTACTAAACTCTTGAAGAAGTAATAATACAAAATAGGTGATTACGCTACTTAAACAAAAACGGGTAGCCATCTATACTAAACACATCATTAGTCATTGAAAAGAGCGTTAAACAGTTAATATTAATCAGTGGTAAATTATAATCATATTTGGAAAATATATTCCTTTGAAAATAATCCTCCTTTTAAAATTTTCCTAATCCCAACCTGGTCAAATCCCCGACAAAATATTCAGCTGTGAAGGGTCGGACCGCTCCTTCATACGTAATGGAATGTGCATATAACTTGAGACAGCCTATACCTGCATTATAGCAGAATAAAGAACAGCGATGCATTTAAAATATTTTAAACATTTTTCGTTTAATTTGATTATAAAAAATTGTTTGACTATAACTGTAACTTGTGTACATATACACCTTGGCATTCGTGTACATATACATTTTGGCATTACCAGGTGCTCAGTTCAGTAATGAGCATTCATTATTAAAGCAAGCATAAAATCTTGGATAAGAATTTTACTGTGCAACTACGGTCCTTCGGAAACCCAATAGAACTTTTTGCCTATTTAAATAAAAGTAATGTTCAATTTTCATAGACATATAATGTACATTGAAAAGAAACTATATTTGCGTGAAATTAGTATTAATATGGAGGATTTACACGTAAACTGTCAACTATCATTCGCTAGTCGTACTACAGAGTGTAATAGAAATAAGTACATTAAATTTAACCAGTGATAGAACTCAGCAAGAGCAACAATATTTCCCAGTGACTTTTTTCGAAATCGCAATTTATTTTTTGAAAATAAATATTTCCCATTTCGAGACATATACTGGTGAAACAGAAAAAAGTAAGTGACATTGATAGAACTCGTCGAGATCAACAATATTTCTTAGGAACATTTTTTTGAATTCTCAATTTTTTTAATATTTTTAAGCAGGTGATTTTTTTTACAAAATTTTGACGATTTTAACACAATATTTAATAAGTTTACAAAAACAAAAGTTACTAAGAAGTATCTCGACGAGTTCTATCACCGGTTATATTTCATGTACCTACTTATATCTGTTACACCTGTATACTTCCAAGGAGCACAAATCAGTTTGTTATTCGTTCTATGTACTTTAAAAAAAAAACTTTTCTTAAAACTTTTTAACTTGTATTATAACTGTTATGCAACGATAATTTATTGATTCTGGTGTTTATGCGACGTTTATGTCAGGCGGGTGGGGAATCTATTCAACTAATTTACATGAAACTGAATTATAAAACGTTTTATAACTAGTATGTGACCAAATAATAAGTACTACACATCATACCTTCCCATTGTAATTTAAAAGACTAAAATAAAGTTGTACAAGGCAAAATAACTTGAAAGTGTTATAATTCCGCTAACTGCAAGTTACAGTAACTCCATTATTAGTTATAAAAACTCTGTGTTCCTTGGGCTAGTTTTAAGAACGAACATTTAGGTGTCGAAGTGCGCTTATAGTGCAGTAGTATGTACGTTTTACAGTTTGGCACGACATTAACCTCACCTAACGCACAAAAATAACTCTTGCAATTCAACTAAATATAACAACAATAACTATATCTAACGCACAAAACTCACCCGAGTATTTGCTTGAATTACATGATGACCAAATGTCATTTGTTTTCGTGATCAATGCTAAATCACTGGCTAGACGCTATTTAGTTAGATCGGCTTACATTTTTAACAAAATATGATCTACACAAATGGTTAGAAATTTCCTAAAACTTAAAAGAAAAAAACAGTTGGCTAAATAACGGGTGGTATCAATTCAACCGGCATTTAAAGGGTCATCATATAATTCGGATTAATCTTCTATACCAAGGCCATTTACTTTTGACACAATGAAAAATAAATCCAGTGTGTACAGTAAAACCTATCTTACTAGACATACGGGACGATACTCCCTCTATCAGAAGAATGTGCAGGGCTTGTGGATAATATGCTAAATAGAATTAAAGCTGGTATAACTAATAAAGGCGATGTAACTCAATATTAAATGGCGAAATTCTTGAATAACATATTCTATAAATAAAATGTATTACTTCCTCCTAACAACATATTCTATGTTCCATTTACGTAGGTTTTGTTTTCCACGGCCTACCTGATTTTCAATCATTTTTGAGTGACCATAAGTGTCTCTTTGGTATGATGCCTGCTCTAGATTGATTCAAATAATAAAAATAGTTTAAGAATTAGGTATTTTTCTTCTCCTAGTCACTTTTATAGAACTGTAGGCATAAACCTTTTGAAATCCAAAGACATTCTTATATATTAAGCCCGCTAATCCTATTTAGTCGGAGCGGAAATACAGTGCCATGCGGATGAATGGGTGTGTGTCAATAAAAAAATATATTTAAAGGGACTAATAAATAAGTCATCCTAGACCCAGGTATCTTCACTGAAAATAATAAGTGACAATTGAAATTGTTACTGTCAATATTTTGTAACATTTGTCTGCTTTTAATATTTGGTTTAAATTAAATATTTTAAATTATGTGACAACAACATGCTAAAATTCTAACTTCTATTTTTAACGTCCAAATATCCAAGTTTTTGAAATTATAATTGAGCTAAATCAAATATTTTTTTTGTGTACAATCTTGTTTTATTTCTTGGACAGTACATTTTCAGGATATTGTGTTTTACGGTAAGTTTAAAATGTAGTGCAAACTTTATTTTCCGCTGTATACTGCTTACTTCATTTTCTTATTTTCAATAATTTTATCATAACACTAGTACGATAAATTCATTATTTTTTTCTTGTAATAGTTAAATGTAAACGGATTTAAAAAAAAACCTTGTATATATGATTCGTTGCAAATCGTGTTTTTCGCACTAGACGTGAATATTACCAAATGAACATAATATAAATATATTATAAAACTAAACTTTTCAATTCACTAATAATACTTAATATATAGTTCGTCTAAAACCAATTATCATCTTTTCGTGGCACTTATATGTATTGTGGAAAGTGCGTACAAGGACCTGTATTATTTGTAAATAATAAGTAAAATACACTTTTAAATGTTTTTATTAAAAAATGAAAACAAAGGGCAGCGGGATATACTATTTTTATTAAATTTATTTACTAGTATTAGTATTTACTTGTTTATTAGCATTTAACTTTAGCAGAATACCTCGGAGAACATCAATGAAACTGAACATAAATATATTATCAAACACATATGAAATATAGAAACAATTTTTAAAGAGCTCTCTGTAATAAAAAAAAAACATGTAATGAACACTACAATTATAATAAACAATTGCGGATTACAATCATATAAGAACAAAATTTGAGAACTACTTCATATAAATTTTTAACGTATTAACTTATTACAGGTAGGTTCAACTTCAAATAATATTTGAAGATCTATCCATGATTAAACATTAATTGAACAAAACGAATGAACACATATTTTAACATACGTAGACATATCGTCGCGTTCAAGGCAAAACGGCCTAAGCGCCAAAAAATCGTAATTTGCGATTTTGGTACCGTTCGATAGATTGGCGTAACCTCCATCTATTAAACACAGTGGCATAAGTACGAAAAATTTATTTAAGTAGATATTTCACTTTGAAGTTGCGCAAGCGACAATCACAATTTTAATACGCAGGCTTAAAATGGCATAAGCTCCATTTCTACTTAGTTTCTTATGGGTGAATGCAGAGTGAAATGGCCCGAGTTATTGATGTCAAAGTAAGTGTTTTAAAAAATCTGCTTACTTTTAATGCAGTTAAGACATTAAAAATATATTTGTATAAAAGCGCAGACAGTTTTTTGTGTCTCCTGGCTTATTATGTAAATGGCGCTTGTGTCGTTTTGCCTTGAACGCGACGATATGTTGAGCGGTGACTGGAAATCCCATACATAGAACTTTAACATGTAAAATCATATTTTTGTAATTTTCTGCTTCCCTACATAAAAGTTGTAAAGCAAAAATTCTGCATCCGAATCAATAAACAAAATTAAATTTGTATAAAAATTCAGATGCAGAATTTAAGCTCAACTTTTATTTGTAGCTTTTTTAATTATAATAATCAGAGAATCAGGAAATTACGAATGTATGATCTTACATTTTATAGACCTAAGTTCTGTTTTTAAACATTCATCCGGTAGAGAAAGTACCAACAATATTTCAAGGATGAATTCCAGAACTTATTTAGAGTCAAAAAGTTTATATAAACATATGTCCTAAACGTAACTTTTAACGAGTTATTGTTTATTTCATAATTTACGCGGCTAAAATTTTAGTTCAATGGATTTCTGAAATACTGATGTAGTTGTCATGATCGCGTCTTTTGTTTTAAACAAAGTATTGTTTGTAGCTTGTCACTTGCGCACGGTAGATGAATTACGCCAAAAAATACGGCAGCCTGCAGATAATATTCGGAATAATCCAACAACCATATTAAGAACGCAGCAATCTCTTCTGCGACGTGCGGCTTTGTGTATCGAACACAATGGAGATCATTTGGAAATTTCTTGTCAATAAAATAATAAAAATGTATTAAAAAAATATTTATTTCATAAAATTCGTTAAACTAAAATTTTAGCCATATAAACTATGAAATAAACAATAACTCGTTAAAACGGTTACATTTGGACATATGTTCATATGGATTTTTCGATTCTAAATAAGTTATGGAATTCATCATTGAAATATTGCCGGTACGTTTTGAGACACCCAGTATTCCAGGATCTCTCTGAAAAAACACTAAATAAACAAAAATAGAGGGAGTATTTTTTATCGATCAACATAGAGAAATATCATTTCATTACCATGTACATTTGAAATGATTGACACTTTGCAATTTGGAAGATGACAGTTTGAAGACTTTGACAACTATAACACATTCCCCTTGTTCGCATATATATATATATATATATATATATATATATATATATATATATATATATATATTGCTGTCAATCTTTTTCAATTGTAACTATGGTAATGATATAATGCTTATGTTTACTGATAAATAAAAACACCCGGTAAATAATAACAATACTTCATACATTTAAATTATTAAAGAAACGAATGCCAAATATTACTGGGGTTATATATTTCGGACCAGCGATTCCTATGCTCCAGATGACTGAATATTGGATTGTGCTCCATATAGCTAATATGTTCATCGCAATCCCGCAAAAAGCGTTCCATAAGAAAATTTTTAGTTTCGAAAATTTCCTTGTCAGAACATTTATAACCGTAATAATGCTTATTTTGCTTAGAACGTTTTCGTTCCAAGTCTTCTTCAAAATTAGAAGCGTTATCTTCTGAATCTTTCTGTTGTGTTACAGTTTCTTTCGAAGATTCTCCCTTAAATTTGGGGTTTTCCCAAATAGCTTTAGCATTTTTTAAAATTTCTTGCAATTTTACATCGTTACTGTAAGGAGTCTGCTCTCCTGCCGATGGCTCTACCAAACCTTCTAAGATATTTTGCCTGTTAATCTGCTTCCCCTTTTCTTCTGTCGCGGGGACGCTGAGACATTGTTTATATTCATCCCCGGAGAACATGTTCTTATTGTCTGTAGCTGCGCGGTTATCTTCGGTTTTAGGTCTACAGAGAAATAAAATATTACAGTGATTAATGCATGGTTTTTAGCCGATACACTCAACCAATAGACTCATTTCCCAAAATATGAATATTAGAACGTGCATTGATACTGCATTTTTGTAGTACCACAGCGAGTCGAGATAAATAACTCCTAAAAATAGTTTTGTCCTTTTCCCATTTCAACAAATAAAGATAGATGTACTTTTTGCTGTGCTCTCTCATCCCAAAATACAGAAGGCTCGGTTATATATACGTGGGCTGCCTGAAAAATTCGCGAAGTGACATCTTTAAATCAATAGCAGAACTAAAATCTTTTGTTGGCAATACTGATTCATCTTTCATATGTATCACCGTAAAGTCGATCTGTCAATTAGGATTTATTTATAAGCCAATTGAAATTTACATTTCAATGTGATTTTGAAAAATGGATAATTGAAAGAATCGTGCAGTGATTGAATACCTTGTTAAAAAAAGTTTAAAGCCAATGGAAATTCATACCGAAATGCGAAATGTGTTGGGGGACTTTGCTCCTTCAAAAACAATGGTTTGTAAATGGACGCTCGTGTTTAACCGAGGCTAAACGAGCATAGATGATGACCCTCGTAGCGAAAACAATTACAACACCAGAAATAATTCAAAAAGTACATAAAATGTTATTCGATGACCGGCGAATCAAGGTGCGTGAAATTGCTGCGGCCGTATGCATCTCAAAAGAACGTGTAAATTATATTTTGAATGAAGAATTAAATATGAAAAAGCTTTGCGCCAGATGGGTGCCGCATTTATTAAATAAGAATCAAAAACTCACTCGTATGCGAACTTCTCAAGAGTGTTTGGATCGTTTACAGAAGAATAAACAAGATTTTATTCCTCGATTTGTTACAATGGACGAAACATGGACATGCCATTATACACCTGAGACAAAAGAACAATCCAAACAATGGACTGAAGCCGGTTGTCCAGCGCCAAAGAAGGCAAAGACTATTCCATCGGCTGGAAAGGTCATGACGTTGATTTTTTGGGATACAAAGGGTATTTTAATGATTGGTTACTTGGAAAAAGGTAGAACAACAACGGTGAATATTATTCAAACCTTCTGAGACAATTGGATAGAATAATTCGTTAGAAGCGGCCCGGTTTGAATAAAAAGAAAATCATCTTTCACCAGGACAACGTTCCTGACCACAAAAGTGTTGTTGCAGTGTCAAAAATCAACGAGTTATTCTACGATTGGCTGGAACATCCAACTTATTTTCCGGATTTAGCATCTTCTGATTTCTACCTATTTTCAAAACTTAAGACATTCCTAGCTGGTAAACGTTTTTCGTCCAATGAAGATGCCATAGCCGCTGTCAGCGAGTATTTTGAAGAGCTCCCGGAATGTCACTTCAAAGAAGGAATTGAACTTTTGGAAAATCGGTGGTACATATGCATTGAGGACCAGGGAGATTATGTTGATAAATAAAGTAATTTTCGAACTTAAAACATGTTTTCTTCATTTCCGCTCCGTGAATTTTTCTGACAGCCCTCGTATATATATAAAAGAAATTCAGGGTTAAATTTTTGACTGAAAACCCCAAAAATTGTTAAACAATTTGTTTTCAAGTTACATGATCTTAAATGTTTAATGTATACCTATTAAAATCTCAAAGATAAGTTCATGGATCTTCAGACATTGTCTGGCTCATTTACCAATAGCGCGTATTTGATGTTCCTCTCTGCGAACCGCATCATTCAAAATGCAATGAATTTGCCCATCTCACTTTTCAACTAGCCTTACATACAAAGCTCTAATGGAGCGAGTTGGTGAATGACATTATTGTTTGACAATTAAAATGTGCTAGTCTACTTCTTTAACTCAAAAACAAATAAAATTCTAATTACAACTTTTGGCTTTTTCAGTCATGTATTTATACAGAGTGTCTACTTGAAATCCGTTTTATAGGGAATACAGCTATTTTTTTATTCTGGTGAATAGTTCAGTATCAATATTAGACAAAAATGTTTCAAATAAATATTGCAGATAATAATATTCTACATTTAAAGCACTAATCAAATTTTATTTTGCACGTTTTGTAACCTCTAAAATCGAATTTGAAATTTTGTAACTCTTGCTCATTAGTAGTCGTTGGAAGTGAACAAGTGCAAATAAATGCATCATGTTTGTACTTTCAGAATAATGCCATTGAAATACTTGCAGCTTCCATTCTTGATAAAACTTTCTATTTATAAACCAAAACACAAGTAACAGTAATATAGTCATTAAAAAATTTCGTTTTATAACAAAAATAAATTAATATTTTGCGTAATAAAATAATTTTTTTAACTGTTCAAACAATGTGTATTTATTTGTAGGTTTTTTGTGTCAATTCGAACGGTATCACAACAAATGAGCAAGATTTATAAAATTTAATATTCGATCAAGTTACGAAACGTGCAAAATAAAATTTAATTATTGATTTATGTGCACACTTTTATTATGTACAACCTTTATTTGTAATTTTTTTGTGTCTAAAAGTGGAAGGTAACAAACTACAGCAAAATAAAAAAATTAACATTGTTTTTCCTATATAACGGATATCAGTAGACACCCGGTACGTAATAAACACCCAGTGACCTCTATATACAAAATGGACCGGCGGCTTGAATAACTTGCGTGTATCCACCGAGAATACCACCCGCCTGACTGGTGGGGTGTCTATCTCTCTCTAACTTTCGTGTATAGTTGGACCAAGCAGATATGCGAAAATGTATTTAAGCTTTCTTCTTCATGTTCATCGTTAATTCGTGGTATTGGTACTAGCTGATGCATGCGTACTTCTCACTGTTAGAAAGAGATAGCCACCCCACCATGACAGTTGAGTGGATACAGCTTGCGCCGTTGTAAAGAGATATGAGTCGCCGGTCCATTTTGTATATAGAGGTCACTGTAAACACCCATGCATGCCGTGTTGAAGTCTAAAGAAATTGAGTTTGTATTGCTTCATCTTTTCGGCATATTAACATATACATAGAGGTATAGATAAGTTGTTAAAATCTTACATTCAACAATCATTTGTTCATGTTTGAAACTTAGCGACCAAGAAGACTATTCAGTCAGAAATAGCAACGATAGTTTAGAAATATTGGCTAAATTCTAAAGTATATTTAAAAATAGAAAGCAATAATAATATTTAAGTCTCAATAATAACTCGGAAGAAGTGAAAAAGCAAGATTTTACATTATTCAAATGTTCATGTGTCCTCTTTGGACTTCAAACTGGCAAACACACACCAAACTATGATTTATGTTAATTATATGCATATATCACCACATTCTATTCTGTAATCTTTCTAACATCCGAACAATCATCTAGAAGAGAAGAGAGAAAAACTTACGGGGCCTTTGGAGCGAACAGGGAATTCATTAATTTTTTTGGAGGGTCTTTCCTAGGGGTAATTTCTGCTTCTTGCTGTCCCCTTTTTCGTAGTGGAGGAAACTCAGCATTATATCTCGCTTGAGATATGCGTCTTCGTTCCTCTAGGACCTTTTCAGTCGGCCATACAGTATACTCTCCAGTCCTATAGTCTCGAACGATATAGCCAAATGGATAAACGACTTTTGGATTTAGGCCTAAAGCTGCCATTTGCATAGTGGCACGTTGAAGATTATCGGGAACATTAGAGTGTTGATTTACTGGAGGCGTAAAAGCTACGTATTGCTCATTTGGAGCTGGGTCAAAGCCAGGTCCTTCTGCTTCAGCATGAATACGTGCGGGACCTGGCGGCTGGATTGTTCTTTCCTCTATAGGTGTGGAACGACGTTTGAGTTTTCCATTTTTCTTAGGCTTCATGGCTGCAGTACACAAAATTAGACTACAATTCACAAATTAAAGATAAGAAACTCACTGTCGATGAACTTCGAATTGGTTACTTTGACAGTTTTTACATTTACCGAAAAATATTATGGACCCTTTGATGTCGGTTAAGTAGATATTATTTTTATTATTATTATTTGCATTGTTTAAGTCATTTTATTTTTAAAAAATCTATATTTCAAAACGATAACTACATTTGAAATTACATCAATAAATGGAGTTTTAAGTCAAAATATTGGTCTTTTTGTGACAACGACAATAATTATAGCGATAGTGGTGCCATCTCATGCAGGATTTATATAATATTATAAGGGATAAGGGACGCATGACTCCATGCATTAAATAAACGACCGCTTATGCCTCGAATTTAAAAATTATTTCCAATTTTTAAAGAACACAAACGTGACCCCTGTGGCCCTTTTTCAAGGTCATCTTTAAGAAGCCGCGATGTGACGCCTGGCAAATATCCTCCATCAGTGGCGCAGCCAGTATTTATCCATGGTGGAGGCTAAAGACCGTATCCCACGATGAAAAATACAAGCAACTTGAGTTGCCGATATCGGCAACTTGACGGTTATTCTATCCCACGGAATGTATGTTTCCTTAAAATCTAGGGAAATACGTTGCTTAAAGTTTCTACCAGATATAGGGACATTTTGATATTTGATCTTTAACATCCCATAAAACTGGGTAACTTTTCATGAGATTGATCTATTCCACTCCCACATGTTCATTATTTAAAATAGCAGTCTTCAATTGTATGTACTTAATATGCGAGCACACGTATTGTTGACAATAAAAGTATGATTTTGACAAGAATGACGCCTGCGTGATCATACGATGCTTCAAACATAAGTTATTTTTGGTTGCTGTATGCTGCACCTGTGATCTAGCGCATGCGCTCAAATGAGTTGCCCCTAGAAAGTTGCAGTTATCGAAAAAGTTTAGCTGCATACATCTAAACTAATTGCAGCTAAAAAGTTGCCTAGCACACAGCGTTTTGTCACACATACGAGCAACTGTTGCCGTTAACTACAATAAATTGCCGATACGTTGTATCGTGGGATACAGGCTTAAGAGATTAAGACAAGAAACATACAAAACATATATAAGTACTGTGTAATGGAATAAATAATGATTTTATTGATTAATTGCATATTGTATAAATACACATATATTTTTCATAAATAATATAAAGTACCAATATATTAAAACAAAATTAACAATTATTATAAACAATATAAAAAAAACTAATAAGAAAAAAACAGAAATAAATACCTACGGTAATTAATACTTTCATTTGTATATATTTATAGTATAATTCGCCTCGGCTTCATAGTGGTTAATACTTTTCATTGATGTAATCAAATATCCATTGTTGTAATCAAAATTATATAAAATAGAATTACTTATTTGAAATAATTAGACGTTTTTAAATATGATTTTAAAACCAATACCTAACCGTAATTTATTTCGTCCGTCTAGGAGGGGCTAAAGTCCCTTAGCTCCCTCCTTTGCTGCGCGACTGCCCTCCATAATTCAGACATCGTGCGAATAGAAGCCGAGTGACACACCCAAAAATGAGTAATACATCCTAATGATATATTTATATTCTATTCCGCGCGGAAACCAAAATATACTTGATGACGGACTAAACAAAAAAATACTGCGTGCCTGAATGTCTGGTCGCGAATCTAGTGACCCGGATTTGATCCCCAGCGACGCTAAAATTATTTTGCAATGTAAATTACCCGGGAGCATTTAGACTCAAAAAGAGCAAATAGGGGAAAGTTTCTCAGTAGTCGTGATATTTGGTACCTTGATGTTTTTGGGTCGCTGAACACGAATCTGAGGTTTGCCAATTCCGATTTTGGCCGGAAACTTGTTTTTTTGGCCAAAAACTTTTAAATTTTGTTTTTTTTTTTTGTTTTTGGCCTATAACTCGGAATCTATACGTATTTCGATAAGATCACTGTATACAAAATTAAAGTAAATAAAATTTCCTACATTCTTCATATAAAAAGTTTTTTTGTACGACCAACCCTTCAGCCGCTAAAGTGCGCCAAAAATAGGTCAAAAAACTAAGAAGTGCGAAAAATGTTATTCACAACTAATTTACGCGGAAACTACACATTTTACATTAATGTTAACTATATATGAAATGAAAGGTGATGAAATGCACTTACAAATGCATAAAATACATTGAAAATAAATTTAATGTACGTTACATATCGGGATATAATGTAAAGTCCGAATAAAAAAATAAAAAAAGTAATTCGTGATAAACTTAATATACAAAGAAAAGTGAATAATAATGAAAAAGATTACCTACATATAAATGATATAAAAAATATATGTGAACATTATAAGTAATAAGAAGACAGGAGCCTTAGTCTGGGATCAGCTTCAACAAAAGCTTTGATATCTATATAGGAGAGACAGAAAAAAGTCGTACGGAATTATGTGGTACAGAGTTATCTAAAATGATATTGTTGCATCCCTCTTGTGGATCAAGGTCAAAGTTTTGTGTGACTGAGTCCTCAGATTAATTTCCCCTTTTCGTCTTCTTCCTTTTCTTAGTGGGATCAGAAAAAGAAAAACCTTACCTTGATTCACATATGATTTCCTATATTTTTTATGTACACACACAGATGTTTTCCCCATCAGACCCTCCACTTTCCATCCTTTTACTAGCTTTACTAGCATCTAAAAATGATGCAATACCTTGTTCTTTCACCGTTGTTACTTTTCCATGACAACACACAAATAAAATATTCCGACATCACTACAAACTCACGTCGGAAATTTCCAAATTATGGAGAGAAATGATCCCTGAACAAGCTCAAAAATAAAACTGAGGAGTCTGCTTTTGGGTTTTACACGGCCAGGATTCAAAAGGGGTGTCCTTGAAAGGGACTTCCAAAGGGGGCCCTCGCCCCACTCAAATAATTCAATATTTGCTCAAATAATCATTCTCTTCACTTTTTTTGAAGTGAAAACTTCTTCAGGTGCACATTACACACTTTTTCCTGGACAGAGAACAAGGCTGATCCGTCACGTGTTACGTGTCACGGTCATTCGAGTAAACTCGAGGAGAGTCGAACGTGGCGTCATGTTAATTCAGGTGACCTGATCCAACGTTACGTTATTAATACAAGGCCGGGAAACTGGGAAACATCACAATATCTGTCAAAAATTCAAAAACTCGCCGTTTTAGCGTGAGTTATTCCTGCTGTCACTGCTGCCATTACCGATATCTCATTGGTACATTCAGCTTAACACTCCCAGTAATGGGTAATATACCGTGAAATATTTGTATAGTTATTTATACATAAGTAAATAAAATATTGCTTACATGTGTATTTGTTGTAGGTTTTATTTGTTTATAATTTTTAAAAACCGTACTAACAGCGTTAGAACGTGGTTACCACCGCTAAATTGATATTTTGAAAGTTTTAAAATGACATTTACGACAACAGGAATAAATCGCGCACTCATTACCGGTTTTAAAACTAGAGTTTTTGGGTTTTTGACCAGATTTTAAAATAAAATTTGAGTTATTTTAATAATAATAATATATTTATTTCTGTAGACACAATACAATGTGTATAGAAATTGTCAGTTTACAATAAAAAAAAATATAATACAATGCATCCACAATAAAAGAAATTATACATAAGAAATTATATCATTACATGTTCAAATAATCATTTACTTCGTAAAAATTGTGCTGCAGTAAGAAAAGTTTTAACTCTTTTTTAAATTTTATCTCATTCGTTTGATTTTTAATAGAATCAGGTAATTTATTAAATATTTCAAGACCGAATCTGTCAGGGGAATATATAGCAACATTCACTCTTGAGCCTGGGATATAAAATTTGTTAACATCCCTAGTGTTATAATTATGCCGATTACAGATCCTATCAAAAGAAGATTTATTTTTATAAATAAACAAACAGATTTCAAGTAGAAAGATACTTGGAACAGTGAGGATATTAATTTTTTTTAAAATGTCTTTACAAGATGTTCTGTAGCTTACTCCAGCTAGGCATCTCATAATTCTTTTTTGTGCCAAGAACACTCCTTCTGCTGCACAGGAAGAACCCCAGAAGCAAATACCATACCTGAGGCGTGATTCTATACATGCAAAATAAAACATTCTAAGTTGATTATTATTCAAATATTCTTTCAAATGGCGTATTTGTAGCAAAGGGAACTTAAAGAAGTTATTATTCCCTGACAATGCTCTTTCCAGTTTAAATTTTCTGTAACTGTTATTCCTAGAAGTTTAGCAGAATAATTATTAGTTTTTGTATTACTACCGGACTGAATATTTACAGGTTGTTCATTATGATGACGCTGGTGTAATTTAAATTTTAATATCTTAGTTTTATTATCATTAAGAAATAATTTGTTTTCATTACACCATGCAATAAGAGACTGAATGTTTTCATTGCACTCATTAATTAAATTATTGTTAACTGGATCTGAAATAATTAATGTGGTATCGTCAACATAGAGCACTGGAAGACAGTTATTAGAGAGTACCGAACAAAAATCATTAATATAAATTGTGAATAATATAGGCGATAGTACTGTTCTTTGAGGAAGTCCTGTGTTAGTATGCACTAAGAAAGAGTGAGCTCTATGTTTGTTTGAAGAACTGTCTAAATAATTAAGATTTCTCCCAAGAAAATTAAAATTCTTTCTTGAAAATTATGTTATAATTTTGACATCTTATAAAAGAAATATGAATGTAAGCCCAGCACACTTAAACAATTAAGTTTATAATGCTGCCGGAAGCAGTCAAGAGATGGCATTGCTGTACAATTCAAATGTCAACCATTTAAGTTTTCACTTCGGACATATGGTCTGAAGCACACACAATTTTCTATTTTATTTGGACTACATATTATATCCAGATATGTCATGTACATTAAATTTATTTTTCATAGGCCAAAAACCAAAAAAAGTACCAAAATTTAGAAGTTTTTTTGCCAAAAAATCAAGTTTCCGGGCCAAATCGGAATTGGCAAACCTCAGATTCGTGTTCAGCGACCCAAAAAACATAAAGGTACCAAATATCACGACTACTGAGAAACTTTCCCCTATTTTTCCTAAATGCCCCCGACTAAATAGCACAAAATTGACTCCAATGTTACATTCTCCATGCCCACACAATACGAATTTTATTATCATTACCGAAATCTGTGTACAAGTTAGATTGGCACAACCAGCAATGGGTAATATACCGGGATAATAAATTATTATTATTATTACTAAGATCAGAGGCGTAAATAGCCTATGGCCGATATGGCCACGGCCATAGGCGCCTTATTGGAAAGGCGCAAAAATGATTAAATTACGATTGATATTGTGATAGAATTTTTAATTACATGTCATACTTTCTATATCGACTGTATTCAACATAGTTCCCCGCATGAGCTATGTCCCATGCTAACTTCAGACTGTATTTTATAACGCAATACGCATGCGTTAGTTTGAATAGCTGTCACATTTCTAGCGGTAAATACGAAATGTGACAGCTATTCAAACTAGTGCATGCGCACTGTATAATGAAATTTAAGAATGGGTTTGCGGGTTGCGTCGAATTTGTTGCCATTTTGTATTTTTTTATTTACCGCTAGAAAAAAATGTGACAACTATTCAAACTGACGTATGCGTACTGCGTAATACAGTGTGAAGTTAGCATGGGAAAGAGCTTAAAATAGAGTCTGAAGTAAGGGACAAAACATATGATTTTAACTAAGAGTTATAAAAGCAAAACTGAAACAAAATGAACTGTCAAATGATAGATTTATCATTGTTGTCAACAAAACGATGCAACCTAACCTAACCTAACTAAGGCCCGATATTGTCATCTCTGGTTAAACTGCCGGTTAACTTAAAAAAAATTAAAATTTTAACCAGAAATTGAAAAACCGGCCCTTAGTAGTCTAAGTTAATTAATTAATAATAATATATCATCACGGTATATTGCCCATTTCTGGGTGTGCCAATCTACTTTATCACAGATATCGATATGATGATGACATATTTGTACCTCATGGGCACTCATTGATGGCGTATTAATTAATTCTTTAATATACGAGTTACATATTGTATCATGCGAATATGCTTATATGTTTTATAAATGTATAAGTTTTTTTTACCATGCTTGAATACTATTATATATAGATCTTATTATTTTACACGCGTGTACTTATAAAAGGCGCATTTTTGGTGGCTGGCCATAGGCGCCTTAATTGCTAGTTACGCCTCTGACTAAGATAATTAAGAAATATAATGACGCCTGATAAGCGCCTTAAAGTAGATTTACGCTAAGAAAAAACGCCTCTCCGTATTGTGGGACCGAAAGAGAGAGCACAGTAAGAGGAGGATCTACCTGACGTAAAAGATATGGGAGAAAACTATCTCTTTGTAACTATCTTTCGTAACTTGTGTTACTGCAAAAATGTAGCTTCATTACAAATCTAATATTTATATTAAGTAAAATGAGTCTACTGGCGAATTTTATCAGATAAAAATTTCTTTTTCGGCGATGAATTTGAAATTTGGCTATTTACAATAATGAGAAAAAAACTTTGGTATACTTAAAGAATAATATATACATATTTGGAAGGACCCCTAATTTTATGGGATCCCTAGAAAGGAGCAACTGGAGACAGATCCAAAGGAACAAAAATGTTCTAAGAAAAATAAGCAATTCTACACTTATAATAGTAGTATTAAGTGTATTTGCTAAAATCTAATTCATAATATGTAGTTTCCGACGATTATGTAATTAGTTAATGATCTTTTAAGATCATTAACTAATTATTTAGATATATAATCTGCTCGTATTTGATTTTTAAAAGAAAAATAGTTTACAATATTTTATATACCGTGTGTTTATGGTTAGAAGTGAACATAGTGATTTAACATAGGATTTTAGTTTTACGCAATTTCCAGATCTCTCTTTTTACAGAAAAAAACTGTATAATAATAAAAAAGTTGCTTACAAAACTATTTTTACATTTTTTAATATGTTTTTGATTTTTTTACAATTAATAAAAAAAATCAAAATTTTGGTTCATCAGTAGCAATAAACATAGCACTTGTTTTCTTTTTTTCTAATTTTCATTAATTTAAAAACAATAAATGTCAACTTATGTTATACAAAATATATCTCGTAGGTATTCTTTTATTTCGTATAAATATTCGTATTTCCACCATAACATTTTTTTCATATTAAGGCCTATTTATAACAACGCAACGCAAGACGTAACGCAAACGCAATAGGTAACGTAAGAAGTTAAAACACATGCTTGTAACACGGCCCATTTATATCACCGCAATGCAATAGGTAACGCAATGAACGATACGCAAGAGATGGCCAACTTTTAACTTTATGCGTGAAATCGTGCGTTGCCTCTAGCGTGTAACCAATCACTTGTCAGTATTTTCGCAAGAAGCGCGCGCATCTTGTAATCTCGAAATGTTATAATTATTTAGTTGAGTCATACAGTTGTGTACACAGAAAGAAAAAGAATTGAAATATTGTCTAATTATAATTAGATATTATTTTATTAGGCAACATGTCTAATAATTTAGTATAATTTCATCATCTATGGCACAACAGCCCTTGTAGGGCCAAGGCCTCAAGTACCGTAGGTACTCGTTTCGTGACCGTAGTACTAGAGCAGTCGGTGTACTTAATCCGTGCGACGACCACTGATTGCTATGCAACCAGTGCGGCAGCGGAAATACTCCTTCTACAGCTAGCACCACCTATGATTTAACATGGACAACTGGTCGGGTCATCGCATGCGAGTGCGATTAATGCCTGATATTGTGGCATTTTAACGACTACGCACTTAGCCGGCCGGTATATTCGAACCGAGGAACCTCAGATTCGATCTGAACATGTAGAGACGCTTTAACGCGCACGACCACTACACCGGCTTAGTATAATTTACAAATATTAATTTAGCATTTTAATTAAGTCGAAATAAATAATAAATATTTTATAAAAAATTGTTAATTTAAATATGTAAATAGTTATTTCAATTACTTATTTTATTTAATTGTACTATATTTTGGCTTCACTATTTTTGTCCTACAATTTTCCGTAATTTATCTAATGAATTAGGTAAGTAAATAGAAAATTTAAATATATATTTAGTTAATTTCTTCATTTATGTTTAGTTTGTTCAATACTAAATGTAGTTATTTTTGTATTTAATTTTACTATAAATTGTTATTACAAATTTAGAAAATTTAACTAAATCAACTTAGATAATTTAATGAAAACATATTAGTAGGCTGAAAATTACAGATTTGCTTAGTTAATTTAACTACAATTTAGAAGGTTTTTTTTCTGTGTAGTGAGTTCCGATTTGCACTATGCATTCTGATTGGATAGCAGCAACAAATTTAGCGTGGTTATAAAATACACACTTTGCGACTGCGTTACCTACTGCTTTGAGTGCTTGCGTCGCGTTGATATAAATAGGCCTTTAAGGACAAGTTCCTCATTCGAATAAACATTCATTATTTAATTTACTTAGTGATGCCGCGAGATCTTGCATTTTCGAATTTTCGAGACGAGAGTAATGCCCTCGAGATTTGCTCGAGACGAGAGTAGATATTCGAGATCTCGATTATACTATTTTTTATATTACATAAATATTTCTAATTAAAATAAAATATTTGTCGGTATAAGTAAATATTTTATTTGCCTCTTCATGCCGCCTCGGTGGCCGAGCGCGTTAAGGCAGTGTTTTTAACTTAAAAACAGACGCAAACCAATATGCTATCGGCGCTATACTATCACAAGGACCTATAGGATCTGACCTACCCATCGCATATGCGAGTCGAACTCTAAATAGCTCGGAAATAAACTATAACACAATTGAAAAGGAATTACTTGCTGTCGTATAGGCTACCCAAAAATTTAGACATTACTTATGGTAGAAAATTTAAAATTATAACCGACCACAAACCTTTATTATACTTACCTTCACTGAAAGAACCCCATTCAAAATTAATGAGATGGCGACTGAAGCTAGAATAGTACGATTATGAAGTAATTCATAAAAAAGGCTCTCTGAACAAAAAAGCAGACACATTATCATGCATTGAATTAAACATAAATACTTTAGATCCATATTCACAAAACCTTTACGATCTCATTGAAAATTTTAATGAAACTTATTTCAACCCCGACAATGGAAAACAATCCTTAATTGTAGAACCAGACGAAGACGAACAGCAGGATCTCGAAACTGACCAAATAATTCACTCAAATCCCGAACACCCTATTATAGGCATACCAATCACCGAATCACCTGTAAATTTTGGTAAAAACCAAATTTTTATTTCCCAAGTTAAACACTCCCCTTCTAAACCAAAAATTTTATTGCGATAAAATGAGAATTCACCTCCAAATTTCTGAAACAGATTTTGAACAGGCCACAGTAAATTTTATAAAAGAATATATTTCACCGAATGTGAAATACTACCTATATTTTGAAACACCCATTTATGAGTAATTTAGTAACGTACTACAAAATTATTTTAAAAACTCAGAAATTAAATTTGTCAAAAGCAACATAAAATTAATAGACGTAGAAGAAAAGGATGAAATGTTACAAGTAATAAAAAACTACAACGAATCTAAGACAAACCACCGCGGAATAAATGAAGCCCTAATAAACCATTAGACATCATCCACATTGACACACTCTCTCTAGAAAACACCAAATTCCTTACTATAATTGACGCCTTTTCTAAATATGCTCAAGCATATAAAGTTACATCCACAAATGCTATAGAAATTGCCAATAAATTGACAAGATTCTTCTCACATCACGGTATACCCAAATTAATAGTAGCAGACAATGGGCTCGAATTCAAAAACAACGTCGTAAAAAAATTATTAAGCCTGCATAAAATCGAAATTCATTTCATTTGCTCACAAAACCCAAATTCCAACGGGTTAGTCGAACGCTTTCATTCAACCCTGGTAGAACACAATCGTTTATTCAATCTGCAGGACTACTTCAAAAATGAACTAATTCAAGATAAAGTAAATTGTGCAATCCTGGCTTATAATAATACGAATCATATCACGACAAATCTAAAATCAGTCGAAATTATTAACGGACACTTAAATACAAATTCCCCACTCGATATAGAACTTGAGAAACAAATAATGCAAGATTACATTCAGAAACATAAGGAAAACACAAATTTAGTTTATAAAAATATTAATAATAAACTGCAGACAGATAAAACTAAAACTATTACGCGAGGAACTTCCCGACATGCAAAAATTCCCAACGTGGCGATCGAACTAGATTCTATCTCCGAACTTAAACCATTAAACAAGTTCGAAGATACAGAGTACTACGAAGACTAAATCGAAACCGATAACATCAACTACCCAGTGTGAGCACTGTATGTAATAATCATCACCGGCGCCATACCTCCAAAAAACGTTCATCAGATATAAAAGGAGAAAACAATCCAAGGCCGAAGACATTGAACTTCAACCGCCAACTTCACCCCCTAAATCAGCGCTGAAGCTACCCGATGAAAACCAATTTTAGCGAGGGAGGAGTTACCGTTGCCCAAACCGCCGAATTGCAGTTCCCAGGCGCCGAACCCGACACCTGAGTTTCCTGTTTCCAGACTATTGTGTAGTATATATATATATATATATATATATTAATTATTGTTTATTGTTACCTCTCGCTAAGAGAGGTATTGGATTCATGCTAAAATTTGCATATCCAAATTTTAGTGAATAAGCACGATTTAAGGTCCCTAGAATTTGATTATAACATTTTTAAAATTATGTCTGTGTGTGTGTGTGTGTGGATGTGTGTGTATGTATGTCTGGTTATTGGAGAGACAATTCTTCAAAAACAATAAGATTTAAGACCTGTTTAACTATGAATTCCTCAATCCGACATTCTTGAAAAGAGCTGAAAAGGATTTGGTAACAATTGGATAACCGGAAGTGGTAGTTTCCATCTATTGCTCTTAAATTTTTTATTATATCTTGTATAGATTTAGAGATAAAGACACTATAATGTATAGAATAATCGAATATACTCCTTTGCCAGGAAACCAGTTGACAAATTCAAATGTTTATAACACAGTTTGTAAATGACAGATGTCAGTGTCAAAAATCAACAGTTTTAGTGACATTCTGATAGTTTTTTCTGAGAAGTACATTTAATCTTTTTTATTGTTTTATTAATTAAATATTTAAAATTATAGGTAAAATGCATACATCCATCAGAAATACCGCCAATCTGGTTAATAAATTGTGCTGGCCACAACAGATTTTTTTTTTTGCTTCATGCTAAAGAAGTCCAGTAATTTATGATTATATCTCAAAGTAACTACAAGAAAAGCTTTTTAAGGGAATCCTGTCCAAAAAAATGCGCTGTATAAAATATAAAATTTTTCCGAAAATCCGTGCACTGGAACCTCCCGCCAATTGGGAAAATTGGTGGTATATTTAAGTTTTTGGCCATTTGCTCAAAACAATTATGAAAAATATTTAAATTACTCGCAAACCAAACAATATTACGTATTTAATACTTAGTCTAGGTTTCACTATTTATACCAGTTTACATTCGTCGTGGCATTGAAAGAAGTAAATTATCAATGATTTTCTTTTTATAAAAATTGTCAACGTTCTGCTGCATTTTTTATTTTTTAATCAAAAATACCCCGACCTTTTGTGAAATAAACCCTTATTTTTCTACCTAATAACTGGACTATTACATAATATTAAACCAACAATACGAATATGTAGTGATAGCCAACATACACTTTTCAAAGTCAAGCAAGTGACAGAGAACTGGGACTGGGGTTACACCGCTGCAGCGAAGACAAAACCCATGCACAACTAAACCTTTATTCTGTTATGGCTGTAAAAATACGTAGAATGCAGCATGTACTCGACCGTCTTCCTAATAGAGAGTTATTGCAGCTTCAACGCAAAAATAACGTGCATTTTAAAGTCACCTGACAGCCCGAGTGCGCATGCGTACTAATAAGGTTCACGTTAAATGAATAAGGAGACACGTTATATGCAATGGAATAGCGAGCGTTTAGCGTCACACGCAGTGAACTCTATTCTACGTACATGGAATGGAAACGTGTACACCTATAGCATTGTAAGGGGCTGGTCATGCGAACTGTCAGAAATTCCACTAGTTCCACCAGTTTCACGCATGCGCAGAGCACAGCTCATGATTTTCCAGAGGTTTTAATATATTTCGGAATAGGTACTTTTACTAATTATTCACTGAACAGCGGTTATGAAAACATCGTTCTTTGAACAGTTTGGTTGTACTTTGAGTTCGTTTTAATTTTTTTGGAAAAATCTACTCGTACTGCGGGTTGCTTAGAAATTTGAATTACCACGCCAGCAACGTTCGTTTCCGTTCCATAGTAGTATAGAGTTCATTGGTCACACGTTATGCATTTTTTGAGGTTATGTTTCGGTGAAAAATGTGGATGTAACCATAGAAAACATATACTAACGTACGTAACGTATGTAACCTCGTTTGTATTGCTTTTAGCGTTAACGTTAGCGTGAATACACTAATTAAATGCGGTAAACATTGAAATTGAAAGTCCTTTATTTCTAAAATAAAGTATTTTCTTCATAAGGTTAACGTTTATGTTTTTTCATCTTAGAAGTTGCAATAACTCCCTAATAACGCACGGGCAACTTACGTTGCCAGTCTTTAATACATTATATAGTCAATGTTTATACTCAAATATTATTTAAAACATTAATTTTAAATGAAATATTAGCTTAAATAGTTATTTTTGACACTAAGATTCGATTTAGCAAATTTAAATCAAAGCACAGCACTGTATTCGCGTGTAATGGCTGTAGTTTTTTCGGACGAACTTTTAAGTTATACATATAGTGTATTCCGAAATTAAACCACGGTAACCACTGAAAATGGTTACGGTTTAACCGCGGTTCGACACGGCACTGGAAAAATGGACCAGCTAACAGTTAACCACAACTTGACAAATTTAAAATAGTTGTTGAAACTACTACTCACCCTACTTACTGCTCATCTGCCCTGCGCCAAATTGTAACCACACCACAACCGCCGATCTAGCGAGGTTAGCGTGGTTCACTGATCTCCACACATATCTGGACGCAATGTTAAACCTTTGTGACTAATTGAATGCCGCCATGTTGGAGGATTTTGGCGCAATTTTAGTTGGAGATGAAACCTTCCTAGATACTTTAAAGTTAAAAGTTACGTGATCTTACAGGAAATTTTCCGACAAATTTCATGGTGTTATTCGTAATTGAAGATATCGTTCTGTTTTTTTCAGATTATTATTTATTTATATTTTGAGAATGGGTTTATATAACAAAAATATCATATTTATTTCTAAAATGATAAGAAAAATAATAAAAACTAGCATTCGAACATGTTAGTTTTGGATTTTGCAGCACAAGAAACACTAAGCCAGAAACTTTTCATCCTTACGAGATAGACCCTAATATACAGCGACAGAGTTGTAGTAAATGAATTAAAAAAAATTTTTATTTGAATTTTTTTTCCAAAATCTTTATCGGTTTCGAAAAAAAACGAACACAAGTTTTGACATCGTAATTTTGGAAAAAAAATTAAAATATAAAACTTCTTTAATTCATTTACTACAACTTTGTCGATGTATGTTAGGGTCTATCTCGTAGGGACGAAAAGTTTCTCGCTTATTGTTTCTTGTGATGCAAAATCCAAAATAAACGTGTTCGAATGCCAGTTTTTATTATTTTTCTTATTATTTTAGAAACAAATATGATGTTTTTATTACAAAAGCACATTCTCAAAACATAAATACATAATAATCTGAAATAATCAGTACGATATCTTCAATAACTACAAAGATATGAGAAGCTAAAGTTAAAAATTGTGAAGACATTTAATTGAGATGATTTTTTCAAGAAATATGAATTTTCAAATGTTCGCAAAGAGGTAGAAGATTGTGAATAACACCATTAAATTTGTTGGAAAATTTCCTATAAGATCACGTAACTTTTAACTTTAATGTAGCTGTTATGATTTATTTAATTATATTTTAAGTTCGTCTTGTCCTACCTTGTGATGGGCAAGCTCGTAGAACTTATCAGGATTCTGACACCATTGAGCGATCTGTGGGCTGTGGTAGAGGGTTAGGTTTCCATAATTTATACCTTTTTCGAGTGCAAGATCAGCGGTTCCCAGGATCATACCACTGGACTACGTGACAATTAGAAAATAACATGTTTGTGAAAAGCGAATTCCGCGAATATGAAAGTTCACTAAGTTCATACACGTGTCTATTCTAGTAATAGGAGGGTAAGAACATAACATAGCTACAAAGGTTTCCATCTCCAACTAAAATTGAGCTGAAATCCTCCAACATGGCGGCGTTCAAATAGTCACAAAACGCTGTATTTAACTTGGCCTCTGCACGCTATCCAGAAATGAATAGAGATCAGTGGCGTGGTTACAGAAAAGTTACCAGCTTTCAGTAACCGCGTTCCGAAAATATATCCAGTTACTGAAAAAGTAACCGCGGTTAGCGTGGTTCAATTTCGGAATACACTAATAGTATTCTTGACGTAAAAATGTCATTACGCAATAAAAAATGTATGATTCTTGATGACATACATACGTATAAGAAATATGTAGCTTCTTTTTGTCACACACGTTGTAGAATGTGCTCATGACGATATATGCCATAACTCTGTTCAGATAATAATTTGAAAATGTCAACATTCGACACAGCGTATACATTGTCGTGTGTTTTAGAATTTTTGTGTTTCGTGTTGAATGACGTGATTTATCAATAACGCCATTAAAAAAAAAAAACTTTCGAAAATGGCTATAATGGTTTTGTTTGCATGTGCGTTTCTTAATGCAGAAAAAGATAGCTTCTTAGTAGGTGTTAATACAGATTATAGAGCGATTTGAACAACCTATACATGAAGTATCCGTTTATAAAACTAACCAGCAAATATGTCGCTTATTATTACTTTTAACGGTTTCAATAGGGGTTTCCGATTAAGCGAATTTTAGCGCCCCGTCGCGGTATTTTTGTGAACTACGCGAACAAACAAATAGCTGTCATCGTGCCACCATCGTGATGTCAGCTATCAATTTGTTGTTTTATATTAAAAATATGGGTATTAGGTGCGCATATGATCTCTGTAAGAGTGATTCCAGGTACAAATATAAAAAACATATGAGAGGAGTTAATTTTATTCCATTTCCTAAGCCTCACGAAAATATAAAAAAAATGTAAATTATGGGTGCGAGCCATCAATACTGGGTAATATATTATCACTGCGTCCTGCATTTATACAATTTTGTATTCTGAAAACGTTGAAACATTTTCAGTTAACAAAAATAAACAATACAACATATCTGAACTAACCTTAAGATTAGATCGCTCTTTTTTCCGCCTTTTTGCAGACCCCGGCACTCTAACCACCTTCTTAGTTCATTCACCGAATGATTTTCAATGTTTTTCTTTTTTAATTTACCAATTAACTACAGGCAGAAATTATATTTGCTTTTTGTTTGTCCGTATAGTTCAAGATTTCATCGCAGATGGCGTACTTTGTGACGTCACGATCGGAAACCCCTATTGTATAAGGTATAATATAAATTAAGTATAAACTCCTCTATAAAATTTCGGAAGTGGTTTAACATTATTACTTCCCGTTTTCGAGTTGAATTGAATACCTTATATATTTTTCAAAATTTAAAAAATACTTGCATGAAATTATTATAAAATCATATTATAACAAAATAGAATGGCGAATGATTTAAATATTTCATTTTCATTAAATCAGTGGCGGATCTAGGCCATTTTTACAGTGGCTCGAGCCACTGTGAAAATTCTCTGAGCCACTGTAACTTTTTTTAAAATTATTTTAAATGTAAATGAAATATTTCAAAAATCATTTTATTTGCATATTATTTTTGATTGAATTAAAAGAAATATATCAGATTACTAACTTGAAATGATCTGTATTACATGGTGATTATACGTAACGTACCTGTAGTATTATATTTATTTTTCTAAATAATAAAAAGCATTATCTACTCGCATACTATTTACTTTTTCATTTATTTAAAAAAAAATCCAGAATCGACATGTCTATATTGTATATAACTTAATATGTAGTATTAATATTAGTAATAATTTTTACTTATGCTTAATTTCACATTAATTTCATCTCTTGTTTATTGCAGATAAACTTTAATTAAATAATTCAAAACAATAGATTCATTAACTTTAATGTCCAAATACTGTGAGAATAAAGTAAAAATTGTAGCTTTTCATCTCAGAAAAAAATGTTGGTTACTTTCAAAAAAATTACCTACGCTTCAGTGGCGGTCTTAGGGGGTAGCCTCACGCAACAACCCGAGTAGAAACAAGTTGATATTTAAAACTTATTTCTGTACATGAAAGGAGGAAAACATGCTTTTGCACAGCCCTTGAAAAAAATGGGGTCCCGTGGTCGCGTGCCTGAGTGTCTGATCGCGAACCTGGGGGAACCGGGTTCGATCCCGACAGACGCCAAATATTTCCAATTTTAATTGGCACAAAAGTGACCCCTGTGGTGCACTCTCCACACCAGCTATGAGTGCCCGTGAGGTGACGCCTGGTAAGCGCCCACACGGTAAAATATATCATCATCATTACCGATGTCTACATGTGTTGTAGATACTGGCACACCCAGAAATGGGTAATATGCCGTGATGATATATTTATTTATTTATATACTTGAAAAAAATGTAACTTTTAATTCTAAGGCATTTGACCTTGAACTAAAAAAAAAACCTTGACATTTCTATTACAATAAAAATGTCGAATTTGGTAACTAAGTAATCAACATGTCCGAATTAAAGGAAAATGATACTTTTCATTTAAATATAGGCTAATCGGATTTTTATTGAGGCATAAAAATAGAACTTTATTATCAATTTTCAGGAATATGTACAAACGAAATTTTGACTATTACACATAGTCTTAATAGTACAGTTTGAGTGAAATATTTTCAATGGTATCTTTCACTAAACGGATAATACTAAAACGAATTACTTTTTAAGTTTTCTTATCACTGATAGAAATATATTTCTAGTATACCTTGGAAACAAAACAAATTAAAAATATTACTGGTACGCCTGATTTTAAATTTCATGCTGAAAATAAGTGAACAAATCAGTAATTTAAAATTCTAGAAATATATTCGAAGATACCCGTAAAAATATCCAACTCTCGACAATAGTAACTATATATTTCTCATTCAAAATTCTGTTAATTAAACAAACAAAAACTTATCCTAATATTTCTTAGTGAACAGAAAATAATTAGCAGAATTTCAAAGTGCGAAATTGTCCATAAATATCTATAAATTCGTTCCATTCACTCCGAATCAATTAAATAATACAAATATACTGCTGCATGCACGAAAATTAAATATGTCGACTAAAAAAATAACGAAAAGATATATATATATACGAGTACAGTGGCATTCGATTCACTGCTCTATGAAAATTAACAATCTTAACCACAATTTTAATCACACAGTTTGGGAGGCAAAAATGCAAATATAACAAAATGTAAACGTATCGTACTACAGGACCGATTAATTTTTCCGATTTAATTTTCGTTTCTTATTAACCGGGTCATCATTCTCGCTTTTGGTGCGTTGTCGCTTCCGAGGAAGTTTTGTTTTCGTCCCGTCATTAGATTTTTGATCCGATATCTTATTTTGATCTTTTATAGACTCTCTAGATTTTTTAAAAGATGTTGATTCTGAACTATTAACTTGAGGGTGTTTGAGAACGTCTGTTAATACTACAGAAACTTTAGTTGTTAAGCATTCTTCAATCAATGCTTTTTCCATCTTACTTTTATAGTTATGTTTGTATAATATTACAGAAACTTTAGTTGTTAAGCATTCTTCAATCAATGCTTTTTCCATCTTACTTTTATAGTTATGTTTGTATAATATTTTTGATTTACGATTATTGATTTTTAAAATCTTATTTTTAGTATCAAGAAGAGGGACACGTCTTCGAACTGGTTTAACATCTGGAAAAACTGAACTTACGTCCGACGTCCCCAAATTAATTTTAACTGTACGGCCACTACGAGTTTCAGTGGAATTGTGGTCTAGTTTATTGGTACCTATTTTACTGTCTTCTACTTCACTTTTATTTTCTGATTGGTTTACATTCATATGAGATACTGATACGGCGGAATTTTCTTCATCACTACTAGATTCATCTATATCTCCGTTTGAATCAGCACTATTTGCTTCATCGTATTCACTAATTTCTGTGGTTACAATGCTTTCCTCGTCCTCTGACGTATTTTCCGAGGTGATGAGGTTTTCGTCGTCCTCTGGTTGAGCCTTGCTGCGTTCTTCATCACTACTAGATTCATCTAAATCTTCGTTTGAATCAGCAATATTTTCTTCATCGTATTCACTAATTTCTGTGGTTACAATGCTTTCCTCGTCCTCTGACGTATTTTCCGAGGTGATGAGGTTTTCGTCGTCCTCTGCTTGAGCCTTGCTGCGTTCTTCATCACTACTAGATTCATCTATATCTCCGTTTGAATCAGCACTATTTGCTTCATCGTATTCACTAATTTCTGTGGTTACAATGCTTTCCTCGTCCTCTGACGTATTTTCCGAGGTGATGAGGTTTTCGTCGTCCTCTGCTTGAGCCTTGCTGCGTTCTTCATCACTACTAGATTCATCTAAATCTTCGTTTGAATCAGCAATATTTTCTTCATCGTATTCACTAATTTCTGTGGTTACAATGCTTTCCTCGTCCTCTGACGTATTTTCCGAGGTGATGAGGTTTTCGTCGTCCTCTGCTTGAGCCTTGCTGCGTTCTTCATCACTACTAGATTCATCTAAATCTTCATTTGAATCAGCAATATTTTCTTCATCGTATTCACTAATTTCTGTGGTTACAATGCTTTCCTCGTCCTCTGACGTATTTTCCGAGGTGATGAGGTTTTCGTCGTCCTCTGCTTGAGCCTTGCTGCGTTCTTCATCACTACTAGATTCATCTAAATCTTCGTTTGAATCAGCAATATTTTCTTCATCGTATTCACTAATTTCTGTGGTTACAATGCTTTCCTCGTCCGAGGTGCTGAGGTTTTCGTCGTCCTCTGCTTGAGCCTTGCTGCGTTCTTCCCACACGCGTTTTCGCTCCTCGATTTGGCGCTCCGCTGCGGCTAACTGCTCGGCGGACGAAGCAGCTCTGGCTAGTTTATTGGTACCTATTTTACTGTCTTCTACTTCACTTTTATTTTCTGATTGGTTTACGTTCATATGAGATTCTGACACGGCGGAATTTTCTTCATCACTACTAGATTCATCTATATCTTCGTTTGAATCAGCACTATTTGCTTCATCGTATTCACTAACTTCTGTGGTTAAAATGCTTTCCTCGTCCTTCGACGTATTTTCCGAGGTGATGAGGTTTTCGTCGTCCTCTGCTTGAGCCTTGCTGCGCTCTTCCCACACGCGTTTTTGCTCCTCGATTTGGCGTTCCACGGCGGCTAACTGCTCGGCGAACGAAGCAGCTGTGGCTGCTTCTATGAAGCGCATTGCGTAACGCTCGATCGGCGTTAACTAAAGAGGATTAAATAGTAAGAACCCATCATTTCTTTAATGTGTTCAATGTTAATAAACAGGAAAAATAAAAGCGTTAGTTTCATAAATATGTTACGACTAAATATTAAAATAATGAACGACAGCAACACATGCCAAAACTTAGAACCTAATAGAATACAAGAAGAAAACTTACATGCTTCATATTCATACATCATCTAGATAAATAATTATACAGGCGTTTCAGAGCACCCGTCCCAGGGTATTTTTAGAACTATAACCTAGAGGTAATTTCCGGAAATCGAGACTACTATCATCAATTTCTTCAGATTAGATTATGTTATTCTAGTTATATAATCTCCAGGACGTCGCAGTTCTGAAAAAAAAGTCTTGCGACGGGTGCTCTGTAACACCCGATATGTATATAATTATGTTAATTCTTTTCCCTAAAACTACTATACGGAAACAAATAAAAGAATAATTAAAAATATCCAAAACCAATAAAAAATATTTCTTGCCTACCTGGTTTACGATGTTCTGCAATTCCGTCTCTCTCAAAGGAATATTCTCATCGAACTCTGCCAAATCAGCCACGACTTCTGCCTTAGCAGTCTTGGCAGCCTGGACATCTTGGTCGTCTTCGCAAGCAGCTAATGCGTTCTCTAAAGCTGACTGCGCAGCCCTATCATCTCCAGGAGCTGGTGGTGTACTCGGCTCTGAGGTAGAGGCCGCTGGTTCTTTTCGAGATTTGGCGGTTAATACTTCGGACATGCGCGCGTTTGCATCGTCTTCGTTGGTGTCAACATCGAAGAGATCTTGGATAGTTGACTGGAAGACAAAAATAATGTGTAGAGAGGAATGGGGGTTTTCACCGTAATCAAAATACAACTAGTGAAAAATAACACTCTTACACTTATAGTTATTTATGTATCAAGGCAATGAAGTTCTATTTTTTTATCATGAGTGTGGAACTTATTTGCCGAGTGAAATTGAAAGGAATAATTATTTTTACAGGTTATGTTTAAATAACTGTCAATCTAACATTCAATGTTGCTAACCGCGGATATTGAAATTATCACATAGAACATTCAAAATTAAGAGTTTTATCTCAAATATATTCATCGGAATTATTTATTTCGTTCTTCTTACACATATTTTTGTTATTTTACGTGCAAATATGCTATTCTACATCGTACATCTGCCCAAATTAACTTACATGTACGACAATTATCATATGGTTGGCAACAAAGCAATTGCATGAAATCGTCCTATAATGGATTAATTTAGTGCCGATTTCTGAGATTTTAATGACGATTTTTGTGTACTTTAGTGACGATTTCAATTAAAATATATTATAATACATTTGTGAAACCTCCAACTAAATTGCAAAATATCTTTGAAACTTATTCCTTTGATAATTATGTTTTTATGTAAAAAAAAAATCGTTGTCAACCAAGTGTATGGTTTTCAATCAATATAAAAAAGCTGCAGTTAACCGACCACGACAAGCTGTAAGAGATACAGAGGCGGATCATATGATAATGAGTGTCAAATAGACGGAGTTGTTGATATTAAAGAACTGTTTAAAAGTATGTGGTGCAATGTTGCAAGCGAGGGCTTTGCTTTCGTGACATTCAAAGGGAAAATATCTGTGTAAATTCACCTAAATAAATTCTTGAAACTATAACATTGTCTTTACAACTTCTTCAGTTTCCTTCTTAACTATTTAGTGGTGACGTATCGTTGCATGTTTAGTTTACCTACGAATTTGTTGTTTACTGGGGGGGTTATAGTTTTTATTATATGGTGTATTTCCGTTCCACAGACCGACGTTACCATTTACGCATTATAACATTTTTAACAATTAATGTTATTTACTGTCTGATTAAACTAGAATTCCTCAACATATTCAAATATTGATATTTTTACAATTTTAGTAATGAAAATATTGTCATACGGTGAAATGTACATTTTTTATATAAAAATGGATTCATTTCCTACAATTTATGTTACATATTTTTTATATAATTTATATTATATATTATTATTACAGGTGAAATAAATTAGTCATTATTTTTCTGATCTTGCGTAAATTAAATCTCATGGTAAATATCTTCTTGCAATGTTGCCAGTGCACTTTCTACTTCATTGCGCATTATATGTTATTTCCATTTGTGATTAAATTGTACTCCCATTCGATTTATACTTAAATACATTTTCGCATTAGATTTATGGGTAAAATGTGATCAAGACAAGATACGCTTATGTTATTCAACACGCCGATTCATTTTGTTATAGAGGTCAATGGCCGTGACGCAGTGTCATGGCGGTAAATACTGACCGTTTAAACGAGTTACAAATAATACTGTTTTCAATATTTTTTTTTACAGAAAACCTGTTATAATAAATATGTTTATTTGGCATTGGGTTTGGCGGTATTTCTTAAGGATATTTCTGTACTTCCCAGAAAAGGCTTTGAGCAATGTCATTAAACTGTTGATTTTTGACACTGACATTTATCTATCAATTACACATATTTGAATTTGACAACTGGTTTCTTTGGTGTAGTCTTGACAGTGCGATTTATTGCAACAGATTATTCTATATATATATATATATAATAAAAAAATTAAGTGTATTAGATGGAAAATTTTATGTTCTTCAATATTTGTAATAACAAAAATTTTCAAAAAATAATATTTAGAATTTTTTTTAAGAAACTATTACTTCCGGTTATCCAATTGTTATAAAAACCTTTTCAGTTCTTCCCATTATTGTCAGATTGAGGAATACGTAGTTTAACAGGTGTTACATATTATAGTTTTTCAGGAATCCACCCACACACATCATCGTAAAAATATTATAATGGATTCTAGGGAACTTAAAGCGTGCTTATTCATTAAAATCTGGAAATGCGATTTTTAGCATGAATCCAACACCTCTCTTAGCGAGAGGTAAAAATTGAAAACTAGTGGAGACCCCCATTGTGGATAGAATTTGTAAGGAAAACTTACGCTTTTGAAGTAAGCTGTGGTGAAGTTGCCGCCTTCGATGGCTAAATCGCCCAGCATACGTTTTTGGTTGGCTTTCTTCAATATGTTTTCTTCTACTGTTTTCTCGCTCACCAACCTGTAATTTTCAATAATATATTAGTAATATAGGTACAGTTTGATTTATAAAGAAGTTTGATCAAGATCATCTGTATCATGAACGAATTAACAAGTGCAAAAGTAATGAGCCAAACTTATTTCATCTCTTGAGAATTTTTTTTGTAATACATTTACATATTACACCATTGCTAAGAATGTTAATTACATTATAATTGGTACAGTTGACATGTTTTAAAATTTATTTTCATTGTATTTTATAGCACAAACGAAATTGTCCATGTTCAAAAATATCGAGCCAAGTTATTAATCCGAGTTTATATACTTTGTTTATTTATAATTATCATCAAATTTCCGATTTAATATTAATTTAGGTTATTTAACGAAATGGTGAATTACACCCACTTTCAGTTAGGAGAATCCGTAATACACCTTTCTCTACAAAGAAAGGTTTCTCGTGAGATAGCCGGCTTGCTAATGATGGATAACATACATACATACATACATACATACATACATACATATATCATCATCATCTATGGCACAACAGCCCTTGTAGGGCCAAGGCCTCAAGTACCGTAGGTACTCGTTTCGTGACCGTAGTACTAGAGCAGTCGCTGTACTTAATCCGTGCGACGACCACTGATTGCTATGCAACCAGTGCGGCAGCGGAAATACTCCTTCTACAACTAGCGCCACCTATGCTTTAACATGGACAACTGGTCGGGTCATCGCATGCGAGTGCGATTAATGCCTGATATTGTGGCATTTTAACGACTACGCACTTAGCCGGCCGGTAGATTCGAATCGAGGAACCTCAGATTCGATCTGAACATGTAGAGACATAGCGTTTTAACGCACACGGCCACTACACCGGCTCACATACATATATACATACATACATACATACATACATATATACATACATACATACATACATACATACATACATACATACATACATACATAAATACATACATACATTAAATTACGCGTATCCCACCTTGTGGGTTAGCAAAAACCTGAAAACATTAGTAACAACAATAAGAAAATGGATAAGAATAAGAGTAAGAGCTCAGCTGACACACTTCACTCTTTAACAACATTCTTCTTTCGCCTTGTCCACAATCATCATCAAATTTATACATAAGAACATATTAAAGTGACCGATTTTCGATAGCGAATAACCGCATTCGGGCCACAATAATAGTTAGGCAACAATCATCCTTCGCCACACATTCGTATGTAAACATACTTCTTTCACCTTGTTCACAGTGGCGGATTTACGCATAGGCACAGTAGGCACGTGCCTACGGCGGCAAATTTTCGGGGGCGGCATTCTTTTTTTAATCAGAAATGTATAATTTTATAAAAAAAATGCCGTAAAGCTTTTTTGTAGGTATGGAATATGCGCTCTATTTTCAACAAATGTCCAAGTAATTGAACTCATGTTTCAGACTTTATTTTGAGATCCTCCTTATTATTATGCTGTCGATAATTATAATACATTTATTAAAATTGCCTGGATTGTAGAATAACCACTTGAAATTCCATTTTGTTATGTCTTCTTTTAGCTAAAATAAATAAAGAAATGCAAAATTAAAGCGCGAAAGCATGTATTTATGTTTTTCGCAAAAATAAAGTCAGACTTTACTTATTCTAAAGGCTATATTTGGGAAATTTATGACCTCTTCACGTGCAAGTTTTCAAAAAATACTTTAATATAACGGAAACCTAACGCACAAAACTCAATTCGACGAAATGCGGGTATATAATGTAATGTAAATAAATATGTATATCTATGTTCGAGTGACTGAATGCATTTCGTGACAAAATGATTATTAGTTTTTAGGCTGTGTTTGTGAAAAATGTGACTTTTTCGCTTAAAAATTTTCAATAAGTACTTTAATGTAACGATAATCTAAATCACAGAACACAATTCGACATAACTCGGATGGTTATATTCATTTTATAGGAATGTAACCGTACCTTTTTCCCGAAAAATGCCAAAATCACTATAAATATTGCTTTCCGCGCCATCATTTTTGTGAAATTTCGGGTTTATAATGCTTTTGCAACTGTATATAACCATCAAAATAAAATTCTTGAGGGTTGGGCATTCCAGACTTTAGCCTTAAAATTACCTATTTAAGTCCCTTCTTTATTTAACAAAAATTTGAAAATTACGTTATTGTTCTATTAGAAATATATTTTAAAATTATGAAAAGGCGGCAAATTTCTGAAAAAAGGCGGCAATTTTCTGGGTGCCTACGGGCGGCAAAACTGTTAATCCGCCCCTGCTTGTTCATATAACAGTTCAGCTGAATAACTCCATTCTTTTAAGAACATTCTTACTAACCATACATCTTCACACCATAATAATTACAAAATAATCATCTTTCGCCACACATTCCTCTCCAGGCACAATTGTTTCGCCTCAGACACATTTATAGTCGTATTCATACATGTTCTTCTTCTCTTTCCACTTTCCTTACGCTCCTTTAGAACACTACCGATCACATCCATCCACTTACACACTGGACGGCCACGCAATCGAACACCTTCAACTTTACCAACATATATGCGTTCTTTTTCAATGTCATTTTCAGATTTTGTTGGACCATAAGCGGACACAACGAAGATTCGAATATATGTAGCCTACTTTGAATCTCATCCAAGAAATTCTCGAAGAAATACAGCCATAGCTTCGTACAAACGGCTTCATTCTTTCACTCACAAATATACCTACACCATGCTTTGCATGCTTACTCTCTCGAACTCCTGACCACAAACAAAAAATGTCATCTACTATCCACTTCTTCCTTACAACAACCTTTTCTCATTGTCTCAGTTACACACAAAACATCTACACTGTACATTCGCATTACATTCATCAACTCATTCTCTTTGCCATTCACACTTCTGACATTCCACATCCCGAATTTACACTCATCATACATTCTCCATTTATTATTCATTTTACCATATAAAAAAGATAGAAAAGATAGAATAGACAGAAAAACGTGTATTTTCAGTATGACAAGTCAAAGCAACTTCTTTGACTGAAGTATAAGAAAAGAACTTAAGTCAGCCTTTAAATTTTACACTACATACATTTCCTATAAAATTTGGAAATATGTACTTATTTTATTTATATATTTATTTCTTTACTCTTATTAACATTACTATAAAATGAATTTATGTATGTATATATTTATGTAATGTGACAGCTGTCAAACTGTCGTCAAAAATATAATAAATCACAATCTAGTTACGTTAAAACCGTAACTAATAAACAAAATCAAATTTCTGAAAATTCAAATATGTATATAAATAATTAAATATATAATATAAAAATTAAACGTAATATCAAATGTATATGAAAGATAATACTTATCTGATAAACTTTGCAGTTGCTGATGTCGAAAAGACCAAAATAATCTATTAAAAAGGCTTCGGTAATAAAAAACGGGCCGATGACACCAGAAACTGACAGAAACCAGGCTTGATTGTTTCACAGCACACTACGTCAATGATCGATAAAAGTACAACAAATGGAATTTTTATCAAATATAAGTCGGCAAGATCATTATTAGCTGACAAGCCAAGATACAACAGACCCATAAATAAACAAAGCGAACAGATAAAATAATTAAACTAAAATCTATTGCATATCCAATATACTTCTGTGGATATTTCGAAAGATATTCGAATAGAAAATCTGGCCAATGTCAGCTGAAGTACTGTGTCTCGACGTTCTAAACAAGTAAGGCGTATTGGACGTGCCAGTGTTAAAAAACCTTTAATTAGTAGAAGAAATAAAAAGGCGAGACTAAATGTTGCAAAACACATCAACAATGGAATAAAGTCGACTAGTGAAAAGTCAGATGAATCAGAATTTGATTAATTTTTATGGAAATGATTGTACGCAGTATTTTCGGCGGCCAACAAATGCAAGATACAATTCTAGATACCAAGCATCTTTATCAAAATTAAACTGTACCTAACAGCAAATTATAAATATATTTATAGGTATATTTCTTACCTGTATATATGCACATCTCTCGTCTGTCCAATTCTATGACACCTATCCTGCGCCTGAGCGTCCATAGTCGGATTCCAATCCGAATCGTAGAATATAACAGTATCTGCTCCAGTTAAATTAACACCAACACCGCCCGATCGCGTTGATAGAATAAATGCGAAGATCTTTGTGTTACCGTTGAATTTTTCAATCAAAACCTAAACAATAATGTGAAACAATATGTAAACAATAAAATTATGAAGTAACATACTTGTCTCTGCTCAACTTTCGTTGTACCATCTAACCGGAGGTAAATGTGACCATGAAAGTTAAGGAACGCCTCTAGCACGTCCAACATTCGCGTCATTTGGGTGAAGATTAATACCCTATGACCTTGGGTTTTCAGTCTTCTTAATAATAAGTCCAATATTTGTAGTTTGCCTACGAAAAGATGAACGGAGTATAAATAAACAAAAATTCTTTACCCCTTTTATTATAAAAATGCGTTCTGTATACGAACCAAAGATTTTTGTTACACATTACCCGAACTAATTATCGAATGAAATTAATTCGGTTGAAAAATGGAACTTATTTTTCTGCCTTCCGTGAAATTGTAAACTGAAATATACATATTCTTCAATGGGGTCCTCCACCATAACAAAAAATAATAAAATGTACACTTTACACTTAAAGTACTAATTAATAATTAACTATTAAAAAATATTTTTTTAAATAAATACTTTGCGAGATATTTGAATTTGTTTTCAGTGTTACAGTGACGTCACAGGCCACAGTATTGCTTTTTTCTCGCGTAGCCTACTATAGAAACTGGTGCGAGAAAGATAGCATGGGTTTGCAGTTAAGTGGTTAAACTAAAAACAAATATGACTTTCTAATACTAGGAATTGCCTGAAAATTAAACGAGCTTTCATTTAAAATAATAAAAAATAAGAATGGAGAACCCCATTCACATTGGAAAGAAGGCTAAACAAATTGCGAGTCTCAGTAAAAAACAAAGAGAAGAAAAATTTTATTTATATATAGGAAATTAATAGTCGGGGTCATTTAGGAAAAAGAGGGGAAAGTTTCTTAGTAGTCGTGATATTTGGTACCTTTATGTTTTTTGGGTCGCTGAACACGAATCTGAGGTTTGCCAATTCCGATTTGGCCCGGAAACATGTTTTTTTTTGGCAAAAAAACGTGTAAATTTTGTCACTTTTTTTGGTTTTTGGCATATACGAGGTGTGTGAGAAAAGTAATGAGACTGACAACACTGCGAGCGATCTGGCAACGCTTTATTGTTATACTTGTGTAGACAGATGTGTTCATCCCTTCTATACAGTGTCCCACACTCTATCTTCAGTGTAGCAGAGATAGCCAATGTTAATCTTATGGACGTTTTCTGTACCATGTTGCCAAATTTTCAATGTAATGTAATATTGAAACATTCATAAATTTTCATTGCTATACCAAAATTAGTTAACACTGTACAATTTAAGTTTTATGAGGGTCTGTTATTTACCCAAGGGCTCATTGGAATCACCCGAAATTTATCTGCAGTTCT
This sequence comes from Ophonus ardosiacus, assembly GCA_943142095.1. NCBI lineage: Eukaryota > Metazoa > Arthropoda > Insecta > Coleoptera > Carabidae > Ophonus > Ophonus ardosiacus. Next base: position 34,344,033 of record OW964833.1, on the reverse strand, counting down.
AAATAGTTTTATTTACATGGGCGCGAAAAGATGCGTTGGAACCGAGGTGTAAAAAACATGCTGAAGCTATTTGTACCTGTAAATAAGTAATATTTCAATGCAATATTTTAAAACCGCCCGGCATACTAATCTTGATCAAATGCATTAGAGATTAATATATTATAAATTCAAATTGATGATTATAAAAAAAGAATAAAGACTTATGAACTATGTAAAATATATGCAGTATTTCTATCAAGCCTAAATATTAGTAAATTATCAAATAAGAAGATATAAATTAAATAAAAAAATAATGGTTAATAATTTTAACTCTTTATGAGTTCATCATATAATATGTCGACATAAATAGCATAAAACATAAAAAAATATTCTTCATCAATATGACATTGGGATAATGTATCGTAGGAGGAACACAAAAAATTAGGGATTTCAATTCATCATATCTTTCTGCTCCAATCGGCAAGTATAGTTTTACAAAATATAGTGTTAATTATTTCATGTAGCTCTATATCTTTTCGTAGAATGGAAATATGTAACATAGGGAATTTATATTGTCGACGAAGATTGTAAAATGTCCAATTAAGTACAAAAATGTTCTATATTATTTTCTTTAAATTGACTAGAGTTTATATGTTAATTATTTTGATTTACCTACGCTTGTTATGTTTTTATACCCTCTTCATATTTTGTGTTTATATTATTTTATATTTTTTGTAAATTGTTAAATTGACCAGTTTATTATTTATTTATTTTTCTTTTCACCCACCTGTTTAGATACACTGAAAGTACACCAGTCATAAATACATTCAATGAAGTACCCAGAATATTTCATCTCTTTTTGGGCATATATTTTGCTCTTTCTATCTTGTAGTCTAACAGCAGGCAAATTTGGCAACATGGTACTCCATAAGACCCTATACTGAACATAGAGTGTGGGACACTGTTTTATAGATGCTCAGTCCGAGTTTCAACTCCGTACAGCCATCACGTGATTTTTTAGAGCGCCATCAGTGAAGTTGTGTTTTTGTTGTGTGTTACGAAAATGGAACAGCGGAATTTAGAGCAACGTTATGCCATCAAGTTTTGTGTTAAACTTGGGGAATCCGCGAGTGTAAAATTTAAAAAGGTGAAACAGGTCTATGGGGAACATTCCTTATCAAGAGCACAAGTTTTTCTTTGGCATAAATCATTTTTGGAAGGCCGAGAACACGTTGAAGATAAACCTCGCTCAGGGAGACCTTCAACTTCAAGAACCGACGAAAACGTCAAACATGTGAGGGCTCTTGTGAGATCAGACCGCCGTTTAACAATCAGGATGATGGGTGACCTGTTAACCTTCGGATGACTAAGCGGGGTAAATTTTGACCCCAGTGTTTGTTTTTGTTTAATAAATCTGGAAATATAATACATCTCTACCTGGATTTTTTTTAGCTGAATATTTTTAAGTATACTGTCATATTACATTTTTTTTTTTCTCGTACATGACTAAAAAAAAATTGTTTCGTTGGAGTCAGAATTGACTCCACTTGGTCATTCAAGTTTCATTTCTTAGTTTTACCTTTCATAGCGATTTTTATATGCTGAAACACGCAGACTTATTCTAGGACATGCTAACCTGCAGCAGCTTCATGTAGCCGCAAAAGCGCGTTTACTTTGTACGTAGATAGATACAATGATTATGAAAAAGGAAAGTACTTCCGCAGGAGACTCTTTGTTCAAGATTGGGACTTCAACTTGTTACCCCTCTAATAAAATACCGGCCGCGTCAAGGATAACGTTGATATGTTCAAAAAGCAATAGATACCATACTTGAAGTTGAAAATCAAGAAGGCAGTGAGACAGGCTCAAGATCTACGAAAACGTGGAGGTTGCAAAATTTGTCCCCGTGCTTCAGACAAGAAATATTTCACGAAGTGTAATAAATGTTTTTTGTCTGCAAATAACATTCTTATATCGAAAAATATATAATATGCAACACGTGCCACATTAATTGTAGCTTATGTGAAGAAAAAATGTGTATTTATAATTTGATTTTGTATTCTTAATATGTATATTATATTTGATAGCCATTAAATAAAATGGAGGTAGATACAGGAAAGTAAGAATTCTTCGGACTTTCAGTCAATTAATAAGATTTATTCACGCCGACGTTTCGACTATACTATAGTCTTCTTCAGGGCTAGAATGGTCAGTTGAAAAAAGGAAACCACATGTGGATAATATAACATACAGCACGGACAATTAAAAAAATAAATAAATAAATATGAATAAATAAATAAATAGTTAAAACCAACATATCACAGAGAGAAATTCGTCTAAAAATGAAAAACTTGTCTTTGATGAGTGCAATACTTATGGAACTACAAATAACTAGTAACGTGTTTTTTACACGTGTTTTTTACACGTGTTTTTTACACGTTACTAGTTATTTGTAGTTTCATAAGTATTGCACTCATCAAAGACAAGTTTTTCATTTTTAGACGAATTTCTCTCTGTGATATGTTGGTTTTAACTATTTATTTATTTATTCATATTTATTTATTTTTTAATTGTCCGTGCTGTATGTTATATTATCCACATGTGGTTTCCTTTTTTCAACTGACCATTCTAGCCCTGAAGAAGACTATATAGTATAGTCGAAACGTCGGCGTGAATAAATCTTATTAATTGACTGAAAGTCCGAAGAATTCTTACTTTCCTGTATCTACCTCCATCCTAACACAGTCGAATATTGATTTTTCAAAAATTAAATAAAATGTTAATTTTTGTCATCTGAATAGTGTATTTTACGTTCTAGTTTAACAATAATTTTTTTTTAAAAATCCACAGATCTTTTATTACCTAAAATAGATGGGGTCAGATTTTACCCCACTTAGTCTTCCATGTACTAAAAAAAGCTTAGTCATCCGGAGGTTAAACTTAAACACTTTTACTTTACATCAAATTTTGAGCGAAGATTTGCACATGCGAAACGCCCCATGTCACACGGCCACTTCCATCACGGAATTTTTGACCTCAAAAGGCATTGCAATTGTTCCACAGCCCCCCTATTCACTTGATCTGAATCCTTGTGATTTTTTTCTTTTCCCGAAATTGAAAAATGTCTTAAAACTTAAAAGGACGTCATTTTGGGACTCTGGAGACATTCAAAACAATGTGACCGATATATTAAAGGCCCTACCAGTTAAAGCCTTTCAGCGCTGCTACCAAGACTGGCAACAACGACTCCGCCGGTGTATAGCTTTCGAAGGGAACTACTTTGAACAGGACAATATTGTTGTTTGAAAAAAATTAAAACTTTGGTATACAAAAAATCAGTCTCATTACTTTTCTCACACACCTCGTAACTCGGAAACTATACGTTTTTTCGAAAAGATTATTCTATACAAAATTAAAGTAAACAAAATTTCCTACATTCTTCATATAAAATGGTTTTTTCTATGACCAACCGTTCAGCCGCTAAAGTGCACCAAAAATAGGTCAAAAAAAACTTAGAAGTGCGGAAAACGTTATTTATGCCTAATTTACGCGGAAACTACACATTTTACGTCAATGTTGATTATGTATGAAATGAAAAGTGATGAAATGCACTTACAAATGCATAAAATACATGAAAAATAAATTTAATGTACATGAAATATCTGGATATAATATAAAGTCCGAATAAAAAAGAAAATTGTGTGTGCTTCAGACCGTACGTCCGAAGTGAAAACTTAAATGGTTGACATTTCTTGACTGCTCCCGGAAGCATTATAAACTTAAATGTTTAATGGCCGTTTGCACCATTCTTATTAAGCCACAGTTAACTGCTAAGCCAAGTTTAAAATTTAAGCGATCCTTAGTTTTGTTGCACCATTACTTAAACCACACTTATACACCTTACGCGAAGTTTAAAATTAAGCGCCCGAAATTGGAGGCTTAGTGGTCGGTTAACCTCACATTGAAAAAATAAATAGAAAAAAAGTCTTTTCGGTTCACTTGAAAAGTATTAATTTGACTGTAATTGAATTGAGTAGGTATAAAGAAATACTTATGTAAACGTGAAATAAAATATATTTAGAAACTATAAATCAAGATTAGATTGATAATGAAAATGAATTGGAAGAAAATGAGATTCTTGATCATATCGAAAATAATAATAGAATAAGGAATTACTACTTTTATATGCTGCCTACAACCTCAATTTAAGTACTCTATAACATTCAGGACCATGATGAGATATGGTAACGAGGTACCTGATTTTTTTTTTTTTTTTTTTTTGTTCAACACCAAATAATCTATTGTGACTATATACATAGTGTGGCGAAACGCCGCCCTATTTTCCCGATGATGGTGCACGAAATTTGAATTCATATGTGAAAACTAAACAAAATTCGATAAACAATGAAAGAAAGGGCATAGATATTACAAACGCAATATTATTTATTTCAAAATACACCACTGAATTACAAATAAAGGTATTATATAATATTTTTTGTATAATTCATCTCTAATTATACAAATACATATTTACATACACATAATAAATATGTACATCCCTCCCCCCATAATATTTAATTTGCAAATTAATACACGCTTAAAAGTTTAAACTTGTGACGATGTGATCTGTCACAAGAATATTAGTTCAAACCGCTTTTGCCGCGCTCTCCTTTTTCACGCGACGCTGAAAACTTTTCTTTGCTATGCCGGACGTAAAGTACACCGTTTACATTAAGTACGAGCGTAATATCTCAACTAGAAGTCCGCGTTCCATTTTTTTCCAAATTTTGGTTAAAATCCCACGTGCTCTTTTGATTCTCGAACATTCGCAAAACAAGCTAAAGCCTGAATAGCCAGCCTCCGGCTATAAAAGCCGCGCCGCCGAGATGCGAAAAATAGTATTCTTCCGATGCAGATTTCGACTCCAAAGACATCAGCCGGACCCGCAGAAATCTCCAGGTGAGAAACCGTGGTTTTTTTTTATCTCCCGCCGTGAGCTCCCCGCGAGTTTGTTTTATTGTTTTGCCCATCGTCGTGGCTCGTTGCGTGACTCAGAGCGTCGAACATAGTAACACTGGTAGCGTGTAGACCGCCAGCGTCTTTGGGAGACGCACCTGAGCAACACCAGGGTCACCACGGTGAAGCCGCCGCCGTCCGTACCCCTAGAGTATCATTTGTTTCGCGAGCATCGTCGCTTGTAGTGGCCCGTTGCGAGCGTTGCCGTCGCCAAGGTGCGTGACTAACCAGAGCCATTACAAGTGACCCGACGCCACCACGCCGACGCTATCTCCGTATTTCATCCCTGATAGTGGCCTGTTGTGAGATTAACCTCTTTAGCGCCTCGACACCATCAGGTGTTGACGCCAATAAGGTGCGGGATCGTCCAGGGCTATTACCGACCGACGACGCCCTCCCGACGCCGGGCGTCGTTTTCGGGAAAACCGCACTTTGAAAAACCACTCTTCGGAAACAAGTTTAGCTCAACGCCGGCAAGCGTCCTGACGCATTGACGCCGCGACGCCAGGCGTCGTTTTGTGGATGAGCCTCCTTTTCACTTCTACGTACCGGGAAACGCGTCCACATCACCGTATTAACAAAATCCCGCAGTATCGGCGCCGCGACGCCGGGCGTCGTTTTTGAGATAACGCCATTTTCGAAATCCTAGTCACCGGTAAAGCAATTCTACACTATTCTGAGACATCCTACCTCGCCGACACCGCGACGCCGAGCGTCTTTTTCCGGAAAACAACACTTTTGGACTCCGTACGTCAGGGCTTCGTAAACCCCACCGTATCCGATCAGCTTTCCGCTATCCAGCCGACGCGACGCCAAGCGTCGTCTTTCCCGAATACCCCGTTTCCGTCTTAAATACAAATTCACTTGGAACGCCTAGCCATAGGACCTCTTGTACTCGAAATTGGAACAATAAACCAGCCTTTCTACCAACGCAATTGTTTTCTTTCACTATTTGAACCAAACGCCAACATTCTTACACGTATACGAAAAATACGTTACAAACTATACTTTTGATTTTACGAAAATATTTATGAAATTTCGTTTCTTAGATTCATTCTACTAATCAATATTATTAGGTTATAAACAAAATCCTTTGTTGTAATCAACAATTTTATAGTTATAATTTGCAAGATAACAATGTCAGAAAATTGTCCGTTTGGCAGGATATTTCTTTTACTTATTTATACTAAATTTTAATAGTAAATCAGGAAAATTCAATATCGGCAGAAAAATTGTCTTACTAAGATTTCAGAATTGTTAATCATAAGCATTTGATTCTTCGCAAAATGCTAGTATTTAAATATTATCGGATTCCTTCTTGTAATCAATATTCTTGAGCTATAAGATAAATATTCTTTGTTGCAATCAACACCTTCACAGTTATTATTTCAATACAACGAGACTAAAAAAATATCCGTTTGGACTACTATACTTTAACTGTGCTGTGCGTTGTTTAATATAGAGAAATATTTACAAATCGTGTTAATAATAACGTTGTATTAACAAATTTAACCTAACTAAACACTTTTGAGTTACAAATTTACAAATACACATAAAATTTAATTATTTATTTAATGGGGTAGTTGCGAAAAAAATAAATGTTGTTTTTTCCTATTAATTATGAAATATAAACTAATTCTAAACATATTAATGTAAAAATTATTAGAAAATATAAAACTTTTCATTCATAATTTCCATAAATAAAGTTCGCGGTGGAATTCTTGTGACGTAGAGTATTAATAATGATATAGTTCGTCCAAGTCTATATGACTCATATAAGCTTGTTGTAATACCACGATAAAGCGAACAAGTTGAATTATGTTTAAATTGTATCATACAAATATTTACAGTATAATTCTAAAAGTAAAATAACAGATACAAAAGTATTATTTAACAGTAAGTTTATTTTATAATTATTTACTTGAATACCAGATATTTTCAAGATGTTTAATTCTTATATAGATAAACTTCATAATTTTACCAGAAGGTGGCCACACACTCAGGGAATGTACATGTCATTTTTAATGACTTTTAACCTACGTTTTACGTGTAGGACGCAGTTGGACGACTGATTCGTGTTAAAATCATTTTATTTTTCTTTTCTGTATCATTAAATTTAAGACAAGGTAATGAAACTAATGAATTTGTGTGAAAATATAAATCTTTTTAGATAAAAAATAGTAGTATTGTACTTGTGTACTACCGAGAGTGTACCGCTAGGGCAAGAAAGACTGTGATTGGTATTAAAAATACACGTCACACACGGGAAATTTGAAATAAGAATCTTTTTTAAAAAAATTATATTTTGAAAAATATACAGTTGCCAGACGTAAAACATGTATTAAAGTGAATAACTTGAACAATTCTTTCAGAAAATAAATAAATTGGAAAATGCGCCACTACCCTATTGGAAATATGAATATAGTATAATTACTTTAAATTCAGATATAATTCACAAACAATATCTTAAAATGTCACTTTTCTGAACTTAATACATGTAAACAACATTCGAGGTTTCGCGCCGACCAATCAAAATATATCCCCCTATTGGCCACACTATGTATACAGGGTGTATCAAGATAATGGAATAGTGCATTTTATTCGTGTATGTGAAAAGATACATAAAAAAGTGATTAAGATATTTTGTAAGGCATAGAGGGGGACACATTTTAGCATAAACTTTATTAACTTAAATCCAGTGGTACTCAAACTATAGGGCAATATTATATTTTTTTAAATGGCATTATATATATTTTATTAACTCATTAAATAGAGAATTTTATTCTCAATTGAACGATATAATAATATTATACCCTTTCATTGCGAAAAATTTGATAAAAATTAATTCAAAGTCAATATTTCATTTCAAGTTTATCTAAGTAATCTGAGCAAACATTCAATCAATAAAACAAAATAAAATTTATTTTAGTTTTATTACGTTCAAGTAAGCTACGATTTTGGCAATAAATTCAACTTTTAGTTAGTTAGTTTAATATTTGAAAATCGGAGTTTTTCTAAATGGAAGCTTTATCACGAATTACTTTTTCTTATTTTTTTTTATTCGGTCTTTATATTATTATATCTAGATATTCCATGTACATTAAATTTATTTATCATGTATTTTATGCATTTGTGAGTGCATTTCTTCACTTTTCATTTCATACATAATTAACATTAACTTAAAATGTGTAGTTTCCGCGTAAATTAGGCGTACAGAGTCGTGAATAACGTTTTCCGCATTTGACTTTTATTCGGCGCATTTTAGCGGCTTAACGGTTGGTCGTAGAAAAAACTCTTTATATGAAGAATGTAGGAAATTTTGTTTACTTTAATTTTGTATAGAATGATCTTTTCGAAAAATATGTCAAAAATCAAAATAGCGCCAAAATTTGCACGTTTTTTGCCGAAAAAAAAACATGTTTCCGGGCAAAATCGGAATTGTCAAACCTCAGATTCGTGTTCAGCGAAAAAACATAAAGGTACCAAATATCACGACTACTGAGAAACCCCTATTTGCCCTTTTTGGGTCTAAATGCTCCCGGCTATAAAATAAAACTCTTTTTTCTAGAATGTTTGAACATGGTGCTTACATCATTATTTATTTCAGACCTTCAAATGAAGTAAATATTAAATATATCCACTTACCGCAATCGTACTGTATTAGCCTGGTATCCGGAAACTGCGTACACATAGCACTCGCAATTGTATGCAAAATCGTCGCTCTTGGACTCAACTCTTTCATCAACATATCCTCATCTCTTTTCTCTCTCCAATATTTACTCTGCGACGGATTCAACACCCTATACTGAATCCTCTTCGCCGTAACAGCCGGCACGCAGAACACAAACCTCTTGATAATGTCTTCCAATTCTTCTACGCGTCGGTCAACGTTTTTCACGGCGTTGTCGAAGGCTGTGCGTGTATGATTATACGAAGAGACGGCCGTGGCCGCCGCGGCGTTCAGGGCAAGGTAACCGCCGGTCCAAGATGTATTAGGACAGCGGGAAGTCATGGTGACGACTTCGCGGAGGTCGGAACCATACATGGGACTTGCGTGGCATCGCCATTCGTTCAAACGCCAAAGCATAGTCAGCTTCGATTGACGACTGACGGTCATTCTGTTGTTGTATATTGACTACACGAAGAAAAATAGATGTAATTGTTAAGGTGTATGTAACAACTACAGTGTGTTAAAAAACCCTTGTGTCTTATTCAATTTAAAAGAAAAGTTTTTAAAATTGAAATGCAAGATAATAAAAAAACAGATATTTTATTTATAGAAGATATTGAAAATGTTGTCAGTTATTTTCAAGACACAAATACAAGCGCCGTTTCATGTTTATAGTGTCTGCCCAGAGTGAGAGCATCGCGTTGGTATGTTCAGAATGGCAGCGTCTACCAAACGTTGACTAGGCAAGTCGGTACGGTAAATACTAAATAGCTGCAGTTTACAAAATGGCTCGAATGAAAGCAGTACGTTTAATGTTTTTACTAGAAACACTATCATAAGTTTATTAAGAAAGTTGGAATTCACCCTTTAAACCTAAAATTTAGGCTACTTCATCGTACAACCTGTCTTTTACCTGCTTCTTTTTATAGGAAGACAATTTTGTGTTACAAAAAGTAGGTTTAGTTTGTATATATGCTATTAGCACCTCAGATATGTCCTCAGTATTCTCACTCAGGGTGATCTGATCTCTAGAAACGCTCACGAAACGCTGTAAAATTCAATCCGAATTAAATCGAACGCTGACGCTCTACGGACGCCATAGGAACGCTGGACGCAAGGCTGTATCAACGCTCCCACTCTGAATAATTGCGTTTAAAGTCTGTTCGCTCCTAGCTGAAACAAGCCGATAATTTATTACCCCAATAGTTATTACCACAAACCATAAACCACTTTCTTGAGCCTTTGTTCATCAAACGGCGATCAGTTGTAAATGGAGTGTTGAACAAGGATTGTATTCAGTTTGTTTTGATATATGCGTTTGTAAATTTTTAAGAGAATTTTTTGAAATTATTTTGAAATGTATTTACAGCTAGGTATTACATTGAATAGGTATAATTAAGAATTACCTGGAAAGACGTTTTCGGCTAACGACATTGTTTTCGGGTTTGGCCACCATCATAATTTCTAGGAATTATTTAATCTACTATTCATTTAAGTCACCCTTGATTGAATTTCGTTCCTTTATAAACCCTGTTTTCTTTCGTCTTAACTCAGTTTACATGTAGCATTAGTTAGCAGCGGTTGTAAGTGAAATTTTAAATATGGAAATGTGGAGGCCCTGGGATGTCGACAATGCTTCTGCCAGTGTTAGTGACGAAGTCAATACCTGTGACACCGATGCCGACGTTGTGCAAAGTGATGAAGACACAAATTGTTTTAAATATTTCATCAACGAACAAACGCAGCAAGTTATATTAAATGTGTATAATCATTTTGTAGAAGTGGGTGAAACGAATGCTCTGAAAAGAACTTCGATTGCGACAAAAACGTCTCTCGCATCCGTTCGTCGCATTGTAAAACGAGGAGTTCCAGTTAAAAAACGGAAGAGGACTACTTCTGTACTTTCAAACATTGGTAATTTTGAAAAAGAAGTCATTGAGAGACTAATTTATGAAGAATATACCAACAATAGAGTCCTAACACTGTCTGAACTTCTCGTCAAATTGAAAGATACTATAAATTTTCCCTAGGGAAGAACTTCATTGTATTTATGTTTAAAATCAATGGGATTTTGATATAAGAAGCTAGACAAGAGCTTATATATCATGGAATCTGATAGAATAAAAACATTACGAAATGAATATCTAGTCCAGATTAAGAAATTTCGAGATGAACAGAGAACAATAATTTATCTAGACGAAACATGGTTTGATACCCATGATGTTATTTCAAAAGGTTGGGTAAAAGACAGCAATAAATGTGCAATGAAAAGTCCATGTTCTCGAGGAAAACGAATAATTATTTTACACGCAGGCAGTAGGAATGGTTGGGTGAATGGAGCATTATTAATATCAGCAAAAAATATAAAATCGTCTAGTGCTGATTACCATGAAGACATGACTGCAGCACTATTTGAAAAATGGTTCAAGGAGCAACTACTTCCTAATATACCGGAAAATAGTGTTATAGTAATGGACAATGCTAGCTATCACTCGAGGCAAGAGGAAAAAATCCCTACAATGTCTTCAAAAAAATGTGATATGATAACTTTTTTAAATGAAAATAATATTGCTTTTCCCGAGAGAACCACTAAACAATTAGTCTTAGACCTTATACGAAGCAAAAGCGAATATAAAAATAACATTAAAAAAAATAATCAATCACCAAATCTCAGTTCAACAGTGGTAGAGTTAATAAAACAACAAGAAAAATTTATTACTACAGCTTCTTGGGAAAACTGTGAAAAACATGTAATTGAAACAGAGAATAAATATATTATTAATACCCAGCCACAAACTATCATAATCAACGTTAATTCTGATAGTGACGACTCCATTTTGGATGAAGATGACAGTTCTTAAGAAAATATAAATTATGACAAAGGGACAGTTCGCTATTTGTAAATAATGACAACAACTGCTCACCTGCAACTTTTAAACATGCCAGCGAAATTTATAGCAAAAAAAAAAATTGTATATATTTCCCTGACAGTCCTAAGCCTGTAAAAAGTGTGAAGGAAAGTTGCCATTATTTGATTATTTTATGACGAGTATAACTGTATACTTGTAATAATGACATTTTCCCTTACTTATGCAGATTTCGAATACGTCCCTGTTCCACACTACCTGAGGATTTTCTATTTGTTTGTGGTAATATCTATTGGGGTAATAAAATATCGGCTTATTTCAGCTAGGAGCGAACAGACTTTAAATACATTGACTTGTTCGATTGCTGGACGCTACGCAAACGCAACGCTGCGCTCGACGCTCCCACTCTAGGCAGACCTTTAAAGTCTTAAAATACTCATTTCCGATAGAGTTTAAAGGTGAAACAAAAGGCGTAAATGGTCCACATATATTGAAAAATTCTTTATTACTGCCGTTTCGGACTTAAGGCATGCCCATCTTCAGCTAATAACACATAGAAGTTAACAAAAGCGGATTAACAAGTAAAATGTATAAATATCTTACCTATCGTTGAATATACAAGAACTATTCAATTTATTACAAAATCTTAAAATTGTATTAGATACGACATCTATATGAACTACGTCGATAACATTTTAAGTACAGTATTTCAGCAAAACCTCCGAATCACTCCGCAGAATATCTACACGTCAACTATTCTCCAAGTCAAAAGACAATATAAATCCTTGTGAATCCACAGATGTTATTTACCAGGTCGAATGCAGGAAATGTAATCATATTTACATCGGGGGGCCGTCCCAACCCCTTAAAAAACGAATGTATCAACATGAATATTATATGATTTTTTGAAACGCCTCTATAAACTTTATATATATATATATATATATATATTATAGTAACTCCACATTACAATGCACTTACCACACAGTTAATACTGTTAATGCGTCAATTTCCAAACAGACTTTAAAAATAATTTAAAATATATAAACAACTTCATACACAAACTTAAAAGTCCCTAAATTCATACGGATGACTTCATTGGTTGGGTTATGCTTCCTGCTTTTCTCTTCGGTAATTCATCAACTCCGGATTGATTCGGAGATTTTGCTGAAATACTGTATTTAAAATGTTATCGATGTAATTCATATAGATCACCGTAACTAATACTATTTTATAAATAAATAAATATATTCTCGGCATATTACTCATTACTGGGTTTGCCAGTATCTACATTACATGTAGACATCGGTAATGATGACGATATATTTTTACCGTGTGGGCGCTTACCAGGCGTCACCTCACGGGCACCCATAGCTGCTGTGGACGGTGCACCACAGGGATCACTTTTGTAATAATAAATTTAATAGTTCTTGTACATATATATTCAACGATATGTAAGAGATTTATACATTTTACATGTTAATCCGCTTTTGTTAACTTTGTATGTATTATTAACTGAAGATGGGCTTGCCATAAGCCCGAAACGTCCGTAATATAGAATTTTACAGTACACGTGGACCATTTATGCCTTTCGTTTTAAGTTTAAACCATTCAACGGTTTGACCTTCCATCCCTCTACAATCATTTCCAATAGAGGCTTATACTTTTGACTTCACACGCAAAAACAAGAGAGTTGATGTAAAAGTTGCGATGGAAGATCATAATATAAATAAACCCTCGCCATTTTTAAATTACTGTCTTCTGTCATTAGTGTTTTGATATTCTATTTTCGTGATAGCATTCCCGTCTCAGTATTAGATACATCTTTTTGTTATACTGGAGATAATCTTGAACATTTGTGGATAAAATGAACAATTAATAAACAAATAATTTGTTTAGGTGTTATATATAACCCAAACGAAATTTTTTATAGAGATTTTCAATTGCTAGATCCAGTGCTTACTGAATTTAATTCAAAATTCGACCATGTTATCTAAACTGGAGACATTAATGTTGATATGTTGACGGCCGACAATAAATCTAAGTTTATCTCAGATCTCTTTACTACTAACAATATGCACCAATTAATTAAACAATATACAAGACCTGCTTCAAAAACACTATTAGATGTTGTTGTAATGTCTGATACAAATCTTAGTTTGAATTCTGGTGTACTAGACGCCGTCAACATTTCAGACCATAGTTGTGTATTTTGTACTCTAAATTTTCCTAGAAATCAAATTCCTCCTAGATCTTTTGCATATAGAGATTTTAAAAATTTTAACTTAAATAATTTTAATAAGAATTGTGATGAAATTGTCTGGAACTTTATTTTGAGAACAAAGGATATTAATAGCAAGCTAAATTTTCTTAATGAAAATATAATTTCCTTATTTAATAAACATGCACCTTTAAAAGCAGTAACAACAAATAAAACTTACAGTCCGTGGATCACTCCAGTTATACAAAATATGCAAAAGAAAAGGGACAAAGCTTGGTTAAATTATAAGAAAAATAAAAGTGAACATAAATTGATATATTATAAACAATTGAGAAATTTAACCACAGCAGCGATTCGTAGGGAAAAACAAGCTTTTCTCGAGTACAACATTAACAAAAATATTAATAATTCGAAAGAGTTGTGGAAAAATCTAACTCGTGCAGGAGTCAATAAAGAAAAAGAAGTTAATATACCTGAAAATTTAATAAAGCCCAATGAGTATGGGAAATACTCCTTAGACAAAGTTGCTATTGCCTCTGTTAAACACGACACTTTGAACTATTTCTCTAATAATATTAGCAACAATACAGCATCGTCTGACTTTTTCAGTTTTAATTGTGTAGACAAAGAAAAAGTAAAAAAAAAACGTCATTTATTCTTTTAAATCTAATGCAACAGGTAACGACGGTATTTCATTAAAAATGTTGCAAATAGTATTACCCAAATAATTGACTACATCACACACATAATAAATACAAGTATTCTTGAAGGAATAGTACCTGACATGTGGAAAATTGCCCTGGATAAACCCTTTGAATATACATATCTACTAACGTAGATGGAAGTAGCGTACACTAAATGTTCCTTAAGACTATGTTGGCTCAAAGTAGATTGAGAAGGATAGAATTATGTATAAGCATTAGTTGGACAAAGATCTCCTGCTAATTGATACTCCCGTTTTCAACGAAGCGGGACGGAAAACCACGAGCACCACACGAGCGCGCCTGTAAAAGTGTGCGAAGGTTATTTTTCCAAGGGAAAAATGGATTGGTCTCAATTGTATCTCCATCCTTGTCAATCTTCTTTGGTACACGATTTTTGTTGGTAGCTACTTCCAGATGTATATATTCAAAGGATAAACCCATTCCAAAAAATAATAATGTATCATCATTTAATGATTACGTACAATTATCTTGCCTACCATGTCAAAAGTACTAGAGAAAATTTGCTGGGAACAAATTATGATTAAAATTAACGAAATCAACATCTTACCATTTACTCAGTCTGGTTATAGAAAACACCACAGTACTAATACGGCATTACTAAATCTCATAGATGATATATTAATAAATTTCAACGATTCTAAAGTTACACTTCTGATTCTTATTGATTTTTCTAAAGATTTTGACATGGTGGATCACAGGTTGCTATTGGCAAAATTAAAATACTATAAATTTGGGAATACAGCGCTACAATGGCGCAGAAGTTATTTTACGAATAGGTATTTTCAGCTAGCAATGAACTCTAAATCTTTCGTATCCAAATTTAATGTCTTTCCTACAGTTCGAGGTGTACCCCATGGATCTATTTTAGGCCCTCTGTTCTTTTTATTGTATGTTGCCTAACTCATTAAAATTTTGTATTGCACATTCCTATGCAGATGATACGCAACTAATTGGAACAATTAATAAAAGTGAAATTTATGATAAATCAGTAAATATAAACGAGGATCTTGAAAATTTCCGCACTTGGGTACATAACAATGGACTCAAAACTAACGCATCCAAATCTTCATTGCTTATTTATGGATCAAGTGACACAGCTAATATAATATTAAATGGAACATTAATTGAACGAAGTGATGTAGTTAAAAGTCTTGGGATGCTGATTGATGAAAATCTATTATTTCGGTCACATCTACTTTATAAATTAACAGCCGCTAAATTAAAATTAAAACAACTATATCAATTCAGAAAATGCTTATCGTCGAAGGTCAAAATGTGTCTTGTAAAATCTCTTATATATGTACCAAATTTGACTGAAGACGATAAGCAAAAAAATTAATCTTTTACAAAATACTTGCTTGCGATTTGTATTTGATGTGAGAAAGTATGATCATATTTCTCTCTATTGCGAACATTGAATATATAAATGACAGCTTTAAAATACTATTTCTTTGTCTAATACACAAAATTAGAACTACGGGTTATCCACAATATTTAATTAATAAATTAAAATTTAAGAATAATGTATATACCCTAAGAGACAATGATTTATACGCTGTACCTTCTTTTAATAAGGTAAAATATAAACACTCTTTTTCTTATTTGGCTCCTAAACTTTATAATTCGTTACCAATTAAGCTTAAAGAATGTTCTTACAATTCTTTTAAAAATAACGTGAAAAGTGTGCTCCATACCTTCAAATAATTATTTTTATTTTTGCTCTAAATTAAATTAATTTGCATTTATACCCTATTATTATTACTATTACTAATTACTAATACTTTATTTTTGTATTTTTAAATTTGTTTAACTTACTTCTTATTCTTCTACAATTTGTGTTTGTTTATATATATTTATGTGTGTATATATTATATATCATGGCTTAAATTAATAACTTAGTTTAGTTTATTTTTTGTTATACTGTATTGTATGAATTTTTGAATCTTTGTTTTATAATTGTTTTTGGAATATTTTTGTAATTTTTTGGATAGGTGTCAAAACAGCCTTGGCTGAACCTCGCCTTTGACGTTTGTCAATAAAGTTATTATTATTATTATTATCATTTTTATTATTATTTTTATTTAAGTTCTACCTAATTCAGTGTCTTCGGGTTCGGATGGTTGTGGAAACTTGAAGAATTTCAGATTTGTCATGTATTCTTTATAATATAGCGGGAGTCACTGTTACAAAGATCTTACACTCACTCATTTATCATATTTGGCATCATCTTGTTTCAAGTCATCATGACAGCGATTTGTTTATATTACAACAGGTGAGTCATGTGTAGTTCAAGAAAAATATCAATAGATGGCAGCACGAAAATGTCTCTGTACAACCCTCTATTTCTTTAAATTTTGAGGTCGATTTTTAGGTCGATTTTTAAAATACTATTTTTTTAAATAGTATGATAAAAGTAAAAAGTCGGGACTTGTATAGTGTGGAGATCTTGCTGGCGATAAATTTCTACTTATTAATTAATCTCTCATCGAAAAATTCATGCATAAATTCGAAGGTATAGCTTACTATACGAGTAGTAGCATTCTTCTGTTGAAAAATCCACGTTGTAGCTCTTAAAAGGTGTCACTATTTTTTCAATGTACAAATGTTCAATTACGTTTTCCTAAAATTCATTGTAATAGGCATCAAAAGAATATTGCCATTCGCCGTTTTTTAATTTATTTTCATTTCTAAAATAAGATTCAAGAAGAAAATATTTGATTTCTTAAGATAACATTTTTGACAATATCTCGTGTACGAGATTGAGTATCGACTATGAATACGGGCATTAAATTTAAAGTTTCGATATATCATAAAAATATTGGTTTCAAGAAAATAAACTTGTCTTAAACTGTAAAAAGTCAAATGTTATACGTTTCATCACTAGGCCAGACAATAATGAATGTGCTTTAGTCAGATACAATGGAAAATCTTTAGAACAAGTAAAGTCAACAAAAATATTAGGTTTTCATATTGATGAAAAAATGAACGGTGAATATCACATAGCGTATGTTTGTAATAAACTCACAAGTTTATGTTATGCAATACGCCGTTTAACACAGATTAATACCTCAAACACAATTAAAATATTTTACCATGCAAAATTTCACTCAGTTATGTCTTACGGTGTAATTTTCTGGGGTTTGTCTAAAGATGTGAATAGAGTGTTTTTATTACAAAAACGAGCAGTTCGTTATATGGCTGGTTTGAAGTGGTGCGATAGTTGTAGAAATGCTTTTGTAAAATTAAAATTACTTACTTTCACTAGTACGCATATATATAATTTGCTTTTATTTGTTAAAAAATATTACAATAATTTCCAAAAAGGTTATGATATTCACTCTTTTGATACCAGAAATAAAAGTAAATTAATATTAGAGAAACATAGATTAGCATTATTCGAAAAAAATGTATATTACGCAGGAGCAGTTTTATATAATAAACTTCCACAAAGAATAAAAACATTGAACAACTTTATAATGTTTAAAAAGGAACTTAAAGAATTTCTTATCATAAATTGTTTCTATTCTATAGATGAATATTTAAACATGTAAAACAGTGTAATACTCTATTGTTTTCTTTTTCTGACAATATCTATATCATGTACATGGTCTTTGATAAATAAATATTATTATTATTATTATTATTATTATTATTACTTACTCTCCAGATATCGCCCTGGCTGACTTTCGGTTTCAGTTCAGGAGTGAACAAATAGTTCGTGTTGGAATTAGTGTGCGCAGAGTGCGCAGGATGCATTCCACTCCGCTCTATTTCCTGGATTAGATTCGTAGTCAAAAGACGAGATAATGACGCACCGGATGCTAGTATATCTCTCGCCGCCTGACCTCTGGACTCCAGAAGTACATCTTCATTCGCCTACACAACAACAAAAAAGAGTAAAAAGATAATAATAATAATAATAATAATAATAATAATAGTAATAATAATAATAATGGCACTATTTTATACCGTTCTATATAAGCACTATAGGCTCTATAAGTGACCGACGTCAAATGATACAGGTTACAAAAAACGAGCCACTCAAAATAAATTTTTTATTTATAATGGGGTCTTAAGTTCACTTTTCTTTGTTCATAATGTAACTTTAAGTTATTTCAATCATACTTTACACAATATTTCTCAAAAATATAAAAATTTTCATTCATAATTTTGTTAATAAAGTTTCGCGGCATTAAAATGTGACGTCACGTAGCGATGAGTCCTATAGACCACGTTAATGTAACGGTCAATTTGTGGTGGAAAATTCAAACTAAAACCTTAACTCGCCTTTGCCGATTTATACTCCCATGTTATTCATACGGGAACAAAAATATGCTATTTTCAAAATGTTCAAAAGAACTTTAAAATGCAAATCTTATCTATTAAACTTTATAAATACAATTCTCTAATGTATTGTCTATCTACTTATGTCGTATAAACATCTAAAACACCCAAAATGATTGAATAATCTGTAATTAAAACAACAAGTGCAAATTCATTAAAACGTAGGTCGTAGCTGTTTTGGATTCTGTTTAATCCTGACAATTTAGATCGTCAGCAAAGAAATTATTTATTGCGGACAACTTAATAACCCTTTCAGACATCGCAAATAACAAAAACGAAAAACTTATAACCACCTTATATTATAACTTTAAAGATAAACAGCGTCAAATCCAAAACTAACCTACAAAAATTCAGTTGAGCTGGTTGAGCTGTCACTGTAGTCTTTTCTAACTACACCAAGTTACAACATATGTTACTATTTGCAATCCTACTTTCTTTAAAATGAAATTATGCTTAACTTTTTATTTTTATACTTTTACTGTACAAAAAGCAGAGTATTTTTAACAGTTAGTAAGAAACTCAAAATTGTACTTTGTTTATAATTTTACTGTACAGAAAGCAAAGAGTATTGTAAACAGTTAGTAAAAACTCAAAATTGTACTTAAGAAACACAGAATAGCTTTAGTAATATGAATTGAAAATGCTTTTCCATAAGAACTACATACATTCTGATTTGATTTAGGGTTTCGCGCCAAAAGCAAAACCTAACCTCACTAATGTGGGCTATAGTTAAACCAAGTTAGCTGATATTTACTTTTCCTTTCCATTGTTTTTAATATTATTAATAATTATTTAATTTCATGGAGATGAATTAATGGAAGTTACTGTTTTCTTGTGAATTATAAATAATATTACGTTCATTATGTTTTCTTCTTTTTACTTTGTCGTTCTATGCATATATGTCATATGTAACCAAACATGTTGTCAAATCAAGTTCCTTCTTGATTATTTGAGTGTTTGATTATTGTTAACATGTAAACTTATAAATTTATTATAATGGTGTGTTTAAATATGTATTAAAGACACTTTATAGGCAAAAATTATTGTGACCTATTGAATAGTAGTTTCAGATTTGGCCAGTGGAGGGTAGTGCTGCCTCAAATTGCTCAAATTTCAAAAATTCATAGCTCAAATATTATGTACTTCTGGAAGGTAAAATATGAACTTGCATTAATAACTTTGCTTACATTTTCAGGGGAAAAAATAATATATTTTTATATCTGTAAACTAGGTATAGAGGCTCACAAATCAGTGTGGAATATTTTTAATCTTCCAAAATCCATGGTTAGTTGTGATATGCATTCTTACGCTGATGATACACAAACACAATTGTTAATTTCAGACAAACTGGATAGATTATACGAGATGTGTTCTTTAGTAAATGCGGATCTTAATCATTTAGCAGTATGAGTGAAAAATAATGGCCTCAAAATTAATTCTGATAAATCTTCCATTATTGGTATTCGGCTATAACTCAATTGTACCAGATATTATACTCGATGGGGAAGTTTTAGAACGTACCACTGTTACCAAGATTTTAGGTGTGCATATTGAAGAGGATCTGAAGTTTAGAATACACCTTATGAATAAAATGAAGTTGTAGCGGGATCAGCCACTACCTACAAGATGTAAAAATAACTTGAAATTAAATTGTAAAACATAAATTAAAAATGAAACACTGATAAAAAATATGATTTAGATGTTTATTCTATCAAAACCAAAACTTGAATGAATATTTACACAAAATACGTTACTAGGTAAACTTTATCATAACACTAACAATGGTTGTTAGAGAAGGGTATTGGCCACTTGATTTAACTAGTTATATTGACATAAGTCAAATGTCCAAACTGCAATAACATGTGTCATTGTCACTGTCAAATTTTCCAATGACACATGTCACTACAAAGTCAGCTAAAATAAAACTACGTCATTTGTATCAATTCCGCCATATTCTTTCAACAGAAGTAAAACTAAAACTAATCAACTCGCTTGTACTCTCCATATTAGATTATTGTTCCTGTGTGTATGTGCTGAATTTGATACAAATCGACAATAGAATAAGGGTATTACAGAACTCTTGTCTTAGGTATGTTTACGGTATTTGTAGATATGATCACATTAGTGAATATAAAACGCTTGCAAAAATGCAAGACATTAACGACAAAGTACGATCTGCTTACCTTATTTTAACTTATAAAGTTAAAATAACAGGTATTCCGTCATAGCTTTATCAAAAATTAATGTTAAAAACTTATAATTATGGTCTTAGAGGTAAGGATTTATATGTAATACCAATCTACAACAAATCAAAATATAAATGTGCTTTCTCGTATTTCGCACCGTTTTATTACAATAGAAATAGACCATATTACAGAATTTTGCGCCTCTAGTGGCAGTTTTATTAACTATAAAATTTAGTGCCACGGTAGCCAACTGTTTTTATTTCCTAAGGTTAAGTTGGCAATAAAAATTTGAAATGTGACAAGTGTAATTTAAAAATGAGTATTATTAAGTTTGAATATAGTGAATGTATGTATGTTGCCTGATTATAAACAGAACTGTTAAAGTTAGGTTACGGTTGTGTATATGTGAGTGTGAGTGATACTTGACGGCCACAATTTTTAAAAAGTCCGCCAAATATTTATAAATGAAATTATTATTTACATATATTTACTTCAACGATTAAATCAAAATAACGTCAGAGATAGTTAAAACACAATTAAATAGTGATTATTAAATTTATTTGGTAATTTGATCTTATTTTTTAAAAAAATATATTTCTTGTTGAAAATTGATTTTTTCTCATAAGATAGCATTGGCACTTGAATTTAAGTACTTCCTAAATTTGATTCGTCCATTGTGAGCATGCGCAATAGCGAAATTGAATTAGTAATATGGTCTATTCTGTTCCACATTAATTAAAATCTCTATCAGTAAATTCATTTAAAAACAAGATTAATTAGTAATATGGTCTATTCTGTTCCACATTAATTAAAATCTCTATCAGTAAATTCATTTAAAAACAAGATTAATATGTTCTAGAGACTATCAATATTAATTTTCTATACTTCTGTTTGTATATTAATTTATTTTTGTTATTCACTATGAATATTGGCTAGAAATAATTTTTACAGGCATTTAGGTTTAACTTTTTCTGTCTATATTGGCATTGAAATTTGTTAAATTATTTGTAATTATAAATGTATTGGTTGGGTGGAAGAACAGCCTATGGCTGAACCCCACCATTGACATATCAGTCAATAAAGTATTATTATTATGAAAATGGTAGCACTTCCGGTTAAATCGGAAGAGACATTAACTTTCATATTTCAAACAGAACAGCCTATATATTTTTATGCATTTGGAATCTTCGTAAAATTACGAATTCAACGATATAATTGAAGTGAATTTTTAATGAAGAAGTAAATTACGAAAAGGTAAGAGCAATTTACGAATAATTAACCTGAAAAACCATAAAATCATATACGCTGTGAAAAGTTGAGATAATTATTTACTGTAACAAAGTTATTCCTTATCATTTATTTTTTTGCCACTGTTATTAATATTATTAATTTATTTTTTTGCCGATTGACATTAAAAGCGCGATATTTTTGAGAGCTAACAGTCTATAAAAAATCATTTTTACTGCCTGTTATTGCTATTTACATAGCAATCGTTCAACAAACACATAGCAATATAATTTGATGGCGATAATCTTTAAAATAGGTATCAAGGTAAATTAATTTTAATTCTAAATTCGGCAAAAAATATAGCGTTCAATACGGCACCAAAATCAGATTACAGCTTCGGCAACTTCTGCTGTAAATCTGGTATTTCAGTGCCTAGTTAAACAAATAACTATTTACATCCTATCTGATATCATGGCTCACCAGTATTTTTAATTATCTCTCTTACTTTTTGTAATTTTTTTTTTAATAAAAATTTACTTCAAGCCTATCGTTGAATTCGTAATTTACGTAGATTCCAAATGTATAAAAACATATAGTGCATCCTATTTGAAATATGAAAGTTAATGTCACTTCCGATTTGATTTTTTTCTAAAAATTAAAATATCTTATAAACTACTGTATTTATCAAGTTTTAATGAAAAAATGTTAATAGGTAAAAAATAAAGAGAAAAAAAAATATTCATAACTTTCCCATATGTGACGCCTGTAGTTGAGATACAAATCAAAAGAAAGTATAAATGTGCATCTAAATAAGTAGTATCTTCCAACTAAGTTTCAAAATTGTACTGCAACTACCACCAGAGTTATTAATAAAAATGTGTCTGATGAGGTGCACTCCCAAAGGGCTGTAAGTCTACAACGTAAAGTTTCCACACATACCTTCATGTAACATTTTTTACTCAGAATGACTCGTCCAATATATAGTTTTATTTTGGCACACTTTTC
Organism: Ophonus ardosiacus; assembly: GCA_943142095.1. Classification (NCBI taxonomy): domain Eukaryota; kingdom Metazoa; phylum Arthropoda; class Insecta; order Coleoptera; family Carabidae; genus Ophonus; species Ophonus ardosiacus. Next base: position 34,320,793 of record OW964833.1, on the reverse strand, counting down.
ATGAATCACCTTGAATTTAAATTGCGTTTTTCTCAAAAATAATAATAATAATTATAATAATAATAATTATGATAATAATAATAATAATAAAATAAAACAGTTAAATGAGCCTATACTATTTTTATACTAGGTACTGAGATCAGAAAAAAATCCTTTATTTTATAGAGTAACATCATATATTACTTGCCATAAAAAAAAAACAAAAAATATATAACTTTTTGCCACAGCTTGAGAACCACTGGAACAAATATTTTTTTTTTATATGCAATAAAATCAGCCCCTATGTACTCAATATTTTTTCTTAATAATATTTTTTGCTAAATCCATTAGTTAAATAATTCTTGAAACACCCTGTAGAGTATATAAAGATACATTCTTATAGAACAAAGTTGCAGAATAGCACGATAAAGGATAAATATTACATCCAACAACAAATGAAATACGAAATTTGATCTAAAAGTAATTAGAATTTATTACCTGATTTGTAGCGGCCGTATTCGGGACGCCAGCAACACGTTTCGACAATACTGTCAACCTTTGTCCACCACTGGTCATCACAGGTGATGTAGTGCTAACAATAGTGGCTTGAGGTAGGCTTGTATTTGGCGTCAGAAGGATATGTTTGATTCCCAAAGGGTAAATCAATTGGGCGAAGCCTGTAGGAACTGCAACGGGTTGGTCGCCTATGGTTTTTACGCCTACTATATCGGTGTTCAGGGCGGGGATTGTGGTGGAAGATAACGTTGGAAGTGACATAACTATCCAAAAGAAAAAAATATTTATACTTTCAATTTCCAGCAAATTTAGTTCAAGTTCAACATAAAATCGATCGAAAATAATCTATACTGTATTCCAGATAAGAATGGAATTAGGAATAAGATAGGGCTTACGATTCCAGCTTTCTGATTGGTCTAAACATGAACCAAGTTTACAATAGCACAAAAATTATAACTAAACGTTTCAGTTGGCTGTCTGCTGTCAACTTGAGTTGTAATCAGTGCGAACAACGCAACAGAAATTAAAAACAAAAATATGCAGGGTAAACGCGCAATATCGTTGTTAAATACAATGTGTTAAAAAAAACTAATTCGGAGTAGGCTATGAATAAAGAAACGTATGTCAATTTAAAAGTATTTAATTAAATGTCAATGTGGCACAAGATATTGTAAAAAATGGTAACTAAAGAAATCAAAACTTTTCTTCATGAATCTTATTTTAAAAATCAAGACCAATTTTGACAACATGACTTTTGAACTGAATAATGTTCAGACATACGTTTCTCTGTTCATGGCCTACTTCTACAACGTGTTAAAAAAGATTTCAAAATTCTCTTGTTAGACAAGTTATCCTGAACATTCTGTGTATAATTAAAATATTAAACTGTAGAATACGAGGCAGAATAAAAATCAAATGGAAGAAGGACATGATCCTAAAAATTGTTCTCGTTTTCGTAAAATAAAATGAAGTTTATTTACATTGTAAAAGAAAATTCAAAAGAAAATAGTCCTAAATAAACCAATAGGTGAGAGTTCACATATATAATTAACATTCAATCATTGAGAAATAACTACACTACCACTACCGAAACCTAGATGAAAAGAGGTAAATTACCTTTAACTCCTCGAGGACATGACATAATTTGTATGGAACATCCTTTCAGACGGCTACCGGCTGGCCCGGCGACTCTTAATTTCGAACCTTTAACAAATTCCTTCTTAAATTCTGTCACCTTTTCACTGCATTTATACACAATAATTTCTACATATAGGCGAGAAAAGCTGAATACAGATGACAGCACAAAACGGCGTCGAGTTGAGGAAAACAAACCTTTGTTTATATTGATGTTATATAAGAACACGTTGTAATTTTCAGTCTTTGCTATCATAAGTGCAAATTAAACATTTAACGTGACCACTTTATACTACAAAAGTAACTGTAAACTATGTTTTGATAACATAAATGCCATATAACCACACACAAATTGAGAAATGTTTTCCTCAACTCACAGATGTTTATTACTGCCACCAGATGTCAGGCTCCTTTGACTTTTTTCACCTATAGACAAAAGGCGTATCAAATACAAATAAATTAATGGTGCGATTCAGAAATAAACACGCTACAGCGCTGTAAATTCATTCATTCTTGTGTAAACAATCATTAGTGTCATTCTTTTTAACTGCAAGATGATGAAAAATATGCAGTTGTCTTGTCGAACGTTGGATTTATATTATACAGGGTGATTTTTTCAAGATGTACATAAGAGATTAACATGAAAAATCAGTTTTTCACACACCGTTGCCCTCCGATTCAACTTACGGCAATGGTTGTGGTGTTAATACAAAGATATATATATATACACTGGCGAGCAAAAAATTGAGGTCAATTATTAATTATTATGTATTTTTCTAATTTTCTGTTTCAGGCTTATATTTGTAAATTGAAAACCATTATACTGTATTTTATAGGCTAAATTAATAATTCAATATTGAAATGCAAAGCATATTTTTTGGTTTTATAATTTATTATGAAAAAACAATAAATTTACATTTCAACATAGTTTGACTTTTTGTTGTTAGGAGTTATGTGGAACGAAAATTTTTTAAAATCTTAGTACTAATGTTGCGCATTCCCTCCTCTTGTGTAAATTACTGCTTGAACTCGATGAGGCATACTTTGAATTAACTTAAGGATCATATTCTGGTCAATATTATCACACTCCTGCAATAGCAACGCTCTAAGCTCTTGGGCAGTTCTTCGAGCTGGTGTATGCTTTCGGATACGCTGTCCCAACTCATCCCAGACATGTTCGATGGGATTCATGTCCGGACTGAGGGCTGGCCAATCAAACCGTCTAATTCCCACTTCATCCAGATATTCTCTGACAACTCTGGCTGCGTGAGGTCTAGCATTATCTTGCATGAAAATGCTACGCTCGCCCATAGTGATCAAAAAAGGCATAGTATGGTCTTCTAGAACCTCCGTAATGTACCTGTAAGCTGTCATGGAGCCATTCTGTATGAAGACCAACTCTGTGCGTGCTTGTGAAGAGATTCCCGCCCAAACCATAACCGACTCATCGCCAAATGAAAGTCGCTCGTCAATACAATCTTGAGCGTATCTTTCTCCGGGTCTTCTCCATACTCGTCGACGTCCGTCTGATCTATTGAGGCAAAAACGCTACTCATCGAAAAAAAAAAAAAATACCCTGCCTCTGTCCTCACCATTCCATGCCGCGTGATTTCGGGCAAAAACCAATCTTGCAATTCGATACCGGCGTTGCGATGGTGAACCTGTAGCCATCCTTCTACAAGAAAATTCAGATGATATTTCTCAAAAAATAAATTATTAAGAGCCTTTTATGATTTACAATTTACAAACATAAGCTTAAAACAAAACATTCCAAAAATATATCATAATTAATAATTGACCTCAATTTTTTGCTCGCCAGTATATATATATATATATATATATATATATATATATATATATATATATATATATATATATAGGGTGTCTCTTAAATAGGGGGACATGACTTAACCACAGATTCCTGAGGCTAAAATAAGACGATTTAACTAAACTTGCTTCTAGCGGAAAGTGTACCATTTAGCCAGAATTCTGCTTCAAAGTTCTTCGAAAGAAAATTAATTTTGCTTATAATAATCGGACGCTTTATTCGATTTGGATGAAATTTGGTATGACAGTTTATATGGTTACAAGTCATCTTTTAAGGTGATACTTGATATTATTAGTGAACCACTAGTGTATGAAACTTAGGTGTCCCAACATTAATTAGACCGTAACTTTTTAATGGCAATGCCGAAAACGTGAAATTATTTTTCTTCAGAAAGATACGTTCAATAGTAAACTTTTCTCTCTCTTTGTAATTTGTGACATCTGTTACGGTTCACACAGAAAAAAATAAAATCTGAGTGTCTGCACTGCTAAATTTTTAAAATAAATTTAATCTAGCAGTCTATCCAAATGTCAAACAAGTAATTTTTAATGACAGTAACAATTGTTTTACGGGTTGTCAAAAATTTTCTTCGCAATATTCTAAAATTAGTAACATCCGTTTGTTCGGTTTAATAGTATTTTACTACCATTATTATAAATAAGACGATTACATATCTCAGCTTACTCCTAAACAAGTTGTGAAGATTGACAACTCGTTACTGTCATTAAAAATTACTTGTTTGACATTTGGATAGACTGCTAGATTAAATTTATTTTAAAAATTTAGCAGTGCAGACACTCAGATTTTATTTTTTTCTGTGTGAACCGTAACAGATATCACAAATTACACAGAGAGAGAAAAGTTTACTATTAAATGTTATTAATTTAATTTCACGTTTTCGGAATTGCCATTAAAAAGTTACGTTCTAATTAATGTTGGGACACCTAAGTTTCATACACTAGTTGTTCAATAATAATAACAAGTATTACCTTAAAAGATGACATAACCATATAAACTGTCATAACAAATTTCATGCAAATCGAATAAAGCGTCCGATTATTATAAGCAAAATTAATTTTTTTTCGAAGAACTTTGAAGCAGAATTCTGGGTAAATGGTACACTTTCCGGTAGAAGCAAGTCTGGTTAAATCGTCTTATTTTAGCCTCAGGAATCTGTGGTTAAGCCATGTCCCCCTATTTAAGAGACATCCTGTATATTTAATTTCGCCATCCGATCCGAAAATATCAAATACGTGAAAATTATCCAATATTTTAGGCCCATAAATTAATTTTGAAATGTATTAATTTTCCTGAACAAATATTTGACATTTTATCTGTCAAAATAGATTGACATAACTCAAAAGTAATGTCTCTTGACAATGTCAATTAACCTATTATGACAGATAAAATGTCAATCATTTGTTTATCTTTTTGTTCAAATTTGGAATAGCTGCTGCTATTAATAGGAAAAAGAATAAATTTTAAAATTAATTTATGGGTCTAAAATATTGGATAATTTTTACGTATTTGGTATTTCCGGGTGGGGAAATTTTTTATCTTTGTATTGACACCACAAGTTAAATCGGGGGAACGGTTTGAAAAAAAAACTGATTTCACACGTTAATCTCCTATGTACATCTGGAAAAAAATCACCTTGTGTATTTATTATAATACTTTCGTAATAAAGTGTAAGATAAATTAAATAATATTTAAACAACTTTCATTCTCAGAAAATCAAAGAAACGAAAAACAGATAACCAATACCTACGCAATAAACATATATAAGTGAAATGGAAAAGGATTATGCATTTCGCAGTGGAACAATCCAGCAATGGATGAAAATAATTTAATAAACAAGTGGAAAGAATTATTAAAAAATCTTTTAGAACTTAAAGTACAATAATGTGCAAAGGAATTTCCTGTTTGAACCATTTGTCAAAAAGTATAACGCTGTTAAAAATTTTAAATGAAATGAAATAGCCCTTGAATTGCCCGCAGCAATAGCATGTTGTTCTAATAAGTAAATCATAAACCAGTATTTTGTTAAGGCTATAATATTTTACAAAAAGAGGTGTGAAAATGTTGGGAATATCAAACGGATATTGTGTAACACCAGTGAGTATAACGTATACGTTATATACTCACTGGTAACAATATTTTTCTGTGTATTGATTTCTGGCATTTTTAAAATTTATTTTTAAATTATAATACGCCATTTATTGATATTAACCTTGAACTACACTTGTAACTAAGTTCACTCCATTGCTATATTATAAACAAATCGCTGTCATGGTGACAGTTGCAAGATGGTGCCAAATACGAAGTGAGTGTATGATCTTTGCAACATTGACTCCCACTATAACTATAAAGAATACATAACAAATGTAAATTCTTTAAGCTTCCATGGCCATCCGAAGACATTGAATTATGTAAAACTCAAATGTCACAACACTAGTGACAGAAGACAGAACTTTAAAAATGGCGATGGTTTGTTTGTAATCGGATCTTCCATCTCAACTTCTACATCGTCGCACTCTTTCTTGCGTGTGAATCACAATCCTCCATTATTATAAAATTACCTTCAATAGTCTTCATATATTAATAAAAGAAAAATAAATAATGGTACATCATTATTCATCTTTTCAAAAAAATTATTTACTTTTTAAATAAATAGTTTAACAACTGTAAGCGTTCCGTAGCGAGGAACAGTCTACATAAATTGTACAGCGTCTATGAAAAGTTATAGTGTTGACATTTATGCACAGAATAGCATTTTCATTACGTTTTGATTACCATGGATTAACACAGGGCTTACAGCGCTTACATTTGTATTCAGAATAGCACCATAAAATAGCATATTGTGTAACAAGGGCGCAAAGTAAGCCATTAGCACGATGCGAGTTGCAGCACGAGCCACGGGTCGCATTCAGCAAGGGCTGCAACTCAGCCGAGCGCTAATCGTTTTGCGCACGTAACACACGATATTTTGTTGTCCAATTTGCACAAAACGGACCTTTCGAGTGCCTGTTTTGCGTGCGCAAAGTGGTTCTTTTCTAAACAGTGCGCACGGCTTGTTCGTACTGTTAAGAAATGAACCACTTTGCGCAAGCAAAAGGTCACTTTTTGGGCAAGTTGGACAAAAAAAAAAATTGTTTTCTTACCTTCTTGGACGGGCACAGCAGTCTTAACTCCTGGAATCAATTTCGGCCCTACAACAGGTCTAACCTGCCGTGCAGGCCTTCTAAAGGTCTGTACCGAAGGATTAGGGTCTGCCAACTTAACTCTCATGTGTACCAACCCTTTCGGGCACGGAGGAGGTGGAGTAGGTGCTTCATCAATCGTTTCTATTAAAAGTTTTGGAGCTCGAAGTTTACACGAGCGAAACGCTTGGTACGCGCTGAACTGTAATTCCATGTTTATTAAATGTAAATAAAGTGTTTCCAAGTTTACATTTTTCAAGATATCATATTCCATAGCGTTGTAAATTAAAGAAGGGATTAGGTATACAAGTCCTTCGCACTGAAACGGCGAAACTGTAGGTCTAACTTCGAACAAATTCGGGTGGTTACAAACTTTTCTCAATTGCATCAAAACGTTTATAACACTCAACAAATTTCCCGTTGCTAGTGTTTCTCTCGTTTTCGCGCGAGACATAAAATCGTCATATAAAAACCGTTGTCGTTTAGAGAGACGACACATTGTTATGTGTTCGAATTTCTGGGGCATTTGCTCTTCTACTTCTGATTTTAACCTCCGAAGAAGAAATGGACGTAACACTTTATGTAATCGTGTAATAGTGCGTTCGTTATATCCTGAGTTTCCTTCTATCATACATGTTACGGGATTGCTGAACCATTCTTTAAATTCTCGATGGGATTCAAAAACGTCGGGCACTAAAAAATGCATGAGAGACCAAAGTTCCATCAAGTTGTTCTGAAGAGGCGTGCCCGTAAGGAGTAAGCGTCTAAAAATAGGGAGAATTAATTATTATTTTGCATTTTCTTGAAAAAATGTGTTTCATATGACCTTGATTCGATACCAAATGCACATTTTTTTTGTAAACCTTCAAGATTGTGATAATAATCTTCAAAGTTTGGTAAAAAAAAAACATAATTATGCCTAAAAATACTTTTAAAAAAATGAGATTTCAAAAAAAAAGTTACTAAGAAATATCGTTGGCCTTGCCGAGTTCTACCACTGGTTAAATTTAATGTACTAATTTCTGTTACAGCCTGTATGATAGGTCATGACATTTGATTAATATCATTGCCGTATGTTGATTCATTTGACATTTGTTTCGCATACCTCCGTGAAAAATTTTTAAGTAATGACTTTTAATAAAGAGAGTGTTAAATTTCTTCTTGAAGCATATTTTCGTTCGTATGAACGTAAAGAAGACAGTTCTTATATTTATTCATATGATAGCAAAATTCGAAACGTACGCCAATGAAAATAGTAATGTTATATTAATTAAGCGGCAAATGTCAAAATCATATGGAGCGGCACGCTTCAACCATTTTTGATCATTCTACATATACAGGCTGTTATTTAAGAATATACCTACTAAACTATATACCGCTGAACCCCTATCTCTTGTATAAGTGAAAAGTGTCCGGGAGATTAATATCTCCATCCTTTTCTAGCGTTTGGACACACAACTACAAGCGCATGCGCGCACAGGCGGTAGGAGTGATGGTAGGCGTCTTCGCGCTGCTTGAAAATCTTGCACATGATTCAAATGACATTTCAAAAATATTTGTTATTATAAATTTTTATATTAGATTATTTAATAATGAAATAAATTAATACAGGACATTCTAATTTTTCTCAAAGGAAAGAACACCTACAGAAGATAAAGAAAACGAATTTCAGTATAAAAGGATAAAAGGTTAAAATTCCATTTGCAAAATTTGGAGAAAGATAATAGGGAACAACTGTTAAAGATTAGGAAGATATTTTATTTGAATATTTGTAGGGTTCAAATTTTATAATTGGAGAAATAGTTTAGGGGATACCTGCATAAGATTAGAAAAATGAATTTCTGTATAACAGTAAAAGATTAAAATTCCATTTGGAGAAAGACAATAGGGAACACCAATAAAAGATTAGGAAAATCCGTTATATGAATATCTGTATGGTTAAAGTTCTGTTTTTGGGAAGAAAATGGAATGCCGTAATTGTAATTTTTCATTCTTAGTCTCGTGTAAAAAAATATTTATTCATAATATTTAACAATTTATTTCAAATGTCTAATATTATAGCTTTATTCCTGTATAATATTATGCATATATATATATATATATATATATATATATATATATATATATATATATATATATATTTCATATTATTTCATATTAATATTCAAGTGATTACAATGAGATGTAATATACAAATGACAAGATAAACATACACAAAAGTCATAAACACCTTATCATGTGGAAGAAGCATTCCAATAGCTTGCGGACACTCACGTGACGAAGCGAATTAGCCAATCAGAAGCTGGGGCGAAACTGTCAGATTGAAGGACGCGGAGCTGAAGTTTGTTTTGGTTCATAGCGTAATATGCGTTTTGTTTTCATAGTTTGGCAAAAAAAATATAAAATAACTCAATACGCACTAAAAATTTTAATATGAAAACTGCCAAACTATGAAAACAAAACTCATAACCTCTGAACACGCTACCAAAACAAAATTCAGGGTTGCGTTCCAAAACTCTACTACAGAGTACGAAATTACTCAAAATCGATCCAAAACTAATAACCTTACTCTCAGATGGGGCTTGACATTATTGTTGTAATTAAAAGTAGTTTTGTTAATTTTTTAAAATTTAATTTAAATTTTTTACTCCAACAAAACTCATTCTTCCAAAACACACTACACTCTTAAATTACGGTACTCTTGAATTTGGAAAGCTGCCCAGCTCTCTGACCTTCGATATGACAGTTTCTCCCCAGCTTCTGATTGGCTAATTCGCTTCGTCAGAGGAGTGTCCACAAGCTATTCATTTCCCTTTCTCTGAAACTTCAAACTTCTTGCCCAATAGAATCACAGAATGCAAGGGATGGTGTCCAAACCAGAAGAGTACAGATATACATAATGTTCCGGACATTTCCTGTGTGCTTTTCAGCAGTATATAGTTTAATAGGTATATTTATTTAAGTGACCGTACTATGCGTAACCGATGGCAGAACTAACCCCATTGATACTAAATTTGACAAAAATTATTTTTGTTTTATTCTTTCCTTAAGAACTGGACCCCATTAAAACCGACCAATTACGTAATGTTCAAAATTTTGTAAAAAAAATAATTAAAAATCAATGGCTGGTAGCACAACACTTGTTTTGACTAAAACGCTCTTTTAAAATATGTCAATTTCAATATTTCATTTCCCACTTATGTTTAAAGAATCATTTTTTAAAATTTTGAGTTGAATACAGTCTATATTCTGCTTTAAAATAATGAAATTTGACAATTTTTAAAACAGCGTTTACTTCAAGCCTTGTGCTATCAGCCAATGTATTTCTCTGAAAAAAATGTTGATTGTCAAAACTGACATAAGACCATTGACGTAGCGGCAGATAATGGGATATTTGAAACTTTCACAATGAAAAACTACATGTTCATTAATAAGGTAATTGGTATTTTGATAATCAATGAACCGAATATGAATTGTACGCCAATGCAAAAAGCGTTTAGGTTAGTTTTGATCCCAGTACTGGTGTATAGCTGCGCATACAGTTGTGACAATGTGATGACTTTGTGTTTTTGCGCATGCGTCAGTTTGTACTATCCTCAAAATGGCGACAATTTTGTTAAAGTAATCAGATGTTTTTGTGTATTTGCGTCTGTTGTGTGTTTTAAACTTTTTAAATGCAGTTTGGAAAGAAAGAAAACGGAATTAATTCAGTTTGTAATGTAAGTAAAGCGCTGTATACCATTCATCAGTCCAATTAATAGAAAAATTGTTCTATTTGTGAGGTGCGTGAAATATGTTTGATTTTTTTCTTTTTACAAAATTTTGAACCGTGGCGTAATTGGTTAGTTTTAACTCCTTTGTTTAAGTTTTACTCATACATATTAGCAATTATTTATTTATTCTTTTGTCTCCATAGCAACAATATCATATTTGTATTAAAACAAGAAATATAATATTTAAATTTCAACTGAAAATAACTCTTTTGTATTTAATTTTAGAGGCATAGTGATAATGAACTTTTATATTCGGATAAAAAAATCTTTTAAATGGTACCACTTTCAATGTGGCATTTCATTTGTTGAATAAGTCGCGAATTTTGTCTATTTAACCGTTTTTCTATCTCTTCAAATAAGAAAGTTAGCAATGGTTGTTCCCTTAAGGCAGACACCGTTTTCATGTCGCTGTATGTAACTCATATTTAAAATATTTAGACTATGATTGTTTTTGCCAAGAGGTCCTCAGTTCAGAATAGTCATTTTAAGTTCAGAACGCGTCAAATGTAGTTCAGAATAGTCAATTTATGGGTTGATTCTGTTCACATCTGTAAATCTGTAAATAATGAACAAAACCTGAACGAAAGCGCCACTCTTATGTATAATTTTATACGAATAAACAAGAATAAATATGTTTTTGTCACTTTTTTACATACATTCATAGTAATGAATTTTTCACACAGATCTTTCTTCGTTATAAATACCTGAATCGTTTTCGGTGTACAAAATAACTATAAAATAATTTATAGCAGTGTTTCCCAAACTGTGGTCCGTGGACCCCAAGAAGCAACCTGCGGACCCTTTTTAGGAAGTGTCAGATAAGCTATTAAAAACATTTTAAACTACTTTTATATAAATAATAATAGCAAAATGTTTGCATCCCCGTAAAAATGGAGGAGTAAGATACGGTTTACAATTCCAACTTTCTGATTGGTCTAAACGCGAACCAAGTTTACAATAGCGAAAAAATTATAACAAAACGTTTTAGTTAGTTGTTAACTGGAGTTGTGGTCAGTGCAAACGTCATAACAGAAATTAAAGACAGAAATATGCACGGTAGACGAACAATATCGATTTTAAATAGTATCCTGTGGGATCAGACAATAGATAAAAAAAATTCGACGATTCAAGCTGTCAAGTATGTCTTACAGGGAACAAAACTAAATTATAAGTTTTGTGTGTAAAATAGGCTGGCTCCGCAGCACCAACAAGTCCATTCTTACGGTAGTTTTTCTTTTACATTACATGTAATATATTTTTTTCCTATTGACGTCATTTAAATTTAAATTCGACAGTCTCGATCGTTTCTCTGTATACCGGGTGTCTACTTTTTTTTTCTGAACTAGGAAATTCAATGTTAAAATTTTGATTTGACGATATCTCTTTATCTATTAATTATAAAACAAAAGTGCAATGAAGAAAAATGTTCAGAATGAAAAACTGCACCGATTGAGTACAAAGTTTTTTTTGTTCAATTGTTTCTTAAGTACGAGTTAGAAGCAAAAGAAAATATGCGATTTAAGGCAATACCATGGAGAAAACAATTATTTATGTTTGTTTCCGGCATATCTGATAGATTTGACATTTCTTTTTATTTTATTCTTATTAGAATTTGTGATTATTATATTTTTCTTTTAAGTTGTCTTCCTATTATTTTAATAATAATAAAATAAAAAGAAATGTTAAATTTGTCAGATATGGTAGAAACAAGAAACATAAATTGTTTTTTTTTCATGGCACTCTGATAATTGCCTTAAATCGTGTATTTTATTTCACTTCTAATTCATACATAAAACAAATGAACAATAAACTTGGTGCTCAATCGATGGAGCTTTTCATTCTGAACATTTTTCGTCACTACACTTTTGTTCTAAAATTAGTGCTCGGAATACCAGTGGATCCAAAAGATCACCCGCCCACCTGTATTTCAGTGAATATGGGTCGGAATCGATTCTTCGCCCATAAGACCCGTATTACCCGTAAGAACCACAGACCCATATTACCTATAAGAACCATATCACCCGTAAGACGTATTATTACGTTGCTATCTATTTAAATAATCATACCGTTGAAAAATAATTTAATTTAATTTATTTGATTGAACACTTCACATAATTCAATTAGTTTTACAAAATATGTTAGTAATTTGTACAATAATAGGGCAAGTAATACCACAAACTGATAATGTTACAATAGCGACCTTTGCAGATGATACTGCTATTTTAGCAACAGCAAGTGATGAAGAATCAGTCACGGAAAATCTCCAAAGAACTTGTAACCAAATCACATCTTGGACAGAAAAATGGAGAATTAAACTAAATGAACAAAAATCCATTCACATTAATTTCACCAACAAAAAGTGTACAAATCAACATCAAGTCACAATCAATAACAATATCATTCCATATGCAAACACTGCTAAATACCTTGGAATGACGCTCGATGCAAAACTAAAATGGGTTGAACATGTAAAAAAGAAAAAACAAGAACTTGACATAAAATACAGAAAAATGTATTGGTTACTAGGAAGAAGATCGCAGCTATCTATATCTAATAAAATTTTAATCTATAATCAGATATTAAAACCTGTATGGTCGTATGGCTCGCAACTTTGGGGTTGTACCAAACAAAGTCATAGAGAGAAAATTCAGAAATTCCAAAACAAAGTTCTACGTAACGCAGTGAACGCTCCATGGTATGTTCGCAACAGCGATATCTGTCGAGACCTCAAAGTTGACAGTGTTAATACGGTGATTAAATGTTCTGCAACTAAACATGAAGCAAGACTCCACCTTCACACTAATGTCGAGGCAATCCAACTGCTAGATAACGACGGCTTGAAAAGAAGACTCAAAAGAACAAAACCTTTTGAGTTAGTGTAGCAAATTAGTGAAAAGTGTACGTGAAAGTGCAATAAGTGCTGTGCTATAGTGCCATATAGGAATTCAGGGAAAACTAGGAAATACCATTGGGTGTACACTAGAGACTATAATTACCCTAATTTTAGATTAGAGATAAATTAATGGTTAGTCTGTAAAGACTAGTTTTAATATCTAAAATAATAATAAAAAAAAAAGGGCAAGTAAAAAATATCTCGATTTATAAGACAGACACAATTACCAATAATTTACATGTATGTATTTAAATGCAATAATGAGATACATATGTATGTTCTCGGTGCGGCGAAATATGCCACTTTCAGGCAGTCGTACGCTTCATATATAACGTTAAGTCTTAAGGGAAATACGGTTCTTATGGGTAACAGGGGTCTGTGGTTCTTATGGATCTTACGGGTGAAAAATCGGCTCCGACCCGTATTTCATTTGGTCCGGATGGCTGGGTATTTTCCATATAACTAAATACCCAGTTCGAAGTCCTAGCCCTATCTAAAATTAATAGATAAAGAGATATTGCCAAATCAAAATTTTAACATTGAATTTTCTATGTTCGGGAAAAAAGTAGACACCCGGTACACTTTTCTACAAATCCAAGTCAAAGAAGGATTTGTCGTGAATTCTAGGAGAAAAAAAGGTCCGCGGACCAGGAAAGTTTGGGAAATACTAATTTATAGTATAGTTATCAAAATAAACTTACCGTTGTGTCTGGAAGTTCAGGAGAAGTTGCCACCTTTGACTCTTGAAATTTTTAATATTCTGCGCCTCATCCAAAATCATATATTTCCATTGTTTTCGCCTAAAACTCTGATGATCCTGAATAACTAGTGTATATGAAGTTATACAAATATGGAATGCGTATTGTTTTGTCCATCCTATCCTTTTACGTTTTCTCTCTTTCGGTGTTCCATAATACGTCAAAATTTTAAATCCTGGACACCATTTCTTGCACTCCATTTCCCAATTCAACATCACAGATGTCGGGACTATGATAAGATGAGGACCCCAATCTCCTTTCTCGCAAGCTAAATATGCCAATAAGGCTATCGTTTGGATCGTTTTTCCTAAACCCATTTCGTCGGCAAGAATTCCGTTTTTTTTTCGTTCGTACATAGTGACAAGCCATTCAAGACCAACATATTGATATTCTCTAAGCGGATACTTTAATAAAAATGGTACGGCAGTGACGACGCACGTGCTCGATAAGGTGTTTCCTGTTGGTTGGATACTTTCAGCTAGGGCAGCTACATCATTGATGACTTCGTCACTATCCCCTTCTCCCTTTAAGAAAAGAAACACATTATAGTATAACTTTCTCAATTGTTGGTATGGATTAGGTACAAGAACTCGAAATCTTAGTAACACAGCATTTATTCTTACAAAACCGAAGTTCCGGAATACAATTATACCTTTATCAGAGTAGGTAAAATCTTATAGTATCGCAAAAAAAAAAACTAATAAAATGTACTTAAAAAAATATTCTTTCTTGGGCTTTCTGCCTCAGTAAATAAAAGCGTGGGCGTAAATATTGGTTATCTGCGAATTACGAGGTGTGTGAGAAAAGTAATGTGACTGTTTTTTTGTACATCAAATTTTTTATTTTTTTCAAACAGCAATATTGTCCCCTTTAAAGTAGTTCCCTTCGGTAGCTATACTCCGGCGGAGTCGTTGTTGCCAGTCTTGGTAGCAGCGCTGAAAGGCTTCAACTGGTATGGTCTTTAACATGTCGGTCACATTGTTTTCAATGTTCTTCAGAGTCCCAAAATGACGTTCTTTTAAGACATTTTTCAATTTCGGGAAAAGAAAAAGGTCACAAGGACTCAGATCAGGTGAATAGGGGGGCTGTGGAACAACAGGAATGCTTTTTGAGGTCAAAAATTCCGTGATAGAAGTGGCCGTGTGACATGGGGCGTTTCACATGTGCAAATCTTCGGTCAAAATTTGATGTACGGTGAAAGTGTTTAAGTTTAACAGGTCACCCATCATCCTTATTGTTAAACGGGGGTCTGATCTCACAAGAGCCCTCACATGTTCGACGTTTTCGTCGGTTCTTGAAGTTGAAGGTCTCCCTGAGCGAGGTTTATCTTCAACGTGTTCTCGGCCTTCCAAAAATGATTTGTGCCAGCGAAAAACTTGTGCTCTTGATAAGGAATGTTCCCCATAGACCTGCTTCAACTTTTCAAAGGTCACATTCGCGGATTCCCCAAGTTTAACAGAAAACTTGATGGCATAATATTGCTCTAAATTCCGCTGTTCCATTTTCGTAACACACAACAAAAACACAACTTCACTGATGGCGTTCTCAATAATCACGTGATTGCTGTACGGAGTTCAAACTCGGACTGAGCATCTGGAAGGGATGAACACATCTGTCTACACAAGTATAACAACAAAGCTTTGCCAGATCGCTAGCAGTGTTGTCAGTCTCATTACTTTTCTCACACACCTCGTATATAAATTAAGATTTCAGCTCCACCCATTCTGACAATTTCAGTAGTTGCAGTTTTATAAAACTGTACAATCTATCTGGTCCGTTATATTATATTTATATATAAAAAATAGTTTTCATCACTATTATAACGTGTATTTCACATATTCATTTTCGATGTTTGTTAACAGTAGTTACAAATATTTTCATCATTTTTTCTGACTTGATTTAACCCTGAAGAAGATCATAGTAATGATCGAAACGTAGGTTCAAAGTCAATAAAAGCGTACAGACTGCAGTTCCGAATACTTTATTTTCTCCCAATTTCAGTAATGTCGTTTACTTAGTTATTATAAGGGTACTACTGTTATTTTGTTACTAAATAAATAAATAAATATATATATATATATATATATATATATATATATATATATATATATATATATATATTACAGTAAAAGCATTCAAAATACAAAATTAAGCTTATTTGCAAATGTAAAAACCAAATATGTGAAAAATAAGATACTGACACAATATCAGCGGTACTGTCAGAAAATAATTTTATTTGTATTGCCATGAATCAAGGTAATACCTACATCTGAATTAATGAATAAACGTACGTTACAGCGAAAGAATTGTCAACAAGGAGCATAATTTAAAATGGAATGCCTTAAGTTTTAAATTAGTCGAAATAATATGAATTTTTGAAAGACAAGCGTGTTATATACATCCTTGTCGCACCCGCTTCTAGTCGTTACACTGTGGTTGTTACAAATGGTATGCCAATTTGTTAATACGTTCACGATCAGATGACGAGCAGCACACTTTCGCTGTGGAAGCCTACATCCACCAAAACAGGTCGGTAGCCGCCGTCCAGCGCGCGTTCCTTTTTAGGTTTTAAATTCGCCCTCGCTAAACAGTTCCTGATCTAAAATTTAATACGTTGTGAGTCAAAACGTTTAGGAAAACAGAGTTTGTAATGAGGAGGAGAAATAGACGACCATGGACTGCTAGAAAACCCAAAAACGTCGACGAAAGGAAATCGGACAATTACCGTCGGTGCAGCAGCACTACGATTAAAAATATTTTACTATGACTTTGTTATACATAATGCATAAACCGCTCCAAACAATAGTAGATTGCCATTAAGCAACGCCTATGGTTTATTAGATAACAACAGATTACGAGGAATAATCTCCCTTACCGCACCGGGTTTCTTTCGTGTCGCCGACTGTATATTGTTCTACGGATTCAATATTTATGCCCACGCTTTTATTTTCCGAAACAGAAAGCCTAAAAAAATAGATTTTTTCCCTTCACTTTTATAAAAGCTAGTACTGTATTGAAAAAGAAAGTTTTGTAAGTAACAAATTACACTAATTATTGTATGAAATTAATTCATTTCCGTGAAATTGTAAATTGAAAAATATATTTCAGTTCACATAGGAAAGAAGTATAAAAACCTTTAAAATAAAATAAAAATCTATACGAATTACGAGTTTTTTTGTTGG
Organism: Ophonus ardosiacus; assembly: GCA_943142095.1. NCBI lineage: Eukaryota > Metazoa > Arthropoda > Insecta > Coleoptera > Carabidae > Ophonus > Ophonus ardosiacus. Next base: position 34,303,530 of record OW964833.1, on the reverse strand, counting down.
TTTCGCACTATCAAAACACAGCAACATTTTCTGTTCATAGTTAAGAGATAAAATTATCAAAATTTTCCTACCTTTTCTTCCCTGGTGCTGCTGTCTTCAACAAGCAACTTAAATCCAACTTCACCTTTCTCCTCACTTTCCTCCTCGTTCACCACCTCTACTTCGCTTTCCTCACTCGCTTTATCATCACTCTCCTCTGCATCTTCTTCAGAAGATTCTGCCTCAGAATCAGCTTCCTCGGCATCTCCCGACTGATTGGAATTTTCACTATCTTCAGGAGGAGGTAGACTCATATACATCTTCATCAGTTCTTCAATACTCATTTCGTTTTCAGCTTTAAGATCATCGAGTTCTTGTTTGTGATCAACATCACCTTCAGCTTTTTCTTGTTCCCTTATTGTGTCTTCGTCATCTTCGCTCTCTTCGTTTTCTACTTTGAAGTCTTCGTCCTTTTTCTTTTCTTCGCTGGTGGAAGCAGTGTCGGAATCTCTTTCTGATTCGCTGAGGATGATTTTGTCACGGTTTTCGAGGTAATCCTTTGGGAGTTCATTGAGAAAATCTTCGAGGTCCATTTGGGATTCGCGTTGAAGAGCGGCGATTTCTTCATTTTGTTTGTCTGGTTCGTCAGCGGCCTCTGCTTGGGCGATGGTTTCTTCGTCGTCTGATGAAGATTGGTCTTCGTTAGGGCGGAATTCTTCGTCGGAATGATGTGGCGAAAGAAGGCGCGAACTACTGGCAGGAGTGGTGCATTCACTACTTGCGACTGTACCAGATTTGTTCATGCCTTCTGCTAATAGCTGAGAATACTTTTCAGTTTGGTCCACGATATAACTCAAATGTTGATCTAATGCTTGTTTTCTTTTTTCTTCTAATCGGGTTTTTTGTTTGAACTCAACTATTTTCTGCACATTCGCCCAAAAAGTCCTTATTTCTTTTGCGATGAAAGATGCAATTCTTCGCAATTGGGCTTCCTGAGCTTTTTCTGTTTTGATAACTGCCAAAGCCTTTTCAGTAAAATGTTTTTGAATCATGCGCGCACATTTCTTAGCAGCATCTTTCTTCCACTTTCTTTCGTGAGCGAAGTCAATTGACATCCAAACCATTTCTTCTAACAAAAAGTCCCAGTGGGTTATGGGTCGTCGGTTTTCTTGAACTTTTGGAAGACGATTCTGACTCCAGAGGCCTTCTCGTTGGAGCTCCACCACCCTCTCCATAACGTAAGCTTCCCGAGAATCACTGTAACAGCTACGGACGTAAACTCTAAATTTTTGTAATTCGTTATTTCCTTTGAATGAACGCTATGACTAGTGCAAACCATTGACATGGAGCTGGTGATCTTCCGCTCAGTATTTTAGAGAAAATTGGAGAAAATGCGGAATATTACCAGCAGAAGTCTTTACGTGGTCAATTGAACTAGCCTAGGAAGTGTTCGTATCCACAATCGAGAGGAATTCTCAGCCCGATCGTGGAGGCGAATACTCGTGTAGTTTTGATTCAATTATCTCGTTTTATTGTAATTTGTTTTAATTTCCTAGGTAATTCATATTTATTCGAATTTTATTTAGTTTTATGCTGTAATTTTTGTGTACATCATTTTTCTAAATTTAATTATAATTATTTATTTTTCCAAAAATATTTAATTATTTGTGAATCAACCCCGTCAACTCCTTTCCAGTGTCAGCACAGGCTGCGTAGTGACGCAGGTAAGTGTAACTTTCATTTATATTCTTACTGTGGCGTCTGAGCTTTAATACAGTAAGTCAACAAGGGTGCTTCTCACTACACCCTACGCGTCCTCCGATACAACTCATTACAAATTTATAATTTAATCATGTATGGCTACTACATACATAAAAATCACGCATCTCCTATTTACTGAGTTAGCACAAACCCGAAAACTAATAACAATTAGAGTTCAGCTCTTTTAACAACGTTCTTACTAATCGTACACCATACAGCAAATATTCTTCACGCTCAACATATTTTCGGTAGCGAAATACCGCCATCCGGATCAGCAAGAAAAAGGAAAATGACCCTCAATAAGTATAAAAAAAAGTAATAAAAAAATTCTGTTCAAAGAGCAACAAAACACATATTTTCCCTATCACTGGCTATCTCATTTTTTGGACAAAACGAGTTGTCAACCATTTCTTATTCCAAATTTTGCGGCAAATCGATTTAAGATAGATAATTATTGTAATTTTTGAATTTCGTGAAATCCGGATCGGAAAACTGAGCTGCCCAATCGATTTCCCGAGAAATTCTGAATAAGAAATGGTTGACAACTAGTTTTGTCCAAAATATAAAGAAGCCGATCGTGCTACTTAGGCGACGATATTTATATTTACATAGCAGATAACGCCTGGTACAGTAGACAGCTTTATCATTAAAATTTGCGAATCCAATATTGAATAATAAACCATAATGATATATTTATTTATTTATTTATAAACAAGATGGAATCGAGTTAAGAATAATTTGGTGTATGAAGAATGTATGGTTAGGAAGAATGTTAAAAGAGTTGAGTGAGTCAATTGAGATGGTTTGGTCATGTGGACAGAATGACGAGAGAACGGCTTGTAAAGCGTATATATGTTGATGAAATTGAGGGTGTGCGACTGCGTGGCCGTCCAGTGTGTAAGTGTGCTAAAGAAGCGAAAGTTACCGAGTAGGAAGAGAAGAAGAGCATGTATGAATCCGTCAATGTGGCTGAGGCGAAAGAAGTGTGCCTAGACAGAAATGTGTGGCGAAGGATGATTGTTTCGTATGTTTTGTGGTATGAAGATCTATGGTTAGTAAGAATGTTCTTAAGAGAATGGTGTAACTCAGCTGAGGAATGTGTAGCTAAGTATACTTGTTGCGTAACTATTCTGCTCTGGATGCGGTATTTCGCTATCGAAAATCGGTCACTTTAATATGTTAAGAGCAATGAATATTCGCTGTATGATGTACGGTTAGTAAGAATATTGTTAAAAGAGTAAAATGAGTCAGCTGAGCTCTTATTGTTATTATTGTTTTCGGGTTTGTGCTAACTCGCGCGTGATTTTTATGTATGTAACTAAACACCCGAATTTATAATTAATAAACAAATTAAGTTTCTTAACACCGTGTATATATTATTTTAATTCAACATTTAAAGCGTAAAATAAATTTTATTTCTTACCGTTTGACCTCTTCGACGAATTGTTTAAGATTGCCTGATATAGAAGTCGCCGCGCCGAAGACACTCATAGTTTTATTGTTGCGGGTGATCATCGTGTGGTGCTCGTCGTAGTGGGACGCACAGTCGTTGTTGAGACTGGGGTCTTATTTTTTTGCTCTGGAACTCGGTAATGTAATGTAACATTCAGTTTTACCATTTATTACATAATTGACAGCATTTTTACGTTTTCTTCATTTATTGTAACCCGTTTTTTGCATAATTACGCCCTATATGTGTCTAAAAGTTCCGTTATAACTTGTACTCGCAAACTATGATAAGAATGACGTGAATTTGTGCCTAAATGTTCAAGTTCAACAGTTAATTCATCAAGTTTTACTTATTATTCAAACCAAGTCCAACAAATTCTTATAAGTAAAATCTAAAATACTCACAATTCATGTGTGCAGACAGTTAAAACAAACATAACCCTTATGCCCTGTGCTGTAGAGGTTAATATTTGAGATCAGCATTCATAGTACACAGATGGCGACATAATATAAAATAGAAACATTTAAATTTCAGTTATTCTGCACTGCCCCTTCGCCCCTACCTAGTTGTGGAAAATTATTAACCTGTTTATTTAACGTTTTAAAATGAATTCATGAACAAAACTTATCTATATAGTATTAGCCAAATTTCTTAATTTTTTACTTCGGAACTCCATCCATAATATAATGTTGACTTTCTGTGCGTATAAAGTAAATGTTTCTTGCAAACTTTTACCATTTATGTCATAATTTATGGCTTTTTTACATTTTCTTCATTTATTAAAACCAGCTTTCTTATATAATTACGCTGCATATGCATCTAAAAATTCTGTTATAACTTGTACTCGCAAACCGTTATAAAAATGACGTGAATTTGTGCCTAAATATTCAAATTCAACAATTAATTCATCTAATTTTACTTATTAATTAAACCAAGTTCAGCTAATTCTTATTAGTAAAATCAAAAATACTTACATTTCACGTGTGCTACAATAAAACAAACATAACCCTTATGCACTGTGCCGTAGAGTACATTCCAGAGATCGACATTCATAGTACAATATAAAGAAGACAGATAGCGACATAATATTCAATAGAAAAATTTAAATTTCAGTTGTTCTGGCTTGCATTTCAAAATCAAAATAAGTCAAAACATTGTTCTTGTCAAAGTGGCATTAATCTTCTCAATTTAAGAAAACTTGAATTTTTTGAACTTTAAGTTTACGTTGACTTAGAAATTACATTTTTCAGAATTTGTCAATTATTAATTTATATTAGTGTAAACATAAGCTTTCTTTATAAAATCGTTTCTACAGATTATAGATATTCGATTTCATTCTAGAGATATAGAGTGGCCGTTTTTCGAGAATAAATAAAAAAAGTTGAATTACACCGGAAGTGGTTGATCATGAGCAAAATGTTTTTATCGTTTCATATGTAAAGTTTTTGCTGAATCCAATAGTAAAATAAAAAATATATCATTCCATTTAAAATAAGCAAGTTAGGTACCTACTACTTTCGGTTAAACCGGAAGTGACACTGCTTTGAAAATATTTTAGTTGGAATGGACATGTGGGGGGGAAACCCCTAGATATCAAATTTCGTAAAATAATATGGAATAGTTTTTAAAATAAAGATAGGGTAACAAGAGTTATTTTAACATATTTATACACTTTTAAAAGTGTTGAAAAATATCAATTTATATGTGAATCCATTTATTAGCAAAATCAACTGTTTAAGAGCATTATGTACATCAATAAAAGTTTAAAACTTAACTTCGTTCTACTCGAATTACAAGAAAACTATTAGAGATATAAAGATGAAACAAATTTTATATGAACGATAAAGGATGAATCTAGGTTTCTCCGGAAAAAGACATTTGATATTTTTATATTTTAACAATATGACAAGCTCTAAAACTACACATATTTTGTCATACAATTTCGTGCTTTTAATAAACATTTTTCGTAAAACTATCTTCACAGAAAGTTCTATTCATTCTTTAATAGCACAAAGATGTAAATAACTTATTTATTACTATGCCCATTTCAATAAATTTAGACTGGAATGAAGAGTCTAAACGGTGTAAATTTATATGAAATTTTTGTTAGTGAACTACTGCCTCCAGCGGAATATTTAGGAAGTATGAGACTATCACTTTTGTAGTTGACCAAACAAGTTTTGTGCTATACCATTCATGAACATGAAAATAACTTATTTTGTATATATGCAAGTCAAAGTCGCTTATCAAATGTCATATTTAACATCTTTTCACATTATTTTTTTGACTCTACAATAAAGTTTGTTCATATTTGTTATTAACATTTGTAATTCATCTGTTTGTGAAACAGTTGTGCTTTTGAATAGTCATTAAAAGAAAAAGACGCCAAAAACCTGCGTAAAACAGTTGTGCTTTTGAGTATTCTTTTATAACACTGGAACAACATTTACGGATACTGGACCGAACCGAACAGAGCCCAACATCATTTCGACTCGACTCAACACGAGTATTTCATTTTATTACATGTTATGTATAAAACACGTATGCCAGATAAAAATAAAATGTTCAAAATTTTAAAATATGATGTACAAAAAGTATGTTAAAAAGACAAAATAAATTTAATATAGCCTTTTAAATCATCTTATTAATTTAATCAGCTGGTTTGGATGGTATTAAATTTTCCTTTTATAACAAACTCTAGAAATAAAAAAAAAATTAAATATATATATACAGGTGTCTCAGGACGAGCTTACGCTATCTATATTTTAAATAATATTTAATATAATTTAACGAAATTTGGTATCTAGGGGTTATGCAACATGCTCGTTTCAACTAAAATATTTTCAAAGCAGTAGCACTTCCGGTTAGACCGGATATTGTCCTCAACTTTCTTATTTTAAATGGAATACGCTATTTTTTATTTTACTATTAAATGCAGCGGAAAATTTTACATATGAAGCAATAAAAACATTTTACTCATGATCAACTACTTCCGGCGTTATTGAACTTTTTTTGATTTTTTGTCTGAAACTCGGCACATTTTCAAAACCCTGTATCTCGGGAACGAGATCGAATTTTTATAATTTGGAAAAAGCCTTTTATAAAGGAGACTAAGCTACATTATCATAGAAGAATCCTCGATTATTTGTAAAAATGTGACGGGTACGTTACACTAAAATTACAGTTGACAAACTTCAAAAAATACAATTTTTTAAATGAAACCCCCCTTTTTTATTACATAAATGTGTTCTACGACAAAAAAAAAGGTACGTTATGTAACATGTCCTATGTTGAAAGTTGATAAAATTTCAGTAAATTAGAAAAATATTCGATTCGATAGTTATAAAAGAGTACATTTAAGAAATAAATGTACTTAAAATTACATTTCAAAAGTATTTAAATTTTTACTACTTACGACCGTCTTTTATTTCTTTTTATACCTATAATGTTATTCCCATTGATATAAAAGTATTACATACCAAATTTGAAAATGTTTGGATTATATTTTAATATAGTTTTTCATTAAAATCTATTATAGGCTTCAAGTAAAGTACCACTTCCGGGTAGACCATTTTAACTAAAATCTATTATGTTATTTCCATTGATATAAAAGTATTATATACCAAATTTGAAAAGTTTTGGATTATATTTTAATATAGTTTTTCATTAAAATCTATTATAGGCTTCATGTAAAGTACCACTTCCGAAAGTTATGTAATGACCAAAAAGGGAGGTGCACAAATTAGTCAAAATGGATTCAGGGATGGTCAAAATGGATATTTCCGTTGAAATCTGGAAACCGAAATTTTTCGCGATTACAATACTTCCTTTACTTCGTACAAGGAAGTAAAAATCTGTTGTGGCCAGCACAACATCTCTCGCCATTTCCATATTAGGCTATATAAGTATTGTACCTATTGCACTTCGGTATCGAACCGTCGTTTCATAACAAACAAATTACAGAACTTTCCCCAAATAATATGCTGCACACATATAATTCTAATTATATCTATTTTTCATTGTATGAGGCATTTCCTAAATGTCAGAGATTCTTCCAATTTATTAACAAGATTTCACCTACAATTTTAAATATTTAATTAATAAAACAGTAAAAAAGATGAAATGTACTTCCCAGAAAAAGCTATCAGAATATCACTAAAACTGTTGAATTTTGACACTGACATCTGCCATTTACAAACTATGTTATAAACATTTGAATTTGTCAAATGGTTTCCTTAGTGCCTTAGCCTCTGCGATTAGATTATTCTATATATTATAATGTCTTCATCTCTAAATCTATACAAGATATAATAAAAATTTTAAGTGTATTAGATGCAGAATTTTGTTCTTCTATATTTGTAATAACAAAAATTTCCAAAAAAATATATTTAGAAGAATTTTTCTAAGAAACTACTACTTCTGGTTGTCCAATTGTTACCAAAACCTTTTCAGCTCTTCCCAGGAATGTCAGATTGAGGAATTCATAGTTAAACAGGTCTTAAGTCTTATAGTTTTTGAGGAATCGTCCCTACAACATCCAGGCATACACAAACACATACACACATCCACACACACTCACAGACATCATTTTAAAAATGCTATAATCGGATTCTAGGGACCTTAATCGTGCTTATTCACTAAAATCTGGATATGCGAATTTTAGCATAAATCCAATACCTCTCTTAGCGAGAGGTAAAAAACAATATTACATAAAAACTACAATTTTACAGAATGGGGTATTCCGGTGATATGGAATTAATGCAAAATAATAACTTTTTTCTATAGTTTCCATCTTCATATAGTAGAAAAATATAATAAAACATGTTTAATAAAAAGTTTTAATTCATAATTTAATGTTACAAAATTTTTACAGCTCTAGAAACGTCCTTGAAATTTGTGACGTCAAGTTGATAATCTGGTGCTTATTTCAAAGTAAATATTTTCGTTTAAAAACACAGATGGTGCCAGTAGTTACCACGCGCGGGTATATTTCTTATTTGATATTTCGTCCACTTTATAATTATTACTCCTATTTTTACCATAAACAAACACAGGACAAACACCGAAATACACGCTGCTACTAAAATCATATGTAAACAAGCAGATGGCTGTCATGAACATGTGGATTTAGGCGCTGAAGTTCGTTGCAGATGTCACCATCGAGTTGAAGTCATAAGCGCGCCATGATAAG